>CM074758.1:6346225-6946225 GCA_037355855.1 Pseudo-nitzschia pungens
TCGTAGTCTGATTGGAGAGATAGACGTTCCATTTCAATTTGAATGATGCGGCGGTCGATCTCATCAAGAACTGTAGGTTTAGAGGTTAGTTCGTTTTTTAATTTGGCACATGCTTCGTCTACTAGATCGATCGCTTTATCTGGCAAAAACCGATCAGGAATGTACCTGTGACTTAGTTTAGCAGCAGCCAGAAGAGCTTCGTCTCGGATTCGGACACCATGATGGGTTTCATAGCGGGGCTTCAGTCCACGGAGAATACTAACGGTATCTTCGGGCGATGGCTGATCGATGGTGACTTGTTGGAATCGACGTTCCAACGCTTTGTCCTTCTCGATATATTGTCGGTACTCGTTGATTGTGGTTGCGCCGATACACCTTAGTTGTCCGCGAGCTAGAGCGGGTTTCAGCAAGTTGGATGCGTCCATCGATCCCGAAGCGGCACCTGCCCCAACGACGGTATGCATCTCATCGATGAAAAGAATGATCTCACCTTCACTATTCTGAACTTCTTCCAAAACAGACTTCAAGCGTTCTTCAAATTCACCACGCATGCTAGCTCCGGCTACCAATGCCGCCAAGTCAAGCCCGATCAGTTTGCATCCTTGCAAGGTGTCGGGAACATCACCCGCCACCATTCGCTGCGCAATACCTTCGGCGATTGCAGTCTTTCCCACTGTGTCAGAGTGATGACGAATGTCGAAAAGCTGTGAGAGGACTCAATTTCAATGTTACATTTTGTTCACATTACCGCAATTACCTAGGATTTACAACCGTTCCAAAGCGGAAAAATTATCAACTTACCACCCGGATCACCAATCAAAACAGGATTGTTCTTCGTTCGACGACTCAAGATTTGAATGGCACGACGAATTTCATCATCACGTCCGATGACTGGATCGAGCTTTCCTTGCTCTGCTCGTTCTGTGAAGTCTATGCCGTATTTAAGCAATGCGTCGTAGTTATTTTCGGCGGAGCGAGAAATGATCGGCCCGCTCTTCTCTCTCATTTTCACTATTGCATCCGAGACGTCTGTGTACTTTATGTTTTGTTTCAAAAATGCTTTGGTCGTGAAACGGTCGTCTTCCTTGACTAATCCCAGCAATAGCGCTTCAGCAGACACAAATGAATCGCCCAGGGTAGATTTTGCGCTTCGAGCGGCCTCCAGCACTCGGGGAAGGCTATAACCCATTGTTTTTTGTTGGGATGCTGTGTCTCCCTGCATTTTCGGTTGTTGCGCGAGATGCGTTTCTAATTCTTGTCGAAGAACCTTGACGTCGCACTTGACGTCCTTCAAGACTTTCTCAACTGCCTTTCGGGCGGATTCGGCATCATCACCAGCTTTGTGTTTGACTGGATTGAGTAAAAGATCCAACAAAATAGGACTTTCGACAGTTGACGTTTGGTAGAAATCGGCTGCCTTCGTTAGAGCGGCGACGACTGCCCATCCTGCTTCGGTGTATTTTTGTTCGTTAAAATCGTCAGACGACATTTGCAAAGTAGAACTGAATGGGAACTTGCTCTTGATCGACCTCGACCTTTGTCGGCCGGCAATCAATTCTCGATCAGTCAGAGACAAGGGCTTTAGTGGGCCAGGATGAGTAGGTTGGCGAAGTATGCGAGGTGCAAAAGCGTTTGTGCCGGAAGAGGAAAGTCCACTGAATGCGGTGGTAGCCGACAAAATTGCGATAACCGCCGAGCGGTGTTTGTTCAAAATCATCATTTTGGTCGTTGCTTGTTTGAAGTCAGCTCGATTCAACGCCGGTTAGATGGATGTATCTTTGAACTTTGCTGGAGTATAAGGTACCTGTCCTTATCTTCTATAGTTTGGCTCGATTAACGTTGTCGCAGACTGACAATGTTAGGTGAAACAATGAAGTGATATTGTTGTCGCGAGCTTTTAGTTGGCGTCTCTTGTTCCGTTTCTCAGAAACCACAGATTGCGTTTTGTGAGAGTAACAAGGTACGTACAACACGAAGTGTTTTTTTTTCCAAAATGTACCGGTACGTACCTTACCGGTACCTTAGCGAGTGATTCAAGCTCTGAGAAATTCATTTTTACTCCGCTGTACTTCGTACGAGTACCGGAAAGGGTAAGATTACAGTAATCTTAAGGTCTTACTTGCACTTATTTTTTACTATTCATCCTTTTTGAAAACCCTCGTGCGTGCGCATCATTATTATTTGCATGCGTCCACCTCACGATTAAAAAAATCATACTCATCGTTTTGTGTGGCTGACTACGGTACGGTAACTTACGTAACTTACTGTCCGTTCAACATCATCTCACCGTGATTCAAAATCGTTTCTTTCGATTTCCACGCTTTTCTTCGAATGTCGCACAAGTTGGTGGATCATTCTAGAAGTGGGTAAGAGTAAGGTTACGGTAACTTACTCGTACAGTAAGAATGTGGTCGAAGTTGTAGAGTTTAGGGGTAAGGTTAAGGTTAATGTTTATGAATCAATCAATTACGAAAGGATTAAAAGGCAAAAACTTACGAGCACTGACCCAGTCGTACGATACGCACTTAATTCTGTACATACAGTAATTACAGTAACTTACCGGTAAACCTTACCGGTACATTTCAATAAGATCTTACTTAAAATACGAAGTGCATGTTTGGGGTTTGCTGCTGTGTTCCAGGTGGCAGAGTGTCAGACGATCTTGGAGTGACTTTAAAATTTAGAATTA
Source organism: Pseudo-nitzschia pungens (assembly GCA_037355855.1). NCBI lineage: Eukaryota > Bacillariophyta > Bacillariophyceae > Bacillariales > Bacillariaceae > Pseudo-nitzschia > Pseudo-nitzschia pungens. The sequence goes on from CM074758.1 coordinate 6,348,915, forward strand.
GTTGGTTATTGCTGAAAACAGGAACATGATGTTCCTGGTATATGAATGGGGTTAGGAATGTCCCACCAGGGGCTTAGTGTAAAGATATTCGCTCGTCAGCAAATAAAAGGTGATAACAATAACAACAGGATAGGACGGAGTCCCAGCAAATCGTGAGACTACAGTGTGTACTGTCTAGTCTATTGCATACACTCAAACACTACAACAAGATACTCTCCTAGAGGTGCATCGGAATCATCGGAAGGGGAGGGCTTGATAGGTGTCTTATTTTAAAGGAAAAAGAATAGTGGAGGGAGCTGAGCCGAAGCGCTCAGCTCACTAAATCAGTGTGACAGCGCTGCGCTATAGTTAGTGAGCGTTAGCTCGCTTGCGCTCGCTAGCGCTAACTCGCTAAATAACTGTTTGGGCCAGGTGTCCGGTCATGGTACATATTGTACACCAATGACCTGACCCCGGCGGTAGCATCGTATCTTAGCATGGTATCATGGTAGTTTAGCAGCTTCCAGTGTCTCATAGCATTAGCAACCCTAACCCTGTAGCATTTAGCTACACCGTAACAGTGCTATACTCGGGGTACGTACGATTGGTACAGATCGTACGCGACGGCCCTAGTAAGTTCTGCTAGCATCCATACTAAGCAGGATATGTCTGTTGCTAAGCCTGTTGCTAAGTCTGTTGCTAAGCCTGTTGCTAAGCCTGTTGCTAACCATTTAGCACACAGCTCAGCACTCAGCTCAGCACCTGTTAGTCAGCTACTGGGTGCTGCTGTCTGTAGCCCCAGTACACTCTCCTACACAGGAGCCTTGCTAGCACAGATCATAGCACCCACCTTGAATATCTTCATAGTCCCCGTGATTCATGCTAGTGGTCCTGTACTGAGTGACTATACTGGTCCCCGGAAACAGATACTCCCAGGGGAACACCAGTACTCTTGCTTGTTGTACCAGGACACTTAGATGGATCATAACAGAATTCAGGGATGTGTCCATATAACTTGTCAGAGATCAAACTGCATCAAATATTGCAGTTTCCTATCAGAGGCCCGGCTGATTTGTAGTAAAAAAAGAGGGGGGTGAACCATAGGACGTTTTGTCCTTGATTCGATTCCTTAACACATACAAGGAGATCAATCAGCCTTACTACTACTACTACTAGTTTGATATTTGATCATCAGCAAGAGATATGAAGAAGACAACAGAAACAGCAATAACAGCAGCCCACGGACTGCTGGCAAACAGTGAGTCTACAGGGGGATACTGTTCAAGCGCTATTGTATATGCTCAGATACTACAAGACACTCCCCTAGAGGTACAATAGTATTAGTCAATAGTGGGGGCATGATTTAGTGCTTGATTTAAAGGAGTTAGCTCAGCTCAGCTCAGCTCTGTATTTGTGACATCATCTTGTTCCCTTGTAGCATAGCACTCCAGCATGGGCATGGTGATACCAATGCTGGTGGTATGCATCTTAGTACTACTACTACTAGTAGTAGTAGTAGTATTACTAGCATCATTTCATGTATTTGTACAATACTACTAGTTCCATGAGAACATCTAAACAAGTGTGAGCTCTGGTATATCAAACAAACAATCACATCTGGAAATACATGCTAGCGCCTATCAGGACAGTACTCTAGGTAGTACCAGTAGTAGTATCCTGGCAGCCTTGCACCAACACCCCCCTGTTTCACTAGTACTAGTACTAGTACTAGTATTGCTGCTTGTTTTGTTGGCTAGGGGAAGTACCCCTGTTGTTGCTGCTAAGGCATGTTTTCAAAGTTCAAGTTTATTGTTGTTACCCTAGCCGGTCTGTGAATCTGCTCTTTAGATTGGCCGAAGAGATGTCAAGTAAAATCAGATAAGCATCTAAAGAAAAAATCGATGTCAAATTTTATCACGTGAAGTTTTCCACTTGCAAATATTTTTGTGATGCGTTCTACTGGTCTTAGGCATCGCTCACACCCATCTGAGTGAGAGTGAATGCCATGTAGGATTGTACGTGTGTTTCCCTGGTACTCATTCTTTTTTGTAACCAAATGAGTTTTGCGCGCGCCGAATGAGCCCACGTAGAAATTCTACATGTTTTCTGGTACTCATTCTTTTTAGTTGCATACTGTGTAGTTACCATCACGGTGTGCGCGCCTTTTCATCGTTGCATTCTAGTAATGAGTTGTGTAGGGTTACGTAAGGTTACCGATAAGGTTACTCTGTGGTAAGATTAAGGTTACTAAGATTACGGTAAGATTTAACCTCACTTCGATGAGAAAAAATATGAAGTAAACCTTACTCGTAACCTTACCGGTAAGCCTTACTCCTTAGGAGTAAGATACCGGTACTTAAGGTTACGAGTAAGTCACAGCCGTGTCGAAAATAACCATACCGGTACCTTACTCTTACCGATTACTAACTTGTTCGAAGTCCGTGACCTCACCAGTAATCTTACCGGTAGCGGTACTATCCATTACCGTCGATACGAGAAAACCATTATGTTCACCCGATACGACTTTCAAGTACACTTCCGACCCTGTTGCATATCTAGTCTCCCCCTCCAAGTGCTCATTTTTCCTCTCTCCGTAAGTATCCTTCCCTCCCGAGCAAGCCACGATGAAGACCCCGGAATCCGTTCTCAAGAAGCAAGCCACTCAAGAGAAGTTGGCCGCTGCTGCTGCCGAGGCTGCCAAGGCCGCTGAAGAAAAGGCCGCTGCTGATGCTGTCAAGTTTGAGGCTAACTCGAAGAAGTACGACGAGGAGTACGAAGCGACGCAGAAACTTGCAGTTGATAACCGTCGCAAAGCGAAGGCGGAAGGAGGATTTTATGTCCCTGCTGAACCCAAGTTGGCATTGGTTATTCGTATCAGAGGTATCATCGGTGTGTCCCCCAAGGCCAAGAAGGTCATGCAACTCTTCCGCCTTCGCCAGCTTCACAACGCGACTTTCGTTAAGCTTAACGAAGCAACTATCCGTATGCTTCGCTTGATCGAGCCTTACGTAACGTATGGCTACCCCTCGCGAGCGACTGTCCAAAAGCTTGTATACAAGCGCGGATTTGGCAAGATCAACAAGCAACGCATTCCTATTGGATCAAATGACGTCATTGCGAAGGGACTCGGTGAGAGCACCGGTATCGAGTGCGCTGCTGATCTGATCAACGAAATCTACACTGTCGGACCAAACTTCAAGAAGGCCAACAACTTCTTGTGGCCCTTCAAGCTCTCGAACCCGAAGGGAGGATTCTCGCAGAAGACGAAGCTACTTCACTTCATGGAAGGTGGAGAAGCAGGTGCTCGTGGGGAAGAAATCAACAAGCTGGTCGCGAAGATGATCTAGATTCGTCAATTACGGAAATCCAACATCACCGATCAAGCCTGTGTAATGGAAGCCAATCAGCGCCGTAGGCCGAGTGATTAAAATACTGATTACGGAAATAGACGAAATAATATTGTTGCCATTCCCGAAGTGCCGAACGCATTCAATTTGATTAAATTAACTCGTCTGCAGAGAGGAATTCATTATTCCTGTTGTACGACTAATACCAAACATGAAAATCCGACCCATGAGGAACTCACCACTCCTCGCCGGGCGGTGAAGAGCTATTTGCAGAATATAAGCCTGTAGTATTATTTTAGATCTCTCCCTGTTGATGGCTCTTGTACATATCATCCTGTGACTGTTTGTCTAGTAAACAGAATGATCTGTATGGATTTGACGAAAACGACAATCAGCCACGAAAATCAGAATGTGAGAGGTGTTTTTTGAAACCGTAAGGCTACGGTAAGCTTTTAAAATTACTTCTACGGTAACCGTACCGGTAAGCCTTTTAATTACACAATGGTTTTGAATATCGTAAATTCGTCGCGTTTTCGTACAACCACGAGTCTCAATTGTTGTCCGACTCGTACTAAGTTACTTGTACGGTAACCTTAGTACAACGTACAAGTAATTTTTTTCATGTATCTCGATCCTTAGTGGGAGAAGGGAACCAGGTCAGAGATCGGATGAATGACAGACTGTATGGATTATGTTTTCACTCTTAGTACCGTAAGATTTATTTGTTATTACCGTAGTCCTAATTAACTTACTGGTAACTTACGTACCGGTAACCTTTTTTTTGTGAGAACGATACGTGTACCGGTAAGGTTCCGTGTAACCTTACCTTTTTAGGCGCAAAGTTTTTTTGTTCAAAAATCTATTCTTTGAAATGTACTCTGTGCATCGGAAGTCGAGGAGAATTCCGAGGTGGGGTTTGTTGTGAACAACCATGGCGCTCAAACCAACTTTTTTTCTGATATTCTTAGTCAATCCATGCGAATCATTCGTCACTCAACCATATAGTTCGAAGAATGCATTCCGTGCGACTACGTCAACGTCTTTGGATCTTAAAACGGAATGGACATCAGATTTCGATGGCTTCGTCGGGGACGGAGGAGACGAAGGCTACGATGACGAGAGTGCTTTCTCTGATTTTCTTTCGAAGAGCAACCGTGATAGAAATCGGGATCTCACAGCAGTGCAAGCACGGCTGTTTTCTCTGGGAGAAGATGTGATAGTAAATGACTTTGTTGGGAACATGGGTTTTGAAGAGGTTACTGACTGGGAATATTACTATGAGAATGAGGAGGATCCAAATGATCGAAACGTTGTCAACCCAAACCCATTTGACGAGTCAAAACCTAAACGAACAAGAACAAGCAGTGGATCTGTCGTCCGTGTATTTCTAGGGGAATTAGTAGGGCGTCTCGGAGCAACGGTCAGGAGCAAGGGTCTAGACCAACGAATTCTGATAAAGGAGTACACCGGAAAGCTTGCGTTCCAATTGGCCAGGAACGACCAACGCAGTATTGCAGAGCTACAATCGAAATTGGTTGAGAACTACGATGATGCCGCTAACGCAGGCTGGATCCAATCTGCTTCTTCAAGGTCTGTTCTGGCCAGAACAGATGATAAACACGTCAGTAATTTGTTGAAGGAGTTGACAACTGCTCCATATGTCGGTATTCTAGGCGAGGTGAATCTGGCTGAGTTGGAAGGCGAGATGGATCCGAATGATTTCTACCGAGCACTTGGTGTCGCTCCACCGAAACCAGGCGCGGTATGGATTGTTTTTGAATATGGTACGATGCTTGGTGTTGGTGCAATATGATACTCGATTTATTTTCCAGACGATACCTGACGATGCTGATTGCTTGATTCCAAATGAATAGCGGGGCTCAACACCATAGCCTCATATACTGCCACAGCACCGGAGAAACGCAGAGCTCAGCAGCCGCCGAAAAAATCGTTCTTTGGTGGATTTATTGAGCCTCCCCCTCTCCCGCCTTTTCGAGAACGAGCAAACTTTGTTGTCAAAGGGGTGATGGCCAAGAGCCTTTCAGCTCTAGCATCGTACGTCAGTTGCGCTTCATCTAACGTTGCGACGAAGTGAGCATCTATCAAAACTCACACATCCCGTTTTTTTTCACTCTGTTTTGAAAAGTATCCACGAAGCAGGCATTGCCCATCGAAGTATTGGAAGAAATTCGCTAGTTATTTCGAGTCCCAATCAAAACAAAGCAGAAGCCTCGTCGATTTACTTCACTCGAATCGCCGGGCTTACAATCAAGCTTTCTGACTTTGGATTTTCGTGCCTTTTGGAGGATTCTGCGAAAGATGAAGAATTTCTCTCCAGGTCACGGGCTTTTGGTTTATCAATCCGAAAAGGCGACACTTCTAAAAAAATGAAATATTTTGCTATGGCAGAAGACCTTCACGCTTTGGGGTTTGTCTTCCTTGGATTGCTCCTCGTTTCCCTCTCGGATTTACCAAGATCTGATTCTCCTATGCCTGCTACGGATGAGGATACAATTCAAAAAATTTTGAATGAAATTTTCAACCAAGATTTCGAGGCGTTCAGAGAATATGTGGAGGCGGAGGAAGTTTGGAGCGAGCTTGTAAAATTGCTTGATGATAAGGATGGTGCTGGGTGGGATGTTCTTCAGACTTTGTTTAGGGCTAGAGAAACGGCAGCGGAGAGTACGAATGGTGTTGAAGTTGTCAGTGCGCGCGGTTTACTCGCAAACCGATTTTTCCAATAGTGTAGGTGCGATGAGTATGAATTGTGTGCTTTTACGATATCAAAGTAATCTTACCGTACAGTAACAGGCGACGGCACGTGCTGTTGGAATTGCGAGAGAGTCGATGTTCCCGCCAGGGAGAAAAATGCTTTTCTATCAGATATGAATCTTGAACCTGAGATCACGCTCTATTGCTTCACAAAGGATGAATGTGCAAATAGTGATGAGAACAGGTCAGCTTGTTGTTGTAGTGGTTTCTATTTTAGATTGGGTAAATTCTAGAAAAGTGAGAAGAATCTGATCTGAATGTGATTGTGAAAATCACTCAGGTTTGTTCATGTTCTCTTTATTTTCCGTGTTGTCACTGTTTTGATTGCTGTCGGAATTCAATCTTGCCTTGTTTCCCAGGATCGACTTCGCTGCTTGTCTGTCCGTCATCCGGATTTCTGCATTGCTTCCAACAATGAAGCCCAAACATGACGTGAAGCCAATAACGACGATTTTGTGATGACATCTTCAAAAACTTTAGAACAAATTTCGAGAAGCAGCCTTATGAATACGAATATGTTGATTTTGTAACATTATCCAGGGCATTATCGAAAATATCAGAACGAACCGTATTTCGTTGATTTTGGCAAAAATCATCAACTTGAGTTCATGGATCGCCGATAATCATCAATACTAAAGAAGTTGAGTGCTTGTTTTATTTCTGTGTCGTCAGCGGTGATAAAATCGTGTGTTCCTGTTCTTGACGTTCCAAATCTTTGGGAGCTTGTCGGAATTCCCCATTGATGTTGGAGGAATTTCCATCAACTTCCCATGAATGTTAACGATTGAATTCGGTGAACGGGGACATCAGTGTACTGTGCATATTTTTTGGTGGAGGTTGAGCAGTTCAGATGATTTTTACCATTGTCTATGTGACAGAACCTTTTACCATGAAGTTGGTGCTGATGTGGCTCGAACCTCATTACCTGGGACCTACAGTACTATTGTTACGAAGTATTTTCTAGTCCCAAATTTTCCGGATAACAATAATAACATGAAGGTGGAGGGTCTCATTTTGTAGAAAAATTGTAAATACTTTAAGGGGGAACAATTCTTTTAGTATCAAACAGCTCGATTTAAAATTGTAATTGCTTGCTGCTTTGACGACGAGTAATTTCATCGCTAGTTGTGTTGCTGTCTAAGACGTTTGGTTGGCTACTTTCTAGTGCAAGGATCAATCTTTGAGATCGTGTTGCATTTTTGCCTTCTCTTCCCTAGTGATACTGCTGCACTTAAGCACCCACGCACAAATGCTGCTGTAACAGCTAGGGTCGTTAGAGAAACGATTATCCAAGACATTACTGCAGGCATATCAAATTTACAGCAACGGATATGCAACTATTGTGCTTTTCAAAATTATCCGATGATGAGTTCCAGTGGTGAGGGGCTGAGTGTGAGGACTTGCCGTGATCAAATCCACAGGAACTTTCCGGAAAAAACCTTTGGGTACTACCAAAAGGCACGTTCTATTGTGTCATTATCTAATGGTCAAACTTGCTATGAAGCACAGAGTAACTATCGTTCTTTAGTACACATGGATGTCATGACTAAGTCGTTTCCATGCAAACAATATTTGCAGTAGGAATTCGAGTGCATCAAATCCAGGCTATCCGTATGACGAGGTGAGTTCTGATGAATACAACAATCGTGCTGAAGTAAATCGTGTTAAATAGTCAATCACACAGCCTTCACTTCTGAATGATTTACTTCGACCATTAACTTTTTTTCTCCGAGACACGTTTCTGCAGTCAATCGAAAATCGTTTTCTTTCTAATACTTCGAGACTTTCGTTAATAGCGGATTTCTGTCTCGGAAGTAGTAAAGCTTTGCTCTTTTGACCTTCTTTTTTCCTTTGAAAATAAAGTTTCGTTCCAAAACTGTGGCTTCCTTGATCATTGGGGAATACATGGGGATTCTTCTCTCGATTGGCAATCCATAGACGACGTCGCGCAATATAAGAGAGGAACCAAGACCACGATTGACGATTCCCAAAACAACCCCTCGTACTTTCTCCATCTCTTGCTTTTCACCTTCTTTCAGACCACCTTGTGACACCATCTTCAGTTCGACGGAATCTCCAACACATATAGAATTTTTCCAAATGGTGGGATTTGTTTTTTTTCCCTTTTCACACGCCTCGTCGTTCAACTCCCCAAATAGCTTTGATGCTCGCTTTCGTGGAGATTTGAATTTTTCGTAATCACGATGCCGTGGTCTATTGCCGTGATGCACGAATGGCATTTCGTCAAATCTCGCGGATGAAGCTGATGCGAGATACCTGTGTGAACAAGTCAGCGATTTCTTTGAGAGAGAAACAAGCGGGCGACTCGTCATAGTGGCAAACATTTCCACCGCTTTCCTCCAAGATAAAACTGCCGTTTTATGTCTCCGTGTTGGTAAAAATGGAGTATGAGATCTTCCATGCGAAGGGAGAGAATGATGATATTACTGGTAAGTTACCTGAATTGAGGCGACGAATTTCCAGCAATACTTTTTACCATTGTACTGATGATGATGGTGTAGGTAGTTCGTACGTACACGTACAGTATATACCGTCCCACTACCAGTAAGGCATAAGATTTACCGTAATCTCACTGCTCAAAAATCAATGAAACGAAATTTTGAAAGCAGTGAAGCGAGAATCATCAACAATCAAAACAACTAACTCCGTGCACAAACATACCCGTGAAAAACTAAAATGAATCACGTCGGAGTGACAGATTGTTGCCTCACTATCTGACCAAATACCTCCTCCCAGTAACAGAAACCTCCTCAACGAAAGTTACAACCTATTCGTAAACACTATAAACCGACTGTTTGCAACAACTCCTGTTGAAATCAGTGACTTACATCCATAGCTTTGGCCCCCTGTAGTTAGTGGTTTTTTCAAAAAATGGCCAAAAATTGATCCATCATGGTTAATGTAGACACTGGTACATTTTCTACACGGGACCATACGATCGAGTGACAGCATCTACATTTTCTACACGCCGAGTGACAGCATGTTGAACTGAATTCGAAACGAAACGAAAAAAATGAGTTCTGTTTTTTGCTATGCGCGCAAGCCGAAAAACTATGCGCGCAAGCCGAAAAACTATGCCGGCTCGATGCTGTCACTCGAAAACACATAATTTTCGGCCCAATTTCTGTATTGGAGAGCTTACTAAGGGAAGAATAAGCAATGTTGTTTAAAAGTGAATATAGAGCATTGTAGAGTAGAGTGTTAGCTAACAGACGATGTCTTTACTTTGAACAGAGGTGGTGTATGCAAGGAGATATTCCAAAAAGCAAAGATGCTGTCACTCGACGTGATTCATTATGGTAAACGTGATTCATTTTAGTTTTCGACGGGTACCCAGAACCGCCCAGAACTACGAAGGACGAACCATGGACAGACAAATCGAATCCAAACATCCACCCATGACAGAGGGTAGCTGGTAAATCCTTATCAAACAAGCAATCAATAAATCCCCAGCAATTCCTAGTTCACAATACCCAAATTTCCCTTTGCGAACAAATCAGTGAAAGTCTGCAGACATAAAAGTGCTGACCTTGATCACCACAGTGCCAGCTATGTCAGTATCTTTTAGTTTTCTTCTGTACTAGTAGTACTAGTAGTAGTAGTACTACTAGTAATAGTAATACTACTAGTTGTATGTCTACTTCTTCTGAACAGTGGTTTCAATGGAAAGATATTAAACAGAGCTATGGTGCTTTTGAGGATGCTGGTGGGTCTCTGGAGAGAAATATGTGCCGGAGCTACATACCCTAGTAGCGACTAACAGCACACAAGACAGCATCCGAGCACCATAGTAAATGCTACAGGGTTGAGGATGCTGTATGCCACAAGCTAGTACTATGAACTACAGAATCATGCTAAGACTGCAGGGTATGGGTACGGTCAGGACCTAGATCATGTACTAGAACCTAATATGACCAGTCCTCCTGCAGTAATTGAATCGAAAAAACAAACACTCAGTCTGTGGGAAACTTTCTTCAATCTCCTCCTCGCCACTGTTAACAAGGTGAGCCTGTTGGCAAACTACTGTTTCAGGGATGACCCTCTATGAATTGCAATGCTAGAGGATGTATCTTAGGCAGATATCTCAAAAATGTTCTGCTTATTTTTATCATTTTGGTAGAAACTTCTATCTAAGTGAACACTTCATGTGATCATTTTTCTGCCACCTCCTGTCATGCATGAAATCTACACCATACGTGTACACTGAAAGTCCAAGAAGAAAAGAATAACATTAGTGCGCTCAAGGAACATTATTTCATACAATATCCGTAACATTTCGGCGCCTTCATGAACTTCCTAGAATTCGATTCAGGAAATTTGGGCCACCCGTTTCTGCTTCAAGAGCCGCGTCCAATTCTTCCTGTGTTGGCTGCCGAATGAATTTCTTATTCTCTATCAGCCCGGCTTTCTTAAGGCGCATAGCTTGCGGGTTAGCAAGAAGAGTGAAGCCTTTCCCATCTTCATTCAGAATTAGCACTTGGCCATCGAAAGGTCCGAAGCTAGCCGACTAGTTGTAAAAGAATATGTGATCAATGGTTAGCACGACGAATGTGTGTGTGGAACGATGACACAATGTTGTTTTCACTTACAGCATCATTCATGAGCGTTCTCTGATAAACGAGTAATTCGTTCTTTTCACTGTTTTCTTCCGACTGCTTCTTGAGTCTTTCAATCAAAACGTTTCCTTCACTCGATTCCGCTGTCCGTGCCTCGCTATCCTTTCGTTTGACCACTTCTGTGGGTTGCCGAAAGTATTTCTGGGATTTGTCGTTTTCGTTTTCCTCGGTTCGGATCTCTGTCTTCAGACATGCGCCGAGAGGGCCACGCTTGGTACAAATCATTACAGACTCGCCTGTTCCCAAGGTCGGTGCTTCGGTTTCTCGTCCGTACTCATCAGCAAATACGGGAGATGACCCTAGAGTCAACACTCCAATGGCGAAACACGACACAATTGCGTGTTTGGCAACCACATCCGACATAAAGCTCTTCACCTTCGCGTTCAAATATTCCAACGCATCGGCTTCGGTACCGGTATCAGATTCATTTCCCATAAACACGTCACCAACAACAGACTTCGATCGAATACCATTTAGGGATGCATCTTTGACATTGAACGTCGGCGGAGCGAAGCTCGATGAAAGTGACGCTGTTCCCAGCGCCAGTGTGATAGCAAATATTTTGCGGTTGCACATCGTGCTTTTCATCGTGTTCAGTCGGAACTGACTGGTTCTATCCGAATGCGATCAGCGTAGGCGGTTTTCAGAAAGTAAGTTTTAGTGTCCGAGTAATTAACTAAAATTACTTGCTAGTGTACGTTATTCTGAAGGGAAAGTTGAGGTCTAACGAGGACAATCCGACATTTTCAAGTACGTACGTACCAAGAACATTATGGCAATAAGTTTTTTTGAGAGAAAAATTTCCATGTTCATGCGCGTGCGCCTAATAAAATTGATGTAATTTTTAACGCTGTTTTTTTTTTTTAAATATCCACTTTAACGGCTGTAGGAGTATGTAGTACGAATGTAGAGTGTCCTCAAAACTGTCCTCAAAACGTGTTGCCATACCCCAGTCTTTCTTCCTGCCCTTACATATGCAGACTTGGTGATTTTCACGCTTCCTGTCCAGTGCCATACAGTTTCTTCTTTGATACTGGAAACTTCTCCTGCTATCTTTCATCCCTTGTTACCCCCTAAGTCCTTCTTCTTTGGGACTTGCCTGCTGTTTCTTTCCCTGTTTGTTGTTTAAGGTTTGTTTTGCCTTTGTCATTCTACAACTTAGGGTCCTGATTCTTTGATTAAGGCAATGTTAAAGTCTGGTTACAAACTGAGTAATTGATGTCTACCTTTGGTGATTTTAGTGATCCACCTTTGGTGATTTTAGTGATCCACCGTTGGTGGTTAAAGTTACTTAAATATGTATATTATTATTATTATTGTGCAATTTTTGGCTTACTTACGTAATTGATTGTGTAATGGATTAATTATGCATGTGTGTAATTGTTTTTATTATGTGAGTAATTATGAATAGTACATCAAAAATCAAGGGAAATGATCTACCAAAGAACTGAAGAGACTACGTTTATTGCTTCTATTTCCAAGTGCTCTGGTCTAGACTGCTCATGTGGTTGATGATAAACTGAGACGTAATGTTGTTGGTCAACTTGAGATGAATTCAGACATTGTATTTGCTCCAGGTGCTGAGGTAGCTGCGGAGCAGAATGGTGAGGCTCTGGATATGATCAAGGTCTGTTATAAACCCCTGTACTACAAAGTTCTTAACAGCTGTCCTCAAGTCCATGTAGAAATTAGTACATAGGCGCGTAGAACCGACGGACAGCTGTTAGGAATTCTGTAGTAACTTAGCTTTGGACTTGTTAAGCATCAGGAGCAGATCAGTGTGCTCTCCCAGGTGGACTTGATTCTATTTTTGCTTGCTGGACTCCAAATGTAGACGTGCATGATGCCCTTGGTGTCTTCTGGATCAAAGTACATTTCAGTGAAGGCTTTGAAGGTTTCTTCTTCTGTTATAATTGTGTTCAATCTGGGCCAGCACTCTCAATTTACTTTGAGCATCAACACAAAGATAGCGTGAAAAGTATTTGATATTAACGGCCTACAATGTTAAGATCTTGAGCAGCATTCAGTGATTTACCCTACTACTGTAGAGCCCCCTACCAGCTTCCATTTCAACTCTGGTACATACTTGTAATTTGCATACACATACTACATATTACTGAGCTTGATGCCATTTGTTGTCTTGGGCTTGTCTTGTTTTGGTTATGTATGTAAGACTCTACAGTAGTAACATTATTTGGATTAAATGCTTCTCCGAAGTACAAATGGCTCAGATTTACATGGAGGGCCCTTCTCCTTGCTTTGCAAACAAATACATCTGCATTTGTTTGATTGCCAAACCAACCAGTGAGACGATGCCAAATCAATGCCATGAGTAGAAAATGCTGGAAAGTGGTGCCTGGTAACTGCTCTTCAATGGATACTACTACAAGTCCGACAACAATTGAGAATTTTCAAATTCCTGCCAAAATTACCACCAATGAACCACTAGTGAACCACCAAGTGACCGGGTAGGAACACATACCAAAAATAAAAATTCTCTCTGTAATAGCCAAATTCCTATAACCCTTTATAGTATGCTATTTTGTTAGTGGAAACGCATTCTTTGAGTGCCTTTCCAATCTCTTTGTAAAAATCACATTTTTGGTGTTCGCAAACTTACTTTACGGGCATCGGACTTCCAAAATGTGGCTCTAGCAATCAAGAGCAAGATGGTATCACACTTGCAATTAATAAATTGTATTGTTAGTAATTATCTATAATTAGTTGTATATTGTCGACTGCTGTATATTGTCGTGTCATTGTAGATTGTCGTGTCGTGGTAGATTGTCAATTGTCAATTGTTGATTACTCTTGCTGGAGAGTAAGTGTGGTGTTTTAATGTTGCCACCAACAAAGCTGCTGCTTGCTGTTGTTTGTTGCTGTTGTTTGCTGCTGTTTGCTGCTGAAGTGGATCGATTCAGCAGAGTGGTGGATCGATCCACTCATGTTTGCGTTCCGGACTTTCGTGTACCGGTATGTTCGATATCCAGACTTGTAGACCTAGAATAGCTAAAGAGAGGTCCAACGCCTCTGAGTCCCAGCAGTTCTTCTATACTTTGTGGCGCCGGTCGACTTCAATCCCAGGAATTGACACGTCCGCCAACTTCAATCCCAGGAGTTGACGCGTTTGCCGACTTCAGTCCCAGCAGTTCTTCTAAACTTTGCGGCGCCAGTCGACTTCAATCCCACCATCTGGATGTCCAAGGTTTTCTATTGTACCTATGTTCACTATCCACCAATGGAGATGGATATAATTGATTCTCACAAGTGTTCTGTACTTAAGACGTGGGAGTGATCGACAGCCAGTGCTATTGGGTACAATCGAAAACCTATTCCAAAGCAACTAGAGCAAACTAGAGCAAACTGGAGCAAACTGGAGCAAACTGGAGCAAACTCTAATTCATTATTTCTATTTTTGCAACTCTGTAAAAGCAAATCTAAACTACCACTAAGGAATACAACCAAAATTGAAATCAACAATGGTGGAGACTCATGTAACATGCTAGCGTAGGCTGGTACAGTTAGGAATTAATAATTAACCGAATCCCACATGGGATTCAATTGATATATATAAGGTATCCATGTATGGATATCTGGTATGTATGAACAGGCAAGCATAAGAGAGCGATCGTATGATTAAGGTTACATACAGAATATATGTTATATACAGGGATGTATATTATATGAAGAGATCGCGATGGCATCATCGCTCATTATTTCCTCTCTTTGTTTTGAATCCCATCTTGTAAAGTGAAATAACACACAATTATTCTGCCATACCCCGGGTCTACTAGTGATTAGAAATAGTAGTGATATGCAAATTGTAAGCTCTATTGGTTAGTCTATTTGTTACAGCTCCAAGAGTGCTCTGAATCGGTGATTCTGTCGACTCGCTGATTATTTTTATCCTTATCCTTAATCCAGTCCTGAACGGACTCGTGACTGTTCTGGTGCACGGCATACTCCTCCATGGGACTGTTGCGGTTTAATGGGATCCCTGTAATAATAGGGATGGACTCTCCTAATGTTAACCCGGTCGGTTACAAAGGGAGCAGTTTCAATAGTTACAGTTCCATTGTCATGGGCCTTGAGCACCTTGTAAGGTCCTTGTCGTGGGAAGGATAGTTTCGGAATAATGCCCTTCCTTTCCAGGGTGACATAGTCTCCTTCCTTATAGACATGGGGGATCCTCTTCCGGTTCTCCCTGACGTTGCTCTTGTGGGTGCTTCTCTGCTTCCTTGCTTGGATTGCTTCCCAATCCACTGGAAAGTTCACCGGCATGAACATGTCCCTTCCAAACACCAACTGTGCCGGGGAGTATCCCAGGGTGGTGTGGATGGCGCTTCTGATAGCATATGCTGCCTTGGTGGTGAATTCCTCGAAAGGGTCCTTCTCGTGGAGGTCCCTTTCCTCCAAGTTGAATGATAGTAGGCAGTCCTTAAGCACCTGGTGGATCCTCTCCAGTACAGCATTGGATTGTGGGTTCCAGGCGCCACTGACTTTTCTTTTCATGCCCATGTTCTCACAGAGCTCTTGGAACTCTGCTTTGAATTCACTCCCGCCGTCAAAGCCAATTTCCTTTGGGCGCGGATATCTTGCTAGCCAGGTACTGTCCAACAAATGTTGAGTCTCTGCTGCATTTGGGGAGTCCTTCAGGTGAGCCAGTTCAAACCATCCGGTTACTGGGTCCACCATGGTGAGGACATGAATTTGGTAGTCTTTACCATTCTTGTTGTGGACAGTTGCAGGTCCCCAGAGGTCCACGTTGACTCTCTGCCATTTGGTAACCTCAGCTGCTTTTTCCGGCAGTAGTCCATACTTCTTCCGGCCATGCCGTGCACCAAAATACAGTCACGAGCGCACACGGGACTGGATTAAGGATAAGGATAAAAACAATCGGCGAGTCGACAGAATCGCTGATTCGGAGGGCTCTTAGAACTGTAGCAAATAGACTAATCAATAGAGCTCACAATTTGCATATCACTACTATTCTAATCACTAGTAGACCCGGGGTATGGCATGATTTTAAAATCAAGCTGAGCACAATTTGCGCGAAGCGCATTTTGTCCGACGTTCCGATGTTCCAGTACTAAAAATACGTAGATTTCTACACAACTTTACCATGCGATATCTCGCTCCCTTATACACCCCCAATCACAACCCCAGGACCTACATGTATTAACCAAGACCTGCGCTCTTCGTTTCTGCTATCGGTTCAGTTGCTGGATGCTTCGTTTGGTTGCTTTGGTTGCCAATTCACCACTCGGCGGCCGATCGAGCAGCAGCAGCAGCAGCAGCAAACCGACACATAATTTTCTACAGCACTTCCAGTACAGATTCTACCGTACAGCAAAACCGACAACAACGTTGTATTTCTGCTTCGATCTGTTTCCCAGCTCCATTCCAAGGCCCTTAAGTATATCTTATACTTAATGTTCTACACTGTTTCCAAGCTGCTTAAGTGATTCTCACTTAATGTTCTACATTCTTCGAAGTTCCTTGCTGAGTCCTCTTAAGTCTTTTCAAGTCGAAGTTCACGAACAGCCCCTTCCACTGTAGGAATCTTTTTTTAAAAAAAAAGAAATTCTGTCATCTGTTTTCAAGTCCATTGCCCTGCTGGACCCTAAGTGTTTTCACTTATGGTCCTACTGTTTCTTGACCCAAGCCCCAAAGCCGCTAAGTACAGTTTGCTTAAGGCTCCACCACCTACATAACCCTCTCAGGTGTACTGTATAAATGTCATCTGTTTCCAAGTCTACTGCCCTGATGGACCCTAAGTGTTTTCGCTTATGGTCCTACTGTTTCCTGACCCAAGCCCTAAAGCCACTAAGTACAGTTTGCTTAAGGCTCCCCTACCTACATATACCTCTCAGATGCATTCTTCAACTGTCATCTGTTTTCAAGTCTACTGCCCTGATGGACCATAAGTGTTTTCGCTTATGGTCCTACTGTCTCCTTACCCAAGCCCCAAAGCCGCTAAGTACAGCTTGCTTAAGGCTCTCCTACCTACATATACCTCTCAGATGCACACTTCAACTGTCATCTGTTTTCAAGTCTACTGCCCTGCTGGACCATAAGTGTTCTCACTTAAGGTCCTACTATTTCCTGACCCAAGCCCCAAAGCCGCTAAGTACAGCTTGCTTAAGGCTCTCCTACCTACATAACCCTCTCAGATGCACACTTCAACTGTCATCTGTTTTCAAGTCTACTGCCCTGATAGTCCATAATTGTTTTTGATTATGGACCTACTGTTTTTATGACCCAAGCCCCAAAGCTGCTAAGTACATGTTACTTAACGCACCACCACCTACATATACCCCTCCAGTTCACAGTACAGCAGAGACCTGTTTTCAAGCCTACAGCCCTGATGGTCCATAAGTGTTTTCACTTAAAGGCCCTGTTTCCAAGCTACTACAGGAGAGCAAGTTCAAGTTCGAACAGAAGGCCAGCTGTTACGAATTTGAATTTGGTAGTAGGCTCCACCGCCTCTACTTGTTTCTGGCTACTACTAAGTTCGAACAGGAGGACAGCTGTTCTGAATTTGGTAGTAGGCTCTGTACTTTATGTACCATACAGTGGTAAGGAATGTGGTTCGGGATGTGTTTGGGGATGACTACTCGCATTACTGGTGATGCTGCAATCCAGCATTCAGAGAGGAGTTTTGCTTTTGTACGCTGACCACTAGCATTACAGATACCATGTATCTAGTCAGGGTTTTGCTTGTGTCAGCTGACCACTAGCATTACGGATGCTGCACACCAGCATTGGAGGGACAGTTTTGCTTGTGTCTTTCCCTTTCACGTTCTTGTTACCCCGTTTCCTGTACGCTTTGCAACAGCAGTGTCTGTTGTGCTCTGGACTGGTTCGTTTTTTTCCTGTTTCTTACCAAGGTTCGTTTGCAAAATAGCCGTCCTTACAACCTGGGGCCTATTCCCCATGGTTGAGGTGGCGCGTCGTTCTACAACTTGGGGCCTAACCTCTCTTCGATTGAGGCGACGATAAAGTCTGGTTACAGACTGAGTAGCTTTTAACCACCTTCGGTGGATTTTCCTACTTAAATAAGTATATTATTATTATTATTTAAAATCAAGCTGAGCGCTGATGACCATGAGCAGAAAGGACCGATCGGACCAGGGACCAACGGATCCGAAAGACTGCCAAAAATGGAGGCGCAGAGAAGCAAAACAGGGAGAAGGATATCCAGTGTCTGCAGCACAAGGAAGACCGACCCCAGCAACTGTTAGCGCCCAAAGAAGGGAGCAACAGCAGCAACAGAGACACCTGAGTACCTAAACAGGACCATGGTCGACAACAGAAATAATCGAAAAACACGAAAACATGTGCCGAAAAAGTGACACATAAATCAGTGAGTGGACTAATTGGACCAACACTGAGTGGAGGGACAGACCGCAAGCGGATGCCAACCAAAATCGAAATATACGGATATCCGGAAAGGTATATAACCAAATACCCGAACACCACTAATCCCACGGGATACGGGAAGTGGGACCGGCCCGGTGACAGCTTAAGAAAGAAGCAACGCCGGAGAACCACGGGAATCGAATCCCACGAAATAAAAACAGAAACAACTCCGGGGAACCACAGGATTCCCGTGAGCTAAAGAGAGAAACAACTCCCACCACTGAACAGACCAGGGGGAAAAACCAGTTATAACATGAGTTATCACGAGAAACAGCAAAAATCCAGCAAAAGGACTGGAAGAGCTGAGCAATCATTCTTGCTCAGTTCAGCGCAAAACAACGAGATAACGAGTAGTATAACTAAATTAAACCTAATAGAAAACTGATTAACCCACCATGGCAACCAAAGGAACTAAACTGAAGCCCTTTAACATCACTCGGGAGGACTGGCCAGAGGACGCCACCACTGTAAAGATGAGTGTAGACAGCGAGAAGGGTGGAATCGCATTCAGCGACTACCTGAAAGTTCTCAATGGTACTGAGAGACCAGAACTCTTCCTCATCTGGAAGAGAGACTTTGACCAGAAAATTGCTGGCAATGACAAACTCCACGGAGACCAGAAACTGGACGTTCTACTGAGAATCCTCTCTAATGAGGCACTCGCACTTGTCCAGCGAACGCTCACTCGGACCTACTTGGCCGAACCGACCCACAAGGTCCACCACACCAGACGGGTCCAGAAAAAGATCCAGGAAATCGAGCAAAGGGACCAAGCAAACATACTACTATCAATGGGGCAAGACGCCACCGAAACTCCCACGGGAGCCTCCAAGGAGACGGCGACGGAGAAATCCCCAAACGCCAACAAAACCGACACAGCCACGGCGCGATCGGACAAAGAATCGGAGACCGACAACCTCGAGTCTCCAATCCCAAAGAAAAAGGTCACAAGCGCCCTCACCCAGTACTACCAATCCCAGGAGTACAGGAGGGATATCATGGAAGAATGCATGCATGTCCTCAAGCTCAAAATCTTTGGCAACGACCAAAACGGCAAGCGCTCTTATATCGTCCTCCGACGATTCATGCGAGGCATGCGCGTCGACCTCAAACATGGCATCAGAGCCTGGGCCAATCGAATGGCCGAACTCCAAAGCTATCTCCCAGAATGCCTCTGGGAATGTGGCAGTGACCAAATGGAAACACCAAGAAGTTTCACCCAAGGAGAATTGAAGGAAATCTTGGATTCCAACATGACCCACTCCCAACGCGAGAAGCTGGAACACATTGGATGGGACCTCTACACCCAATCCTTTAACACCACCATCGACAAGCTCGAAAACCTGGAAATCACCATCCGGAAGGAAGCAATAATGCAACAACGCATCACCGACCTCGAAAAGCAGACTGGCGTCACCAAGAAGACCCCCAAGGCCGCATCTGGGGGAGGAAACCACCACGGGAAGTCCCCTGGCAAAAAGAAGCGACCTGTGGACAACAGCAACAAACAGCTATGCAAGACCTGTGGCAAGGTCCATGCCGGCAAATGCTGGAAACTAACCGGTGGTCCCCACAAGAAGGGGAAGTTCGACCGGGAAACCATCAACCTGCTCAAGGAGCACTTTGTGGCAAAAGAACAAGACTCAGACACTGAGCAACACTCCAAACCCCACTGGGGAAGGAACCTATCGAACCACGAGTACTCTTATGTACTGGCCACGGCCCAAGCTGACCACGACGTCTCTGATGACGAGATCGACATCTCCGAACGGGAACTCAAAGAGTACAGACGAAAGTACAGAAAGACCTTTAAAAAGAAAGGATCCCATAACTGAACGGCTGATACCATCCACACTGGACCCCGCATCATCAACAGATATGCAGACGTCTGTGTGGAGGTATTGGACCACAAGGGAAGGGGGAGGATGCTCCGGGGCCTACTCGACTCTGGTTGCTCCAAATCCATCATACTAAGGCACTTTGTCGACCGAAGTCAACTAACGAACCGAGACCACAGATCTGTCACCTACAACACGTATGGAGGCAAGTTCAGAACCAAGTCTGCGGCTTCAGTGGGACTGAGGTTGATAGAATTTTCAAACTCGAAGACCATCAAATGGACCTTCCAAGTGGATGAATACCATCACTATGAGGAGGTGCCCTACGACATGATCATAGGATCCGACATGATGGCACAATTGGGACTGGATATAAAATACAGTTCCCGAACCATCGAATGGCAGGGTGACTCCATCCCCATGAAGGGAATGGGGGAACTTACTGACCCGGACAAATGTGAGGCAGTATTCTTTGCCAACACACAGAGTCCGATCCTCCAACAGGAGGAAGAGAGGCAAGCCAAAATCTTGGACGCAGACTACTCCAAAGTCGATATAGACGCCATGGTCGATGACCTGGAGATTACGGACGCCTCCAAGGAAGCCTTGAAGAAAACACTGAAGAAATTCCCAACACTCTTTGGAGGAGGGTTGGGACTACTGAAGAATATAGAACCGGTGTCCATTGAGCTCCAACCAGGGGTCAAACCAGTCCGGCAGAGGTACTACTCTGTGCCCCATGCCTTTGAACAAGCACTCCGAAAGGAGATCACCAGGCTCTGTGACATTGGAGTCCTGGAGAAACTCCCCCACAATGATGACTCACCGTGGGCATCCCCTACCTTCTGTCAACCAAAGAAGACAGGCGATATCCGAGTCCTCACCGACTTCCGGAAAATGAACGCCGCCATCCAGAGGAAACCATTCCCGCTACCAAGAATAGGGGAAACAATCCAGCGGCTACAGAAGTTCCAGTCAGCTACGGCGCTGGACTTGTCCCAAGGATACTATACCATCCCCATCTGCAAAGAGAGCCAGAAAATCTGCTCCACCATTTTGCCGTGGGGAAAGTATGCCTACAAAAGACTGGCTATGGGGATTGCTTGTGCTCCGGATATCTTCCAATCAGTCATGATGAACCTACTAGGGGACCTGGACTACGTCCTTGTCTATATTGATGATATCCTGATCATTCAACGAGAGGGAGAATCCGAACAGGATCATCTCAACAAAATCGATACAGTCCTCCAAAGATTGGATGACGCCGGCTTCCGAGCCAACCTCAGAAAATCCTTTTTCATGCAAAAAGAGGTGGAATATCTGGGATTTCTCTTAACAACAGAGGGCATTCAGCCCCAGCCAAAGAAACTGGAGGCGATGAAGCGCTTGGAAGCTCCCAAAAACACCAAACAACTCAAGATGTTTCTTGGAATGGTAAATTTCTACAGAGATATGTGGAAGCGACGTTCCCACATCCTGGCCCCCCTCAATAAACTTGCAGGGAAAAAGGGCAAAATGAATTGGTACTGGGGACCAGCAGAGCAGAAAGCTTTCATGGAGGCGAAGAGAATGCTCGCGGATGAAGCAAAGCTTGCATTCCCGGACTTTACGAAACCATTTCATCTCTACTCAGATGCCAGTGACAGGCAACTGGGAGCAACTGTATGCCAAGATGGCAAACCCCTTGGATTCTATACCCGGAAACTAAACTCAGCACAGCTCAACTACACCGTAGGCGAAAAAGAACTCCTGGGCATAGTAGAAGGGCTAAAAGCGTTCGAAGGAATCCTACGAGGACAAGACGTGATTATCCACACGGATCACCTCAATCTACTGTACCAGCAGATGCCCACCCAGCGGATGATGTTGCTGGCAAGGACAATGATGCAGCAGACGCGCTGTCTTGCCTGGACATTACAGATGATCCGGCAGATACAGTGGAATGGCTACCACCAAATAAGCCCCTCACCTATGCAGATGAGGAAGAGCACCTCCGGCAACTTCTATTCCCACTTGGAGAGGAAGCTCCGGAAGAATTCCAGGGCAATAGGGCATTCCCACTTGCACCAGACATGATCCAGTTCTACCAACAAAAGGACACAGGAATCATGAGCGCCTTGGAAAAAGACAACCGACTGACCACCAAAATGGTGGAAGGTTACAGTCTAATCCACAAGGAAGGGAAGATTCTAGTCCCGGACAAACTCAAAGACAGAGTTATGGAATGGTACCACAGCATGCTGGTCCATCCCGGAGAAAAGAGAATGGAACAGAGCATTCGCTCAGTTTTCACCTGGAGAGGCCTGAGGAAGGACGTCCAGGACCTCTGTAAACACTGCCACACGTGTCAGATGTTTAAAAAGAGTGGCCGGAAGAAGTATGGACTACTACCAGAAAAAGCAGCTATTATGTTTTGCGTCTGTACCCTTATCGAGATCGATGTCGAAATATGATTCGATTCGATTGTTTGATTCGTTTGGCATAAGCGTCTGTACCCTTGCAATTAGTTCGCGTCCGAACCGATCTGCGTCCAGATCTTTTATTGCTTTTATATTTGATTCTTCAGTAGTTGAATTGCCATAACTGAATCTTTTATTTTATCGGTTGATTGTTGCCGTCACTTTTGGATCGGACTGAGCACTTTGTATTGTAGTTCGAACATTTTGTTTGCAACAGGGCTCATCTCTGTAGGTTCCTTCCCCTTCTGGGAGTTCTCCTCCATGCGTCTTCCCAGACAGCAGTGCTGTACTGGCATTCAGGTCCAGTGGAGCCGAAGGCATGGTGCTGGATATCATGATCCTTGTGGTTGTTGTATAGGCCAGGTGATAGGTTTTTTTTGAAAACGAGGCCGTTTTGGTTTGAATATAATGGTTCCTTCAATAGTTCTTTCAAGTGTTCCATCATGTTGGGCGCAATATGATTCCATGGCGCGTTTCATGTGGGCTTGGAAGGATTCATTGGAAGCAGTGCTTCCAGTTTCATTGCTAGGAGTCGAAGCAGTACTGTTGTTGCTGCTGTTGCTCTTATTTCTTTTGGAATATTTATTCCTTGGGCATTCAGACCAATCATGATCATGGCCTGTAATTCTGCAAGGGTTGTTGTACTTGCGCTTGCTGGTATTGTTGTTGTCTTCTTCGTCGGATTCAGCATCAGTGTCACTGTCCGAATTAGAGCTGTTGGAGTTGTTGTCGGCGTTTTCGGAATTGCTGACGCTGTGGGTATCAGAATCATATGGATCGTCGCTTTGGTTGCTGAGTCTGTTTAGGGAGCTCATATGATCGACTATAAATTGTACAGTGGTGTGATGTCTGATTCCACTATGGATTCTGCAGTAGTCTTCAATCCATTCATTTGGGAAGCTATGGAGCAAGATTGTCATCTGTTGTAGTTGGTTTAGATCGGCAGCAAAGCCTTGTAGTTTTTCAGTGTATTTGAAGAGTTGTTTCATTCGGTTTGCATGATCTCTGCACGAAACGTTGCCAGGTTTCTTGCATTCGGAGCTTCGGAGATAAGTGTGCATGATATCTTTTGCATCTTCGGCGCTGCAGTATTGCTTGATAAATGCTGAGAGAGCCCTGTTGTATCCATTTCTTGTAGTTGGATAATCACGTTGGCTTCTTGTTAAGGCTCTCCACTTGGTTTGGGCATTTACAGAGAGACATCGGCCGAAGTATTTGATATATTTATTTGCTGATAGATCAAGATCTTCTGCTGCGTTCAGAAATGCTTCTTCCGTATGCAGGAGTTCTTCCAAATCGATGTTTGTGAATAGAGGGACTTTGACGCTGTCTTCTTGGTCTTCAGCGTTGTAAACTGTTAGCGTAACAAGCTTGGGATTGGCGCTGTCAAAGCTTCTCTTGTAAGGGATTGGAGGATCTCTGTAAAGTCCTGCCATGTTGTTGATTTGATTCAGAGCGTTCGATCGTATCGATTCTTTCGTAGGTATCGATCGTTTCGTAGATTTCGATCGATGTATTTTGTGGTTCTTGATTCGATTGTGTCCCTTTCGTAGATATCGATCGTTTCGTTCGATCGATCGTATCGGAACTGCGGTTATTTCTTTCGATCGATTCGTCGATTTCGTTCGATCGGTTCTTTCTTGTAAGGTTGTAGGATTTTGCTTGTCAGGGTATCGATGTGTTCCTGTTGTTTAGGATAAAGGTTGTTTTGGATTCAGTACTGATTTGGTTCTGTTTCTACTTTAAAGCACAAACAGTAATTACTGTGTTACGGTCTAGAGTAGAAAATACACGATAGGAGTATTTTAAAGATGAAAGGTTAATAATTTGTGTTATAAGAGAGAATGGTTGAATACTTTACGAGATGGGAATGATTCTTTGAGTATCGGTGAACGATCGAATAATGATATATTATTCGGCAGGCATAATATCAATAATCGTTGATTCATGGGAATCTTTGTTTATCTTGATATTTGAATAATATTCAGTATATGTACATGAATATTATTTATATATTCTTGTGTATTGGAGCACATGCGGGATTCAATAATCATTTAGAGCCTCTCGTAGGGTACCTACGTCAACATGTCACAGTATGGACTACTACCGGAGAAAGCAGTTGAGGTCACCAAATGGCAAAGGGTCAATGTGGACCTCTGGGGACCTGCAACTGTCCACAATAAAAATGGTAAAGACTACCACATCCATGTTCTCACCATGGTGGATCCAGTGACTGGGTGGTTTGAACTGGCTCACCTAAAGGACTCCCCAAATGCAGCAGAAACTCAACGTTTGCTAGACAGTACATGGCTAGCAAGATATCCGCGCCCAAAGGAAATTGGCTTTGATGGCGGGAGTGAGTTCAAAGCAGAGTTCCAGGAGCTCTGTGACAACATGGGCATGAAAAGAAAGCCCAGTGGCGCTTGGAACCCTCAGTCCAACTCAGTGCTGGAAAGGATCCATCAGGTCCTGAAGGACTGTCTACTGTCCTTTAACCTGGAACAAAGAGACCTCCATGAGAAGGACCCGTTTGAGGAGTTCACCACCAAGGCAGCGTACGCCATCAGGAGTGCCATCCACACCACCCTGGGATATTCCCCAGCACAATTGGTGTTTGGAAGGGACATGTTCATGCCTGTGAATTTCCCAGTGGATTGGGAAGCAATCCAAGCAAGAAAACAGAAGAGTATCCACAAGAGTAATATCCGGGAGAATCAGAAGAGGATTCCCCATGTCTACAAGGAAGGAGATTATGTCACTCTGGAAAGGAAGGGCATTGTTCCGAAACTATCCTTCCCACGACAAGGACCTTACAAGGTGGTCAAGGCCCATGACAATGGAACTGTAACTATTGAAACTGCTCCCTTTGTAACCGACCGGGTTAACATTAGGAGAGTGCACCCCTATTATTGCAGGGATCCTATTAAATCGTAACAGCACCATGGAGGAGTATGCCGTGCACCAAAATACAGTCACGAGCGCACACGGGACTGGATTAAGGATAAGGATAAAAACAATCGGCGAGTCGACAGAATCGCTGATTCGGAGGGCTCTTAGAACTGTAGCAAATAGACTAATCAATAGAGCTCACAATTTGCATATCACTACTATTCTAATCACTAGTAGACCCGGGGTATGGCAGGCCACTCTTTTTGAACATCTGGCATGTGTGACAGTGCTTACAGAGGTCCTGGACGTCCTTCCGAAGGCCTCTCCAGGTGAACACTGATCGGATGCTCTGTTCCATTCTCTTTTCTCCGGGATGGACCAGCATGCTGTGATACCATTCCATGACTCTATCTTTGAGTTTGTCCGGGATCAGAATCTTCCGTTCCTTGTGGATTAGACTGTAACTTTCCACATTTTTGGTGGTTAGGCGATTGTCTTTTTCCAGAGCACTCATGATTTCCGTGTCCCTCTGCTGGTAGAACTGAATCATGTCCGGGGCAAGTGGGAATGCACTATTGCCCTGGGATTCCTCTGGCACTTCTTCTCCAAGTGGGAATAGTAGCTGTCGGAGGTGCTCTTCCTCATCTGCCTAGGTGAGGGGCTTATTTGGTGGTAGCCATTCCACTGTATCTGTTGGGTCGTCGGTGATGTCCAGTCGGGACAGCGCGTCTGCTGCGTTATTATCTTTGCCAGCCACATGTTTGACTACCGGGTGGAACTCCTCCATAAGGAGTCTCCATCGTACCATTCTTTGGGTGGGCATCTGCTGGTACAGCAGGTTAAGATGATCCGTGTGAATGATCACATCTTGTCCGCGTAGGATTCCTTCGAACGCCTTTAGGCCTTCTACTATGCCCAGGAGTTCTTTTTCTCCGACGGTGTAGTTGAGTTGCGCCGAGTTCAGTTTCCGGGTGTAGAATCCAAGGGGTTTGCCATCTTGGCACACAGTTGCTCCCAGTTGCCTGTCGCTGGCGTCTGAGTAGAGATGAAATGGTTTTGTAAAGTCTGGGAATGCAAGCTTGGCTTCCTCTGCGAGCATCCTCTTCACCTCCATGAAAGCTTTCTGCTCTGCTGGACCCCAGTACCAGTTCATTTTGCCCTTTTTCCCTGCTAGTTTGTTGAGGGGAGCCAGGATGTGGGAGCGGCGCTTCCACATATCCCTGTAGAAATTCACCATCCCAAGAAACATCTTGAGTTGCTTGGTGTTCTTGGGGGCTTCCAGGCGCTTCATCGCCTCCAGCTTCTTTGGCTGGGGTTGGATGCCCTCTGTTGTTGGTAGGAAACCCAGATATTCCACTTCTTTCTGCATGAAAAAGGATTTCCTCAGGTTGGCTCGAAAGCCAGCATCATCAAGTCTCTGTAGGACTGTATCGATTTTGTCGAGGTGATCCTGTTCAGAATCACCTTCTCTCTGGATGATTAGAATATCATCGATATAGACCAGGACGTAGTCCAGATCGCTGAGTAGATTCATCATGACTGATTGGAAGATGTCAGGTGCGCATGCAATTCGCATTGCCAGTCGCTTGTAGGCATACTTCCCCCATGGTAAAATGGTTGAACAGATTTTCTGGCTCTCCTTGCAGATGGGAATGGTATAATATCCCTGGGATAAGTCCAGCGCCGTAGCTGATTTGAACTTTTGCAGTCTTTGGATTGTTTCCCCTATTTGTGGTAGTGGGAACGGTTTCCGCTGAATGGCTGCGTTCATCTTACGAAAGTCTGTGAGGACTCAAATATCCCCTGTCTTTTTGGGTTGACAAAACGTCGGGGATGCCCACGGTGAATCATCATCGTGGGGGAGTTTCTCCAGCACTCCAATATCACAGAGTCTGTTAATTTCCTTCCGTAGTGCTTGTTCGAAGGCATGGGGCACTGAGTAGTACCTTTGCCTGACCGGTTTGACCCCTGGTTGGAGTTCAATGGACACCGGCTCTATATTTTTGAGAAGACCCAATCCTCCTCCAAAGAGTGTTGGGAATTTCTTTAGGGTTTGTTTCAGGGCTTCCTTGGAGGCGTCCGTAATCTCCAAGTCGTTGACCATAGCGTCGATATCTACCTTGGAGTAGTCTGCGTCCAGAATTTTGGATTGCCTCTCTTCCTCCTGTTGGAGGATTGGACTTTGTGTGTTGGCAAAGAATACTGCCTCACATTTGTCCGGGTCAGTAAGTTCCCCCATTCCCTTCATGGGGATGGAGTCACCCTGCCATTCGATGGTTCGGGAACTGTATTTTATATCCAGTCCCAATTGTGCCATCATGTCGGATCCTATGATCATGTCGTAGGGCACCTCCTCATAGTGATGGTATTCATCCACTTGGAAGGTCCATTTGATGGTCTTCGAGTTTGAAAATTCTATCAACCTCAGTCCCACTGAAGCCGCAGACTTGGTTCTGAACTTGCCTCCATACGTGTTGTAGGTGACAGATCTGTGGTCTCGGTTCGTTAGTTGACTTCGGTCGACAAAGTGCCTTAGTATGATGGATTTGGAGCAACCAGAGTCGAGTAGGCCCCGGAGCATCCTCCCCCTTCCCTTGTGGTCCAATACCTCCACACAGACGTCTGCATATCTGTTGATGATGCGGGGTCCGGTGTGGATGGTATCAGCCGTTCAGTTATGGGATCCTTTCTTTTTAAAGGTCTTTCTGTACTTTCGTCTGTACTCTTTGAGTTCCCGTTCGGAGATGTCGATCTCGTCATCAGAGACGTCGTGGTCAGCTTGGGCCGTGGCCAGTACATAAGAGTACTCGTGGTTCGATAGGTTCCTTCCCCAGTGGGGTTTGGAGTGTTGCTCGTTATCCGAGTCTTCCTTTGCCACAAAGTGCTCTTTGAGCAGGTTGATGGTTTCCCGGTCGAACTTCCCCTTCTTGTGGGGACCACCGGTTAG
This sequence comes from Pseudo-nitzschia pungens, assembly GCA_037355855.1. Classification (NCBI taxonomy): domain Eukaryota; phylum Bacillariophyta; class Bacillariophyceae; order Bacillariales; family Bacillariaceae; genus Pseudo-nitzschia; species Pseudo-nitzschia pungens. The sequence goes on from CM074758.1 coordinate 6,377,205, forward strand.
TTTCCAGCATTTGCCGGCATGGACCTTGCCACAGGTCTTGCATAGCTGTTTGTTGCTGTTGTCCACAGGTCGCTTCTTTTTGCCAGGGGACTTCCCGTGGTGGTTTCCTCCCCCAGATGTGGCCTTGGGGTTCTTCTTGGTGCCACCGTTCTTCTTTTCCAGTTCGGAGATTCATTTGCGGAGTTCGTCCTCGTTCCGGATGGTGATTTCCAGGTTTCGAGTTTGTCGATGGTGGTGTTAAAGGAGTGGGCATAGACGTCCCATCCGATATGGTCCAGTTTGTCCCTTTGGGAGGAGGTCATGTTGGAATCTAGGATTTCCTTCATGTCGTCTTCTGTGTAGCTGGACGGAGCAGCACCGGTTGCGGCGCCGCTTTCCCAGAGGCATTCTGGTAGATAGCTCTGTAGTTCGGCCATGCCGTTCGCCCAAGAGCGAATACCATGTTTCATGTCGATTTTTGTATTCCGGATGAATCTCCGAAGGAGAATGTAGGACCTTTTGCCATTCATGTCATTGCCAAAGATTTTGAGCTTGAGGGCGTGCATACATTCCTCAATGACATCCTTTCTGTACCCCTCGGTCTGGTAGTACTGGATCAGGGCATCTGGGACCCATTTCTTGGGGACCGGAGCGGCGAGGTCGTCGGGTTCCGGTCCTGGTTCGGACGCCGCCGTAGCAGTCGCGTCATTGTTCGCGGTTGGGGTGGGGCCCGTAACCGTCTCCTTGGGTTTGTCAGAGGGAGGCTTGGTAGGCTCCCTCATTGCAATCCTCTGGAGTTTTTGTTGGAGCAGTTGGTTGCTGTGGACCTTGTGTCCCGGTTCGGCGTAGTAGGTCCGGCCCAGGGTCATCTGGACAATGGAGAGCGCCTCGTGGGAGAGGATTCTCTGGAGGACGTCCAGTTTCTGGTCTCCTTGGAGTTTTTCATTGCCAGCAATTTTCTGGGCAAAGTCTCTCTTCCAAATGACGAAGAGTTCCGGTCTTTCGGTGCCGGTGAGTACCTTCAGATAATCACTGAAGGCCACTCCCCCCTTCTCTGAGTCTATGCTCATCTTTACAGCAGTGGCATCTTCCGGCCAGTCCTCTTGTGTAAAGGTAAAGGGTTTCTGTTTGGTTCCTTTGGACGCCATGGTGGGTTAATCAATTAATTATTAATTTTATTTTATCTTAGTTACAGTCTTTTTGTAAGTTCTTATTTGGTTCGAAAATGAGCAACCAGTGGTTGTTCCAGTTTGCTCTAGTTTTTTCTTTTAGACCCACTAGATTATCTGTTTCTTGTGATATCCCGTGTTGTAACTAATTTTCCCCCTAGGTTTGTCCAATGGTGGGAGTTGTTTCTCTCTTTGGCTCACGGGAATTCAGTGGTTCCCCGGAGTTGTTTCTGTTTTTATTTGGTGGGATTCGATTCCCGTGGTTCTTCGGCGTTGCTTCTCTATTAAGCCGTCACCGGCCCGGTCCCACTTCCCGTTGTCCCGTGGGATCAGTGGTGTTCGGACATTTATTATATACCTTTCCCGATATCTGTATATTACGGTTTTGGTTGGCATACCCTCTTCGGTCTGTCCATCCACTCAGTGTTGGTCCAATTAGTCCACTCACTGGATTATGTGTCACTTTTTCGGCACATATTTTTGTATTTTTCGATTATTTCTGTTGTCGACCATGGTCCTGCCCAGGACCTTAGGTGTCTCTGTTGCTGCTGTTGTTCCGTCTAATGGCGCTAACTGCTGCTGGGGTTGGTCTTCCTTAGTGCTGCAGACACTGGATGTCCTTCTCCCCGTTTTGCTTCTTTGCGCTTCCATTTTTGGCAGTCTTTCGGTCCCGTCGGTCCCTTGGCCAATCGATCTCTTTCTGCTCATGGTCATCAGCGCTCAGCTTGATTTTAAAATCATGCCATACCCCGGGTCTACTAGTGATTAGAAATAGTAGCGATATGCAAATTGTAAGCTCTATTGGTTAGTCTATTTGTTACAGCTCCAAGAGTGCTCTGAATCGGCGATTCTGTCGACTCGCTGATTATTTTTATCCTTATCCTTAATCCAGTCCTGAACGGACTCGTGACTGTTCTGGTGCACGGCATATTCATACTACTCCGAATTTCTACTTTAGAGTGTTACACAGTAATTACTGTCCGCTTTCACGTAGGAACAGTAGTAGAATTCAGTACTGAACTCTCAAAACCAAACCATCGATAGCCTTAACAACAGAGGCACCTTTATCTCCAGCAAACCAATCAACGCAACCAACCATGGCAGGTATCTACAGAGACCCCCCTATTGCTTACAAGAGCTCCTTCGATTGCACCAAACCGAAGCTTTTCACCCTGTACAACGTCGACGAGGATCAAACTGACAGCATGAAAGTCCCCCTGTTCACTGAGACCGGAGGCCTAGAAGAACTGCTCTTTGTGGAGGAGTCTTTTCGGAACGCTGCCAAGCTTCTAAGACTGCCAATCGACATCTATCTCACCCACTTCAGTCGATGCCTCACTACTGATGCACAGAGCAAATGGAATGACATGATAAAGGATCCACTGGACCCAGAAGAATACCAGTATGCCCAAGACGAGATTGGAGGTTATGAACAAGCGTTCCTTGACTTCACCAAGCTCTACTGCAACGCCAGAGACGCTAGAGATATCATGCACACTTACCTTCGAAGCCCCGAGTGCAGAAAGACTCCATCGGTTACATGCAAGGAACATGCTGACCGGATCCTCATCCTCATGAAGTACACCCAGAAACTAGATGGAAGCAGTGCACCTCTCTCCAGAGTGGAGAAACTCACCATTCTCCTACACTCCTTCCCCTCTGTATGGATCGAGAAGTACGGGATTATCCACAGTGGAATTCAAGAAGATACCACAGTCCAATTCATTGTGGACCACATGAGCTGTCACAAGCATCAAGCCAACAAGAAGAGCAACAGAAACAACAACAAACAACAGAAGAAACGCTCAAACAACTCCAACAGGAACATTATGGAAAAAAGTGTTTTTGAGAAAATTTCCATATTCATGCGCGTTGCGCGCAATAAAATTGATGTACTACTTTTTAACGGCTGTTTTTTGTTGAATATCCACTTTAACGGCTGTACGAGTACGCAGAGTGTCCGAAAAACTGTCCTCAAAACGTGTCCTCAAAAAGTGTCCTCAACGATTTTGTCCTCAACAGACTGTCCTCAACCATAATGTCCTCAAAAATTATGTCCTCAATGTTTTGTCCTCAACCTCTATGACTTCAACGTTGAGGTTGAGGACAAAACGTTGAGGACATAATTTTTGAGGACATTATGGTTGAGGACAGTCTGTTGAGGACAAAATCGTTGAGGACACTTTTTGAGGACAATCGTTTTTTGAGGACAAAGATTTCGGTTTATGACCGTTAAATTATGGTCGCTCAGCATAATTAAAAATATAGAAGAGGCGTTCTTATTGCCCTAAGATTTTTTTGAGAGTAGTCGCGCGATGCGCATGAAAATGGGAATTTTCCAGAAACGTTTTTTTTCCATAATGTTCCAGTAACTCACGCAAACGCAACTCGAACTTCAACAAGGGAAACCACAATAAGAAGAAATCGAACCCCTGCAGAATACCCGGACATAACCACGATTGGTCCGAATGCCCAAAGAACAAGTTCTCCAAGAACCACAACAAAAGCTCCGGCAACAACACTCACACTGAGTCCTTCCACACTCAAGCTCTCATGATCCCTGGAAGCAATGAAACCTTCCAAGCTCACATCAACGCAGCGCGCGACGCAGCAATCAAAGAATACCATGCCAATCGTGGTGGAAGAACAGAAAGGAGTATCAATGGGGAACTTGTTTGGCTCCCCTGAGTCTCCAGAGGCTCCAAGTCCCAAAAACAGAAGCCCCCGGCTTCACCTAAACCAGCAATCACCTTGCCTCCAGCTCCCTGGGAACTGGATGCCAGCACAGCCCTGCTGTCTGGGATGACGCATGGAGGAGATCTCCCAGATAAAGAGGGGAAGGAACCTACAGGATGGAGTATTCATGTTGAAAGCTCAGCAACAACAACAACAAAAACAGTTCGATTCTCCACACAGAACAATCTGAACATGGATCCGAATCAAACACCGAATCGATCCAAGGGTACAGACGCATCATCGATTAATATCGACCCGAATAAGACAGCAGCAACAAATGGACCACTCTTGTCCCTGGCAAGAAATTGGTCTACCGGTACAGCAAAAAACCTCTGTTGCAACCCCGGAAAATCCAAAGACTACACCAAAGGAGGTGCGCTGGAGCAAAATTATTTAAAGCTGCTGTCGACTGCTGGAAATACAGCAGAACAGGCATCCCGGAATAAGAGCAACGTGGCTCCTATTCTTCTAACCAACATACAGTACATACAAGGCATCCCCATGAAATCAAGACCACTACTCGCACTACTTGATAGTGGATCTTCCGGAACTCTAATTAACAAAAGAGCACTACCATTTGGTACACTACCAATCAGAAGCAAGCATCAAGTCTTAACTACCACAGCAAATGGAAGCTTTGATACTACAGAATATATTATCATGAAGAACATCAAGCTACAAGAGTTTGGCAACTACACCATAGACCGACAAGAGGCAAGGCTCTTCCATTCCCCGAACTGCAAATATGATCTGATACTAGGCAGAGACTTCCTCCACCTAGCAAAAATCAATCTCCTATTCAAAGAAGGAGCAGTTCAATGGATGGATAGAACCATTCCTATGAAGGACACATCCCTATACCATGAATCCAATTACACCCTGCTCATGGAAGAACTAGAAGACGCTGAACTCTTTGCTGATGATATCTCCTTTGCCAATCCATATAAGTCCAAAGTAATCTTAGACCGAGCCTACCAAGAGACAGATCCATCTACAGTCGCGCAACAACAGTCCCACATGTCCAAAGCAGAGCAACAACAGTTCCAAGCCATACTAAACAAGTATCCTAATGTCTTCAATGGAGAACTTGGCAAGTACCCTCACAAGAAGATCTCTCTAAGACTGAAGCCCGGATCCAAGCCCATACACAAGAAGCCTTATCCAGTAGCATACAAAAGAGAAGACCTATTCAAAAGGGAGCTCCAGAATCTTTGTAATGATGGAGTACTCAAAAGATGCACTGGACCAGCTGAATGGGCCTTCCCTACCTTCATTGTTCCAAAGAAAGACAACAGAGTTAGATGGGTATCAGACTTCAGAGAACTCAATGAACTGCTTGAGAGACGTCCTTATCCAATCCCTAGGATACAAGACATCATGAACAAGAGGGGCAAGTACACTCACTTATCCACCAGGCTATATCAAACCATTTCCGCAAGATTCTACATCGACAATCTATCCAACCTTTGCAAGACCTACATCTGCCCCAACAATTGCATTAAGTACAAGAACCAACACTCCAAATATGGCAAGCTCCCACCGAAAGAAGCCCCACTAGCGCCTTTCAATGAGGTGCATGTTGATCTCATAGGCCCATGGAAGATTACAGCTCAGGGCAAGAATTACAACTTCAAGGCCCTAACCTGTATTGATCCAGTTACCAATCTCCTGGAAATCATCCAGATTAGAGACAAGTCATCTCAGCATGTATCAGACCAATTCAAGAACTGCTGGCTCTCAAGGTATCCAAGACCCATCAGATGCGTCCACGACAATGGTGGAGAATTCCTAGGAGCTGAGTTTCAAACTACTCTCAAGCAATATGGAACTCAGTCCATTCCAACAACAGTGAAGAATCCCCAGTCCAATGCCATCTGTGAAAGAGTCCATCATACAGTTGCTGATATTCTATGAGTCCTGGTACGTGTCAATCCCCCACAAGCAAATACCAGAGCTAGTCAGCTCATGGATAATGCGCTTGCGACTTGTATGCATGCCTCCAGATGTGCAGTGAATGCTGCCTTACAAGCATCTCCAGGGGCCCTGGTATTCAACCGGGACATGCTGATTGATCTGCCACTGACCTCTAACCTGTTAGCTCTGCAGCAGCTCCGGCAGCAAGGAATTAACAGGAACCTACTCAGAGATAACACCATAAGAATCAATCATACCTTCCAAGTTAATGACAAGGTATGGATGCAGGAGTCGGATCCCGATAAGTTGCAACCTTGAAAGACCGGTCCCTTTGTGATCACTCAAGTCAACAACAATGGGACTGTAAGATTGCAGAAGGAGCCTTTGATAGTCAAAACAGTGAACATACGAAAGCTTACTCCATACAAACAAGCAAATCAGCCCGAGTCTACGCCGGATGAATCTGCAGATATCGAATTAAGCCAATCAAATGACTCAGATTGCTCCATGAGCCACTGGTCGGCTTAACTGTAGGATTCGTCCAATCATGAGGCACTTTGTAACATGCTGGCGTAGGCTAGTACAGTTACGAATTAATAATTAACCGAATCCCACATGGGATTCAATCGATATATATAAGGTATCCATGTATGGATATCTGGTATGTATGAACAGGCAAGCAGAAGAGAGTGATCGTACGATTAAGGTTACATACAGAATATATGTTATATACAGGGATGTAGATCATATAAGGAGATTGCGATGACATCATTGCTCATTATTTCCTCTCTTTGTTTTGAATCCCATCTCGTAAAGTGAAATAACACACAATTATTCATACGACTCCGAATTTCTACTTTAGAGTGTTACAACTCGACAATCAGCTGGTGGAGACTTGACAATCGACAATGGCGCTCAGCGCTCTATTACAACCCCAGGGTAGGTACCATCAACACTGTATCCGCAGTGAGCAAACATCCCATCGAATGGACCAATTGCTCCTGCAGCTCTGTAGATCTGTTGCTCTAGATCTACCAAATCTAGCTCCCCTCTCGTATTGATCTTCAGATAGTTCACTAGCTGACAAATGATGTACTCTGTTGGTCCATACTTGGGCTGATAGGGAGGTCGGGGGACAATGTCGAATCGTGTCGGTCCTCCTCCTCCCCAGTCCAAAACCGTATTGTAAACAACTGGCGCAACGTGGCTGCTCAAATTGTCCCACATAAACACTCTCCAGTCATCTGTCTGTGGAACTCGCCGCTCTCCTTCAAAGGAAGAGCAGATGCTGCCTACAAAGGAAGCAAAGTTGTCTGCTATCTTTACTGCTTCCCTGGTGACACGAATCCATCTTCGTGGATGGAGGAGGCTGCCAGAGAGATGGTTAGGGACAGTGGGATCTCCAGCTTCCACAGCAATAATCACTGTAAGTTTATGCCCTTTTGCGTAGTTGCCGATACTCTGAACTCTACAAAAACTAATTGCCCAAATGTTTTGCCAATTGAGTCCCTTTGTTTCCATTGCAAAATTGTCTATATCGATGAGGCGCTTTCTTGGGATGCCAGCAATACCAGATGCCAATGGTCTGTTCCAGAACAACCATTCCTTCCTCTTGTTGGTGCTGGGAGTGTAAGCCCGGTAAGATTCAATACTAGCCTTTTCTGTGTCACCTTGAGCTCTTGTAACCGGTGGGAAATAAGCTGCCGGCTGTAGATCCCTCGCCCCTCATTATAGATGTACATTGCCATCTCATTGAGCGTGGATTGAGGCCAAACAATAAGGCAGAACATGAGAAGACTAAGATCTCTGTCAACAAGCTTTGCTTTATTGTTGTTTCCATTCATTTGGCAGCGCCAAACACCATTGCTCATCCACCTGTAAATTGACGCTTCTGACACCTCTATTTCTTCCCCATCCTGGAATTTTTGGATCTGTTGTCTCCAGTACCATTTTTCAAAGCCAATACTCTCCTGTGGTCGGTCCCATTGATTGTTGGCTTCTCTCCTTCTGCTTGGCAGGTCATCACTGATGTGGAGATCTTCAAGAAACCTGGTGAATATAGGGCGGACAAGATGCGGCTTATCCAGTTGATGTCTCCTGAGTTCCAGATCAACAACAAGATGATCGGCAGACGCATTCTTGCCCATGCTGAACGTGCCAATGCAGTGGCTGCTGATCAGCATGGTAGCTGGAAGCACCACAAGGCCATCAACACCTGCCTGAACAAGAAGCTCATTTGAGATGTGTTGCGCCAAAAGCGTAGATCTGGTGCTGTTGCTATGAATGATGCCAAGGGCTGCTATGATAGAATCTCCCATCCCATTGCTGGCCTCACTCTCCAGAGCTTTGGCCTTCCTGCACATGTGTGTGAGGTTCTCCTGTCTACCCTGCAGCATGCCAAGCACCACATCAAAACTGGTTTTGGTAGGTCAGGCCCTGTGTATGGTGATGAACCTGTTCCTCTCAGTGGTTGTGGCCAAGGCAATGGTATTGGTCCTACTCTCTGGGCTTTGGTTTCTACAATTGTCTTCCCAATGATGCAACAGGCCGGGCATGGTGTCCACCTTGTCACTTCTTTGTCCCTCCAGCTGGTTTCTCTTGTGGGTTTTGCTTTTGTGGATGACACAGATTTGTTTTGTGCTGGCTCTGATTCCTCTGTTACACGTTAAGGTAGAATTAGATGGAGTAATACGGGATAGAGGTATTTTAAAGATGAAAGGTTAATAAAATTGTGTTATGAAAGAGAACGGTTGAATACTTTACGAGATGGGAATGATTCCTTGAGTATGGATGAACGATCGAATAATGATATATTATTTGGTGGGCATAATATCAATAATCGTTGATTCATGGGAATCTTTGTTTATCTTGATATTTGAATAATATTCAGTATATGTACATGAATATTATTTATGTATTCTTGTGTATTGGAGCACATGCGGGATTCGATAATCATTTAGAGCCTCTCGTAGGGTACCTACGTCAACATGTCACATAGTTCCCCAATGATTAGGTGAAGTTTGCATGTGGTTCGATAGTATAGGTTTGCGGTTGAGTAGTACCAATGGAAGATATATACTTGTTTGGAGAACCGGTTGAAGATGATATATGCCATTTGAAATCTTTCGAAAGATATATGGTGATGTAGATTGAAGTGGGATTGAGGAAGGTTCTTTGTGATACTCAAAATATCGAAGATTTGTTTCTTGTTCTTGAGAAGGGTCATAATGACATGCTAAAAATATCAAAAAGAGTCGAAGAAAATTCGTTTCCTCCCCCAACTGTGATGTACCTCCCCGGGTAGCGGAGCTGATTTGCAATTTCGAGCGATTGAAATTGATTGCTCTTAGGCATAAAAACACCTCCTGTTGTACTTGGAGTTGAGGTAGGTGAAAAGCCGAGCGTTGGATATGTATTGTTGTTGTTGGTCCGGTTCTTGTGTCTGTGAGTCTATATTAAAGCAGATAGGGGACGCATTGTTAGTTTCGGTTTAAATCGTTTAATTCCTTCGCGATTTGCCGTATACTTTGTCCGGTCTTTTGTTTTGGGTGTTATTTGCAGCAGTCTACTGGAGTTTTGAATTTTGTAACTCCAGAGCACCTCTGTGGGTTTTGAACATGGTTTTTGTGGGATTGCTCTTTTATCTTTGGAGCTCCCTGTGGACGATTTGTTCGTCCGGAACAAGGTTGGCCTTGTTGTTGCTGCTGTACCCTTTTTCGATATCGATATATGATTCGATTCGATTATTTTGTTTTGCGTCTGTACCCTTATCGATATCGATATCGATATTATATGATTCGATTCGATTCGATTGATTCATGGCTTTAGTGTCTGTACCCTTGCAATTGGTTCGCGTCCGAACCTTTTGCGTTATATATTTGCCATTGAATCTGGTTATTGTTTTTATTTGGTTAATTGTTGTTTCCGTCACGTTGGATCGGTCTTGAGCGCTTTGATTTTAGTTTGAACATTTTGTTTTGTTGCAACAGGGCTCATCTCTGTAGGTTCCTTCCCCTTCTGGGAGTTCTCCTCCATGCGTCTTCCCAGTCAGCAGTGCTGTACTGGCATTCAGGTCCAGTGGAGCTGAAGGCACGGTGCTGGATTTGTGATCCGTATATTGTTATTATGGCTATGGTTGCCATGTAAGACTGCCGTCATAGTTTCTTTCAACGCGTCCTCCGTGTTCCATGCAATAGGATTCTATTGCTTGCCTGATATGGGCTTGGAAGGTTTCATTGGGAGTGGTGGAAGCAGCAGTGCTGCCATTTTCATTGCTAGGAGCCAAAGCAGTGCTGTTGTTGCTGCTATTCCTCTTATTTTTCTTGGAGTATTTATTCTTGGGGCATTCAGACCAATCGTGGTCATGGCCTGCAATTCTGCAATGGTTGTTGTACTTGCGCTTGCTGGTATTGCTGTTGTCTTCTTCTTCGGATTCAGCCTCGGTGTCACTGTCCGGATTAGAGCTGTTGCTGTTGTCAGCGTCCAAATTAGAGTTGTTGCTGTTGTCAGCGTCCGAATTAGAGTTGTTGCTGACACTGTTAACATCAGAATCGTATGGATTATCGATGGAGTTGCTCTTGCTGAGTCTGTCCAGAGAGCTCATATGATCGATTATAAACTGGATAGTGGTTTGTGGTTGGATTCCTCTGTGGATTTGACAGTAGTCTTCAATCCATTCAGTTGGAAAGCTGTGGAGCAAGATGGTCATTTGTTGTAGATGGTTTAGATCAGCTGCGAAGCCCTGTAGCTTTGCAGTGTATTTGAAGAGCTGTTCCATTCGGTTCGCATGATCTTGGCATGACACATTGCTTGGTTTTTTACAAGTTCGGAGATAAGTGTGCATGATGTCTTTTGCATCTTCGGCGCTGCAATGCTCTTGCTTAATGAAGGCTGAGAAGGCTCTGTTGTATCCATTTCTTGTAGTTGGATAATCACGTTGGCTTCTTGTTAAGGCTCTCCACTTGGTTTGTGTTGTGTCAACAAGGCACCAGTCTTGAGGGTTATTGCAGTTGGCCCTGATGGTGTTGAACAGGTCTTGGAGTCCCAATCTACTATGGTTCCAGCTATGGCTGAATCCAATGTCCGGCGCCAACAACAGTGTCTTGGCACTCCTTCCATGACTCCCTCCTTCATTCACGACTTTGGATACCTCAGCACAGCCCCTGCTTCTGCTCAAGTTCTTGATGGCACATACATTCCCCCGCCTGACACCGACAAGTACCTTTCTGAATTTCTTTCCTGTCTCAAAGTCCCTGACTCTATACTGAGATTGCCCCCTTTTGACTATTCCGTGTGTCCAGCTGACAATGCTGCCGCCTGGCAACGCCAGAAGGAACGCACAGCCAGTGAGCCTTCTTGTTTGAGCTTTGCACATCACAAGGCTTTTGCCCTTGATCCACAGTTGAACAAGTTTGATACTCTCCTGAGATCAGTCCCCTTGATTGTTGGCTTCTCTCCTTCTGCTTGGCAGGTCATCACTGATGTGGAGATCTTCAAGAAACCTGGTGAATATAGGGTGGACAAGATGCGGCTTATCCAGTTGATGTCTCCTGAGTTCCAGATCAACAACAAGATGATCGGCAGACGCATTCTTGCCCACGCTGAACGTGCCAATGCAGTGGCTGCTGATCAACATGGGAGTAGGAAACACCACAAGGCCATCAACACCTGCCTGAACAAGAAGCTCATCTGTGATGTGTTGCGGCAGAAGCGTAGATCTGGTGCTGTTGCTATGAATGATGCCAAGGGCTGCTATGATAGAATCTCCCATCCCATTGCTGGCCTCACTCTCCAGAGCTTTGGAGTTCCTGCACAGGTGTGTGAAGTTCTCCTGTCTACCCTGCAGCATGCCAAGCACCACATCAAAACTGGTTTTGGTAGGTCAGGCCCTGTGTATGGTGATGAACCTGTTCCTCTCAGTGGTTGTGGCCAAGGCAATGGTATTGGTCCTACTCTCTGGGCTTTGGTTTCTACAATTGTCTTCCCAATGATGCAACAGGCCGGGCATGGTGTCCACCTTGTCACTTCTTTGTCCCTCCAGCTGGTTTCTCTTGTGGGTTTTGCTTTTGTGGATGACACAGATTTGTTTTGTGCTGGCTCTGATTCCTCAACACCTGGTGAGACCTTGGCTGTTGACTTCCAGGAGGCTCTTGACAGGTGGGCTGGTGGTATTATTGCAACTGGAGGTGCTATTGAACCTGCCAAATCATTCTGTTATTTGATTGATTTCAAATGGACGGGCTCTGGTTGGGACTATCGCTCCATTGCTGACATGCCTGGTGACTTCTCTGTTGCTGACAAGCATAGCAATCGTGCTATCCTGGATCGGTTTGAGGTTGACCATGCTGACAAGACCCTTGGGGTTTTTATCTCCATGGATGGCAATGAGGAAGCCCAGATTGCTCACATGCAGTCCCAGTCTCAGTCTTTTGGGTCTCAACTCAAAGCTTCCAAGTGTGAGAAGAGAGCTTCCCTCTACACCTTCAAGTATTCTTTCATGAAGTCTGTTGAATATCCCATGCCTGTTACCCAACTTGATGAGGCTACCTGGACAAAGATTCTTACCCCAGCTCTTGTTCCAGTGCTGAATAAAGCAGGGATGTCCCGAACATTTCCTAGACATGTATTCTTTGGTCCCTCCCTATATCAAGGCTTTGGTTTCATCCATCCATATCTTCTCCAAGAGTTCAGCCATATTGCCACTCTCTTTCAGGAATCTGTCAGGTCCTCACAAACTGGTAGGATTCTCAGGCTAACTGCTGAAGCTCTCAGGCTTGAACTTGCGTTCCCTCTTCATCTTGGTGTCACCCCCTATCATCCCTTTGCTTCATACGTCACTCCCTGCTGGTACAGGCATGTGTGGAAGTTTTTTTCTGTTCACCCTGTGAGCTTGGTTGAAGACTTCCCAGATCTTCCTCTGCTCCATTCCAATGACTGTTATCTCATGCAAGTCTTTGTCAAAGCTGGCTTCAGAGGTGCTGACTTGTCTCTCTTGAATCACATTCGGATGTCCCTCAAGGCTATTTCCCTTGCTGATATCTGTACTCCAGATGGGAACAGACTTTCTCCCTTGGCCTTCCAGTTGCAATCTTCCAACCACTTGAGAGATCATTTTGACTGGCCTCGATGTCCTCCCCCACCTTGGCCTCCAGCAGCACAGCGCCTATGGACCAAGGCTCTTCAGACCTGTTTTCTTCCCTCCTGCCCAACCCCTGCAGCCAGGGCACTGGCTCCTTCTTTTCACCTTGGGCATTAGCTCTCTACCCAGACAGCTTCTCTTTGGCCTTGGTTTTTGTCTCCATCTACCAACAGAATATTCTCCAAATCTTCTACTGGTTGGATTGTGGGCACCTCCCAAGGCAGGGGCAGATACAGGTTCACTTCTGAAAACCTTTCTGATAAACCAGCCTGTGCTGATGTGCTTGTCTCCCCTGTGATCCAAGGCCAAGTTGTTCCCTTGGGTGGGTCCTCTACCTTTGTCTCTGAACCTCCTGACATAGATCCTCTGGAGTACAATCCATTTGAGTCTCTTCCAGCCTCCCCTGCAGATGCCTTTGATGCACTCTGTGAGTCTCCAAGAGTACTTCTTCGAAAGTATTCCCTACCACAGGTTGGCTGTCAGCACCTTGTTGATGCTATTCAGAGCGGTACTGCCAGTGCTGTCTGTGATGGTTCGTATGATCTGGATCTTCTCAGAGGAACTTCTGCCTTCATCCTGTCACCCACTCCTTCCACCAAGACTACCTCATTGTTCCTCACTGGCTGTAATTTTGTTAGTGGGTCCCCTGAGGATCAGTCATCCTACAGGAGTGAACTGGCAGGCATCATTGGGGTTCTCACCTGTTGCACTGCTCTGGTGAGTCTTTTTGATATTGCCTCTGGCTCTATCACCATTGCCCTTGATGGTGACACAGCTCTCAAACAGGCTCAGGGATCATGGCCATTGGTTATTTCCCAGAAGTCTTTTGATTATGTCTATGTCATCAGAAACATGATTTCTGCCCTGCCAATCTCTGTGCACTTTCAGTGGGTTCAGGGCCATCAAGCTGGATTCTTTCTTGATTGGTGGGCCCTTCACAATCACCAGGTTGATGGCATGGCCAAGGCATTTCTCTCTGTCCATAGAGCTTCTGCCCATCACTACCCCCGACTTGTGTGTGAGCCCTGGGCATTTTCCCTCAATGGCTGCAAGTGCTCAAGGTTTGATCAGAATGCTTTGCATGTTGCCATTTCTGTCCCTCCTCTTCTTAAATACTGGCAGACCCACCATGATATCCCCATTCCACAACCTGTTTTGAGTTCCATCCATTGGTGTGCCCATCAGTCTGCCTTCAAACGTCTCCCTCCTGGCATGCAAAGGTGGTTTGTCAAATTTGCTTCTGGCTGCATTGGTGTTGGCAACCAACTACTCCACTACAAGCATCAGGATCACTCCAGGTGTCCCTTGTGTGATGCAGACAACGAGAAGGTTTCTCATGTGCTCTCCTGCAAGGATCCTGGGGCTGTCACACACAGTGTGTCTGCCTTCACAGGACCCCTGCAGAAGAGGCTTGAGGTTGAGCAGACCGATCCCTCCTTAGTTGCTGCCATTGTGGATCTTCTCACCAGGGTTCGGAAGGGCCAGAACATTTATCCATCATCCGACTCCCCTGCAATTGCCTCGGCTGTCAGGGCACAGAGGACAATTGGTTGGCACAACTGGCTCCTTGGTAGGTGGTATCAAATCCAGGCTGACTACTACTCCCACATTGGAAGCAAGCGCTCCCCCAGACGTTGGGCTACAGCTATCATCCATCAGTTCTTTCTCACCTGCTGGGATCTTTGGACTTACCGGAATGAACGACTCCATGGTCCTGGGGGCGCCCCTGCTGCTGAACAACACCAATCTCTTGATGCTTCCATTTCCTCTGAATTGGCAATTGGTGCAGCTGGTGCACTTCCCCAGTCACACTCCCTTTTACAAACCCCTTTTCAAGTCCTACAAGGTTACACCCTGACTGCCAAGAGGCAGTGGCTTGCAACCATCCACCTTGCCAGGAAGCAGTATGCAGCACCTGCACCCCCCGTGCAGCCATACCAACAAGAGGCTGCTCTCCTCCGTGCCTGGCTTACTGGACCTTAGGGTTGAGTCCACTTTGCACCTTGGTTTTGTCTTCTGTTCCTGCTTCTCATCCTGTCCCATCCCTTTTGATACTGGGTCTTCTCCCACTATCTACATTCCCATCTCACTTTCTCTCAAGTCCCTATTTTGTGGGCCTTGTTTTGTTCCTTTCCCTGTCTGATGTTCAAGGTTTGTTTGAAAATTTGTCGTTCTACCACTTGGGGTCCTGACTCTCTGATGGAGGCGACATTAAAGTCTGGATATAGACTGAGTAATTTAGTATCACCTTTGGTGATTAAAGTTATTTAAATACATATATTATTATTACCATTCTTCAAAGCCCCTAAAGCTCTATTGCTGGGATGGGATACCTCCCTCCTCTTCTCTCTAAGTTTTCTAGAGAGCTGAAGCTTTCGACGGGCTTTGGCTTCAGTATCTGCCGGATCCACCATGGTCAAGGTGTTCGGTGTTTTCTGTTCTCGTTATTGTGATGCGAAGAACTGTGGTGTCAAAAAATGTGATTCTTTAAAGAGTTTCTCAAACATTAGGTTTCCACTAACAAAACCGCATACTTTAAGAGGTTATAGTAATTTGTCTATGACAGAATAATTTTTTGTCATTGGTATGGTTGCTTGGTGGTTCGCTGGTGGTTCACTAGTGGTAATTTCGGCGGGAATTCGAAAATTCTCATCTGTTGTCGGACTCGTAGTAATGAACCAATAAATTAAACTACAGAAACAGAGTTTTGCAATTGGGATGCTCTGATAAAAACCAAAATACTTTTGAACTAACACCGACACCAGGAAGAGCGTCGTTTTGCGTCGAAAGAATTACTGTATGGAGGATAATTGCAAAATGCGCGGTAGAAACCTATCAGGCATACATTAAATTTAAACTTCGATTTCCCTTTCAAGTCCCACTTTTCAGTTCCTGTTCTACCCAATAACCTACTACGTTGTCACGACCGCCACTCCAGAAATGTGCTGCGTGAGCATGTAGGCATTTTACGGCGTTGGGATTACGGATACCGGCAACACCACACCCATCGCCAAAGGGTGTAGTCGGTGTCATGGTCTGGTTGGTGCTATTGGAATCGCTGTTGCAATTATGACTCGACGGTTGAGGACTGTCATACCACCGACGGCTCTTCACATACTCCATATCTCGTTCTGAGAGTAGTTCGCGCCGTTCGCGGCCGTAAGAATTGTGAGCACGTTTCATCGATGCCAGATAGTTACGGAAGACGACTCCGTCATCGGTCTTTTCAATACCACTCGTTCCATCTTCACCGACAAGACGTTGCTCAAACCGAACATTCAGCTTGTCCAGTTCTAACCTCGATATTAAAGCCTTTATGAATGGGTGAGTGACCCAATAGATCGTGGGGAAAGGTTCCAACAAGGGATAAGCCGAAGGTGAAGAATGACCTGACTGATCCTCACTGACCGTCGTCAAATAACCACTCCCAGTGACGTTTCCACCTATACCAAAGGATTCTGAGTCTGCACGAGTTTCACCTTCGTCACGCCGACGCTTCCTTCGCCGTTTTGTACTATTGGTTTCGTCGCGCAACACAAGTGGATAAAGCTTTACAACCAACGGTTCCTTCATCATCGTTTCGATCAAAGCAGTCGTCATAGTCCCTGTCACTGTCTCAATAGTTTTCTTGTCGTGGATCGGATCATTATTAGCTTCTCTCACAGAATCATTGCCTTCATATTTGTTTACGTTGCTTTC
Source organism: Pseudo-nitzschia pungens (assembly GCA_037355855.1). Classification (NCBI taxonomy): domain Eukaryota; phylum Bacillariophyta; class Bacillariophyceae; order Bacillariales; family Bacillariaceae; genus Pseudo-nitzschia; species Pseudo-nitzschia pungens. The sequence goes on from CM074758.1 coordinate 6,393,840, forward strand.
GACCTTATTGTCATTGAGAGTAGATTCAACCGGTATCATGGATGTTGTTGCGCTTGTTTTCGCTGTCATTCTAGTCACGACAACCGCGGCTGCAAATAGTTGCTGCAGGTCCTTTGCTGAAAATACATCCTCGACACGGGCCACTACTTGCAGCGCATTACCAGGAAGGTATCCAAGCTGACGTATTAAATCTCGCTTATCCCTATCGGACAATAACACACGTTCCTGTACACCACTAAGTACGTAGCTTCGATCTGTTGGAAGGACTCTATTGTTGATCGATTTATCTTTTCCATCGGTTTTTCCTTCTTTGTTGCAATTGGCTGTTGTTGCATTTGATGTTCCAGATGCAACAATAGACTTTTCATTTGTACGTGTGAATGCTTCAGAAGCTGCTGCAACAAAAGCGGACGCGGCAGCTTCGATTTCAAGGTACTTTTTCCGGCGTTTTCTTGCCTGACGGCCAAGATTCCGGCGTTGGCCTTTTCTTGGCACATGATGTGTCGCCAAATTCGAAAGTCTTTCTCCTGTGTTGTTTCCTACCATCGATGGAGGATAGGATTCCTCAATCTTCGGCCCCACCATTGTATGTCACTGTTCGAAAGTGCTGGGAGAGGGCTGGTCTCCGTTCTTTGTGAGTAGCAATGTATCCGTTCGTACAGGAATATGTAAGATTACCTGTTTCCGTAATCTTAGGAGTTCTTGTGAGACTACAGACTACGGAAGCAAATACCAGTAATTTTTGTACCTGTAAACCTTACTACTTCGTCGAAGTAAATACGCGGTACGGTATCGTAGGTAAGGTTACCGAGTAAGTTAGGGTAAGATCTTACTTCGTAACATTGCAACTGTTGAACGGAACTACTACAAAATTCCCATCAGCTGTCCCTCGGTTTCAGTAGAAATTAGTAGTCTGAGACGTAGAACCGGGGGACAGCTGATAGGAATTTTGTAGTAACGACTAAGGTTACGACTAAAGCTTACGCACTAAACGTACTCCTAACGGTAAGCCTTACTTTGCAGCAATAAAAGAAGTTCCGATAAGTTTCGTACGCAATGAATGAATGAATGAATGGTTGGAAAAAGATAATTACCGTACTACGGTATTGTAACTCGTACGGTAGAAGTAAATAATTTTAAAGAAGCAATTACTGAAAGGCTTACTTCGTACAAAGTACATGTACGACGTACGTACGAAGCACGAAGTAATACTCAAAATGATGCTTGTACAGCGTAATAATCTTACTTCGTAATAAATTCACCGGAGGCTGGAACGCAGATACGACAAACGAAGTCGAAGGGAACGCAGATAGGGTATTTCGAGTCGAAATTCTTTGCTTGGTACGCTAATAGGGTAAAAAACCAAAATGGGGATAAATTCGGTACGCAGATCTGGTAATGAAAACAGATGATATTTTCGTCTCTATTCACATATTCAGTAACTAATTATTTTAATGATGCTCAACAGTATTTAACAGTACTAGGGCAATATTGCGTGCAAAATAACTTGCATGCGTGCAAAATAAGATGCACGATAACATACACGATAACATACACGATAACATACACAATAACATACACAATAACATACACAATAACATACACAATAACATACACGGTATCATGCACGATAACAAAAAATACACCTTAAGTAACCATTTCGGATTATCAACGGTACGGTAAATATCAATCACCGTATTAAATTTTCAATACACATTATTAAAAATTTAACACGTAGATTCAAAAATCTTCTTTACTGGGCCGACTGGTTCCCGTAGATTTTTGAATCTACGTCTTAAATAATTAAACTATTCTCCGTGTTAAATTGAATTTCCGTCTTAAATGTTCTAAAGTGAAATCGTTACTTCAATTTAACACGGTCGACCAGGTTAATAGTTAAAAATTGAACACGTAGATTCAAAAATCTTCTGTACTGACCCGACTGGGTACAAACGGGCAGTCCACCTGGTACAACCCGGTTGCAGTGCCTGTTTGTACCCATTTGTGCGGGGCAAGGTTAGTACTGGGTTGACCGGGTTACCGGAGCCGGGTACAGAAGATTTTTGAATCTACGTGTTAAATTTTGAACTATTAGTAACCCGGTCAACCGTGTTAAATTGAATCTCCATCTTAAATGTTCTAATGTGTATTGAAAATTTAATACAGTGATTGATATTTACTGGTAACCAGTTGGAAACGGTTACTTAAGTAAACATTTTAATTATCGTCTTGACAGTTGGAAATTGTTACTTAAGGTACTATTATTATTATTATTTGTTACTGTGCATGATACCGTGCATGATGTTATCGTGTATGTTATCGTGTATGTTATCGTGTATGTTATCGTGTATGTTATCGTGTATGTTATTGCGTATGTTATTGTGTATGTTATTGTGTATGTTATCGTGTATGTTATCGTGTATGTTATCGTGTATGTTATCTGCGCATATATTATATTATCATGCATGTTATCGTGCATGTTATCTTACCATGCGTGTTTTAATATTGCCCTATTATCGGGCATATAGTGGGAAGTATCATCTGTTTTCATTACCAGATCTGTGTACCGAATTTATCCCCATTTTGGTTTTTTACCCTATTAGCGTACCAAGCAAAAAATTTCGACTCAAAATACCCTATCTGCGTTCCCTTCGACTTCGTTTGTCGTATTTGCGTTCCGAGCACCAAATTCACCATGTATGTTGTAATGAGCCATTCCCGGAATTACATATCGGAGTATTACATATTATCATTCCCGGAATAATAGAACACATATAAAAATTGCGCACCCAACGGAAGAACTACATATGTCTTAACGCACGAGGCCTATTTTGGAATTTGGAATCTTGTCCAAAGAAACCAAAATTGTCTATTAACCGCCAACCCGAACCTCTACCGGTCTCATTTTTGCGCGCCAGCAATCTTGTGTTCTTTGAAATTTTGTCGATGTTTGCAAATTTGCTATCCTCAACAACAGGGGGGAGTTTGCTCTCCAATAGAAATTTTTTATTTTCTTTTTTCGATCGAAAACAACAACAACATGTCCCTTGAAGTGCTGTACTACTACTACTACGACAAGCATATAGCTGTGGATTACAATCGACCAAGGCTGTCGGATGAAGATAAAAGAAACAGGGATCGAAGAACCCCTCGAATTGCAATTAGAAGATATATTTGTTCCCCTTTCACCTTCATGTTCCGATCTGGGGATGAGCAAGCTCTTCTAAACTGCTGTGGAGTGAACCACCAGGTATTCAGAGAGCTGTTGTCTATGTTTGAGCCCTTCTACAACATGTATACATACGACGACAGAACCGGAGAAACGCGAAAGTATAGAGACAACAAGGGAGGAAGGAAGCGAGAGATCGATGCCACTGGATGTCTTGGACTAGTCTTGTTCTGGTTCCGCACTCGCGGATCTGTTGCAAGGGGATTGGCTATGGCGTTCGGGCTAACTGCAACTCCAATGTACAAATGGCTTAAGTTCAGTCAGAAGATCCTTCTTTGCGCCTTGCAAACTAATCCTGTTGCTCTTGTAAAATTGCCATCTGAAGAAAAAACTGAGGAGTATATCGATGCTCTTGCTGCGAAGTACCCTGTCTTGGGTACCCACAGAGTTTGGGCTGCTTGTGATGGGATTAAACTCCCAATCCAGAAATCTGGAAACTGGACAAAGCAGAACAAGTTCTACAATGGATGGACTAATGGAACGTATGTCAACTGTGTCTTTGTTTTTTGTCCGGATGGTAGGATCGGGGCTTGTACGTTGAATGCTCCAGGGTGTTGGCATGACAGCACCCAGGCAGACTATGGGATGTATGATAAGATGGAGGAGATGTACGATTTGTATGGAGCAAAGGTGGTTGTCGACTCTGCGTTTAACTTATCTTCTAAAGAGTTCTTGATCAAAAGCAGCCAGTCCGATCCGGACACTGCAGAAGCGATTGTACTCAACAACGCCGCAACTAGCTGTCGACAGCTCTCTGAGTGGGGTATGAGACAGATCCAAGGTGGCTTTCCCCAACTTAAGGACAACATGCTTCTAGAGGAGAGTGGAGAGAGGAAAGTTATTCTCAATCTCATGGTTCTTCTATACAATTTCCAAACCAACAAAGTGCAAATCAATACCATCTTGAACACGTTCATGAGTGAGACGAAAGGGTTCTTCTCTTACGGTCTCGTTCTGACTGCTACAGCCGATGGCTTGTTCGCTTAATCGCTTAATCGTAGTATTAAATTAAAAAAATAGTCTTAAAATTTTAAAAAATTGTACCTAAAAACCCCTAACAGCAGCAACAACAAGCACACTTATCCTCCTGACAAATTAATTCTTAATCGTTCGATAGAGGTGCGAAACCGAAAAAAAAAAAATAAAGAAAAATTAAAGAAAAATTAAAGTCGACGACAAGTTACTACTATTTTAGAAGTCACTATCACTACTATCGCTGTCTGCAAGCTGACGGCGCCTCTTGCTCTTCTTGCTCCTCTTCCTGGCTCCTGCTTCCATTGCGTGAACAGCACTGGTGATACAGGCTTGAAGCGCGTTCATCAACATCTTCCTATCTTCTTTAGCTTCTTCACAAACCAGTTTCATTGCTTCCCTCTGAGCGTCTGCAGAATTCTTCATAGCAGCAAAGAATCGATCGTCGTTGCTCTCCTTCTCCTTTCTGTTGTAACTCCTTTTCTTCGGGGCCCGAACAGCAGCAACAGAAGAAGGGGCAGGGGCAACAGGAGTTTCGACAGAAGAAGCAAGTGTGGTTGCACTCGCACTCGATCCTTTGCTCCTCCTAGAAGAAGAAGAAGACGGAGGCGTGGGCGTCAACAGAGGAGGATCCTCGTCGTCAGGATCAGTGGTCTGTGTCAACTGGGAAGGTTGACCAAGTGGTGGAGCATCAGCAAAGGTTCCTGCTTCAATGTCAAAGATTTCTTCACCATCTCCAAGTTCTGCCTTCTGACCAATCAAGTACTTGATAGCCTTTGCCTCCCTTACATGCCAGGGACAAGTCGGATCGCCAGTGGGGACTTGTTTTCTGTGGCTTGATGCATACTTCCTTCGAATGGAATCCAAATCTCTTCCTGGATAATTTTCAGAGTGTTTGTCCAAAGCTTCTTGCCACTCATCTGGTCCAATAGGCAACACTTCCCTCAACACAGCAAAGAGGTTTCTGAGTTCAGCGTCCGTGTAGTTGGCCGAACCAGCTCTTCTTCCTCCAACACCGGCGGGCATGATGATTGTTATGATCGATGGTATTGGTATTTTATGAGATCCCCCGGAAATGGAAGAAACTGAGGATGCGCTGCTGTCTGTTGTTTCCTCCATTCTCTCTCTCCGCAAAATCTGAGTCAGAGTGCTTCGAATCGATAGTGGTAGCCTTATTTGTCGAGTAAACCTGTGGCTAGCAGTGAACATTGGCTTGTTGGATGACGCTTGTCCTTGTCCTGTCATGGTCGTGAGAGGAGTTTGTTACTACGAGTGGTTGTAAAATTAAAAAATCCTGTTAAAACACCAACAGCAGCAACAACAGGGGACAGTTTGTACTGGATCAAAGTAGTAACTGGTACAAGTGAAAACTTGATCGACAAAAAAGATCGCCAAAAATAGCACATGTTTGATTACACGTGTAGGCATGCGTTGAGTGATTGAAATTTTGGATTTTTAAATTCCATCTATTTTTATGCACCTTTGTAGTCGGACAGACGGCACTACAAGGTTATATGTCCATTTGAATCAGATATACGAGTCTGGTTATTCCGGGATTGTAATTTACATAATATATGAACGCCTAAAAACGTAAAATGTAATTCCGGGAATGGCTCAGTATTACAACATACTTCGTAGTAAGTTATCTTACGTAAGCCTTACGAAGTAACCTTACTGCACAAAGTAACCTTAAGGTTTTACTTCGTCAATAAGTTGATTTTGAGTCCCTAATGGGAATGGATTGATTTCGGTCTCTGATGGTGCTCATTTTTTTGTTGGCTGCCTGGAACATTATGGAAAAAAAAACGTTTCTGGAAAATTCCCATTTTCATGCGCATCGGGCGACTACTCTCAAAAAAATCTTAGGGCAATAAAAACGCCTCTTCTATATTTTTAATTATGCTGAGCGACCATAATTTAACGGTCATAAACCGAAATCTTTGTCCTCAAAAAACGATTGTCCTCAAAAAGTGTTCTCAACGATTTTGTCCTCAACAGACTGTCCTCAACCATAATGTCCTCAAAAATTATGTCCTCAACGTTTTGTCCTCAACCTCAACGTTGAAGTCATAGAGGTTGAGGACAAAACGTTGAGGACATAATTTTTGAGGACATTATGGTTGAGGACACTTTTTGAGGACACGTTTTGAGGACAGTTTTTAGGACACTCTGCGTACTCGTACAGCCGTTAAAGTGGATATTCAACAAAAAACAGCCGTTAAAAAGTAGTACATCAATTTTATTGGGCGCAACGCGCATGAATATGGAAATTTTCTCAAAAACACTTTTTTCCATAATGTTCCTGCTCACTAGTTTTTCGATGGCTCTGCCGATGTAATCGTACAAGGTAAGGTTAAGGTTACCGTAACTTACCGAACGCAATGTGAGGGAAGTTACTGGTAATTACCTGAACGACGAAGAAGTACGGTATGTACCGGTACCGGTACGAAGTAAGACCTTACGAAGTTGTAAACTACCGTAGTAAACCACATTTACTCTGCTCGTACTTTTTGTACATAACGTAAGGTCTTACCTGTAATTAATTACTTGTGCGTTCAGAATAAAAAGAAGTTACTCGTAAGCCTTACTTTACTTCGTACCGTAATAGCGTAAGGTTAATACTCGTACATCAATCTCAAAACATTCTCCAATGAAACGTACGAATTACATTTCAATTACGGTAAGGTTACTACGTATTCAATTACGCTATGGGTATTGATACGTAGTTTTTTCTACCCACTTGTACGTACTTGGAATCAGGGCTTGGAATAATCATCACAAATAAGTGCTCAAAATGCTGCGTACCGTACAATGAAAACCATTATTTTTCACTTCGACTGCCGACTGGTGAAGAAATCGCTTCGAACAAAACTGTAATGCTATCGATTTTGTTCCCTTAAAATGAAGAATACTTGCAAGCTGTCGACGTGCCTCGCGCTTACGATATTCGGTGTGACGACCGCGTTACTTGCTCCATTCGACTGGAGGCAGGCGCAAGCTCTTCGGAATTACGAGTCGCGGTTTTCGTCACAAAGATGGGCGTCCTCCTCCTCACTACCAGAGACGTCAAGAAATGCAGAACGCAACAGCGAATTTGTAGAAGGTTTAATGGGGAACCTTTCTAAACTTTGCGACCGATACATAATGAATGGGTCACCGAAAATACGAGAACAAGTTTTTAATGTCCTCGACCAAATTGCTGCCGAAGCCGTGGATAGGGAATTGGTCAATCAGTCAATACGAATGGTCAAGCGAGCAGGAGTCCCAGTGTGAGCAACGATAAACCATCAGACACCATCGATTCTTGCATAGAGTTCCTGGCTTCTGACAAACTTTTTTTATTTTAATTTTCACCAACAATGTCTTTTGAAAGTCACAAAACATACCTGGAAAAGTTTTCGTCAGAGCTTGGCAAAAGCGATGCTGCTGTTCGACGAGAAGAGGCAGAAAAAAGAAAAAGCTGGGAAAATGAGAACGGCCTTGTGGGAAAATCCGCATTGTCCCGAAGAATGATAGGTACGAACGGAAGACCAGATCTCATAACGCCGTCCATTCTCGATCCGGATTCAATTGCTACAATTGCTGGAGAAAAAAACGATCTGCAGAAACAAATCGAGGACGACGTCAAAAAGGAAACTCATGAGAATAAAAGTCATACCAACACAGCCCAAGAGGCTGCCCTTCGTGTGTCAGAAATAATTGCTAAGGCTGGGTCAGGCACATCTTTCGAAGGAGAGACTCTCGGAGTTGGAGGTTTGGACGATGTCCTGGTACAGATAAAAAGAAGAATATGGACCCCACTTGCAGCTCCACCGACTCTCTTGAAAGGTAAGTCCTCGTAAGTCCAATTGATGAGTAAAACTTTTGTAGAGCAACTAATCCAGCAATTATACAACGCTTTTTCCCTCAAAAATAGAATTGGGTATTCACCCAGCACGTGGTTTACTTCTCTACGGAAAGCCTGGATGTGGGAAAAGTCTACTTGCCTCTACACTCGGTTCACTTTTATCACCGTTTCGACCAATCACCGTAGTCAGCGGTCCAGAGATTCTGGACAAATTCGTTGGATCAAGCGAAAAGAACTTGCGAGACATTTTTGACAATCCTCCAGATATTTACGAAAAATTCCGACTGAACGAAGATGATGGTGGAGATTCATTAGCGAGTGCGGCTCTGCACGTGGTAGTTATGGATGAGTTCGACGCTGTTGCAAGAAGTAGGGGAGGATCTGATGGCAAGGGTGGACAAGGTGATGCTGGTGTAGCGTAAGTTCCTTTAGTCTGTGTTTGCTTTTGCAACTTAGATCAATTTATTTATCGAAACTTCTTTATCGTCAAGTCATTTTTCCTGCACACTTGTGTGAATATAACATCAGCCCTAACATTAATTGTCCCTCTTGCTCTGCTGGTGATCATCTCGCACAGTCGCGATTCTGTAGTCAACCAATTACTTGCCAAAATGGACGGAGTTCAACCCTTGGCCGTGCCCACGTTAGTGATAGGGCTTACAAACAAGAGAAGTCTCATTGAACCTGGTAAGTAAAAATGTTCTTTTGCTCGACACTGAGACGTAAGATATGGACTCCGATTATAAATTTATTTGTCACATTATTTTCTAACATGGCATTGGTCTGTTTTGTTCAGCACTTTTACGTCCAGGTCGATTTGAGGTCCAAATCGAAATCCCTCCGCCACGAACAGTTGAACAACGGTTCAGTATTCTGAAAGTACACACTCAACACATGTTCAATGCTGGTAGACTTCAGGTGAATAACCCACCACCGAATACTCCAGCTGAACGACAATTGGAGGTAAGGTTAGCATAGCAAAGTCAACGGTGTTCTTGCCCACTCCCTGCAGAGGAATCTGACGAACGTTTCTTTCCTCGGATACAGAACTTTGAGAGTTCGGATTTTCTTTCATATGAAGAGCTCTTGATGACGTTGGCAACTTCAACGGACTCATTCAGTGGTGCTGCAATAGCTGGCGTTGCACGCGCCGCAGCTAGTCGTGCGTTAGAACGGGCAGTTGGTCAGCTTTCGGTAGAGGATGAAAGCGCCGAAACTTCAAGTATCATGAACTGTCTTGTAACTCAAGATGACTTCTATGAAGCAGTAGACGACGTTCGAGAAAGTATGGGAACTCATGATCACTCAGAAGACTAGATTGCTTTGAGGCAGGTAACTTAAACAGGAGAAATAGGCATAGTACTTTCTTTTTTGAACTAAGCACTAATTATGTTGAGGAGCCCATTGATTGTCACTTTGTCGCTCAGTCTGTTTCTTGTTAGTTACAGTCTTTGGATTGAAGTAAATGTGTTGATTGGATATGATTTTGAGTGGAAATCATACCAAGCCATAAAGTATTCTTTGGGTAAACAGTATTAACTAGACTAAACAAAAAGAATGAGAAGAGTGACACTCATAGCCCCTCCTAGGTGTCTATCTTTTGCCCTTCTGTAACTAATTATTATGTTGCTTAATTGATTAATAACGTGCGTCTTGTAAAAAATTTCATTCCGCGCCTAGTTAATTTTATTACAAAAAAATCTAGTAATAAAATTAGTTCCATTGTGAATCTGAAACACCTTTTACTTTGCTGCAGCCCCCTTTACAAGCATAAACATACCACATGATGCTGCTGCTGCAAAGCATTGCTGTATGCAGTACACATATGAGGACTACTGGCCTCTACCTTTCATCCAGTACACAAAAACTTGGATAGATGAGCTGGAGTGTGTCACATCTGTCCTTTTTTTGTTCCTTGCCGTGGCACTCTGTAATCGAACAGTACTACATGGAGCTCAATGGCACTTGGGATACATTTGTACTTCGGTACTTTTTTAAAAAAGTAGGACTCTGTAGTTGAACAGTACACAGAGCTCAAAGTCACATGGGATACATTTGTACTTTTTTAAAATGTGGGAACTCTGTAGTTGAAGAGTACACAGTACACAGTACACAGAGCTCTCTTATTTGTGAGTCATACATGGGCAAAGACACAGTCAACCAGTGGGACTGACAAGGTCTGTCTCTCTTGTAATAGGACTGGCTACTATTCTTTGAAGGATTTCTACTGGGCCTTCCGAAAAAAAAGTACAATCACATGAAGCGCGCAATTTTGCTAGTTGAACTGGTCAAATTAGCTCGCTCAAGTGGGTTTGTATATTTTTTCTACCTCCTTTTATCTCTCAATTTGCAGAAGAGAAAACTCATGGTCCATAAAAGCTTGACTTTCAATTGTGACTCACTAAAAGCTTGACTTTCAATTGTGACTCAAAGTTGAGCTTTTTTATTTAAAAAAAGCAAGACTTTCCCAATGCAGCACACCTTCGCAATGCAGCATGACTTTCACAACACAGCATTGCCACCCTGGAAACATGTTTTTTTCATTCCACTATCCCCATTATGGGACTAAAGACATAGCAATTTTTGTTCCAGACTCATGTTTTTTGCTCCAAACTTGTGTTTTTTCAAACTTGCACTTCTTGGTACATACTGTATAAATGTGCTTTTGCAAATATAAATGAGTTTTTTTATTTTAAAAAGAGACTTTTTGTACCTGGCAAAAAAAATCCTTTGTTGGGGTTGGGGTTGTTGGGGTTTACATACAAGGCATCCCTCTAAAAGCAAGACCACTACTCGCACTACTCGCACTACTCGATAGTGGATCCTCCGGAACGCTAATCAACAAACGAGCTCTACTACCATTTGGCACACTACCACTCAGAAGCAAACACCAAGTCCTAACTACTACAGCAAATGGCAGCTTTGATACTACAGAGTATATTATCATGAAGAACATCAAGCTACAGGAGTTTGGCAACTACACCATCAACCTACAAGAGGCAAGGCTCTTCCAATCACCCACCTGCAACTATGATCTCATACTAGGCAGAGACTTCCTCCACCTAGCAAAGATCAACCTCCTATTCAATACGGAAGCAGTTCAATGGATGGACAGAACTATTCCCATGAAAGATACCTCTCTCTACCAGGCAGCAAACCATACCATGCTCATGGAAGAACTTGAAGATGCTGAGCTCTTTGCTGATGACCTCACCTTTGCCAATCCATACAAGTCCAAGGTAATCCTAGATAGAGCCTACCAAGAAACAGATCCATCTACAGTCGCGCAGCAACAGTCCCACATGTCCAGAACAGAGCAGCAATAGTTCCAAGCAATACTAAACAGGTATCCTAATGTCTTCAATGGAGAACTTGGCAAGTATCCTCATAAGAAGATCTCTCTAAGACTGAAACCCGGATCCAAGCCCATACACAAGAAGCCTTACCCAGTTGCATACAAAAGAGAAGACCTATTCAAAAGGGAGCTCCAGAATCTTTGCAATGATGGAGTACTCAAAAGATGCACTGGACCAGCTGAATGGGCCTTCCCTACCTTCATTGTTCCAAAGAAGGACAACAGAGTTAGATGGGTATCAGACTTTAGAGAACTAAATGAAGTCCTTAAAAGAAGACCATATCCTATACCACAGATACAAGATATCATGAATAAGAGAGGCAAGTACACTCATTTCACCAAGATTGACTTGTCCATGCAATACTACTGCTTTGAACTCGATGACGCAAGCAAGAAACTCTGTACCATAGTCACCCCTTATGGTTGCTATCAGTATCAGCACCTACCAATGGGCGTTAAAGTCTCCCCGGATGTTGCCCAACAGCTGATGGAAGATATCTTACAAGACACCGATTGCACTGTTTATATTGATGACATTGGCATCTGGACCAATGGATCCTTTGATCTACACATGAAGACCATTGACAAGATCCTAAACTGGCTCAACCAAAATGGACTTAAATGCAACCCACTCAAGTGTGATTGGGCTGTACAAGAGACAGACTTCCTTGGCTATTGGATGACACCTACAGCTGTTAAGCCACGGAGAAAGAAGATTGAAGCCATCCTCCATGTGGATAGGCCTTGCACTATAACCCAAGTCAAGTCATTCCTCGGAGCAGTTGGATACTATAGAGACATGTGGCCTGGAAGATCCCATGTCCTAGCTCCTCTCTTTGATATCACTGGGACCCCCAAGAAGACTCCTCAAGCAGCTGCCATCAAAGGCAAGCAAAGGAAAGCTCCCTCAGCCTTCACTTGGGGCCCTGCGCAAGACAAAGCCTTTCAAGAGATGAAAGCCATGGGGCAGCAGATGCGCTGAACACCTATCCAGACCTTAACAAGCCCTTTGAACTGTAAACTGATGCCTCAGACCTACAGCTTGGTGCTGCCATACTACAGGATGGCAAACCCATAGCATACTGGTCCAAGAAACTATCTGACGCCCAGAAGAACTATACTACTATGGAGAAAGAACTCCTCGCAATAGTACTATGCTGCAAAGAGTACAGAAAGATGCTCCTTGGTGGCATCATTAATGTATACACTGACCATAAGAACCTTACCTTCCAAACTCTGTCAGTCCAATGAGTCCTCAGGTGGAGACTGTTCCTTGAAGAATTCGGTGTCATCCTCACCTATGTTGAAGGCAAGAAGAATGTTCTTGCTGATGCCTTCTCCAGACTACCCAGGATTGATCCACCAACTGTGGGGAAGAAAGAAGCCCTTGGTAAGGGCACTCTTGTGGATTTCTTAAAACTTGAAGTCCCCAAACAAGATGAAGAACTGTTTTTAGCAGAGTTCCCCAACCTATTCCAGAACTTGTGCAATGACGCAGACCAGGAACTACAAGCCTGTCTGCTGAACAATGAGTGCCTTGTCAACCTACCAAACAACCAAGACATGGAATGTCCGGTGAACTACTCCTAAAGATCCTACCATCAAGTTCAAGATTCAATCCAAAGCATTCTTCTACCAAGAATTAGAAGGTAACAACATCCTATGCTATGCCAACCAATCCAATCCAGATAACTGGAGAATTTACATACCAAGTTCCCTCCCAAATGATACCATCAAATGGTATCATCTCCTGTTGGGTCATTGTGGATCCACCAGACTATATCAAACTATCTTGCCGTGCACCGGAATACAGTCACGAGTCTGCTCGGGACTGGATTAAGGATAAGGATAAAAGAACAATCAGCGAGTCGACAGAATCGCCGATTCAGAGGGCTCTCAGAACTGTAGCAAATAGACTAACCAATAGAGCTCACAATTTGCATATCACTACTACTCTAATCACTAGTAGACCCGGGGTATGGCATGATTTTAAAATCAAGCTGAGCGCTGATGACCATGAGCAGAAAGGACCGATTGGCCCAGGGACCGACGGATCCGAAAGACTGCCAGAAAATGGAGGCGCAGAGAAGCAAAACAGGGAGAAGGATATCCGGTGTCTGCAGCACCAGGAAGACCAACCCCAGCAAATGGTTAGCACCGGTATGAGGGAGCAACAGCAGCAACAGAGACACCTAAGGCCCTGAACAGGACCATGGCCGACAACAGAAATAATCGAAAAATTCAAAAATACACGCTGAAAAAGTGACACATAATCCAGCAAGTGGACTAATTGGACCAACGCTGAGTGGATGGACAGACCGAAGAGGGTATGCCAACCAAAACCGAAACATATGGATATCCGGAAAGGTATATAATAAATATCCAAACACCACTAATCCCACGGGAAAACGGGAAGTGGGACCGGCCCGGTGATTGCTTAATAGAGAAGCAACGCCAGAGAACCACGGGAATCAGATCCCATGAAATAAAAACAGAAACAACTCCAGGGAACCACAGGATTCCCGGGAACTAAAGAGAGAAACAACTCCCACCACTGGACGAACCAGGGGAAAAATCAGTTATAACACGAGTTATCGCGAGAGCAATGGAAATCCAGCTCAAAAAGCTGGAGGAGCCGGAGCAATCATTCTTGCTCAGTTCAAGCTCAAAAGCAACAAAGATAACAAAAATAGTGTAACTAAATTAAATAGAAAACTGAATAACCCACCATGGCGTCTAAAGGAACCAAACTGAAACCCTTTAACTTCACTTGTGAGGACTGGCTGGAAGATGCCACCACTGTGAAAATGAGTATTGACAACGAGAAGGGAGGAGTGGCTTTCAGTGATTATCTGAAAGTACTCACCGGCACCGAAAGACCGGAACTCTTTCTTATCTGGAAGCGAGACTTTGACCAGAAAATCGCTGGCAATGACAAGCTCCAGGGAGACCAGAAGCTGGATGTCCTACAGAGGATTCTCGCCAGCGAAGCGCTATCCCTTGTTCAGAGAACACTCGGTCGGTCCTACTACGCCGAACCGAAACACAAGATACACAACAACAAACTGGTAAAGAAAAACATCCAGGACATCGAAAAACGCGATCAAGCAAGCATCCTCTTATCGATTGGGCAAAACGCTAACGAACCTCCCTCTGGGATACCCAAGGAGGCGGCAAAGGAGAAATCTCCCAAAGCCGACAAAACCAAACCGACTGCTACGGCAAAATCGGATGAGGAAACAGTGTAACACTCTAGGGTAGAAATTAGATGGAGTGGTACGCGATAGATGTATTTTAATGATGAAAGGTTAATAAATTGTGTTATAAAAGAGAATGGTTGAATACTTTACGAGATGGGAATAATAATTCCTTGAGTATGGATGAATGAGCAAAGATTATCAGCGAGTCATAAGACTCTTGATATTTATCTTGATACTTGAATATCTAATCTGTTTCCTTTGTATGTGTGTATATACCGAACATACATACATGAATACCATATATATTGGAGTACATGCGGGATTCAATAATCATTTAGAGCCCTCGTAGGGTAACATACGGTAGCATGTTACAAACAGAGCCAGAGGACCTGGCTCCAATCCCAAAGAAAAGCGTACCAAATGCTCTTACCCAGTACTACCAATCCGAGGAGTACAAGAAGGATGTCATTGAGGAATGCATGCATGTCCTCAAGCTCAAAATCTTTGGCAATGACCAGAACGGAAAACGCTCGTATATCATCCTCCGCAGATTCATGCGGGGGATGCGAGTGGAACTCAAATATGGCATACGAGCCTGGGCCAACCGAATGGCCGAACTACAGAGCTACCTCCCAGAATGCCTCTGGGAATGCGGCAGCGACCAAGTGGAAACGCCAACCAGTTTCACACCGGCAGAAATGAAGGAAATGTTGGATTCCAACATGACACACTCCCAACGAGAGAAATTGGAACACATTGGATGGGACCTATACGCCCACTCCTTTAACACCACCATCGACAAGCTCAAAAACCTGGAAACCACCATCCGGAAGGAGGAAGAACTACAAAAGCGCATCACCGAACTGGAAAAGAAGAATGGTGGTGCCAAGAAGACCTCCAAGGCCACTTCTGGGGGAGGAAACCACCACAGGAAGTCCCCTGTGCCGTGCACCAGAATACAGTCACGAGTACACACGGGACTGGATTAAGGATAAGGATAAAAGAAAACAATCGGCGAGCCGATGGAATCGCTGATTGCCAGAGAGCTCTTAGAACTGTAGCATATAGACTAACTGATAGTTCTCACAATTTGCATATCACTACTATTCTAATCACTAGTAGACCCGGGGTATGGCATGATTTTAAAATCAAGCTGAGCGCTGATGACCATGAGCAGAAAGGACCAATCGGACCAGGGACCAACGGATCCGAAAGACTGCCAAAAATGGAGGCGCAGAGAAGCAAAACAGGGAGAAGGATATCCGGTGTCTGCAGCACTAGGAAGACCGACCCCAGCAACTGTTAACGCCCAAAGAGGGGAACAACAGCAGCAACAGAGACACCTAAGTACCTAAACAGGACCATGGTCGACAACAGGAAAGAATCGAAAAATCCGAAAATACAGGATGAAAAAGTGACACATAATTTGGTGAATGGACTAATTGGACCAACACTGAGTGGATGGACAGACCGCAGGGGGTATGCCAACCAAAACCAAAATATACGGATATCCGGAAAGGTATATAACCAAATACCCAAACACCACTAATCCCACGGGACAACGAGAAGTGGGACCGGCCCGGTGACAGCTTAAGAAAGGAGCAACGCCGGAGAACCACGGGAATCGACTCCCACGAAATAGAAACAGAAACAACTCCAGGGAACCACAGGATTCCCGTGAACTAAAGAGAGAAACAACTCCCACCACCGAACAGACCAGGGGGAAAGACCAGTTATAACACGAGTTATCACGAGAGCAGTGAAAATCCAGCAAAAAGAACTGGAGGAGCTGAACAATCATTCTTGCTCAGTTCCAACACAAACAAACAGAGATAACAAAATAGTGTAATTAAAATTAATAAAACAACTGATTAACCCACCATGGCGACCAAAGGAACCAAACTGAAGCCTTTCAACATCACACGGGAGGACTGGCCGGAAGACGCCACCACCGTAAAGATGAATGTAGACAGCGAACAGGGCGGAATCGCATTCAGCGAGCGTCCTATGGACAACAGCAACAAACAGCCCTGCAAAACCTGTGGCAAGGTCCATGCCGGCAAATGCTGGAAACTAACCGGAGGACCCTCCAAGAAGGGGAAATTTGACCAGGAAACCATCAACTTGCTCAAAGAGCATTTTGTGGCAAAAGAAGACTCAGATACTGAGCAACACTCCAAACCCCACTGGGGAAGGAACCTATCAAACCACGAGTACTCATGTGTGCTAGCCACGGCCCAAGCTGACCATGAGGTGTCAGATGACGAGATCGACATCTCTGAACAAGACCTCAAGGAGTACCGAAGAAAGTACAGAAAGACCTTCAAGAAGAAAGGATCCCACAACTGAATGGCTGATACCGCCCACACCGGGCTGCTACGGGCTGACGTAGGTACCCCTACGAGAGGCTCTAAATGATTATTGAATCCCGCATGTATTCCAATATATATGGTATTCATGTACATATACTGAATATTCAACGTACAAGAATACACATACAATTCAAACAAAGATTCCCATGACTCGACGAACATTATTATTGTTCGATCGTTCATTCATTCCATACTCAAGAAATCATTCCCATTTCGTAAAGTATTCATCCATTCTCTTTATAACACAATTTATTAACCTTCCATCTTTAAAATACCTCTATCCCGTATTACTCCATCTAATTCTACTCTAGACCGTAACACAGTAATTACTGTTTGTGCTTTAAAGTAGAAACAGAACCAACTCAGTACTGAATCCAAAACATCCTTATCCTAAACAACAGGTATACATCGATACCTTCATGCGTTGATATCCGCTCGTCAGCGGTCTTCGTGGTCTAATCGTAGAACTTAATCGGCTTGTAGATAAGTCGACTCGTACTGGTCTGTAAATAAGGAAAAGCCTTAACAATAACAACACGTATATCCCTGGCAAATCGTGAGTCTACAGTGGACCGTTCAAGGTCTATTGCATACACTTAAGCAATACAAGGCACTTCCCTAGAGGTACATCGGAATCGGTGGTAAGGGAGGGCATGATAGGCTTTTAATTTAGAGTGAAACATAAAGAGTGAATAAAGGGGAGCTGAGCCAAAGCGCTCAGCTCTGTATCGTATCGTGACAGCGCTCCGATAACTCGTATAATAACAGAGCTCTGTAGCTCTGGTACTGTATTCTACGGGTAGCGTATCGGAGTATCGTAGCGTAGCCTCGCTTAATTAAGCTTCGCTTAATTACATCCAATCGTGTGCTAGCGCTAGCTCGCTTATGCTAGCGCGTTGGGTAACTGTTTGGGCCGGGTATGCGGTCATGGTACATATTGTACACCAATGACCCGACCCCGGCGGTAGCATCATATCTTAGCATTGGTATCATGGTAGGTTAGCATCTTCCAGTATCTCGTAGCCTTAGCATCCCTAACCCTGTAGCATTTAGCTACACCATAAAGGTGCTTTACTCGGGGTACGTACGATTGGTACAAATCGTACGCGGCGACCCTAGTAAACTCTGCTAGCAATACTAGACAGGATAGGTCTGCTGCTAAGCCTGTTGCTAAGCCTGCTGCTAAGCCTGTTGCTAAGCCTGTTGCTAAGCCTGTTGCTAAGCCTGTTGCTGAGCCTGTATGCTAGCAATTAGCACACAGCTCTAGCATTCAGCTCAGCACCTGTTAGTCAGTTACTGGAGGCTGCTGACTGTAGCCCCAGTACATTCTCCTACACAGGAGCCTTAGCACAGATCATAGCACCCTGGATATCTTCATAGTCCCCGTGATTCATGCCAGTGATCCTGTACTGAGCAACTATACCAGTCCCCGGAAACAGATACTCCCAGGGGGACACCAATACTCTTGCTCGTCGTACCAGGACACTTGGATGGATCATAGCAAAATTCAGGGATGTATCCATATCACTTGTCAGAGTTCAAACTGCACCAAATATTGCAGTTCTTCTATCAGAGGCCCGGCTGATTCGTAGTACAAAAAAAAAAGGGGGTTGGACCGGAGGACGTTTTGCCCTTGGTTCCATTCCTTGACACGTACAAGGAGATCAATCAATCAGCCTATTGTCTTTCAAGTTTATAGTCCCCGGAACCGGTGTACCGGAGACTCCCAAAAATATAACATCATAAGATCAGGTCGGATCGAAATCTGCTGCAACCAAATAATCCATAATCCGTAATCGTAATCAGACTACACTGCGTTCCGAAAATAAGATTGCGGCATTCGGAATAAGGTTACAATAAGGATCGAAATCGAAGCCAGGATCATTTGCGTCCGAAACAGGGTTGCAATCGAAACAGATTGCGTCCGAAAGAATTGCGTCCGAAACAAGGTTGCAATCGGAATAAGGTCGCAATCAAAATCGAATCTGTTGCGCTTGAACCATTCGTAATCGAAATCGTAACCGAATTCTGCTGAAATCCACTGCATCCAAAATAGAGGTTGCGTCCGAAACTGCTTGTCAGGGATCGAAGTACCTCAAATAATGCAGCTAACAGCTCCTACCACGTGCATCGCTCGCAGTGGCTCTTCAACCTGGGATCATTAATCAACTTGCGAATAGGTCTGCAATGTTGCTGTAACTTGGTTCCTTCGCGACCCGAATCGTTCCAGCAGCAATAGCCTCGCGCGCCTCGTGGTAGGCAACACTGTCTTTCGAACAGCAGCTCCTGCCTGCTTCTGTAATACTGTCGTTCGAGCAGCAGAGCTCCTGATTCGTAGATCATATATTCAAAAACCACGCTGCTCCTGTAACAGGATCACCGTGTCATTCGTAGGTCGTATAGTCAAAAAAACATGCTGCGTCAAAAAACATGCTGCTCCTGTAATAGGGTCGACCGGTCCGTTCGATTGGTTGTCCCCGGAACAGCAGTTCTGTATTCGTAGTATCGAACATAACAGTTTGGATGCCACAGTTTCAATACTGGTCTCTGGACTGAATAGTTCGGTCCTTGCGTTGGACTGAATTGAATAGTCTTCGGTCGATACATTCAATCCATATATTCGATCGATCGTAGCAGTTAGCGCCGTTTGGAGTACATCAGGCACTGCTGAGATATTCGATCGGGCGTATTCAATCGATCATAGCAATTAGCGTCACTCGTGGCAATCAGCGTCATCCACAGAGTACTTGAATACATTCAATTGTTCGTAGCAATCAGCATCATCCGAAGTACCTGATGGCACTGCTAGGGCGTACATTCCGTACGAGCATTTACCATGCGCTCGCCTAGCTGCCTGTCTCGTGTTAACTTCAATGCTGTTTGCAACCGTCTGTTCCGTGCAACACTGTTGTGCTCGTAATAGGACGTCATGTCGTAACATCACTGCAGCTCCGGCATGAGCGTTCCTGCTTTGCGACGTTGCTGCTCTTCCTTCGCCATTCCAACGTACGGGCGTTTTACCTGTAACAGAGACTACTGCATGTCGCTGTAAGCAGAGTACTGTCAGCATCCGGTTCCGTTGCATCCCGCAATGGTCTCGCGTCCGTCGTCGTCGATTGCGCTGTACATACTCCCAGCAACAATATTGGCGGTGTACTGCTGGGCGGAGCCATATGGAAACTACAGATCATACATTCTGGTATCAAGGATAGTGTTATCATTCCTCTTGCCAATCGGATTGCCATTAAGATCAGCAGGGCGGCTCTTCACAACACATCGCAGCCGCTCATGACCCTTCTGGATCATCACATTGTTACCAATATACTCATCATAGTCATCCCCATCAGGTATGAGATCGTCAATATCTGGAATGGAAGCTTCCGGCTCGGCGAGCTCCCACCTTTCTTGGTGTTCTTCAAATAATTCCGCAGGGGGATCAGGGTAGGTGGCTTGGAACTTCACGTCACGTCAGTATCCTCAACCTTGTCCCCGATCTTGGATTCCACTGCTTGGTCAAATGAGTCCATATAGCGCTTGACATCGTACGCCATTCTTCTTCAGTGACAGCGCGGACTGTGTTAGTGCTTACCGGCATGGCCGTCTCGTTCAAAATCCAGTGGCAGTCTACGCCTCCGAATCTATCACCGCACGGGCCAAGCCAACGTCCCAGCTTCTCGGTCCCATCAGAGAGGTCAACCCAAAAGACGAAATCATACCATTCATGGGCTTGGTACAGAGATATATCAGGCATGTACCCATGTACAATTTCGAACGGCGTTCGGCTCATCGTCGTAGGGTTAGCCGTGCGTTGGCGGATTGCATCAACGAGCTCTCCGCAGAAAGCCCACAGGCGCTTGGGGGATCGCTTCCGAGCCGTCTTCTTGCGGATGCTTCTGCTGATGTGGCCGATGCTGAGCTCCGCGCGGTTCTGGAAGGGACATCTTGGCTGGATGAAAGTCTGGTGGATATGGTTCTTGCTGACGACCTTATTCCATGGAGTCTTGTAGGTACCAGGGGCTCCTTGCTCTCGAGCGCCATCAGATATCAAATGCTCGGGAATGCCGACGTCGTGGATGAAAATCTTCAGTCCTTCATACGCTTGCTTCTTGCCCTGTATAGGTATGAACTCGTCGTAGCCCTTACCATTACTGAAAACTTGGGCGGCTGAATCTTGTCGCATGATGCTCGGGACCTTTGCCATCCAGGTGTCGGTGTACCATTTGCCAGCCGCGATGCGCTTGTTTCTGAAGCTCTGCGTTGGCAATCGGCGGACAAGGGGATGCATAGGGTTGCGGAATCCTTTCTGCGTCGTGACTCGAAGGGTATCCGCAGCCTTTCTCGGAGATACATCCCAAATCTTGGACAGACGGTCGGAGTCGATCTTGCAGTATCGTTCGGTGTCAATCGTCGGACCCCACTTGGCTCGTCTGGCGATAGTGTCGAGCTCTGGGTCGACTGGTTCGACCTCATCGTCGTCCCATCGTACATGCTTGTAGACGGATGACAAGCAGACGGGAGAACTGTGACGGGGATCCAATTCGAAACGCTCGCGTCCATCGGTGTAGGCGCGCTCGTACAATGGGGTATGGAGGGCGTTGACTGTAAGACTTGGTACAGAATCCACGTCTACATCGTCCCCGCAAGTCTTCAGGGAATCGCCCGAATGAAAAAGAGAAGATAGCCGCGCATCCAGACGCGAGTCGGATGCGATTGCACATGGGGTCAGATCACGGCGGGTACAGAGTTGTTGAAGGCTCCGCAGCTTGTACTTCTCGTAGGAATCATGTGGCGGTAGAATCAGCTCGTCACTCCGAAGAGGTTCGTCGTACAAATGGGGACTGAAGTTGGACCGTGTTTCGACGGGCTCCAACTTGCGCTTGTTCGTCTTGGACCTCTTGGACTGCTTCGTCGGCGCGGACGCATGGGGCGTCCCCGCGCGAAGGACAGACACCGTAGGATTCAATGGATGAAAGCCGTCGATGGCTTCTTCAGCTCGCTCGAACTTCTTGCCCTTCGGATACCAAGGGACGTCTCGTGTAGCAACGAAATCGCATGTGGCCATCTCATGCGGGAAGGGAAGTAGGACACGACCCCATCAAGCATAGGCTTGATGTCAAGGGGGTGTCCCGCACGGGGATCTTCAGGATCGGAATTGTCAATATGGGTAGAGTGACTGCACTTGTGGTTGTACTGTCGGGGCGTCTCATCAACACGATTGGGATGACAATCCCGTATCTGATTCGGGCAAATCAAGCTGTGGGACAACTTGTCGCCAAAATACAGTGCTTCGTGGAAATAAACCAACCAAACTTTCCCGTCGGGCGCTGTGTAGGCTGTTACACAGGTTCCAATAGGAATATTCTTGATTGGCTCGTGCTCAGGCGAAAAAGGATGAGCGTCAACGTGACTGACGACTTGGTCTTCAATCAGGGTCATATTGGATGCTCGATTCCAGCTGTAGGCATATTGCGTGTCGGAGCAGGTGTGTCAATCGGTGTAGGTCCGATTCCTGCTGTAGACATGTTGCCTGTCGGGGCACCAACGTTGGTCTGTTGTTGCTGCTGTACTGCAGAAATTTCGTGCTTGCTGGGTTCCAGGGGGCATCCTTGTAGCAATTACATGGTGACAGGTATCCATTTCGTGCTTCGTGGGACACCTGGAGGGAAGTAGGAAACAACACCATTAGGCAACAGCTTAGTGTTCGGGGTTTCCTTCACCTTCATTTCCCTCCGATGGCGTGGTTGGGACATATCTGGCTGTGCTGTAGCCTGTCCCCGAAATATATAATGCCTCATAGAAATAGATCAATCAAGCCTTCCCCATTGGATCTGTATAAGCATCCACGTGGGAGGTAACTTGGTCTTGCAATAAAATCATGTTGCAACCAGCAGCAGTTGTATCCGTGTGGCTATCCAACTCACAGTTGCTTTCTGCAGGCCTTGCAGTTCGTGCTGGTACATTCATTTGATACATTAGGGCTGAGACGGATCGAGCAGGTCTATCAACGAGCGTCGTTGCTCTCGCTCATAGCTTTCTGCCCGTGCCTTACACAGGTCCGCTGTGTACTAGGCACACATGCCTTTGGTCATGTCTCGTATCAATCATCCTCATATCTACCATCTGTATCCTCTATTCTTGTAAGTCACGAGCGCTGTGACGTCACATTGCTCCTTACGTTAGATCGCCTTCGGTTTAACGCCCTGTTTAATTCCAATGCGCTGCGGGTCCAAGCTGCGCTTTACGCTACACGTCCATGCTGCGTTTGTTCCTTTGCTCCCGCCAATCCTTTTAGCTACTGGAGGCTTCTCTCCTGTCAGGGCATCGATGTTGTCCTCTTGTTGCTGCTACTGCTCTTTCGCCGCAAGGACAGGCATAGACATCGTTGTCCCCGCTGTTCTTCAGGGAGAGAGGATCAATCGGTCAACGCTGCATCTAGCGTCTGCTGCGAATCTTCGCGTCTAGCGGCTGCTGCTATCGATCCGTTGCTATGGATTTGGTTATCGATCCGTTGCTATCGATCAGTCGTTCCGGAATACGATCCGTTGCTATCGATCCGTCGTTCCGGGATACAGCAATCGCTCCTGCGCTTTTCAGTGTAGGTTTGGGCGTCCGCTCGTAAGGCAATCTTTCTTGTAGATCAGTCGTCGGGCACTACCGATGACTCCTTTTCTTCTGTTACGAGCAAAGATGGGCTTCTTGTTGAGGATACTGGTGGTTTCAGGGATACTTTTTTGCAAATACAATACTTGCAAACGTACAGGCCTTTCGGCCGTCAATCGTCATAGGCATTCAGATTCGATGTCTAGAAGACATACAGGTCCGCTGATGCTGCTGCCGCTGCTGATGCCGCCGCTTGTGCCCCTGCTCCTGCTCAATCTCAGATCCAAAGGTTGAGGTCACGACAGTGGTCTGGCGTTTGCTGAACCACGGGATAGGGGCCTTGATTCTTGTATGGGGTCTTCTTGTTGCCTTGCATCCAGCATGATCGGCGTCAACAAAACAACTCATACTCATATTTACAGCATTCCCAAGCGCTTCAGGGGCATCTGGCGGCAACACCTCCTTGGCGTCTGGGTAGAATTCACTCCAGTCGCAATCAGGGAATCTGGTCTCATCCACTTCAGGGCGTGTCTCGTCGAATACTAGCTTGGATCGTGCATGCGCCTTGAGATAAGCGAACATGTGCAATACTTGATTCAAATGCCCTGTTCTTGCTTGCGCTAGGTATCTAGACATGAGAGATACAGGCATGACCAAATCCAGTCTTCCAAGTTCACACAAACATCTCAAGACGCCAATCAGTCCTTGGTAGTAGTTCTGCTTGCTTGGATCCAGTTCGGCGGTTACATCAACTTCAGGTCGATAATCGGATGTCAACGGGTTTGAGACATTGTTCGGAAGATACTTGTAACCATATTGCTCGGTGCCAAGCTCGTTTTCCACCGCGTCGATGGCTTTCTTGGCATATTGCTCGGAGGACATCAACCATTTGTTCTCGTTGCGCAATGTTCTCAGTTCCTCAGCAACAGCAATCAGGATCATATCAGATCGTGGTTGGATGTTGAGGTTTGGTTCTTGCTGGATCCTGGAGGCTCCAAATACAGTAGGAGCAACAGGGGGAACTCCAGGCGCTCCGGCAGGGGGCAGCGCTCCAACAGGGGGCAGCGCTCCAACAACGGCGGCGCCAGCGACTCCAGGGACAGCGCCGCCTCCAGGGACAGCGCCAGGCGGGAGAGCGTCGCCTCCAGGGACAGCTCCAGCAGCGCCGTCTCCGGCGGCGGCTGCAGCGGCTTGTCTTCTAGTTTGCATGGCCATGGTTGTATTGACTTGCTCTGAGTAACTAACTTGCTTCAGTTTCTAAACCAAAATTCTTTTGTGGTGGGGACTGTTTCCACCCAAGTTGTCAATGGAAGGTCTGCATCGATATCGATGACAACCAAAAAGAAAGGGTATCGTGTCGACGTTCCCGTGTCGTCATCCAAAAGAAGAACATCCTAATCGATGGAATCGATGGTCCGTGTCGATTGTTCCGTATCGACAATTCCGAAAGAAAAGGTATCACGTATCACGTCAGCATTGGTGTCAACACTTTCGTGTCAGCAGTTTCGTGCCGACGTCTAAAAGGTATCCCTAAAAGGTATCCACATCGATGGTTCCGATTCGATGGTTGGTTACGACCAAAAGAAGAATTCTATTCGGTCTTTCTGCTCTGGACCAATCGATTTGATTTTGAGATATGACAGATCTCAGGGTTCTTGGCTTGTCCGATTCCAAATTCCCTTGGCTAAAATCAAAAATCGATGGTATAGCAGATTCGAGGTTGTCTGCGCCTCGTTGAGGTTGTCTGCGCCTCATTTGTTGGATGGTCCTGACGTCATGTCCTTGTTCTGCTGGACACTGTCATCACTGGAAAGTACGTGGTGGTCTGTCTCCACGAAAGCCTTTTCTTTTTCCAGTGTGGTTCCATCCGTTGCAAACGTCCCCTTGAATCCTGTAAAATAACAGGGAATCATGGACGCTGCTTTCTCCACGTCCTGCTTGCTCCTTCCCCACCGGATCGAGCCTCCATGGTGCCACCATGATGCTCAGCTATTGTACTCTGTACCAATAGACCCCAGAGGTGGATGTGTGGGCTCCGGTCGGTTTGCGCGTCTGTCTGCTGGGGAAGGGCCCCCCATTAACATCAGGGGTCTCGCGATGTCAGCCGTTGGTCCAATAAGCTGATGTTTTACATCCAAGTGTAGGCATGGATGCCAGTGGTGATCAGCCAGCTGGATTTCATCACGCGCTCTAGCCGGCGTCCCGGTTCGTAGAAGTGGGTCGAGCGGTGGGTCTGATAAACTGCGTTGATATCCGCTCGTCAGCGGTCTTCGTGGTCTAATCGTAGAACTTAATCGGCTTGTAGATAAGTCGACTCGTACTGGTCTGTAAATAAGGAAAAGCCTTAACAATAACAACACGTATATCCCTGGCAAATCGTGAGTCTACAGTGGACCGTTCAAGGTCTATTGCATACACTTAAGCAATACAAGGCACTTCCCTAGAGGTACATCGGAATCGGTGGTAAGGGAGGGCATGATAGGCTTTTAATTTAGAGTGAAACATAAAGAGTGAATAAAGGGGAGCTGAGCCAAAGCGCTCAGCTCTGTATCGTATCGTGACAGCGCTCCGATAACTCGTATAATAACAGAGCTCTGTAGCTCTGGTACTGTATTCTACGGGTAGCGTATCGGAGTATCGTAGCGTAGCCTCGCTTAATTAAGCTTCGCTTAATTACATCCAATCGTGTGCTAGCGCTAGCTCGCTTATGCTAGCGCGTTGGGTAACTGTTTGGGCCGGGTATGCGGTCATGGTACATATTGTACACCAATGACCCGACCCCGGCGGTAGCATCATATCTTAGCATTGGTATCATGGTAGGTTAGCATCTTCCAGTATCTCGTAGCCTTAGCATCCCTAACCCTGTAGCATTTAGCTACACCATAAAGGTGCTTTACTCGGGGTACGTACGATTGGTACAAATCGTACGCGGCGACCCTAGTAAACTCTGCTAGCAATACTAGACAGGATAGGTCTGCTGCTAAGCCTGTTGCTAAGCCTGCTGCTAAGCCTGTTGCTAAGCCTGTTGCTAAGCCTGTTGCTAAGCCTGTTGCTGAGCCTGTATGCTAGCAATTAGCACACAGCTCTAGCATTCAGCTCAGCACCTGTTAGTCAGTTACTGGAGGCTGCTGACTGTAGCCCCAGTACATTCTCCTACACAGGAGCCTTAGCACAGATCATAGCACCCTGGATATCTTCATATTCACAAGCAAAATCTTACAAGAAAGAACCGATCGAACGAAATCTACAAACGATCGAAACAAGAATAACGAATCGATCGAACGAAACGATCGATATCTACGAAACAATCGATACGATCGATCGAACACCGAATCGATCGAACGC
Organism: Pseudo-nitzschia pungens; assembly: GCA_037355855.1. NCBI lineage: Eukaryota > Bacillariophyta > Bacillariophyceae > Bacillariales > Bacillariaceae > Pseudo-nitzschia > Pseudo-nitzschia pungens. Next base: position 6,420,760 of record CM074758.1, read on the forward strand.
TACACAGGCAATCGAACGGTACAATCGGAACCAAGCTTCGAAACAAGAAACGATCGATCGAACACCGAATCGATCGAACTATACGAATCAAGAAACATGGCAGGATTATACAGAGATCCTCCGATCCCTTACAAGAGAGCCTTCGACAGCACTAACCCCAAACTTGTTACACTAACAGTTTACAACGCCGAAGATCAAGAAGACAGCGTCAAAGTCCCTCTATTCACCAACAAAGGAGGACTAGAAGAACTCCTACATACCAAAGAAGCCTTTCGAAATGCAGCAGAAGATCTTGATCTATCAGCAAATAAATACATCAAATACTTTGGTTGATGCCTTTGCGTCGATGCCCAAACCAAGTGGAGAGCCTTAACAAGAAGCCAACGTGATTATCCAACTACAAGAAATGGATACAACAGAGCCTTCTCATCCTTCATTAAGCAAGAACACTGCAGCGCCGAAGATGCAAAAGACATCATGCACACTTATCTCCGAAGCTCCGAATGCAAGAAGCCAAGCAATGTCGCATGCAAAGACCATGCAGACCGAATGGAACAGCTCTTCAAATACACTGCAAAACTACAAGGCTTTGCAGCTGATCTAAACCACTTACAACAGATGACCATCTTGCTCCATAGCTTCCCAAATGAGTGGGTTGAAGACTACTGCAGAATCCATAGTGGAATCAGACATCACACCACTGTGCAATTTATAGTGGACCATATGAGCTCCCTCGATCGATTGAGCCGAACGAACTCCTCCATCGACGATCCATACGATTCTGATGATGTCAACAGCGTCAGCAATTCCGACAGCAATCCAAACGCAGATAACGATTCCAACGCCGACAACAACGCTTCGGACGCTGACAACAACACCAGCTCTAATTCGGACAGTGACACCGATGCTGAATCCAACGAAGAAGACAACAGCAATACCAGCAAGCGCAAGTACAACAACCCTTGCAGAATTACAGGACACGACCATGATTGGTCTGAATGTCCAAGAAACAAATATTCCAAAAGAAATAAGAGCAATAGCAGCAACAACAGTACTGCTTCGGCTCCTAGCAATGAAACTGGAAGCACTGCTTCCAATGAAGCCTTCCAAGCTTACATCAAGCAAGCAATGGAAACTTATTGCATGGAACATGGCGGACGCGTCGAAAGAGACTTCGATGGCGGTCCTACTTGGCAACCATAGCCAAACCAAACAACAAACAAAAGGATCACGCATCACAATTTTGCGACGCGCGATTTTGTCCGACGTTCCGATGTTCCAGTACTCAAAACACGTAGATTTCTACACACACTTCCCCTTTAATATCTCCCTCACTTCTAAAGCTCCTACAACAACACCAAGCACTACACCTACTAACAGAGACCTCGCCTATCTGATTCTGCTATTTGTTTGGCTGCTCATTGCTTCCTTTGGTTGCTTTGGTTGCTTGTTTCCTGTCGGTCGGTCGATTCGGCAGCAACACAAGCAAACAAGGACACATAATTTTCTACAGCAATTGCAGTACTAATTCTACAGCAGCTCTGCTTCGATTCCGCTTTGTCTCGGAGCTCGGTTTTGTTTTTCGATCTGTTTTCAAGCCATCTTTTTATTTAACGCTATACAGTCTTCCAAGCCCCTTAAGTGATACCCACTTAACGTTCTACATTCTTCAAGGTCGAACCCACTTAACGTTCTACATTCTTCAAGATAGAACACATACATACCCCCCCTTTCTAGAAGGTTCCTACTCGCTGATCCCTAAGTCTTTACAGGTACTATCAAGTTCGCGCGAGCATATCACCTTCCAGTTCCCCCTGTTTTCAAGCCAATAGCCCCCTGCTCCTTAAGTCCCTTTCACTTAAGAGCTACCCTGTTTCCTAGCCAAGCCCCCTAGTCCCTAAGTGTTTTCGCTTAAGGCTCCCCCTACTACAACTGTTTTCAAGCCAAGCCCATCTGATCCCTAAGTACCTCCTACTTAGTGCACTCTTGTTTCCAAGACTATAGCTACTACTGCCCCTTGTTTTCAAGACTACAATTCCCCTGGTCCCTAAGTGTTCGCGAGGTCCCTGATCCCTAAGTGTTTTCGCTATTAAGCAACCCCAACTTGAACTTCAAGTTTGACACTGTTTTCAAGACACAAGCCTCCCCCCAGTCCCTAGGTGTTTCTACTAAAGACCCTGTTTTCAAGCAAGCAGCTTCCCTGGTCCCTAAGTATCTCGCTCAAGGTACCTGTTTTCAAGCCAATTGCCCCTGGATACTGTTTCCACTGCTTCCCTGGTCACAAAGTGTCTCGCTCAAGGTTCCTGTTTTTTTGGCTTGCACACCAATTGCCCCTGGATACTGTTTCCACTTATAAGTACTCACGAGTTTGAACTTCAAGTTCCCTCCTGAGCCTTTTAAGTGTGCCCTGCCATTGATATCCCCCGGTCCCTAAGTGTTCCTACTAAAGCCCCTTTTCAAGCAAGCAGCGTCCCTGATACCAGGTCTTTGATCCAAGCCAGTTGTCGGTGGTTGGTTTCTACAGTCTGTTTCTACAGTCTGTTTGGTTTCTACAGTCTGTTTCTACAGTCTGTTTCTACACGATTTGCAGTGGTCTACTGGAGTTTCTAAATTCTGTAACTCCAGAGCACCTCTGTGGGTTTCGAGCGTGACTCTTCTGGTAGTGCTCCAGTCTTTTCTTTTGGTTCCCCTGGAATTTTTCCTTGTTCAGACCAACATTGGACCTGTTGTTGCTGCTGTACCCTGTTTCCCAGCATACAACCTATCACTCAACTGGTGATTCTCCTGCCCCGGCATTTGTCATCATCAGGCATTTCTGCACCAAGGTGCTTTTCAGTTTGTTGATTTGCCCTCAACCGGTGCTTCTCCTGCCCCGGCCTTTGTCATCACCTGGCACTTTTACATCCCAGAGCAGTGGCTGCTGTTGCTCCAGTACCCAACGGGTTGCTTTTCAGCTGTTGGTTTGCCCTCCATTGGTGCTTCTCCTGCCCCGGCCTTTGCCCTCAACCGGCCATTGTCAGCACCGGTCACTTCTCCATTCAAGCGCGGCATTTCAGTTGGTGCCCCTGCGCTCCACCGGAGGTTTTCTGCTGTTGATTTGTCCTCCACCGGTGCTTCTCCTGCCCCGGCCTTTGCCCTCAACCGGTGCTTTACCTGCTCCGGCCTTTGTCATCACCTGGCACTTGCGCATCTACGAGGCGTGTCTGCTGTTGGTCCAACACCCAATTGCTTGCTTTTCAGTTGTTGCTTTGCTCTCAACCGGTGCTTCTCCTGTCCTGGCCTTTGCCCTCACCCGGTGCTTCTCCTGCCCCGGCCTTTGTCTTCAACCGGTGCTTCTCCTGCCCCGGCCTTTGTCAACACCGGGTACTTCTCCTTTCAAGCGCGGGGTTTCAGTTGTTGCTCCTGCGCTCCACCGGAGGTTTTCTGCTGTTGATTGCCCTCAATCGGTGCTTCTCCTGCCCCGGCCTTTGTCATCAACCGGTGCTTCTCCTGCCCCGGCCTTTGTCATCACCTGGCATTTGCACATCCAAGAGGCGTGTCTGCTGTTGGTCCAACACCCAATTGCCTGCTTTTCAGTTGTTGCTTTGATCTCAACCGGTGCTTCTCCTGCCCCGGCCTTTGCCCTCAACCGCAGCTGGTGTCTCTGCCCTCAGTGCTCCACTTCTGGTACAAGCCTACACATTTTGCAGAGTTCTTCCTCTTCCGCGCGCAGAGTTTTTGGGCTCCAAGTGTGAGACAAATTTTGCTTGTTTTTTAGCAAAAATTTCCAAGTTCCCCGGTGACTTTTGTGGGTGTGCTCCAGTATATTTTTTGGATCCCCAGGGACCTTTTCCTTGTCCAGACCAAGGTTACCCTTGTTGTTGCTGCTGTACCCTGTTTCCAGAATACACCCATCTGTATATATACATACAGGTTAACACTGACAGCCTACCAGCGCCCGAGCCAACACGCCTATTCAGATGATACTAGCCCCACCATGCCTCCCCCCCCGCCAGCTTCCAGGCGAAAAAGGCCTCCCTTGGCTGCTACTCCTTCAAACAAACGCGCCTTTATGGGGACTCCTTCCCGCCGACCACCTGCTGGTTCCGTTCTTCAGGCTACTCCCTCTCCCCCTCCCTCTCCCCGTACAGCTAGAGATTCACTCCCTTCTGATGATGATATGTCCTTCACTTCTGCTGTGTCTACCGGTGCTCTAGATGATGTTGATATGAGCACTGAGCAGTCAGGCACTGGGCATTCAGACACAGGGCATTCAGGCAGTGGGCAGTCCGACAGTGGGAAGTCTGACAGTGGGAAGTCCAACAGTGGGAAGTCCAACAGTGGAAAGTCCAACAGTGGGACGTCTACCAGTGGGAAGTCCAACAGTGGAATGTCCAACAGTGAGACGTCTAGGGATGGCCAGCCAGGCTCTGAGCACTCAGACTCTAAGCACCCTCCTTCCAAGGTCTCTCCTTCCAAGTCTAGTCTGAAACAAGCTACTCTTGCATTTCTTTCTGACACACCGTCTGCAGAGCGACATGCCCTGCGCCAGAAAGCCCTGGCTGCTGCCAACAAAGCTCACTCAGATTCCTTCCTCTGGTGCTTCTACGGTAAGGGGCCTTTTACTGGTCGTGCTTCCATTCCCACCCCTATCCAAACTCTTCGTAAAACTCCAGCAGGATCCCGGCTATGGACTGGGTGTCCTAGTCCCACTCACTTCTTCAGCAAGAAAGATGGGAATGACAAGAAATCCATCCATGATTTCTGTCAGTCTGCCATCCCTCCAGCATATGCTCAAGCTTTTCCTGACAACCCTGATTGGAGAACTGCTTCTGTAGAGTCCCTGGTTTCCCTTGCTTCTCTCTGTTTTCAAGCCTCTGAAGACTGGACCAAGCAACCTTCTGGCCATGCTCTTAAGAGATGTCTTATTGGTTTGGCCAAGATGTCACCTGAGTGTTTTGACACCATGTACTGTGAAGGGAACCTTTTGCCCAGCACTGAAGGAAAAGTTTGGTTGGCAGCTAACCAGGTGCTTGGCTCCCACTGGCATTTCAAGAAGAGACCTCCTACACCTGCGCCAACTGCAGTTGATGATGCTTCCACTTCCAAATCAGTGTCCTTTCTTCCTGGTGGTGGTGATACTACTGTCTTGTCCTCTTCTGCTGGGCATTTCCTCCAACGCCGAGGGGTTTGCTCCAGTGATTCTAGAGCTCCAGTGGATGTCACTGCTGGCACCAAGTGTTCTCATAGTTCTTATGTCACTCTGTCCCTTCCAAGGTTGATGTCACAACGCCCTGGGGAACTGTATGATGAGCTGCTCAAGTCTCTCAAGGAAGCTTTGGATCTTCTATGGACTGTTGACAAGCGCCTGGTGTTGTATGTTTTTCCCTCCAGAGCCAGGCTCCACCCCAAGGCCAAGCCTGTTACCAAGTTTTGGACGACACTTCCTGACAGGAAGACCTTGGAATTGTATGTTGCTCAGCTATGGCTTCGCAGTAGAACTGCTCCTCATCTACGCTTCTTTTTGGGACACAGTGCTTCCCTGGAGAAACTCTTTTCAGCACAATTGCTCCAGAGGCTCAGAGACCGGGACATGGACCTGAAATATGACCACATACAGGCCCCAGTTATTGTCACCTGTGGCTTTCTCCTTGGATCTTACATGCAGAGTTTTGATCTTGACCACTACAACGAATTGCTTCAGACTCATCCCAGGTTTCAGGCATGTCCTATTGCTGTTATCCGGAAGAATATCAGCCTTGACAACTCCAGAACTCCTGATCCCAATCTGGTTCTGGCTGCTCATGTTTTATGTGATGCAACAAAGCGCGCCCAAACTGTTAAGCTCCTCAAAGCCCAGTTCAACCGTTGCAAACCTTCAGACATTGCCTCTTTACCTGATGGTAAATTCTACAAGTTTATTGAGACAGCTACCAATCCTTCTGACAGACCTCTTCCCCCCTCCAAGCTCAAGACTGTTCGCCAGGCTAAGCACCGCCAAGCCAAATTTATTGAGAGCCATGAAACTGCTCCTGTTCTGGGGGTAGTTGATCTTGATCTTCCAGTTGACTTGGGCCAAGGGCTGGGTTTGAAGACACTGCGCAGTGTGCTTCTGGGTATCAGAACCCGTGACAATTGGTCATGGCCTCTTTTTCTTTCTGTCGATACCAGTTCATACGGAGGCGAGATCCTTGCTTTGTACAACATCACTACCAAGGCTGAAGCAATGGCCATGTTGTCTTTCCTGCCTATTTTTCTGGAAGCTCAGTATGGTTCTTGTGTTAGACAATGGTTCTCTTCTGAGTGCTTGACTGAAATGGAAGCTTACCATTGGGATGATGCAGTCAATTGTGTTGTGGAAACTGCACAATTTTGCAACGCGCGATTTTGTCCGACGTTCCAATGTTCCAGTACTTAAAACACGTAGATTTCTACACACAATTCCCCTTTGATATCTCCCTCACTTCTAAAGCTCCAACAACAACACCAAGACCTACACCTACTAACAGAGACCTGCGCTACACACTTCTGCCATTAGTTCAGTTGATTGCTGCTCTCTTTGCTTGCTTTGGTGCCCTCACCATTGTCGGTCGGTCGATCGATTGATTCGGCAGCAACAAGCAAAAGGACACATAATTTTCTACAGCAATCCCAGTACTAATTTCTACAGCTGAATTGTTTCGGTTAGTCTCCACGCTCGGTTTTCATTCTGTTTTCAAGCTCTTTTCAAGACCCAAACTTCAAGGTGCTTAAGTATACCATTACTTAATGCTCTACATTGTTTCCAGGTCCCTTAAGTGATACCTACTTAACGTTCTCCATTCTTCAAGGTTGAACACATACATACCCCCCTTCTAGAAGGTTCCTACTCGCTGATCCCTTAAGTATTTCCAGGTTTCGCGAGCATATCTTCCAGCTTCCTCCCTATTTTCAAGTCTACAGCCCCCCCTGCTCCTTAAGTGTCTATCACTTAACAGCTCCCCTGTTTCCTAGCCCAGCCCCCTAGTCCTTAAGTATTTGCTTAAGACTCCCCTACTACATCGGTTTACAGTTCCTCTGGTCCCTAAGTGTCCGCAAGTTCCCTGGTCCCTAAGTACCTGTTTTCCAGCAAGCAGCTTCCCTGGTCCCTAAGTGTCTCGCTCAAGGTCTTTGTTTTCAAGCCAATTGCCCCTGGATACTGTTTCCACCCTCCCCTGATCCCTAAGTGTTCGCAAGTTCCCTGATCCCTAAGTACCTGTTTTCCGGCAAGCAGCTTCCCTGGTCCCTAAGTGTTCGAGAGTTCCCTGATCCCTAAGTGGCTTTGCTATATAGCACCCCCCAGTTTCTCAAGACAACCGCCTCCCTCCTTGTTCCTACGGCCCCTACTAAAGCCCCTGTTTTCAAGCAAGCAGCTTCTTTGATCCCTAAGTGTTCGCGAGTTCCCTGGTCCCTAAGTACCTGTTTTCCAGCAAGCAGCTTCCCTGGTCCCTAAGTGTTCGCGAGTTCCCTGATCCCTAAGTGGCTTTGCTATATAGCACCCCCCCAGTTTCTCAAGACAACAGCCTCCCTCCTTGTTCCTACGGCCCCTACTAAAGCCCCTGTTTTCAAGCAAGCAGCTTCTTTGATCCCTAAGTGTATTCGAGTTCCCTCATCCTTAAGTACCTGTTTTTCCAGCAAGCAGCTTCCCTGGTCCCTAAGTGCCTCGCTCAAGGTCCCTGTTTTCAAGCCAATTGCCCCTGGATACTGTTTCCACTTATAAGTACTCGCGAGTTTGAACTTCAAGTTCCCTCCTGAGCCTTTTAAGTGTGCCCTGTCATTGGTATCCCCCGGTCCCTAAGTGTTTCTACTAAAGCCCCTGTTTTCAAGCCATCTGATCCCTGGCGCTTAAGTGTACCACTTGGAATCATCCCTGGTTCGAACTTGGATACACAAGTCTACAAGCCATTTTGCTGCAGGTTCTACACGATTTGCAGTAGTCTACAGGAGTTTCTAAATTTTGTAACTCCAGAGCACCTCTGTGGGTTTCGAACGTGCCTTTTCTGGTAGTGCTCCAGTTCTTTTTGGATCCCCTGGAGTTTTTTCCTGTCCAGAACAACGTTGGACCTGTTGTTGCTGCTGTACCCTGGTTCAAACCCAGCGTACAACCCCAAGCTATCCATCCCGCAGTCAGGCTCCCAGCAGTCAGGCTCTCAGCAGTCAGCCCACCAGCAGTCAGCCCACCAGCAGTCAGCCAACCAGCAGTCAGCCCACAAGCAGTCAGCCCACCAGCAGTCAGCCCACAAGCAGTCAGCCCACAAGCAGTCAGCCCACCAGCAGTCAGCTCACCAGCAGTCAGCCCACCAGCAGTCAGCCCACCAGCAGTCAGCCCACCAGCAGTCAGCCCACCAGCAGTCCGCTCACCAGCAGTCAGCCCACCAGCAGTCAGCCAACCAGCAGTCAGCCCACAAGCAGTCAGCCCACCAGCAGTCAGCCCACAAGCAGTCAGCCCACCAGCAGTCAGCCCACCAGCAGTCAGCTCACCAGCAGTCAGCCCACCAGCAGTCAGCCCACCAGCAGTCGGCCCACCAGCAGTCAGCCCACCAGCAGTCAGCTCACCAGCAGTCAGCCCACCAGCAGTCAGCCCACCAGCAGTCAGCCAACCAGCAGTCAGCTCACCAGCAGTCAGCCCACCAGCAGTCAGCCCACCAGCAGTCAGCCCACCAGCAGTCAGCCCACCAGCAGTCGGCCCACCAGCAGTCAGCCCACCAGCAGTCAGCTCACCAGCAGTCAGCCCACCAGCAGTCAGCCCACCAGCAGTCAGCCCACCAGCAGTCAGCTCACCAGCAGTCAGCCCACCAGCAGTCAGCCCACCAGCAGTCAGCTCACCAGCAGTCAGCCCATCAGCAGTCAGCTCACCAGCAGTCAGCCCACCAGCAGTCAGCCCACCAGCAGTCAGCTCACCAGCAGTCAGCCCACCAGCAGTCAGCCCACCAGCAGTCAGCCCACCAGCAGTCAGCCCACCAGCAGTCAGCTCACCAGCAGTCAGCCCACCAGCAGTCAGGCCCACCAGCAGTCGGCCCACCAGCAGTCAGCCCACCAGCAGTCAGCCCATCAGCAGACAGGCCACCAGCAGTCAGCCCACCAGCAGTCAGCTCACCAGCAGTCAGCCCATCAGCAGACAGGCCACCAGCAGTCAGCCCACCAGCAGTCAGCTCACCAGCAGTCAGCCCATCAGCAGTCAAGCTGTCAACAGTCAGCCCATCAGCAGTCAGCCCACCAGCAGTCAGCCGACCAGCAGTCAGCCCACCAGCAGTGAGCTCCCCAGCAGTCAGCCCACCAGCAGTCAGCTCACCAGCAGTCAGAGTCTTTGTGCTCCAAGTGTGAGACAAATTTTGCTCGTTTTTTAGCAAAAATTTCTGAGTTCCCCGGTGACTTTTGTGGGTGTGCTCCAGTATATTTTTTGGATCCCCAGGGACCTTTTCCTTGTCCAGACCAAGGTTACCCTTGTTGTTGCTGCTGTACCCTGTTTCCAGGATACCCCCATCTGTACATCTGCATAAAGTTCCCACTGACAGCCTACTAGCGCCCAAGCCAACACGCCTATTCAGATGATACTAGCCCCACCATGCCTCCCCCCCCGCCAGCTTCCAGGCGAAAAAGGCCTCCCTTGGCTACCACTCCTTCAAACAAACGCGCCTTTACGGGGACTCCTTCCCGCCGACCACCTGCTGGTTCCGTTCTTCAGGCTACTCCCTCTCCCCCTCCCTCTCCCCGTACAGCTAGGGATTCACTCCCTTCTGATGATGATATGTCCTTCACTTCTGCTGTGTCTACTGGTGCACTAGATGATGTTGATATGAGCACTGAGCAGTCAGGCACTGGGCATTCAGACACAGGGCATTCAGGCAGTGGGCAGTCCGACAGTGGGACGTCTGACAGTGGGAAGTCCAACAGTGGGAAGTCCAACAGTGGACTTTCCAACAGTGGGACGTCCAACAGTGGGAAGTCCACCAGTGGAAAGTCCAACAGTGAGACGTCTAGGGATGGCCAGCCAGGCTCTGAGCACTCAGACTCTAAGCACCCTCCTTCCAAGGTCTCTCCTTCCAAGTCTAGTCTGAAACAAGCTACTCTTGCATTTCTTTCTGACACACCGTCTGCAGAGCGACATGCCCTGCGCCAGAAAGCCCTGGCTGCTGCCAACAAAGCTCACTCAGATTCCTTCCTCTGGTGTTTCTACGGTAAGGGGCCTTTTACTGGTCGTGCTTCCATTCCCACCCCTATCCAAACTCTTCGTAAAACTCCAGCAGGATCCCGGCTATGGACTGGGTGTCCTAGTCCCACTCACTTCTTCAGCAAGAAAGATGGGAATGACAAGAAATCCATCCATGATGTCTGTCAGTCTGCCATCCCTCCAGCATATGCTCAAGCTTTTCCTGACAACCCTGATTGGAGAACTGCTTCTGTGGAGTCCCTGGTTTCCCTTGCTACTCTCTGCTTTCAAGCCTCAGCAGACTGGACCAAGCAACCTTCCGGCCATGCTCTTAAGAGATGTCTTATTGGTTTGGCCAAGATGTCACCTGAGTGTTTTGACACCATGTACTGTGAAGGGAACCTTTTGCCCAGCACTGAAGGAAAAGTTTGGTTGGCAGCTAACCAGGTGCTTGGCTCCCACTGGCATTTCAAGAAGAGACCTCCTACACCTGCGCCAACTGCAGTTGATGATGCTTCCACTTCCAAATCAGTGTCCTTTCTTCCTGGTGGTGGTGATGCTACTGTCTTGTCCTCTTCTGCTGGGCATTTCCTCCAACGCCGAGGGGTTTGCTCCAGTGATTCTAGAGCTCCAGTGGATGTCACTGCTGGCACCAAGTGTTCTCATAGTTCTTATGTCACTCTGTCCCTTCCAAGGTTGATGTCACAACGCCCTGGGGAACTGTATGATGAGCTGCTCAAGTCTCTCAAGGAAGCTTTGGATCTTCTATGGACTGTTGACAAGCGCCTGGTGTTGTATGTTTTTCCCTCCAGAGCCAGGCTCCACCCCAAGGCCAAGCCTGTTACCAAGTTTTGGACGACACTTCCTGACAGGAAGACCTTGGAATTGTATGTTGCTCAGCTATGGCTTCGCAGTAGAACTGCTCCTCATCTACGCTTCTTTTTGGGACACAGTGCTTCCCTGGAGAAACTCTTTTCAGCACAATTGCTCCAGAGGCTCAGAGACCGGGACATGGACCTGAAATATGACCACATACAGGCCCCAGTTATTGTCACCTGTGGCTTTCTCCTTGGATCTTACATGCAGAGTTTTGATCTTGACCACTACAACGAATTGCTTCAGACTCATCCCAGGTTTCAGGCATGTCCTATTGCTGTTATCCGGAAGAATATCAGCCTTGACAACTCCAGAACTCCTGATCCCAATCTGGTTCTGGCTGCTCATGTTTTATGTGATGCAACAAAGCGCGCCCAAACTGTTAAGCTCCTCAAAGCCCAGTTCAACCGTTGCAAACCTTCAGACATTGCCTCTTTACCTGATGGTAAATTCTACAAGTTTATTGAGACAGCTACCAATCCTTCTGACAGACCTCTTCCCCCCTCCAAGCTCAAGACTGTCCGCCAGGCTAAGCACCGCCAAGCCAAATTTATTGAGAGCCATGAAACTGCTCCTGTTCTGGGGGTAGTTGATCTTGATCTTCCAGTTGACTTGGGCCAAGGGCTGGGTTTGAAGACACTGCGCAGTGTGCTTCTGGGTATCAGAACCCGTGACAATTGGTCTTGGCCTCTTTTTCTTTCTGTCGATACCAGTTCATACCGAGGCGAGATCCTTGCTTTGTACAACATCACTACCAAGGCTGAAGCAATGGCCATGTTGTCTTTCCTGCCTATTTTTCTGGAAGCTCAGTATGGTTCTTGTGTTAGACAATGGTTCTCTTCTGAGTGCCTGACTGAAATGGAAGCTTACCATTGGGATGATGCAGTCAATTGTGTTGTGGAAACTGCACCTGCTGCAGATCCAATGCAGGATAACTCTCTTCCCTTTTTTGGTGATGGGGATGCAAGAGATTGGGAACTTGTTGATGATGACTTGTCAGTTGACCTTGCTCCCGATCTCACTTTTGATCTGGATTTGCACTTTAACCTCCAAGCCCGTGCTGACAGTGGTGGTGGAGGCTTTGATGATTCTCAATCCATGGATACTTTAGCGACTGGCACTTCCAATCTTACTGCTGTCCAGGCCTCAGCGCCTGCAGGTGCTGTTCCTCCTGGCGGTGATCCTACCCATGTGGCCAAGGCTGATGCCTCCCCTGGTATCTCTCCTGAAGTTCCCCCTGAAGTTCCTGACCCTCCCCATAATGCCATGGCTGGTGACCTCCCTGTGGTCTCTCCTGAGTCCTCAACTGCAGTTCCTGCTGCCGGTGGTGGGGAAGATGCAGCCTCTGCATTGAGGCTTGGAGTTGCTGCAATTGCATTCTCTTCCAGTCATGATGCTAGTGTCAGTGACTTGAGCCATGCCAATGTCTCCACCAAATCAGCTCCGGCAACTCTTCCTTCCGTGCGACAGACTCCGTTTCCTTCTGATCATGGTTAGCTCTTCTGGTATGAGGTGTGATGGGATGCCTTCCAATCCAAATCCCATCAATGCTTCTCCTGTTTCTCCCTTTTCCCCCTCCGCCTCTTCCCCTGTCTCTCATTTTGTCCAATTAACTCTTCATGGAGACTCTCTTGCTGCTAAGGATTCTGACAGTTTTGGTCATTCCTTTCCTCAAGCTCCATCATCTAATTCCACCATCATCACCTTCCAAAACATTGGACCCCAGCGTAGAGCTGCCTTTATGTCCATGTCCAAGCACAACGCCCGTCAATTTGTCAAGAGCAATGCCAGTGTGGCTCTTTTTGCTGAACATTGTTTGAATGAATCCAAACTCCTGCCCTGTGATCTTTTCAATCGGCGCATGAAGAATGTCTGTCCCTCAAGTTTTTCCTATCTTGCCAACAACAAGCATGAAGCTTCTGACTGCTCATGGCTTCAGCCTGGTGGCACAGGGTTTTCCATTGATCAACTGTTCAGTTCCCACAAGATTGCCCATGGGGCTGATCCTTCTGGTCTTGGAAGATGGTCCTTTGTCAAGTTTCAAGGCAGGGATGGCTACAATGTCACTATGTTTTCTGCTTACTGCCCAGTTGAAAATGATAGGGATCTTGGCTCAGTCTGGAATCAACAGTACCGATACTTTCAAGCAGCTGAAAATCTTTTCAGTCCCAATCCATGCATTCTCTTTCACAGGGATTTGACTGCTGCCCTTCAGGTCTGCCTGGGTGCAGGTGATCAAGTCATTGTTGGGATTGACCAGAATGCTGATGTTCGAACTGATGGCTTGTCTTTTGAGCTCAAGGCTCTTGGTTTCAGAGAGGCCATTCTTACACTTCATGGTATGAACTGGTATCAACAGAAAGAAAAAGAGGTCATGACCAATTGTCACGGGTTCTGATACCCAGAAGCACACTGCGCAGTGTCTTCAAACCCAGCCCTTGGCCCAAGTCAACTGGAAGATCAAGATCAACTACCCCCAGAACAGGAGCAGTTTCATGGCTCTCAATAAATTTGGCTTGGCGGTGCTTAGCCTGGCGAACAGTCTTGAGCTTGGAGGGGGGAAGAGGTCTGTCAGAAGGATTGGTAGCTGTCTCAATAAACTTGTAGAATTTACCATCAGGTAAAGAGGCAATGTCTGAAGGTTTGCAACGGTTGAACTGGGCTTTGAGGAGCTTAACAGTTTGGGCGCGCTTTGTTGCATCACATAAAACATGAGCAGCCAGAACTGGATTGGGATCAGGAGTTCTGGAGTTGTCAAGGCTGATATTCTTCCTGATAACAGCAATAGGACATGCCTGAAACCTGGGATGAGTCTGAAGCAATTCGTTGTAGTGGTCAAGATCAAAACTCTGCATGTAAGATCCAAGGAGAAAGCCACAGGTGACAATAACTGGGGCCTGTATGTGGTCATATTTCAGGTCCATGTCCCGGTCTCTGAGCCTCTGGAGCAATTGTGCTGAAAAGAGTTTCTCCAGGGAAGCACTGTGTCCCAAAAAGAAGCGTAGATGAGGAGCAGTTCTACTGCGAAGCCATAGCTGAGCAACATACAATTCCAAGGTCTTCCTGTCAGGAAGTGTCGTCCAAAACTTGGTAACAGGCTTGGCCTTGGGGTGGAGCCTGGCTCTTGAGGGAAAAACATACAACACCAGGCGCTTGTCAACAGTCCATAGAAGATCCAAAGCTTCCTTGAGAGACTTGAGCAGCTCATCATACAGTTCCCCAGGGCGTTGTGACATCAACCTTGGAAGGGACAGAGTGACATAAGAACTATGAGAACACTTGGTGCCAGCAGTGACATCCACTGGAGCTCTAGAATCACTGGAGCAAACCCCTCGGCGTTGGAGGAAATGCCCAGCAGAAGAGGACAAGACAGTAGCATCACCACCACCAGGAAGAAAGGACACTGATTTGGAAGTGGAAGCATCATCAACTGCAGTTGGCGCAGGTGTAGGAGGTCTCTTCTTGAAATGCCAGTGGGAGCCAAGCACCTGGTTAGCTGCCAACCAAACTTTTCCTTCAGTGCTGGGCAAAAGGTTCCCTTCACAGTACATGGTGTCAAAACACTCAGGTGACATCTTGGCCAAACCAATAAGACATCTCTTAAGAGCATGGCCAGAAGGTTGCTTGGTCCAGTCTTCAGAGGCTTGAAAACAGAGAGAAGCAAGGGAAACCAGGGACTCTACAGAAGCAGTTCTCCACTCAGGGTTGTCAGGAAAAGCTTGAGCATATGCTGGAGGGATGGCAGACTGACAGAAATCATGGATGGATTTCTTGTCATTCCCATCTTTCTTGCTGAAGAAGTGAGTGGGACTAGGACACCCAGTCCATAGCCGGGATCCTGCTGGAGTTTTACGAAGAGTTTGGATAGGGGTGGGAATGGAAGCACGACCAGTAAAAGGCCCCTTACCGTAGAAGCACCAGAGGAAGGAATCTGAGTGAGCTTTGTTGGCAGCAGCCAGGGCTTTCTGGCGCAGGGCATGTCGCTCTGCAGACGGTGTGTCAGAAAGAAATGCAAGAGTAGCTTGTTTCAGACTAGACTTGGAAGGAGAGACCTTGGAAGGAGGGTGCTTAGAGTCTGAGTGCTCAGAGCCTGGCTGGCCATCCCTAGACGTCTCACTGTTGGACATTCCACTGTTGGACTTCCCACTGGTAGACGTCCCACTGTTGGACTTTCCACTGTTGGACTTCCCACTGTTGGACTTCCCACTGTCAGACTTCCCACTGTCGGTCTGCCCACTGCCTGAATGCCCTGTGTCTGAATGCCCAGTGCCTGACTGCTCAGTGCTCATATCAACATCATCTAGAGCACCGGTAGACACAGCAGAAGTGAAGGACATATCATCATCAGAAGGGAGTGAATCCCTAGCTGTACGGGGAGAGGGAGGGGGAGAGGGAGTAGCCTGAAGAACGGAACCAGCAGGTGGTCGGCGGGAAGGAGTCCCCATAAAGGCGCGTTTGTTTGAAGGAGTAGCAGCCAAGGGAGGCCTTTTTCGCCTGGAAGCTGGCGGGGGGGGAGGCATGGTGGGGCTAGTATCGTCTGAATAGGCGTGTTGGCTTGGGCGCTGGTAGGCTGTCAGTGTTAACCTGTATGTATATATACAGATGGGTGTATTCTGGAAACAGGGTACAGCAGCAACAACAAGGGTAACCTTGGTCTGGACAAGGAAAAGGTCCCTGGGGATCCAAAAAATATACTGGAGCACACCCACAAAAGTCACCGGGGAACTTGGAAATTTTTGCTAAAAAACAAGCAAAATTTGTCTCACACTTGGAGCCCAAAAACTCTGCGCGCGGAAGAGGAAGAACTCTGCAAAATGTGTAGGCTTGTACCAGAAGTGGAGCACTGAGGGCAGAGACACCAGCTGCGGTTGAGGGCAAAGGCCGGGGCAGGAGAAGCACTGGTTGAGATCAAAGCAACAACTGAAAAGCAGGCAATTGGGTGTTGGACCAACAGCAGACACGCCTCTTGGATGTGCAAATGCCAGGTGATGACAAAGGCCGGGGCAGGTAAAGCACCGGTTGATGACAAAGGCCGGGGCAGGAGAAGCACCGATTGAGGGCAATCAACAGCAGAAAACCTCCGGTGGAGCGCAGGGGCACCAACTGAAACGCCGCGCTTGAATGGAGAAGTGACCGGTGCTGACAATGGCCGGTTGAGGGCAAAGGCCGGGGCAGGAGAAGCACCAATGGAGGGCAAACCAACAGCTGAAAAGCAACCCGTTGGGTACTGGAGCAACAGCAGCCACTGCTCTGGGATGTAAAAGTGCCAGGTGATGACAAAGGCCGGGGCAGGAGAAGCACCGGTTGAGGGCAAATCAACAAACTGAAAAGCACCTTGGTGCAGAAATGCCTGATGATGACAAATGCCGGGGCAGGAGAATCACCAGTTGAGTGATAGGTTGTATGCTGGGAAACAGGGTACAGCAGCAACAACAGGTCCAATGTTGGTCTGAACAAGGAAAAATTCCAGGGGAACCAAAAGAAAAGACTGGAGCACTACCAGAAGAGTCACGCTCGAAACCCACAGAGGTGCTCTGGAGTTACAGAATTTAGAAACTCCAGTAGACCACTGCAAATCGTGTAGAAACAGACTGTAGAAACAGACTGTAGAAACCAAACAGACTGTAGAAACAGACTGTAGAAACCAACCACCGACAACTGGCTTGGATCAAAGACCTGCTGGTATCAGGGACGCTGCTTGCTTGAAAAGGGGCTTTAGTAGGAACACTTAGGGACCGGGGGATATCAATGGCAGGGCACACTTAAAAGGCTCAGGAGGGAACTTGAAGTTCAAACTCGTGAGTACTTATAAGTGGAAACAGTATCCAGGGGCAATTGGTGTGCAAGCCAAAAAAACAGGAACCTTGAGCGAGACACTTTGTGACCAGGGAAGCAGTGGAAACAGTATCCAGGGGCAATTGGCTTGAAAACAGGTACCTTGAGCGAGATACTTAGGGACCAGGGAAGCTGCTTGCTTGAAAACAGGGTCTTTAGTAGAAACACCTAGGGACTGGGGGGAGGCTTGTGTCTTGAAAACAGTGTCAAACTTGAAGTTCAAGTTGGGGTTGCTTAATAGCGAAAACACTTAGGGATCAGGGACCTCGCGAACACTTAGGGACCAGGGGAATTGTAGTCTTGAAAACAAGGGGCAGTAGTAGCTATAGTCTTGGAAACAAGAGTGCACTAAGTAGGAGGTACTTAGGGATCAGATGGGCTTGGCTTGAAAACAGTTGTAGTAGGGGGAGCCTTAAGCGAAAACACTTAGGGACTAGGGGGCTTGGCTAGGAAACAGGGTAGCTCTTAAGTGAAAGGGACTTAAGGAGCAGGGGGCTATTGGCTTGAAAACAGGGGGAACTGGAAGGTGATATGCTCGCGCGAACTTGATAGTACCTGTAAAGACTTAGGGATCAGCGAGTAGGAACCTTCTAGAAAGGGGGGGTATGTATGTGTTCTATCTTGAAGAATGTAGAACGTTAAGTGGGTTCGACCTTGAAGAATGTAGAACGTTAAGTGGGTATCACTTAAGGGGCTTGGAAGACTGTATAGCGTTAAATAAAAAGATGGCTTGAAAACAGATCGAAAAACAAAACCGAGCTCCGAGACAAAGCGGAATCGAAGCAGAGCTGCTGTAGAATTAGTACTGCAATTGCTGTAGAAAATTATGTGTCCTTGTTTGCTTGTGTTGCTGCCGAATCGACCGACCGACAGGAAACAAGCAACCAAAGCAACCAAAGGAAGCAATGAGCAGCCAAACAAATAGCAGAATCAGATAGGCGAGGTCTCTGTTAGTAGGTGTAGTGCTTGGTGTTGTTGTAGGAGCTTTAGAAGTGAGGGAGATATTAAAGGGGAAGTGTGTGTAGAAATCTACGTGTTTTGAGTACTGGAACATCGGAACGTCGGACAAAATCGCGCGTCGCAAAATTGTGTGGCTCTTTTTGCTGAACATTGTTTGAATGAATCCAAACTCCTGCCCTGTGATCTTTTCAATCGGCGCATGAAGAATGTCTGTCCCTCAAGTTTTTCCTATCTTGCCAACAACAAGCATGAAGCTTCTGACTGCTCATGGCTTCAGCCTGGTGGCACAGGGTTTTCCATTGACCAACTGTTCAGTTCCCACAAGATTGCCCATGGGGCTGATCCTTCTGGTCTTGGAAGATGGTCCTTTGTCAAGTTTCAAGGCAGGGATGGCTACAATGTCACTATGTTTTCTGCTTACTGCCCAGTTGAAAATGATAGGGATCTTGGTTCAGTCTGGAATCAACAGTGCCGCTACTTTCAAGCAGCTGAAAATCTTTTCAGTCCCAATCCATGCATTCTTTTTCACAGGGATTTGACTGCTGCCCTTCAGGTCTGCCTGGGTGCAGGTGACCAGGTCATTGTTGGGATTGACCAGAATGCTGATGTTCGAACTGATGGCTTGTCTTTTGAGCTCAAGGCTCTTGGTTTCAGAGAGGCCATTCTTACACTTCATAGTATGTCTTCGCCTCCTGCCACTCACAACCGCAACACTACCAGAACACCAATTGATGCCATTTGGGTCTCTGAGAATGTTGATGTTCTCAGGGCTGGGTATTGTCCCTTTGGTGGTGTCTATGGTATGGAATCTGACCACAGAATGCTTTGGATTGAAGTCTGTAATTGCAGCCTCATGGGCAAACATTTGCCACCTCCTGTGAGCTTCTCTCATTCCAAACTCCAGTCCTCCCACCCTCATCTGCGCCACCGGTATTTCAAGCGTGTCAGGCACAGCTTTCTCCAGGCTGGGGTGTTTTCTCTCCAAGCTAAGCTGGAGCACCTCCTGGCTCAGTTTCAGTCTGGGGATATTTCTGTGCGCACTGATCTCATCACCACATATGAAGTACTCCATGAAACCTCTACCTCTCTTAGGCTCTCTGTTGAACAAAACCTCTGCCACACTAGAGCTGGTTTGGTTCCATGGTCACCAAAGCTGCAAGTCTATCGTGATACAATTGACTTTTGGCGGCGTGTTGTTAAGTTGAGACAGGGTGTGTCCACCAGTCATACTGTTTTGAAAAGGTTGGCCTGCAAGCTTTCTCTCTACAAAGGAGAACACAGTGACCTTTCCAGTGCTCTCCTCCATCTGAAACAAGCTTACAAGCAATACCGGGCAGTGAAGAAATTGGCCCCCTCATGGAGAGACTCCTTCAATCAAGGCCTGGTGGATGCACTTCTTGCTGAAGGCAAGCCTCACAACCAGACTGCTTCCCAGATTCGTGCCAGGATGCGCAGGGAACGTCTTCAAAGAGAGCTTGGTCTTGCTGCTCGGTCTATTCGGGGACGTGTCAACAAGTCAGCAGTCTTGCGAGCTATTGCAGTTGGCCATGATGGTGTTGAACAGGTCTTGGAGTCTCAGTCTACTATGGTTCCAGCTATGGCTGAATCCAATGTCCGGCGTCAACAGCAGTGTATTGGCACTCCTTCCATGACTCCCTCCTTCATTCAAGATTTTGGCTACCTAGGCACTGCCCAGGCTGCTACTCATGTTCTTGATGGCACATATAATCCTCCTCCTGCCACTGACAAATACCTTTCTGAATTTCTTTCCTGTCTCAAAGTCCCTGACTCTATACTGAGTTTGCCCCCCTTTGACTATTCAGTGTGTCCAGCTGACAATGCTGCTGCCTGGAAACGCCAGAGGGAACGCACAGCAAGTGAACCTTCTTGTTTGAGTTTTGCCCACCACAAGGCATTTGCCATGGATCCCCAGCTGAACAAGTTTGACACTCTCCTGAGATCCGTCCCATTGATTGTTGGCTTCTCTCCTTCTGCTTGGCAGGTCATCACTGATGTTGAGATCTTCAAGAAACCTGGTGAATATAGAGTGGATAAGATGAGGCTTATTCAGCTGATGTCTCCTGAGTTCCAAATCAACAACAAGATGATTGGCAGACGCATTCTTGCCCATGCTGAACGTGCCAATGCCGTGGCTGCTGATCAACATGGAAGCAGGAAACACCACAAGGCCATCAACACCTGCCTGAACAAGAAGCTCATCTGTGATGTGTTGCGGCAGAAGCGCAGATCCGGTGCTGTTGCTATGAATGATGCTAAGGGCTGTTATGATAGAATCTCTCATCCCATTGCAGGTCTCACTCTCCAGAGCTTTGGGGTTCCTGCACATGTGTGTGAAGTTCTTCTGTCTACTCTGCAACATGCTAAGCATCACATCAAAACTGGTTTTGGTCGGTCCGGCCCTGTGTATGGTGATGAACCTGTTCCTCTCAGTGGTTGTGGCCAAGGCAATGGTATTGGTCCAACTCTTTGGGCCTTGGTGTCAACAATTGTCTTCCGAATGATGCAACAGGCTGGGCATGGTGTCCATCTTATCACTTCTTTGTCACTGCAACTGGTTTCTCTTGTGGGTTTTGCCTTTGTGGATGACACAGATTTGTTTTGTGCTGGCTCTGATTCCTCAACATCTGGTGAGGAATTGGCTGTTGACTTTCAGGCAGCTCTTGACCGATGGGCTGGTGGGATTATTGCCACTGGTGGTGCGATTGAACCTGCCAAATCCTTCTGTTATTTGATTGATTTCAAATGGAATGGATCCGGTTGGGATTATCGCTCCATTGCTGACATGCCTGGTGACTTCTCAGTTGCTGACAAGAATGGCAATCGAGCTACCCTGGATCGTTTTGAAGTTGACCATGCTGACAAGACTCTTGGGGTTTTTATCTCCATGGATGGCAATGAGGAAGCACAGATTGCTCACATGAAGTCACAGTCTCAGTCTTTTGGCTCTCAGCTCAAGGCTTCCAAGTGTGAGAAGCGCGCATCCCTCTACACCTTCAAGTATTCTTTCATGAAGTCTGTTGAATACCCCATGCCTGTCACGCAACTTGATGAGGCCACTTGGACTAAGATAATTCACCCAGCTCTTGTTCCTGTGCTGAATAAAGCTGGGATGTCACGGACATTTCCCAGACATGTATTCTATGGTCCTTCCCTCTATCAAGGCTTTGGTTTCATTCATCCCTACCTCCTCCAAGAGTTCAGTCATATTGCCACCCTCTTTCAGGAATCTGTCAGGTCCTCACAAACTGGTAGGATTCTCAGGCTCACTGCTGAGTCTCTCAGGCTGGAACTTGGCATTCCTCTCCATCTTGGTGTCACCCCATATCATCCTTTTGCTTCCTACGTCACTCCTTGCTGGTACAAACATGTGTGGAAGTTTTTCTCTGTTCACCCTGTGAGCTTGTTTGAAGACTTCCCAGATCTTCCCCTGCTACGTTCCAATGACTGCTATCTCATGCAAGCCTTTGTCAACGCTGGCTTCAGAGGTGCTGACTTGTCCCTCTTGAACCACATTCGAATGTCACTCAAGGCTATTTCCCTTGCTGATGTTTGTACTCCAGATGGGAAAAGACTCTCTCCCATGGCCTTCCAGCTGACATCCTCCAATCACTTGAGGGATCATCTTGACTGGCCTAGATGTCCTCCATCTTGGCCTCCAGCAGCACAGCGCTTATGGACTAAGGCTCTTCAGACCTGTTTTCTTCCCCCCTGTCCACCCCCTGCAGCCAGGGCATTGGCTCCTTCTTTTCACCTTGGGAATTGGCTCTCTCCCCAGACAGCTTCTCTTTGGCCTTGGTTTTTGTCTCCATCCACCAACAGAATATTCTTCAAAACTTCTACTGGCTGGATCGTGAGCACCTCCCAAGGCAGGGGCAGATACAGGGTCACTTCTGAAATCCTTTCTGACAAACCAGCCTGTGCTGATGTGCTTGTCTGCCCTGTTATTTGCGGCCAAGTTGTACGCATTGTTGGGTCCTCAGCCTTTGTTTCTGAACCTCCTGACATGGATCCTCTGGAGTACAATCCATTTGATTCTCTTCCAGACTCCCCAGTAGATGCCTTTGATGAACTCTGTGAGTCTCCGAGAGTACTTCTCCACAAATATTCTCTACCACAGGCTGGCTGTCAGCCCCTTGTTGATGCTATCCAGAGTGGTACTGCCAGTGCTGTATGTGATGGTTCATTTGATCCGGACCTTCTCAGAGGAACTTCCGCATTCATTCTGTCACCCAATACCTCCACCAAGAATGCTTCATTGTTCCTCACTGGCTGTAATTTTGTCAGTGGATCCCCTGAGGACCAATCATCCTATAGGAGTGAGCTGGCAGGCATCCTTGGGGTTCTCACCTGTTGCACTGCTCTGGTGAGTCTTTTTGATATTGCTTCTGGCTCTATCACCATTGCTCTGGATGGTGACACAGCTCTCAAACAGGCTGAGGGATCATGGCCATTGGTTATTTCCCAGAAGTCTTTTGATTATGTTTATGTCATCAGAAACATGATTTCTGCCCTGCCAATCTCTGTGCACTTTCGGTGGGTTCAGGGCCATCAAGCTGGATTCTTTCTTGATTGGTGGGCCCTTCGCAATCATCAGGTTGACAGCATGGCAAAGGCCTTTCTCTCTGTCCATAGAGCTTCTGCCCATCACTATCCCAGACTTGTGTTTGAGCCTTGGGCATTTTCTCTCAATGGATGCAAGTGTTCAAGGTTTGATCAGAATGCTTTGCATGTTGCTATTTCTGGTCCTCCTCTTCTTAAATATTGGCAGACCCACCATGACATCCCCATTCCACAACCTGTTCTGAGTTCCATCCATTGGTGTGCCCATCTGTCTGCCTTCAAGCGTCTACCTCCTGGCATGCAAAGGTGGTTTGTCAAGTTTGCTTCTGGATGCATTGGTGTTGGCAACCAACTACTTCACTACCAGTATCAGGATCACTCCAGGTGTCCCTTGTGTGATGCAGACAACGAGAAGGTTTCTCATGTGCTCTCCTGCAAGGATACTGGGGCTGTCACGCATAGTGTGTCTGCCTTCACGGGACCACTGCAGAAGAGGCTTGAAGCTGAACAAACTGCTCCATCATTGGCTGTTGCCATTGTGGATCTCCTCACCAGAGTTCGGAAGGGCCAGAGAATTTATCCATCATCCTACTCACTTGCAATTGCTTCTGCTGTCAGGGCACAGAGGACTATTGGTTGGCACAACTGGCTTCTTGGTAGGTGGTCTCCTCGCTGGTACCAAATCCAGGCTGACTACTACTCCCACATTGGAAGCAAGCGCTCTCCCAAACGTTGGGCTACAGCTATCATCCATCAGTTCTTTCTTACCTCCTGGGATCTTTGGACTTATAGGAATGAACGACTCCATGGTCCTGGGGGTACCCTTGATGCTGAACAACACCAATCTCTTGATGCTTCCATCTCCTCTGAATTGGCCATTGGTGCAGCCGGTGCACTTCCCCAGTCACACTCCCTTTTACAAACCCCTTTCCAAGTCCTACAAGGTTACACCCTGACTGCCAAGAGGCAGTGGCTTGCAACCATTCACCTTGCCAGGAAGCAGTATGCAGCGCCTGTCCAACCTGAGCAGCCATACCAACGAGAGGCTGCTCTCCTCAGAGCCTGGCTTACTGGACCTCAGGGTTGATTACACTTTGTACTTTGGTTTTGTCTTATGTTCCTGCTACTCATCCTGTCATTTACCTTTTGATACTGGATCTTATCCCACTATCTTCATTCCCATCTCACTTTCTCTCAAGTCCCTATTTTGTGGGACTTGCTTGTCTTTTTCCCTGCTTGATGTTCAAGGTTTGTTTGAAAATTTGTCGTTCTGCCACTTGGGGTCCTGACTCTCTGATGGAGGCGACGTTAAAGTCTGGTTACAGACTGAGTAATTTAGTTTCACCTTTGGTGATTAAAGTTCTTTAAATACGTATATTAATATTAATAACAAAAGGATCACGCATCCAGGATCACGATATCCACAGCACCGTGCCTTCAGCTCCACTGGACCTGAATGCCAGTACAGCACTGCTGTCTGGGAAGACGCATGGAGGAGAACTCCCAAAGAAAAAAGAAGGGAAGGAACCTACAGAAATGAGCCCTGTTGCAACCAAAATATTCGAACTCAATCAAAGCGCTCAGTCCGATCCAAAGTGACGGCAACAACAATCAACCAAATAAATAAAATAAAAGATTCAAAACTGGCAAATACAAACAACAGACGCGAACTAATTGCACGGGTACAGACGCTTATGCCAAACGAATCAAACAATCGAATCGAATCATATATCGATATCGATATCGATAACAATTTGCGCATCGCGCATTTTGTCCGACGTTCCGATGTTCCAGTACTAAAAATACGTAGATTTCTACACAACTTTACCATGCGATATCTCGCTCCCTTTTACACCACCAATCACAACCCCAGGACCTACATGTATTAACCGAGACCTGCGCTCTTTGTTTCTGCTATTGGTTCAGTTGCTGGCTGCTTCTTTTGGTTGATTTGGTTGCCAATTCACCACTCGGCTGATCGATCAGCAGCAACAACCAAAACAAAACCGACACCTAATTTTCTACAGCACCTCCAGTACCGATTCTACAGCGATTCGAAAATACTTCTAATACTGTTGCCGTCTTACTGTTGCCGTCTGTACTGCTTCGATCTGTTTCCAAGCTCCACCCTCAAGGCCCTTAAGTATATATTATACTTAATGTTCTACATTGTTTCCAAGCTTCCTAAGTGATTTCCACTTAACGTTCTACATTCTTCAAGGTTCCTTGCTAAGTCCCCTAAGTCTTTTCAAGGTGTAGTTCACGAACAGCCCCTTCCACTGTAGGTATATTTCTACAAGAAATTCCAGCTGTCATCTGTTTTCAAGTCCATTGCCCTGCTGGACCATATGTGTTTTCGCTTATGGTCCTACTGTTTTCTGACCCAAGCCCCAAAGCCGCTTAGTACAGTTTGCTTAAGGCTCCACCACCTACATAACCCTCTCAGGTGTACGGTATAATTGTCATCTGTTTTCAAGTCTACTGCCCTGCTGGATCATAAGTGTTTTCGCTTATGGTCCTACTGTTTCCTGACCCAAGCCCCAAAGCCGCTAATTACAGTTCGCTTAAGGCTCTCCTACCTACATAACCCTCTCAGGTGCACACTTCAACTGTCATCTGTTATCAAGTCTACTGCCCTGCTGGACCATAAGTGTTTTTGCTTAAGGTCCTATTGTTTTTTACCCAAGCCCCAAAGCCGCTAAGTACAGTTTGCTTAAGGCTCTCATACCTACATATACCTCTCAGATGCATTCTTCAACTGTCATCTGTTTTCAAGTCTACTGCCCTGCTGGACCATAAGTGTTTTCGCTTAAGGTCCTACTGTTTTTCTGACCCAAGCCCCAAAGCCGCTAAGTACAGTAAAGTACAGTTCGCTTAAGGCTCCACCATCTACATATACCTCTCAGATGCACACTTCAACTGTCATCTGTTTTCAAGTCTACTGCCCTGCCGGACCATAAGTGATATTTCCTTATGTCCACCTGTTTTTTTGACCCAAGCCCCAAAGTCGCTAAGTATTCTTTACTTAATGCACCACCACCATTATATACCCCTCCAGTTCACAGTACAGCTGAGACCTGTTTTCAAGCCTACAGCCCTGATGGTCCATAAGTGTTATCACTTAGAGCCACTGTTTCCAAGCTACTACGGGAGAGCAAGTTCAAGTTCTAACAGAAGGCCAGCTGTTACGAATTTGAATTTGGTAGTAGGCTCCACTGCCTCTACGTGGCTACTACTAAGTTCGAACAGGAGGACAGCTGTTCCGAATTTGGTAGTAGGCTCTGCACTTCATGTACCATACAGTGGTAAGGAATGTGTTCGGGGCTGACTACTCGCATTACTGATGCTGCAGTCCAGCATTTAGAGAGGAGTTTTGCTTTTGTACGCTGACCACTTGCATTACTGATACTATGTATCTGAGGAAGGGTTTTGCTTGTGTCGACTGACAACTAGCATTACTGATGCTTTACAGCAGCATTCCAGGGACAGTTTTGCTTGTGTCTTTCCCTTTCACGTTCTTGTTACCCCGTCTCCTGTACGCTTTGCAACAGCAGTGTCTGTTGTGCTCTGGACTGGTTTGTTTTTTTTCCTGTTTCTTACCAAGGTTCGTTTGCAAAATAGCCGTATTTACAACCTGGGGCCTATTCCCCATGGTTGAGGCGGCGCGTCGTTCTACGACTTGGGGTCCTGACTCTTCGATTGAGGCGACGATAAAGTCTGGTTACAGACTGAGTAGCTTTTAACCACCTTCGGTGGATTTTCCTACTTAAATAAGTATATTATTATTATCGATATCGATATCGATAAGGGTACAGACGCGAAACATAATAATCGAATCGAATCATATATCGATATCAAAAAAGGGTACCACAGCAGCAATAACAAAGGCAACCTGGTTCCGGACAAACAAATAGTCCACAGGGAGCTCCACAAATAATAGAGCAATCCCACAAAATCCATATTCAAAACCCATAGAGGTGCTCTGGAGTTACAGAAATTCACAACTCCAATCGACTGCTGCAAATACACCCAAACAAAAGACCGGATAAAGTATATGGCATTTCTCGAAATACAAAATAACACAATTTGCGCGACGCGCATTTTGTCCGACGTTCCGATGTTCCAGTACTAAAAATACGTAGATTTCTACACAACTTTACCATGCGATATCTCGCTCCCTTCTACACCCCCAATCACAACCCCAGGACCTACATGTATTAACCAAGACCTGCGCTCTTCGTTTCTGCTATCGGTTCAGTTGCTGGATGCTTCCTTTCGTTGAGTTTGTTGCCAATTCACTGCTCGACCGAGGGATCAGCAGCAGCACCAAAACCAAGATCGACACATAATTTTCTACAGCACTTCCAGTACAGACTCTACAGCAATTCACCACTCTTTTTCGATGTACGGTACTGCTTCGATCTGTTCCCAAGCTCCAACCAAGGCCCTTACGTATATCTTGCTATACTTAATGTTCTACACTGTTTCCAAGCTGCTTAAGTGATTCTCACTTAAAGTTCTTCCACTGTAGGAATATTTCTACACGAAATTCCAGATGTCATCTGTTTCCAAGTCTAATGCCCTGCTGGTACATAAGTGTTTTCGCTTATGGTCCTGATGTTTTCTGACCCAAGCCCAAAAGCCGCTAAGTACAGTTCACTTAAGGCTCTACCATCTACATATACCTCTCAGGTGTACAGTATAAATGTCATCTGTTTCCAAGTCTACTGCCCTGCTGGACCATAAGTGTTTTCACTTATGGTCCTACTGTTTCTTGACCCAAGCCCCAAAGCCGCTAAGTACAGTTTGCTTAAGGCTCCACCACCTACATAACCCTCTCAGGTGTACTGTATAAATGTCATCTGTTTCCAAGTCTTCTGCCCTGATGGACCCTAAGTGTTTTCGCTTATGGTCCTACTGTTTCCTGACCCAAGCCCTAAAGCCACTAAGTACAGTTTGCTTAAGGCTCCCCTACCTACATATACCTCTCAGATGCATTCTTCAACTGTCATCTGTTTTCAAGTCTACTGCCCTGATGGACCATAAGTGTTTTCGCTTATGGTCCTACTGTCTCCTTACCCAAGCCCCAAAGCCGCTAAGTACAGCTTGCTTAAGGCTCTCCTACCTACATATACCTCTCAGATGCACACTTCAACTGTCATCTGTTTTCAAGTCTACTGCCCTGCTGGACCATAAGTGTTCTCACTTAAGGTCCTACTATTTCCTGACCCAAGCCCCAAAGCCGCTAAGTACAGCTTGCTTAAGGCTCTCCTACCTACATAACCCTCTCAGATGCACACTTCAACTGTCATCTGTTTTCAAGTCTACTGCCCTGATAGTCCATAATTGTTTTTGATTATGGACCTACTGTTTTTATGACCCAAGCCCCAAAGCTGCTAAGTACATGTTACTTAACGCACCACCACCTACATATACCCCTCCAGTTCACAGTACAGCAGAGACCTGTTTTCAAGCCTACAGCCCTGATGGTCCATAAGTGTTTTCACTTAAAGGCCCTGTTTCCAAGCTACTACGGGAGAGCAAGTTCAAGTTCGAACAGAAGGCCAGCTGTTACGAATTTGAATTTGGTAGTAGGCTCCACCGCCTCTACGTGTCTCCTACTACGAAGTTCGAACAGAAGGACAGCTGTTACGAATTTGGTAGTAGGCTCCGTACTATATGTACCATACAGTGGTTACGGGAATGTGTTTGGGGATGACTACTCGCATTACTGGTGATGCTGCAATCCAGCATTCAGAGAGGAGTTTTGCTTTTGTACGCTGACCACTAGCATTACAGATACCATGTATCTAGTCAGGGTTTTGCTTGTGTCAGCTGACCACTAGCATTACGGATGCTGCACACCAGCATTGGAGGGACAGTTTTGCTTGTGTCTTTCCCTTTCACGTTCTTGTTACCCCGTTTCCTGTACGCTTTGCAACAGCAGTGTCTGTTGTGCTCTGGACTGGTTCGTTTTTTTCCTGTTTCTTACCAAGGTTCGTTTGCAAAATAGCCGTCCTTACAACCTGGGGCCTATTCCCCATGGTTGAGGCGGCGCGTCGTTCTACAACTTGGGGCCTAACCTCTCTTCGATTGAGGCGACGATAAAGTCTGGTTACAGACTGAGTAGCTTTTAACCACCTTCGGTGGATTTTCCTACTTAAATAAGTATATTATTATTATTCTCGAAATACAAAATAACACCCGAACTAACAATGCGTCCCCTCTCTGCTTTACACATACAATCGCAGATACGGCAAGCAAACATCCAACGCAGCTCGGCTTTTCACCTACCTTAAACTCCTATTATTACAGGAGGTGTTTTTATGCCTAAGAGCAATCGATTTCAAATCAATTGATTTCAATTTTAAATCAGCTCCACTACCCCGAGAGGTACATCACAGTTGGGGGAGGAAAAGAATTTTCTTCGACTCTTTTTCTATTTTTACCATGTCTTTATGACCCTTCTCGAATACAAGAAACAAATCTGAAGAACCTTCTTCAATCCCAGTTCGATCGACATTACCATATATCTTCCGAATATCTCAAAGGGCATATATCATCTTCAACCGGTTCTCCAAACAAGCATATCTCTTTTCATCGATACTACTCAACTCCGAACCTATTGTATTGAACTACATGCAAACTTCACCTAATCATTGGGGAACTATGTTACGGGCTGACGTAGGTACCCCTACAAGAGGCTCTAAATGATTATTGAATCCCGCATATATTCCAATATATATGGTATTCATGTACATATACTGAATATTCAACGTACAAGAATACACATACAATTCAAACAAAGATTCCCATGACTCGACGAACATTATTATTGTTCGATCGTTCATTCATTCCATACTCAAGAAATCATTCCCATTTCGTAAAGTATTCATCCATTCTCTTTATAACACAATTTATTAACCTTCCATCTTTAAAATACCTCTATCCCGTATTACTCCATCTAATTCTACTCTAGACCGTAACACAGGCCCCGCATAATCAATAATAATAATATACGTATTTAAATAACTTTAATCACCAAAGGTGATACTAAATTTCTCAGTCTATATCCAGACTTTAACGTTGCCTCCATCAGAGAGTCAGGACCCCAAGTGGTAGAACGACAAATTTTCAAACAAACCTTGAACATCAGACAGGGAAAGAGACAAAATAAGTCCCACAAAATAGGGACTTGAGAGAAAGTGAGATGGGAATGTAGATAGTGGGAGAAGACCCAGTATCAAAAGGGATGGGACAGGATGAGAAGCAGGAACAGAAGACAAAACCAAGGGACAAAGTGGACTCAACCCTAAGGTCCAGTAAGCCAGGCTCGTAGGAGAGCAGCCTCTCGTTGGTATGGCTGCACCAGGGTTGCAGGTGCCGCATACTGCTTCCTGGCAAGGTGGATGGTTGCAAGCCACTGCCGCTTGGCAGTCAGGGTGTAACCTTGTAGGACTTGGAAAGGGGTTTGTAAAAGGGAGTGTGACTGGGGGAGTGCACCAGCTGCACCAATTGCCAATTCAGAGGAAATGGAAGCATCAAGAGATTGGTGTTGTTCAGCAGCAGGGGCGCCCCCAGAACCATGGAGTCGTTCATTCCGGTAAGTCCAAAGATCCCAGCAGGTGAGAAAGAACTGATGGATGATAGCTGTAGCCCAATGTCTGGGGGAGCGCTTGCTTCCAATGTGGGAGTAGTAGTCAGCCTGGATTTGATACCACCTACCAAGGAGCCAGTTGTGCCAACCAATTGTCCTCTGTGCCCTGACAGCCGAGGCAATTGCAGGGGAGTCGGATGATGGATAAATGTTCTGGCCCTTCCGAACCCTGGTGAGAAGATCCACAATGGCAGCAACTAAGGAGGGATCGGTCTGCTCAACCTCAAGCCTCTTCTGCAGGGGTCCTGTGAAGGCAGACACACTGTGTGTGACAGCCCCAGGATCCTTGCAGGAGAGCACATGAGAAACCTTCTCGTTGTCTGCATCACACAAGGGACACCTGGAGTGATCCTGATGCTTGTAGTGGAGTAGTTGGTTGCCAACACCAATGCAGCCAGAAGCAAATTTGACAAACCACCTTTGCATGCCAGAAGGGAGACGTTTGAAGGCAGACTGATGGGCACACCAATGGATGGAACTCAAAACAGGTTGTGGAATGGGGATATCATGGTGGGTCTGCCAGTATTTAAGAAGAGGAGGGACAGAAATGGCAACATGCAAAGCATTCTGATCAAACCTTGAGCACTTGCAGCCATTGAGGGAAAATGCCCAGGGCTCACACACAAGTTGGGGGTAGTGATGGGCAGAAGCTCTATGGACAGAGAGAAATGCCTTGGCCATGCCATCAACCTGGTGATTGTGAAGGGCCCACCAATCAAGAAAGAATCCAGCTTGATGGCCCTGAACCCACTGAAAGTGCACAGAAATTGGCAGGGCAGAAATCATGTTTCTGATGACATAAACATAATCAAAAGACTTCTGGGAAATAACCAATGGCCAAGATCCTTGAGCCTGTTTGAGAGCTGTGTCACCATCTAGGGCAATGGTGATAGAGCCAGAAGCAATATCAAAAAGACTCACCAGAGCAGTGCAACAGGTGAGAACCCCAATGATTCCTGCCAGTTCACTCCTATAGGATGACTGATCCTCAGGGGATCCACTGACAAAATTACAGCCAGTGAGGAACAATGAAGCAGACTTGGTGGAGGTATTGGGTGACAGGATGAAAGCAGAAGTTCCTCTGAGAAGGTCCGGATCAAATGAACCATCACATACAGCACTGGCATTACCACTCTGAATAGCATCGACAATGTGCTGACAGCCAGCCTGTGGTAGGGAATATTTGTGGAGAATAATAATAATAATATACGTATTTAAATAACTTTAATCACCAAAGGTGAAACTAAATTACTCAGTCTGTATCCAGACTTTAACGTCGCCTCCATCATAGAGTCAGGACCCCAAGTGGCAGAACGACAAATTTTCAAACAAACCTTGAACATCAAGCAGGGAAAAAGACAAGCAAGTCCCACAAAATAGGGACTTGAGAGAAAGTGAAATGGGAATGAAGATATTGGGATAGGATCCAGTATCAAAAGGGATGGGACAGGATAAGAAGCAGGAACAGAAGACAAAACCAAGGTACAAAGTGTAATCAACCCTGAGGTCCAGTGAGCCAGGCTCTGAGAAGAGCAGCCTCTTGTTGGTATGGCTGCACTGGTGGGTCAGGCGCTGCATACTGTTTCCTTGCAAGGTGGATGGTTGCAAGCCACTGCCGCTTGGCAGTCAGGGTGTAACCTTGTAGGACGTGGAAAGGGGTTTGTAACAGGGAGTGTGACTGGGGAAGTGCACCAGCTGCACCAATTGCCAATTCTGAGGTGATGGAAGCATCAAGAGATTGGTGTTGTTCAGCATCAAGGGTACCCCCAGGACCATGGAGTCGTTCATTCCTATAAGTCCAAAGATCCCAGGAGGTAAGAAAGAACTGATGGATGATAGCTGTAGCCCAACGTTTGGGAGAGCGCTTGCTTCCAACGTGGGAGTAGTAGTCAGCCTGGATGTGGTACCAGCGAGGGGACCACCTACCAAGGAGCCAGTTGTGCCAACCAATAGTCCTCTGTGCCCTGACAGCAGAAGCAATTGCAAGTGAGTAGGATGATGGATAAATCCTCTGACCCTTCCGAACTCTGGTGAGAAGATCCACAATGGCAGCCACCAATGATGGATCAGTTTGTTCAACTTCAAGCCTCTTCTGCAGTGGTCCCTTGAAAGCTGACACACTATGCGTGACAGCCCCAGTATCCTTGCAGGAGAGCACATGAGAAACCTTCTCGTTGTCTGCATCACACAAGGGACACCTGGAGTGATCCTGATACTGGTAGTGGAGTAGTTGGTTGCCAACACCAATGCATCCAGAAGCAAACTTGACAAACCACCTTTGCATGCCAGCAGTATTTGTGGAGAAGTACTCTTGGAGACTCACAGAGTGCATCAAAGGCATCTGCAGGGGAGTCTGGAAGAGAATCAAATGGATTGTACTCCAGAGGATCCATGTCAGGAGGTGCAGAAACAAAGGCAGAGGACCCAACCACGCGTACAACTTGGCCAAAGCTGCCATACCCCAGGTCTACTAGTGATTGGAAAGTAGTAGTGATATGCAAATTGTGAGCTCTAGTGGTTAGTCTATCTGCTACAGTTCTAAGCGCTCTCTGGATCGGCGATTCTATCGGCTCGCCGATTGTTTTTATCCTTATCCTTAATCCAGTCCCGTGTATACTCGCGACTGTATCCATGTCAGGAGGTTCAGAGACAAAGGTAGAGGACCCACCCAAGGGAACAACTTGGCCTTGGATCACAGGGGAGACAAGCACATCAGCACAGGCTGGTTTATCAGAAAGGTTTTCAGAAGTGAACCTGTATCTGCCCCTGCCTTGGGAGGTGCCCACAATCCAACCAGTAGAAGATTTGGAGAATATTCTGTTGGTAGATGGAGACAAAAACCAAGGCCAAAGAGAAGCTGTCTGGGTAGAGAGCTAATGCCCAAGGTGAAAAGAAGGAGCCAGTGCCCTGGCTGCAGGGGTTGGGCAGGAGGGAAGAAAACATGTTCGGGACATCCTTGCTTTATTCAGCACTGGAACAAGAGCTGGGGTAAGAATCTTTGTCCAGGTAGCCTCATCAAGTTGGGTAACAGGCATGGGATATTCAACAGACTTCATGAAAGAATACTTGAAGGTGTAGAGGGAAGCTCTCTTCTCACACTTGGAAGCCTTGAGTTGAGACCCAAAAGACTGAGACTGGGACTGCATGTGAGCAATCTGGGCTTCCTCATTGCCATCCATGGAGATAAAAACCCCAAGGGTCTTGTCAGCATGGTCAACCTCAAACCGATCCAGGATAGCACGATTGCCATGCTTGTCAGCAACAGAGAAGTCACCAGGCATGTCAGCAATGGAGCGATAGTCCCAACCAGAGCCCGTCCATTTGAAATCAATCAAATAACAGAATGATTTGGCAGGTTCAATACGTCTGATAACTGATTTTAGACGTGGGTCGAAAATTTTTGTGCCGGGTCCTTTTGGGGTCAAATATTTGACCAGATCCTTGTCCCTGGCTTAATTTTTTCAGTCCCGTACCATATATATTTTTGAGGCAATGCCAATTATTTTTAGAGGCAACCCCCATCAATTTTTGAGGCACCGTTCATCAATTTTTGAGGCACCGTTCATCAATTTTTGAGGCACCGTTCATCATTTTTAGACGCAACGCCCATCATTTCAAGAGGCAACGCCCATCAATTTTCGAGGCAACGCCCATCATTTTTAGAGGCAACGCCCATCGTTTCAAGAGGCAACGCCCATCATTTTTAGAGGCAACGCCCATCATTTCAAGAGGCAACGCCCATCATTTTTAGAGGCAACGCCCATCATTTCAAGAGGCAACGCCCATCAGTTTTAGACGCAACGCCCATAATTTCTAGAGGCAACGCCCGCCCATTATCACATGATAATAATGTTACACTATTATTGATGTTAAGAACCACTAGTATTCTGATACTGTATTGGTACAAACTGGATTTCAGTTGCCGTCGTATTGCATTTCAATTCCCATTGCATCCTATTTCAATTGCCGTCGGATTGTATTGCCGTCGCATCCTATTTCAGTTCCCCGTCGCATTGTATTATCCTATTTCAATTGCCGTCGGATTGTATTGCCGTCGCATCTTATTTCAGTTCCCCGTCGTGTTCCCGTCGCATCCTTGCATCGTATTTCAGCAGTTGCCGTCGGATTGTATTTCAGCAGTTGCCGTTGCCGTCGCATTGTATTTCAGTTCCCGTCGCATTGTATTTCAGTTGCGTTTAGTGTATTCTTCCTTACGAGGAGCAAGCAGGCAATTACATGCATGGTTAGAATTGAACTCCATGATCAATACCCCCGATCCTGATGCAGTTCACTCACCGTCGCATTGTATTTCAGCAGTTGCCGTCGGATTGTATTTCAGCAGTTGCCGTTGCCGTCGCATCGTATTCCAGTTCCCGTCCAATCGTATTCAGTTCCCGTTGCATCGTATTTCAGTTGCTGCGTTCAGTATGTTCTTCCCTACCAGGAGCAAGCAGGCAATTAAATGCATGGTTAGAAGTGAACTCCATGATCGATACCCCTGGCCAATCTTGATGCAGTTCACTAATAATAATAATAATAATATACTTATTTAAGTAGGAAAATCCACCGAAGGTGGTTAAAAGCTACTCAGTCTGTAACCAGACTTTATCGTCGCCTCAATCGAAGAGAGGTTAGGCCCCAAGTTGTAGAACGACGCGCCGCCTCAACCATGGGGAATAGGCCCCAGGTTGTAAGGACGGCTATTTTGCAAACAAACCTTGGTAAGAAACAGGAAAAAAACGAACCAGTCCAGAGCACAACAGACACAGCGGTTGCAAAGCGTACAGGAGACGGGGTAACAAGAACGTGAAAGGGAAAACACAAGCAAAACTGTCCCTTGAATGCCGCTGTACAGCATCAGTAATGCTTGGAGTGGTCAGCTGACACAAGCAAAACCCGTCCTCAGATACATAGTATCAGTAATGCAAGTGGTCAGCTGACGCAAGCGAAACTGGTCTCAGCATGCTGTGTTGCAGCATCAGTAATGCGAGTGCCCCAAACACATTCCTTACCACTGTATGGTACATATAGTACGGAGCCTACTACCAAATTCGTAACAGCTGTCCTCCTGTTCGAACTTCGTAGTAGCACTTCAGAAACACGTAGAGGCAGTGGAGCCTACTACCAAATTCAAATTCGTAACAGCTGGCCTTCTGTTCGAATGAATTTGCTCTCCCGTAGTAGCTTGGAAACAGGGGCTCTAAGTGATAACACTTATGGACCATCAGGGCTGTAGGCTTGAAAACAGGTCTCAGCTGTACTGTGAACTGGAGGGGTATATGTAGGTGGTGGAGCGTTAAGTAACATGTACTTAGCGACTTTGGGGCTTGGGTCAGGAAAAACAGTAGGGCCATAAAAGAAAACAATTATGGTCCAGCAGGGCAGTAGACTTGAAAACAGATGACAGTTGAAGTGTGCATCTGAGAGGGTTATGTAGGTAGGAGAGCCTTAAGCAAGCTGTACTTAGCGGCTTTGGGGCTTGGGTCAGAAAACAGTAGGACCTTAAGCGAAAACACTTAGGGTCCAGCAGGGCAGTAGACTTGAAAACAGATGACAGTTGAAGTGTGCATCTGAGAGGTATATGTAGATGGTGGAGCCTTAAGCGAACTGTACTTAGCGGCTTTGGGGCTTGGATCAAGAAACAGTAGGACCATAAGCGAAAACACTTATGGTCCAGCAGGGCAGTAGACTTGAAAACAGATGACAATTATACTGTACACCTGAGAGGTATATGTAGATGGTGGAGCCTTAAGCAAACTGTACTTAGCGACTTTGGGGCTTGGGTCAGAAAACAGTAGGACCATAAGCGAAAACGCTTATGGACCAGCAGGGCAGTAGACTTGGAAACAGATGACATTTGTACTGTACACCTGAGGGGGTTATGTAGGTAGTGGAGCCATAAGCAAACTGTACTTAGCGACTTTGGGGCTTGGGTCAGAAAACAGTAGGACCATAAGCGAAAACGCTTATGGACCAGCAGGGCAATGGACTTGAAAACAGATGACAGCTGGAATTTCTTGTAGAAAGATTCCTACAGTGGAAGGGGCTGTTCGTGAACTTCGACTTGAAAAGACTTATGAGGACTCAGCAAGGAACTTCGAAGAATGTAGAACATTAAGTGAGAATCACTTAAGCAGCTTGGAAACAGTGTAGAACCTTGAGTATAGTAAGATATATCGAAGGGCCTTCAGGGGAGCTTGGGAACAGATTGCAGATCGAACGAATTGCTGTAGAATCTGTACTGGAGTTGTGCTGTAGAAAATTATGTGTCGGTTTGCTGCTGCTGCTGCTGCTGCTGCTGCTGTTGCCGATCGATCGATCGTCCGTCGAGTGGTGAATTGGCAACCAACTCAACCAAACAAAGCATCAAGCAACTGAACAAATAGCAGAATCAAAGAGAGAGGTCGCTGTTAGTATGTGTAGGTCCTGGGGTTGTGATTGGGGGTGTAAAAGGAAGCAAGATATCGCATGGTAAAGTTGTGTAGAAATCTACGCATTTTTAGTACTGGAACATCGGAACGTCGGACAAAATGCGCGATGCGCAAATTGTAATCTTGATGCAGTTCACTCACCGTCGGATTGTATTTCAGTTCCCGTCGTATCGTATTCCAGTTCCCGTCCAATCGTATTCAGTTCCCGTTGCATCGTATCTCAGTTGCTGCGTTCAGTATGTTCTTCCCTACCAGGAGCAAGCAGGCAATTAAATGCATGGTTAGAAGTGAACTCCATGATCGATACCGCTGGCCAATCTTGATGCAGTTCACTCACCGTCGGACCGTCCGATTATTGTGAAGTCTGGCACGCATTTTTTATGTGCATTTTTTGCTTCCTTTTTTTTGCAGAAGATAAGTACTCATATGCTGTGTGTTAGCAGCATTTGCAGTCCGCGCCATAATTTTTGACTACATTTTTACTACAAAACCTGGCGCGCACCCCGACAAGGAAAAAGGACAAAGGACAGACATCCGTTCGCAAATCAGCCAAAAGACACTAAAAAATACACTACTAGTAACAGTAACTACTACTAAACTATAAAATGACTTATGTAAATCAATACATGGAATATTTCCACCATTCCAGTGCCAATAGTCATCCCTCTATGTATGCTTGGGACTATGAAAAAAGTCTGAGTGAGCAAGACCCAATACTTTGGGTGTCACATCTATTTAATGCACATTTCCTCCAGTACTGGCATATTTCACTAGAAAATATACAAAATGACCTATGTAAATTAAGAAATGGATTATTTCCACCATTCCAGTGTCAAGAGTCCTCACCCTATGTATGCTTGGGACTACGAAAAAAGTCTGAGTGAGAAACACCCAATACTTTGGATGTCACATCTATTTAATGCATATTTCCTCCAGTACTGGCACATTTCACTAGAAAATAGACAAAGTGACCTATGTAAATTCAGAAATGGATTATTTCCACCATTCCAGCACCAATAGTCCTCACCCTATGTATGCTTGGGACTATGAAAAAAGTCTGAGTCAGAAACACCTCAAACTTTCGATGTCACATCTATTTAATGCACATTTCCTCCAGTACTGGCACATTTCACTAGAAAATAGACAAAGTGACCTATGTAAATTCAGAAATGGATTATTTCCACCATTCCAGCACCAATAGTCCTCACCCTATGTATGCTTGGGACTATGAAAAAAGTCTGAGTCAGAAACACCTCAAACTTTCGATGTCACATCTATTTAATGCACATTTCCTCCAGTACTGGCATATTTCACTAGAAAATATACAAAATGACCTATGTAAATTAAGAAATGGATTATTTCCACCATTCCAGTGTCAAGAGTCCTCACCCTATGTATGCTTGGGACTACGAAAAAAGTCTGAGTGAGAAACACCCAATACTTTGGATGTCACATCTACCTCCAGTACTGGCACATTTCACTAGAAAATATACAAAATGACCTATGTAAATTCAGAAATGGATTATTTCCACCATTCCAGCACCAATAGTCCTCACCCTATGTATGCTTGGGACTATGAAAAAAGTCTGAGTGAGAAACACCCAACACCTTGGATGTCACATCTATTTAATGTACTTTGAGATTGTACTGGGTGGTAGAATCCTGTAATAGGATAGATATGTATCATAGTTACATTCCTCGGCTATTAGAACACTGATACAGTATGTTACCGTATTAGAAGACCGTATTAGAAGATCTACAGGGGGTGCTAACTGATAAATGGAACTGTAGTGTGCTAAGGGGGACGCTTAGCAAGATGCTAAGCAGGATGCTGGGCCTTGTATCATGTAGAATTTGTACCAGATTTACATGCCCCTGTTCTTATCAGATCAATATTGGGAGATTTACAGGGGGTGCTACCTGATTAACCGAATCTCTATTGTGCTAAGGGGGACACTTAACAGGGTGCTAAGCAGGACGCTGGGCCCTGTATGTAGAACTTGTACCAGATCTACATACCCTATCTCTTATCAGACCAATATTATTAAGATATTCAGTGTGCTAACTGATAAACCGAACTGTACTGTGCTAAGGGGGGAACTGAACAGGATGCTAAGCAGGATGCTGGGTCCTTCCACTAGAATTTGTACCAGATCTAAATACCCTATCTCTTATCAGACCAATATTATTAAGATATTCAGTGTGCTACCTGATAAACCGAATAGTCTTTTGCTTTGCTTAGTGTTTTGCTTTGCTTGCTGCTTTGCTTGCTGCTTTGCTTGCTGCTTTGCTTGCTGCTTTGCTTGCTGCTTTGCTTGCTGCTTTGCTTGCTGCTTTGCTTGCTGCTTTGCTTGCTGCTTTGCTTGCTGCTTTGCTTGCTGCTTTGCTTGCTGCTTTGCTTGCTGCTTTGCTTGCTGCTTTGCTTGCTGCTTTGCTTGCTGCTTTGCTTGCTGCTTTGCTTGCTGCTTTGCTTGCTGCTTTGCTTGCTGCTTTGCTTGCTGCTTTGCTTGCTGCTTTGCTTGCTGCTTTGCTTGCTGCTTTGTTTAGGTGCTCACAATATGGGCTTGGAATCGATCGTAGGGGGAAACAAACCACCAATCACACACCAGCTGGGAATGGATCGTAGGATCATATGGCTTGGAATCGATCGTAAGGGGAATAAATGCCACACAGGCTTGGAATCGATCGATTGTAAGGGCAATGAATACCACACAGACTTGGAATCAATCGTAGGGGGAATGAATACCACACCGGCTTGGAATCGATCGTATGGGGAATAAATACGACACAGGCTTGGAATCGATCGATTGTAAGGGCAATGAATACCACACAGACTTGGAATCAATCGTAGGGGGAATGAATACCACACCGGCTTGGAATCGATCAACAACGCATCCAGTTACAAAGGTAGGTAGGTGAACAACGATTCGAGTTACAAGGGAGATCTACAACACTGCAGTCTACGTTAAATTATCATTTAATATTACTAATAGAGGATCAGCTCTCAGTATGATTTTGCGTGACATGTAGGTGCTCACAATATAGGCTTGGAATCGATCGTTGGGGGAAACAAACCACGTATGGGTTGGAAGGAACAAACCACCGGCTTGGATCGTACGCTTGGATCGCAGGGGTTGAAAGGAACAAACCACAGGCTTGGATCGTAGGATCGTACGCTTGGATCGATGGATCGTAGGCACCGGCTTGGATCGCAGGGGTTGAAAGGAACAAACCACAGGCTTGGATCGTAGGATCGTACGCTTGGATCGATGGATCGTAGGCACCGGCTTGGATCGATGGATCGTACGCTTGGATCGTATGGGTTGGAAGGAACAAACTACCGGCTTGGATCGATGGATCGTACGCTTGGATCTTATGGGTTTAAAGGAACAAACTACCGGCTTGGATCGATGGATCGTACGCTTGGATCAACCCCAACCCCAACAAAACCAGAGGTTTGGAAAAATCGTAGTAGGGTTGCTGAATCGATCGGGGTTTGGGATGAATCGTAGTAGGGTTGCTGAATCGATCAGGGTTTGGAAAAATCGTAGGGTTGCTGAATCGATCGGGGTTTGGGATGTTTGGGGTGAATCGTAGTAGGGTTGCTGAATCGATCGGGGTTCGTAGTAGGGTTGCTGAATCGATCGGGGTTTGGGATGAATCGTAGTAGGGTTGCTGAATCGATCAGGGTTTGGAAAAATCGTAGGGTTGCTGAATCGATCAGGGTTTGGAAAAATCGTAGTAGGGTTGCTGAATCGATCGGGGTTTGGGATGTTTGGGGTGAATCGTAGTAGGGTTGCTGAATCGATCGGGGTTTGGGATGTTTGGGATGAATCGTAGTAGGGTTGCTGAATCGATCGGGGTTCGTAGTAGGGTTGCTGAATCGATCGGGGTTCGTAGTAGGGTTGCTGAATCGATCAGGGTTTGGAAAAATCGTAGGGTTGCTGAATCGATCGGGGTTTGGGATGTTTGGGGTGAATCGTAGTAGGGTTGCTGAATCGATCGGGGTTCGTAGTAGGGTTGCTGAATCGATCGGGGTTTGGGATGAATCGTAGTAGGGTTGCTGAATCGATCAGGGTTTGGGATGTTTGGGATGAATCGTAGTAGGGTTGCTGAATCGATCGGGGTTTGGGATGAATCGTAGTAGGGTTGCTGAATCGGTCGGGGTTTGGGGTGAATCGTAGGGTTGCTGAATCGATCGGGGTTTGGGATGAATCGTAGTAGGGTTGCTGAAGAACACTGACGTTCTCTTCTTAATCCTCGACGCGAAAACCAAGAACTTGACCGTGTTGAAGTGTTTACCAATCGGTATTCCTTCGTTTACCACTTCAAGGAGGTTATTCGGACTAAAATACAATGAGCAAAAGAGCCTACCGTAGGGCGGGTTCTATTCGTTCTCAAGACGGAGTGCAATAAAGCAACTCTACTCAAAATAAGTCGGATTGTGAATCGAAACAGCAGTGATTTGTGTTATTCCTGAAGAAAATAGTGAGCGGAGCACAAAAAGAGTGATTCTGCGAGGATACACAGTGAAAATAAAGTGATTTGTGAGCGAGGAGCAAAATACAGTGATTTAATACAGTGATTTGCGAGAGCAAAATACAGTGATTTAATACAGTGATTTGCAAATCCGGTGGGTGTCGTCGGCTCGTTTCCCATATTGTCATAATGACGTAAAAGATACCAAATAAATAATGAGCCGATTAGACGTACAACGCTACAACCCTTACCCCTAATGGTGGTTCAACAACGAATTGCAAGAGCAAAATACAGTGATTTAATACAGTGATTTGCAAATCCGGTGGGTGTCGTCGGCTCGTTTCCCATATTGTCATAATGACGTAAAAGATACCAAATAAATAATGAGCCGATTAGACGTACAGCGCTACAACCCTTACCCCTAATGGTGGTTCAACAACGAATTGCAAGAGCAAAATACAGTGATTTAATACTACAGTGATTTGCAAATCCGGTGGGTGTCGTCGGCTCGTTTCCCATATTGTCATAATGACGTAAAAGATACCAAATAAATAATGAGCCAATTAGACGTACAGCGCTACAACCCTTACCCCTAATGGTGGTTCAACAACGAATTGCAAGAGCAAAATACAGTGATTTAATACAGTGATTTGCAAAACCGGTGGGTGTCGTCGGCTCGTTTCCCATATTGTCATAATGACGTAAAAGATACCAAATAAATAATGAGCCGATTAGACGTACAGCGCTACAACCCTTAACCCTAATGGTGGTTCAACAACGAATTGCAAGAGCAAAATACAGTGATTTAATATAGTGCGTTGCTGCTTGCAGTCCCCCCCTGTATTATCGACGCGTTGCTGCTGCTTGCTGCTTGCTGCCCCCCCCCCTGTATTATCGACGCGTTGCTGCTGCTTGCTGCTTGCAGTCCCCCCCCTATATTATTGACGCGTTGCTGCTGCTTGCTGCTTGCTGTCCCCCCCCCCTGTATTATCGACGCGTTGCTGCTGCTTGCTGCTTGCTGCCCCCCCCCCCTGTATTATCGACGCGTTGCTGCTGCTTGCTGCTTGCTGCTTGCTGCTTGCTGCTTGCTGCTTGCTGCCCCCCCCCCCCTTGTATTATCGACGCGTTGCTGCTACAGCGCTACAGGGGAAACAGCGCTACAGGGGATACAGCGCTAAAGGGGATACAGCGATACAGCGATACAGCGATACAGCGATACAGGGATACAGCGATACAGGGATACAGCGCTGCAACGCTACAGCGCTACAGGGGAAACAGCGATACAGCGCTACAGGGATACAGCGCTGCAGCGCTACAGCGCTACAGGGGATGAGCGCAGCTCAGCTCTGTATCGTATCGTGACAGCGCTCCGCTAACTCGTAAAATAACAGAGCTCTGTAGCTCCAGTACTGTATTCTACGGGTAGCGTAGTGTGTGCGGAGTAGCGTAGCGTAGCTCCGCTTTTAATTAGATTCAAAGGTGTGCTAGCGCGTTGGGTAACTGTCTGGGTCAGGTATCCGGTCATAGTACATATTATACACCAATGACCCGACCCCGGCGGTAGCATAGTATCTTAGCATGGTAGCATCGTAGGTTAACATATCTAATATTTCGTAGCATTAGCAACCCTAACCTTGTAGCACTCAGCTACACTGTATTAGTGCGGATGCTATACCCGGGGTATGTACAACTGGTACAAATCGTACGCGACAACCCTAGTATCTTTGGAGTTAGCACCCCTTACCACACGTGCGCTACAGCGCTACAGCGATAAAGGGGATACAGCGCTACAGCGTTACAGCGCTACAGCGTTACAGCGCTACAGCGTTACAGCGCTACAGGGATACAGGGATACAGCGCTACAGCGTTACAACACTTAACCCTAATGGTGGTTCAATAACGAATTTCGACCCCGGCTCTTAATTTTTCGACCCAAATATTCGAGTTTGCAGCGAAAAATTAATTTTTGGAGCCAAAAAATAATAATTCGAGCTTAAGAAAGACCCTTTCGCTCCAAATAATAAAAATATTGGAGCTAAAAACATCTAAAAAAAAAGAGGGGGGTGGTCGAAATGGGTCAAAATGGTCAAAAATCAGTTATTAGACGTAGCACCTCCAGTTGCAATAATACCACCAGCCCACCTGTCAAGAGCCTCCTGGAAGTCAACAGCCAAGGTCTCACCAGGTGTTGAGGAATCAGAGCCAGCACAAAACAAATCTGTGTCATCCACAAAAGCAAAACCCACAAGAGAAACCAGCTGCAGGGACAAAGAAGTGACAAGGTGGACACCATGCCCGGCCTGTTGCATCATTGGGAAGACAATTGTAGAAACCAAAGCCCAGAGAGTAGGACCAATACCATTGCCTTGGCCACAACCACTGAGAGGAACAGGTTCATCACCATACACAGGGCCTGACCTACCAAAACCAGTTTTGATGTGGTGCTTGGCATGCTGCAGGGTAGACAGGAGAACTTCACACACCTGTGCAGGAACTCCAAAGCTCTGGAGAGTGGGGCCAGCAATGGGATGGGAGATTCTATCATAGCAGCCCTTGGCATCATTCATTGCAACAGCACCAGATCTACGCTTCTGCCGCAACACATCACAGATGAGCTTCTTGTTCAGGCAGGTGTTGATGGCCTTATGGTGTTTCCTACTCCCATGTTGATCAGCAGCCGCTGCATTGGCAAGTTCAGCATAGGCAAGAATGCGTCTGCCAATCATCTTGTTGTTGATCTGGAACTCAGGAGACATCAACTGGATAAGCCGCATCTTGTCCACCCTATATTCACCAGGTTTCTTGAAGATCTCCACATCAGTGATGACCTGCCAAGCAGAAGGAGAGAAGCCAACAATCAAGGGGACTGATCTCAGAAGAGTATCAAACTTGTTCAACTGTGGATCAAGGGCAAAAGCCTTGTGGTGGGCAAAGCTCAAACAAGAAGGCTTGCTGGCTGTGCGTTCCCTCTGGCATTTCCAGGCAGCAGCATTGTCAGCTGGACACACGGAATAGTCAAAAGGGGGCAATCTCAGTATAGAGTCAGGGACTTTGAGACAGGAAAGAAATTCAGAAAGGTACTTGTCGGTGTCAGGCGGGGGAATGTATGTGCCATCAAGAACTTGAGCAGAAGCCTGGGCT
Organism: Pseudo-nitzschia pungens; assembly: GCA_037355855.1. Taxonomy (NCBI): domain Eukaryota; phylum Bacillariophyta; class Bacillariophyceae; order Bacillariales; family Bacillariaceae; genus Pseudo-nitzschia; species Pseudo-nitzschia pungens. The sequence continues at coordinate 6,464,867 of CM074758.1, forward strand.
GTGCCGAGGTATCCAAAGTCGTGAATGAAGGAGGGAGTCATGGAAGGAGTGCCAAGACACTGTTGTTGGCGCCGGACATTGGATTCAGCCATAGCTGGAACCATAATAGATTGGGACTCCAAGACCTGTTCAACACCATCAGGGCCAACTGCAATAGCCCTCAAGACTGCTGCCTTGTTGACACGACCCCAAATAGACCGAGCAACAAGGCCAAGCTCTCTTTGAAGCCGTTCCCTGCGTATCCTAGCACGAATCTGGGAAGCACTCTGGTTGTGAGGCTTGCCTTCAGCAAGAAGTGCATCCACCAGGCCTTGATTGAAGGAGTCTCTCCATGAGGGAGCCAACTTTTTCACTGACCGGTACTGCTTGTAAGCTTGTTTCAGATGTAGTAGAGCACTGGAAAGATCACTGTGTTCACCTTTGTAGAGAGAAAGCTTGCAGGCCAGCCTCTTCAGAACAGTGTGACTGGTAGACACACCCTGCCTCAACTTGACAACATGCCGCCAAAAGTCAATTGTATCACGATAGACCTGGAGCTGTGGTGACCATGGAATCAAACCAGCCCGAGTGTGGCAGAGGTGTTGTTCAACAGACAGCCTGAGAGAGGTGGAGGTGTCATGAAGGACTTCATAGGTGGTGATGAGATCAGCACGCACAGAAATGTTACCAGACTGAAACTGAGCCAGCAGCTGCTCCAGCTTAGCTTGGAGGGAAAACACTCCAGCCTTGAGAAAGCTGTGCCTCACACGCTTGAAATACCGTTGACGCAGATGAGGGTGAGAGGACTGCAGTCAGGACAGAGAGAATTGCACAGGAGGTGGCAGATGTTTGCCCATGATGCTGCCATTACAGACCTCAATCCAGAGCATGCGATGATCAGACTCCATACCCTGGGCACCACCAAAGGGACAGTACCCTGCCCTGAGAACATCAACATTCTCAGAGACCCAAATGGCATCAATTGCGGTCCTAGTGGTGTTTCTGTTGTGGATGGCAGGAGGGGAAGACTGAGAATGAAGTGTAAGAATAGCCTCTCTGAAACCAAGAACCTTGAGCTCAGAAGACAAGCCATCAGTCCGAACATCAGAATTGTGATCAATCCCAAGAATGACATGGTCACCAGCGCCCAAGCAGGCCTGAAGGGCAGCAGTCAAATCCCTGTGAAAAAGGATGCATGGATTGGGACAGAAAAGATTCTCAGCTGCTTGAAAGTAACGGTACTGTTGGTTCCAAACTGAGCCAAGATCCCTGTCATTTTCAACAGGACAGTAGGCAGAAAACATGGTTACAGTGTAGCCAGCCCTGCCCTGAAACTTGACAAAGGTCCACCTTCCAAGACCAGAAGGATCAGCCCCATGAGCAACCATGTGGGAGCTAAACAGTTGGTCAATGGTAAAACCAGTGCCGCCAGGCTGAAGCCACATGCAGTCAGAAGCCTCATGCTTGTTGTTGGCAAGATAGGAAAAACTTGAAGGGCAGACATTCTTCATGCGCCGGTTGAAAAGGTCACAGGGAAGGAGCTTGGATTCATTCAAACAATGCTCAGCAAAAAGCACCACACTAGCTTTACTCTTGACAAATTGGCGGGAGTTGTGCCTGGACCTGGACATAAAAGCAGCTCTGCGCTGACGCCCAATGTTTTGGAAGGTGATGATGGTGAAATTGGAGGATGGAGCTTGAGGAAAAGGATGTCCAAAACTATCAGAATCCTTAGCAGCAAGAGAGTCTCCATGAAGAGTTAATTGGACAAAATGAGAATCAGGGAGAGAGTCAGAGGGGGGAAGGGAAGAACTGGAGCGGTCGGAAATAGAAAAACGTGCGCACCGCGACAGGTTAAGCTTTTTCAAAATGATACATATGAACTTACCGTACATACTACATATATCGACGTGTGATTTACATATTAATACGTAGAACGAGATAAGTAACGTTCATGAAAAAAATCTCCACGGTTCAAATTTAAAAAGTGGGAACCGGGAAACTAAAAATAGTTGTTTTTGGGTCACGTAATTAATTAATTACGTACGTAATGAAAATAATTACCTACGTAATTAATATTAGTACGATTGGATTTAATTACGTACGATTGGATTTAATTACGTACGATTGAAGATTAATTACGTAACTATGTGGCTTAAATAGGTAAACCAGCCAATTTAATGACCCAATAATAATTTAAATATGCCCTTTATCAATGTAAAACATAAGCCTCTTGTTAGAGCCTCCAAATTGCTTCAATTTGATGACAAAGACGATGTATGCGCCTTTTAAAGTGCCGCTAACAGCCACATAACAGCCACATAATAGATACTATAGACGTATATGCGCCATTTAAAGTGCCGCTGATAGCCACTTATTCGGTACGGGCTGTCGGCGCCACTTTAAATGGCGCCCTTACTGGTAAGGTAAGCCCCTTTAAGTGGCGCTACACTAGAAGTCACTCTGCCGGAGCTGAGTACTTGTAAATGGCTGTCGTGATGAGCCAATAAAAAAATTCGATTTTCCAGTACAAATTGTACAGGGATTTATGTGGAAAAAAAAATTAATGCAAGGGGGACAGCAAGCAGCAAGCAGCAACGCGTTGATAATACAGGGGGGGGGACAGCAAGCAGCAAGCAGCAACGCGTCGATAATACAGCGGGGGACAGCAAGCAGCAAGCAGCAACGTGTCGATAATACAGGGGGGGGGACAGCAAGCAGCAAGCAGCAACGCGTCGATAATACAGCGGGGGACAGCAAGCAGCAAGCAGCAACGTGTCGATAATACAGCGGGGGGGGGGGGACAGCAAGCAGCAAGCAGCAACGCGTCGATAATACAGCGGGGGACAGCAAGCAGCAAGCAGCAACGCGTCGATAATACAGGGGGGACAGCAAGCAGCAACGCATCGATAATACAAAACAAAAATCACGTACATCATCAATCAAAGGAATACCTCGAGAGCGATGGGCGTTGCATCGCATTGGTCAGGGAAACGATAAAAATGCTCACGAAGGCGTCTTCCTGCAGGGTTGGCGAGCCGTCCCCTTGCTGCACTTTCGCCAATCATGTTAGAACCGATGTCTGCAGCAAACTGGATGCGATAATCGATAGCAGACTCCTTTCGTCGTTGCTGCTTGCTACGATCGTCTTCGTCGTTTTTCTCTGGAAAGACAGAAATGGAACAACGAACTGTTAGTGCCGTTCATTATTTGTCGGTCTTTCTTGTTCCGATGTGTATTCGTCGTTGCTGCTTGCTACGATCGTCTTCGTCATTTTTCTCAGAAAAGGCAGAAAGCAGCAAGCAGCAACGCGTCGATAATACGGGGGGGGGGCAGCAAGCAGCAGCAACGCGTCGATAATACAGGGGGGGCAGCGAGCAGCAGCAAGGAGCAACGCGTCGATAATACAGGGGGGACAGCAAGTTAGCGCTACGCTACAGCGCTACGGTGCATCCTGTAAATAGACACTTTTAAGATGGGCTATCAGCGTCACTGAGAGGGGCAGTCCCACTAAAAGGCTGACAGCCACTGTAACGTACGGTAAGATCTTAGTCATACGGTACTCCGTACCGTATATCTGTGGTTCTAGTACCGGTAAGTACTTTTAGCGCCACTTGAAGGGGCGTTTCATGGTAAGTTTAGAAGTGCACTGACTTACCTGTAACCCTAAACCCTAACTTACCTTACCTTACCAGTAAAGGCGCGTACGTACGTACGGAATAAGTGGCTATCAGCGGCACTTTGAATGGCGCGTATACCTTATACGTCTATAGTAATAGCCTAAGCGCTACATTGATAGACTCAAGTACATTTTTTAATCTTATTATCTAGCTTATTTAATTATGATATAAGCCACTTAAAAGCTTAATTGTGAAATCGTGCGTAATATTAATTATGTACGTAATTAATTAATTACGTAAAAAACCCAATTTTTAATTTCCCGGTTCCCCCTTTTTTAAATTTGAATCGTGGAGATTTTTTTCATGAACGTTACTTATCTCGTTCTACGTATTACTTCGGTAATACGTAAATCACACGTTGATATATGTAGTATGTATGGTAAGTTTATACGTATCATTTTGAAAAAACTCAACCTGTCGCGCGGTGCGCACGTTTTTCTATTTCCGACCGCTCCCGGGAGAAGCACGGATGGGATTTGGAGTGGAAGGCATCCCATCAAACCTCACACCAGAAATCCTAACCATGATCAGAAGGAAACCGAGTCTGTCGCACGGTAGAAACAATCAACAGGTTTGCGGACGTCAGAGGGGAGGTATTGGACCACAAGGGAAGGGGAAGGATGCTCCGGGGCCTACTAGACTCCGGATGCTCCAAATCCATTATCTTAAGGCACTTTGTCGACCGAAGTCAACTAACGAACCGAGACCAAAGATCTGTCACCTATAACACCTACGGGGGCAACTTTCGGACCAAGTCTGCGGCTTCAGTGGGACTGAGATTGATAGAATTTTCAAACTCCAAGACCATCAAATGGACCTTCCAAGTGGATGAATACCATCACCATGAAGAGGTGCCCTATGACATGATCATAGGATTGGATCTGATGGCGCAACTAGGACTGGATATAAAATACAGCTTCCGAACAATCAAATGGCAGGGTGACTCCATCCCCATGAAGGGAATGGGGGAGCTCGCTGATCCGGACAAATGTGAGGCAGTCTTCTTTGCCAACACACAAAGTCCAATCCTCCAACAGGAGGAAGAGAGACAATCCAAAATTCTGGACGCAGATTACTCCAAAGTCGATATAGACGCTATGGTCAATGACCTGGAGATTACAGACGCTTCCAAGGAAGCGCTGAAACAAACCCTGAAGAAATTCCCAACACTCTTTGGAGGAGGACTGGGTCTGCTCAAAAATATAGAACCGGTATCGATTGAACTCCAACCAGGGGTCAAACCGGTCCGGCAGAGGTACTATTCCGTGCCCCATGCCTTTGAGCAAGCACTATGGAAGGAGATCACAAGACTCTGTGATATGAGTTCTGGAAAAAAAAACCCATGACGATGATTCACCATGGGCATCTCCGACATTTTGTCAGCCCAAGAAAACTGGGGACATCCCGCGTTCTCACTGACTTTCGCAAGATGAACGCAGCCATTCAGTGGAAACCGTTCCCACTACCACAAATAGGGGAAACAATCCAAAGACTGCAAAAGTTCAAATCAGCTACGGCGCTGGACTTATCCCAGGGATATTATACCATTCCCATCTGCAAGGAGAGCCAGAAAATCTGTTCAACCATTTTACCATGGGGGAAGTATGCCTACAAGCGACTGGCAATGGGGATTGCTTGTGCGCCGGACATCTTCCAATCAGTCATGATGAATCTACTCGGCGATCTGGACTATGTCCTGGTCTATATTGATGATATCCTAATCATTCAGCGAGAGGGAGAATCTGAACAGGATCACCTCAACAAAATCGATACAGTCCTACAGAGGCTTGACAACGCTGGCTTTCGAGCCAACCTAAGAAAATCCTTTTTCATGCAAAAAGAAGTGGAATATCTGGGATTTCTATTAACAACAGAGGGCATTCAGCCCCAGCCAAAGAAGCTGGAGGCGATGAAACGCTTGGAAGCGCCCAAGAACACCAAGCAACTCAAGATGTTCCTTGGAATGGTAAATTTCTACAGGGATATGTGGAAGCGCCGCTCCCACATCCTGGCTCCCCTCAACAAACTAGCAGGGAAGAAGGGCAAAATGAACTGGTATTGGGGCCCAGCAGAGCAGAAAGCTTTCATGGAGGCAAAACGAATGCTGGCAGAGGAAGCCAAACTAGCATTCCCGGACTTTACGAAACCATTTCATCTCTACTCAGACGCCAGCGACAGGCAACTGGGAGCAACTGTATGCCAAGATGGCAAGCCCCTTGGATTCTACACAAGGAAACTGAACTCAGCGCAGCTCAACTACACTGTAGGGGAAAAAGAACTCCTTGGTATAGTGGAAGGCCTAAAGACGTTTGAAGGAATCCTACAAGTCAAGAGGTGATTATCCACACAGACCACCTTAACCTGCTCTACCAGCAGATGCCCACCCAAAGAATGGTACGATGGAGACTCCTTATGGAGGAGTTCCACCCTGTGGTCAAGCATGTCGCTGGCAAGGACAATGATGCAGCAGATGCGCTATCTTGCCTGGACATCACTGTGTTACGGTCTAGAGTAGAAATTTTGGAGTGGTATGAAATTGTGAATGTTTAGATACTTTACGAGATATTGTTACGTGAATTATAAATGGAGACATATAAAATTTGAGGTCGCAGCATAGCCACATTTTGGCATGCTCTGCCATAAATGTTGATTCATTGTCGATTCCCACGATTGGGCATATATCACCTTTCTGGCACTCGACCATAATAGTTAGAACACATATCGAATGTATTCATGACTGAATATATAATATTCGATTCCCATATGGGATTCGGTTAATTATTCAATCGTGACTGCTAGCTACGCTAGCCCGTCACATAGTGCCTCCACTGAACTGCTCCTTCTTTGAATAGGAGATTGATCTGTGCTAGGTGGAGGAAGTCTCTGCCTAGTATCAAATTGTATTTGCAGTTCGGGGAATGGAAGAGCCTTGCCTCGTGTAGGTCGATGGTATAGTTGCCAAACTCTTGTAGCTTGAGGTTCTTCATGATGATGTATTCTGTAGTGTCAAAGCTTCCATTTGCTGTCGTGGTTAGGACTTGATGCTTGCTTCTTATTGGCATGGTGCCAAATGGTAGGGCTCTTTTGTTGATTATAGTTCCGGACGATCCACTATCAAGTAGTGCAAGTAGTGGTCTTGATTTCGTTGGTATGCCTTGTATATACTGTACTGTGGTTAGTAGAATAGGAGCCACGTTGCTCGTATTCTGAATAGGAGCCACATTGCTCTTATTCATGTATGCCTGTTCTGGGGAGCTGGAGGCAAGGTGATTGCTGGTTTTGGTGAAGCCCGGGGCTTCTTGTTCGGCCGGGGGCCTTTGGAGATTCAGGCGAGCCACACAAGTTCCCCATCGATGCTCCGTTTGGTTCATCCACCATGGTTGGCATGGTATTCTTCGATTGCCGCGTCGCGTGCTGCATTCATGTGGGCCTGGAAGGTTTCATTGCTTCCTGGTATCATGAGAGCATGGGTGTGGGTGTGGAAGGACTCAGTTTGTTGGTTGTTTCCAGAGCCCTTGTTGTAGTTTTTGGAAAACCGGTTCTTTGGGCACTCAGACCAATCATGATTATGGCCTGGAATCCGACAAGGGTTGGATTTCTTCTTGGTGTTGTTTCCCTTGTGGTTGTGTGAGTTGCGCTTGCGCGAGTTGTTATTGCTGTTGGAATTGTTCGAGCGCTTTTGGTGTTGTTTGTTGTTGTTCTTGTTGCTCTTCTTGTTGGCTTGGCGCTCGTGACAGCTCATATGATCCACAATGTGTTGTACTGTGGTGTCTTCTTGAATTCCACTGTGGATGATTCCATAGCTCTCGATCCACGCAGATGGAAAGGAGTGTAGAAGAATAGTGAGTTTTTCCACTCTGGATAGCGGCGCGCTGCTACCATCCAGTTTCTGGGTGTATTTCATGAGGATGAGGATCCTGTCAGCATGGTCCTTGCATGTAACTGATGGGGTCTTTCTACACTCGGAGCTGCGGAGATAAGTGTGCATGATGTCTCTAGCGTCCCTGGCGTTGCAGTAGAGCTTGGTGAAGTCAAGGAACGCTTGGTCGTAGCCTCCAATCTCTTCTTGCAAGTATTGGTATTCCTCTGGGTCCAATGGATCCTTTATCATATCATTCCACTTACTCTGTGCATCAGTGGTGAGGCATCGACTGAAGTGGGTGAGGTAGGTGTCCATTGGAAGTCTCAGGAGCTTGGCGGCGTTCCGAAAGGACTCTTCCACAAAGAGTAGTTCTTCTAGTGCTCCGGTCTCTGTGAACAGGGGGACTTTCATGCTGTCGGTCCGGTCCTCATCGACATTGTACAGGGTGAAGAGCTTGGGCTTGGTTCGATCGAACGAGCTCTTGTAGGCAATCGGTGGGTCTCTGTAGATGCCGGCCATGTTGCTTGTTGGAGATACAAGGTGCCTGTTTTGTTGAGGATAAGGGGGGTTTGGTTTTGAATTCAGTACTGAGTTCTACTGTTTCTACTGTAAAGCACAAACAGTAATTACTGTGTTACGGTCTAGAGTAGAAATTTTGGAGTGGTATGAAATTGTGAATGTTTAGATACTTTACGAGATATTGTTACGTGAATTATAAATGGAGACATATAAAATTTGAGGTCGCGAGCATAGCCACATTTTGGCATGCTCTGCCATAAATGTTGATTCATTGTCGATTCCCACGATTGGGCATATATCACCTTTCTGGCACTCGACCATAATAGTTAGAACACATATCGAATGTATTCATGACTGAATATATAATATTCGATTCCCATATGGGATTCGGTTAATTATTCAATCAAGACTGCTAGCTACGCTAGCCCGTCACACACTGATGACCCAGCAGATACAGTAGAATGGCTACCACCAAATAAGCGATGAGGAAGAGCACCTCCGGCAACTCCTATTCCCACTTGGAGAAGAAGCGCCGGAAGAATTCCATGGCAATAGTGCATTCCCACTTGCCCCGGACATGATTCAGTTCTACCAACAAAAGGACACAGAAATCACGAGTGCTCTGGAAAAAGACAACCGACTAACCACCAAAATGGTGGAAGGTTATAGTCTAATCCACAAAGAAGGGAAGATCCTGATTCCCGACAAACTCAAGGAAAGGGTTATGGAATGGTACCACACCATGCTGGTCCATCCCGGAGAAAAGAGAATGGAACAGAGCATATGCTCAGTGTTCACCTGGAGAGGCCTCCGAAAGGACGTCCAGGACCTTTGCAAACACTGTCACACGTGCCAGATGTTCAAAAAGAGTGGCCGGAAGAAGTATGGACTACTACCGGAAAAAGCAGCCGAAGTCACCACATGGTAGAGGGTCAATGTGGACCTCTGGGGACCGGCAACTGTCCACAACAAGAATGGTAAAGATTACCACATCCATGTTCTCACCATGGTGGACCCGGTGACCGGATGGTTTGAACTGGCGCACCTGAAGTACTCACCAAATGCAGCGGAAACCCAAAGATTGTTGGACAGTACCTGGCTAGCAAGATATCCCCGACCGAAAGAAATCGGATTCGATGGTGGAAGTGAGTTCAAAGCAGAGTTCCAGGAACTCTGCGAGAACATGGGCATGAAAAGAAAGCCCAGTGGCGCCTGGAACCCCCAATCCAATGCTATATTGGAGAGGATCCACCAAGTGCTGAAGGATTGCCTACTATCCTTCAACCTGGAGCAGAGGGACCTCCATGAGAGGGACCCTTTCAAGGAATTCACCACCAAGGCAGCCTATGCTATTAGGAGTGCCATCCATACCACCCTGGGGTACTCCCCAGCGCAACTGGTTTTGGAAGGGACATGTTTATGCCTGTGAATTTCCCAGTGGATTGGGAAGCAATCCAAGCAAGGAAACAAAAGAGTATCCATAAGAGTAACATCAGGGAGAACCGGAAGAGGATTCCCCATGTCTATAAGGAAGGAGACTATGTCACCCTGGAAAGGAAGGGCATTATTCCAAAACTATCCTTCCCACGGCAGGGACCTTACAAGGTGCTCAAGGCCCATGATGATGGAACTGTAACTATCAAGACTGCTCCCTTTGTAACCGATTGGGTTAATATCAGGAGAGTGCATCCCTATTATTGCAGGGATAGCCCCGAACTGGAGAAGTAACGATTCGTAATAGTCCCATGGAGGAGTATGCCGTGCACCGGAATACAGGCAAGAGTCTGCTCGGGACTGGATTAAGGATAAGGATAAAAGAACAATCAGCGAGTCGACAGAATCGCCGATTCAGAGGGCTCTTAGAACTGTAGCAAATAGACTAACCAATAGAGCTCACAATTTGCATATCACTACTACTCTAATCACTAGTAGACCCGGGGTATGGCATATCTCAGCTTGATTCTATGCAGATAACTTTTCCAACCTATGCAAGTCCTGCATCTGCCCTGATAATTGCATCCAATACAAGAACAGACAACCCAAATATGGGAAACTTCCTCCCAAAGAAGCCCCACTATCTCCTTTCGACAAAGTACATGTGGATCTCATAGGCCCCTGGAAAATTACAGCTCAAGGCAAGACCTATAACTTCAAGGCTCTCACCTGTATTGATCCAGTCACAAACCTCCTCGAAATCACCCGGATCAGAGACAAGTCATCACAGCATGTCTCAGATCAATTCAAAAACTGCTGGCTCTCAAGATATCCCAGACCTAACAGGTGCATCCATGACAATGGTGGTGAGTTCCTAGGAGCTGAATTCCAAATCACCCTTAAGCAATATGAAATCCAATCTGTTCCCACTACAGTCAAGAATCCCCAAGCCAATGCCATATGCTGTGATATGCTAGTGTAGCATGAACCACGATTAAATAATTAACCGAATCCCACATACAAGCCGCCCGGCTTTAAATATAAGAGCTGACCGGTGTTTGAATACAAATATTCAAACTGTACGCCGGACGCTCCAGCAATGCATGTGCGCCGTTATTCAAATAGTAACAAGGCGCGCTCGTGTGTATTCAAACGTTCACACGAAAACTGAAATGCTCTTTTAAGAGTTAACGATTAGTCACTTTTTTTATACTACTCCAATTTTTCTACCTTAGAGTGTAACACAGTAATTACTGTTTATCTTCAACGTAGGAAAACAGTAGAATTCAGTACTGAAACAAAACAATCGAACAAACAACCCTTATCCTCAACAACAGAGGCAAGTTGTGTCTCCAACAAGATGGCCGGTATCTACAGAGACCCACCTATCACCTACAAGAGCTCCTTCGATCGAACCAAGCCAAAGCTCTTTACCCTCTACAACGTCGATGAGGAGCGGACTGACAGCATGAAGGTCCCACTGTTCACAGAGACCGGAGGATTGGAAGAACTTCTCTATGTGGAGGAGTCTTTCCGGAACGCCGCCAAGCTCCTAAGACTTCCGATTGATATCTACCTCACTCACTTCAGTCGCTGTCTCACAACTGATGCTCAGAGCAAGTGGAATGACATGATAAAAGACCCCCTGGATCCAGAAGAATATCAATACTCCCAAGACGAGATTGGCGGATATGAACAAGCGTTCCTTGATTTTACCAAGCTCTACTGCAATGCCAGAGACGCCAGAGACATCATGCACACCTATCTACGCAGCCCGGAGTGTCGAAAGACCCCATCAGCTACATGCAAGGAACACGCCGACCGGATCCTCATCCTCATGAAGTACACCCAAAAACTAGATGGGAGCAGCGCTCCTCTCTCTAAAGTGGAGAAACTCACTATCCTTCTCCATTCTTTCCCCTCTTCATGGATTGAGAGCTATGGCATAATCCACAGTGGAATCCAAGAAGATACAACAGTACAACACATTGTGGATCACATGAGCTGTCACGAGCGCCAATCCAACAAGAAGAGCAACAAGAATAACAACAAGCAACAGAAGCGCTCAAACAACTCCAACAACAACAATTCGCGCAAGCGCAACTCGCAGAACCACAAGGGCAACAACAATAAGAAGAAATCCAACCCTTGCAGGATCCCTGGTCACAACCATGACTGGTTGGAGTGCTCGAAGAACAAGTACTCTAAGAACTACAACAAGCCTTCTCACTCCAAACAAGCTGAAACGTTCCACACTCAGGCTCAGCTTATCTCCGGAAGCAATGAAACCTTCCAAGCACACATGCGAGCAGCAGTGGAATCCTACCACACAGCACATGGAGGCCGTACAGAGAGAAGCATCGATGGGGAACTCATATGGCTCCCCTGACTCCACGAAGGCTCCAAGCTTTCAAAGAAGCCCCGGGCTTTGACAAAACCAGCAATCACCTTGCCTCCAGCTCCCCAGGAACTGGATGCCAGCACAGCCCTGCTGTCTGGGATGACGCATGGAGGAGATCTCCCGGATAAAGAGGGGAAGGAACCTACAGGATGGAGTATTCCTGTTGAAAGCTCAGCAAAGCCTGCGAACGCAGCAAAAACAATCGTCCGAAACATCCTCCAGGATATAATACGTGGATCAGAATCGATCAAAGGGTACAGACGCAACATCGATCAACGCGATCGATCTGAAGAAGACAGCAGCAACAAATGGACCAACCTTGTCCCTGGCAAGAAATTGGTCTACCGGTACAGCAAAAAACTTCTATTGCAATACCGGAAAACCCAGAGACTACACCAAAGGAGGTGCGCTGGAGCAAAATTATTTAAAACTGCTGTCGACTGCTGGAAATCCAGCAGAACAGGCATCCCCGAATAAGAGCAACGTGGCTCCTATTCTTCTAACCAACGTACAGTACATACAAGGCATCCCCCTCAAAGCAAGACCACTATTAGCGCTACTAGATAGTGGATCCTCCGGAACTCTAATCAACAAAAGAGCACTACCATTTGGCACTATGCCACTTCGAAGCAAGCATCAAGTCATAACTACTACAGCCAACGGAAGCTTCGATACTACAGAATACGTCATCATGAAGAACATTAAGTTACAAGAGTTCGGCAACTATACCATCGATCAACAAGAGGCAAGGCTCTTCCATTCCCCAAACTGCAAATACGATTTAATACTAGGCAGAGACTTTCTCCACCTAGCAAAGATCAATCTCCTATTCAAAGAAGGAGCAGTTCAGTGGATGGATAGAACCATTCCTATGAAGGATACCTCCTCCCTATACCACGAGTCAGACTACACCATGCTCATGGAAGAACTAGAAGACGCCGAACTCTTCGCTGATGATCCTTCCTTCGCCAATCCATACAAGTCCAAGGTCATCCTAGACAGAGCCTACCAAGAAACAGATCCATCTACAGTCGCACAACAGCAGTCCCACATGTCCGAAGCAGAGCAACACCAGTTCCAAGCAATACTGAACAAGTATCCAAATGTCTTCAATGGAGAACTTGGCAAGTATCCACACAAGCAAATCTCTCTAAGACTGAAGCCCGGATCCAAGCCCATCCACAAGAAGCCATATCCAGTCGCATACAAAAGAGAAGACCTATTCAAAAGGGAGCTCCAGAATCTTTGTAATGATGGAGTACTCAAGCGTTGTACTGGACCGGCTGAATGGGCATTCCCTACCTTTATTGTTCCAAAGAAAGACAACAGAGTTAGATGGGTATCAGACTTCAGAGAACTGAATGAACTCCTTGAGCGCAGACCTTATCCCATACCAAGGATACAAGATATCATGAACAAGCGTGGCAAGTATACTCACTTTACCAAGATCGATTTGTCCATGCAATACTACTGCTTCGAACTGGATGACGCAAGCAAGAAACTCTGTACCATAGTAACCCCATATGGTTGCTATGAATACCAAAGACTACCAATGGGTGTCAAAGTCTCTCCAGATGTTGCCCAGCAACTAATGGAAGATATACTACAAGACACCGACTGCACTGTTTATATTGATGATATTGGCATCTGGACCAATGGATCCTTTGACCTCCACATGAAGACCATTGACAAGATCCTCGACAGACTTAACCAGAATGGCCTCAAGTGCAACCCACTCAAATGTGATTGGGCTGTACAAGAAACCGACTTCCTTGGATATTGGATGACACCTACAGCAGTTAAGCCCTGGCGTAAGAAGATAGAAGCCATCCTACACATGGACCGGCCAAGAACTGTGACCCAAGTCAAGTCCTTCCTCGGCGCCGTAGGTTACTACAGGGATATGTGGCCTCGCAGATCACATGTCTTAGCTCCTCTATTTGATATCACAGGGACCCCCAAGAAAACTCCCCAAGCAGCTGCCATCAAGGGCAAGCAAAGGAAAGCTCCTTCAACTTTCACTTGGGGTCCTGCTCAAGATAAAGCCTTTCAAGAGATGAAAGCAATGGTGGCAACAGATGCGCTGAACACCTATCCAGACCTTAACAAGCCCTTTGAACTGTATACTGATGCCTCCGACCTACAACTAGGCGCTGCCATCCTACAAGATGGCAAGCCTATTGCATACTGGTCCAAGAAACTGTCTGATGCCCAAAAGAACTATACTACTACAGAGAAAGAACTCCTCGCAATTGTACTCTGTTGCAAAGAGTACCGAAAAATGCTACTTGGTGGTGTTATCAACGTATACACCGACCACAAGAACCTTACATTCAGGACCCTTTCAGTCCACCGAGTCCTCCGGTGGAGACTATTCCTAGAAGAATTCGGTGTCAACCTCACCTATATTGAAGGCAAGAGGAATGTTCTTGCTGATGCCTTCTCCAGACTCCCCAGGATGGATCCACCTACTGTGGGGAAGAAAGAAGCCCTTGGTAAGGGCACTCTTATTAATTTTTTGAAACTTGAAGTCCCCAAGCAAGATGAAGAATTGTTCTTAGCAGAGTTCCCAAACCTATTCCAGCACTTATGCAATGACGCAGACCAGGAGTTATACTCTTGTTTGCTGAACAATGAGTGTCTAGTCAATCTACCAAACAACCAAGACATGGAATGCCCGGTTAACTATAACAAGATATACCTCCATCAGCAAAAGGATCCGACTGTCAAGTTCAAGATCCAATCCAAAGCATTCTTCTACCAGGAATTACAAGGCAATAACATCCTTTGCTATGCCAACCAATCCAATCCAGATAATTGGAGAATTTACATACCAAGCTCTCTTACGAACGATACCATCAAATGGTACCATCTCCTGTTGGGTCATTGTGGATCCACCAGATTATATAAGACTATCTCAGCTCGCTTCTACGCAGACAACCTGTCCAACTTGTGCAAGTCCTACATTTGCCCTGATGACTGCATCCAATACAAGAGCAGGCAAGCTAAATATGGAAAGCTTCCCCCCAAAGAAGCGCCAATATCTCCCTTCGATGAAGTCCATGTTGATCTCATAGGCCCCTGGAAGATTACAGCTCAAAACAAGACCTACAACTTCAAGGCCCTCACCTGTATTGATCCAGTTACCAACCTTCTTGAAATCATCCGGATCAGAGATAAATCTTCTCAACATGTCTCTGATCAATTCAAGAACTGCTGGCTCGCAAGATATCCCAGACCAAACAGATGCATACATGACAATGGTGGTGAATTCCTAGGGGCTGAATTCCAACTCACCCTCAAACAGTATGGAGTCCAATCAGTCCCCACTACAGTGAAGAATCCACAAGCTAATGCCATCTGCGAGCGAGTCCACCACACAGTGGCTGATATCCTATGCGTTCTAGTACATGTCAACCCTCCACAAGTTAATGCTAGAGCCACTCAGCTAATGGACAACGCGCTGGCAACATGCATGCATGCCTCCAGGTGTGCCATCAGTACCTCCCTACAGGCATCTCCCGGTTCCCTGGTATTTAACAGGGACATGATGATAGATCTACCACTAACATCCAACCTGCTGGCACTTAAGCAACTGAGACAACAGGGAATCAACAGGGCCCTGCTCCGAGACAATGCTAAACGAGTAGAACATACCTTTCGGATCAATGATAAGGTATGGTTGCAGGAGCCGGATCCGGACAAGCTACAGCCTAGAAGAACAGGTCCCTTTCCTATCATCCAAGTTAATGATAATGGTACAGTAAAATTGCAGAAGACCCCTTCAGTGTCCGGAACAGTGAACATTCGGAAGCTAACCCCGTACAAGGAACCATCGAACGAGTCGGAGTCGCCGGCAATTCACTGGTCAACTTGAAGTAGGCTTCGACTAATCATGAGGCACTATGTGATATGCTAGTGTAGCATGAACCACGATTAAATAATTAACCGAATCCCACATACAAGCCGCCCGGCTTTAAATATAAGAGCTGACCGGTGTTTGAATACAAATATTCAAACTGTACGCCGGACGCTCCAGCAATGCATGTGCGCCGTTATTCAAATAGTAGCAAGGCGCGCTCGTGTGTATTCAAACGTTCACACGAAAACTGAAATGCTCTTTTAAGAGTTAACGATTAGTCACTTTTTTTATACTACTCCAATTTTTCTACCTTAGAGTGTAACATATGCGAGCGAGTATATCACACAGTAGCTGATATCTTGCGAGTCCTAGTATATGTGAATCCTCCACAGGCTAATGCCAGAGTTACTCAGTTAATGGACAACGCCCTTGCTATATGCATGCATGCCTCTTGATGTGCAGTCAGCGCTTCCTTACAAGCTTCTCCAGGCTCCCTGGTGTTCAA
The DNA here is from genome assembly GCA_037355855.1 of Pseudo-nitzschia pungens. Classification (NCBI taxonomy): domain Eukaryota; phylum Bacillariophyta; class Bacillariophyceae; order Bacillariales; family Bacillariaceae; genus Pseudo-nitzschia; species Pseudo-nitzschia pungens. Next base: position 6,481,109 of record CM074758.1, read on the forward strand.
CAGGGACATGATGATAGATTTACCATTAACTTCCAACCTATTGGCCCTGAAGAAGCTTAGACAACAAGGAATCAACAGAGCGCTGCTCAGGGACAATGCCAAAAGGATAGACCATACATTTTGGACCAATGACAAGGTATGGTTGCAAGAACCGGATCCAGACAAGCTACAGCCCTGAAGAACAGGACCCTTTCTCACTACCCAAGTCAACGAGAATGGTAGAGTAAAACTGCAGAAAGCCCCTTCAGTGGTCAAAACAGTGAACATCCGGAAGCTAACTCCTTACAAGGAACCGGAGTGGGAGTCTTCAACCATTCATTGGTCAGCTTAAAGCAGAATTCGTTCAATCATGAGGCACTATGTGACATGCTAGCGTACAAGCATAAACCATGATTAAATAATTAACTGAATCCCACATACAAGCTAACCGGTGTTTGAAATAATTCAAACTATACGTTGGACGCTCCAACAATGCATGTGTGCCGTTATTCAAATAGTGGCAAGGCATGCTTGCAGATATTCAAACGTTCACATGGAAACTGAAAAGCTCTCTTAAGAGTTAATGATTAGTCACAATTTTTCATACTACTCTGAATTTTCTACTTTAGAGTGTAACACCACAGTTCTCGTGATATCTCGTGTTGTAACTGATTTATTTCACTTTTGCACAGTGGTAGGAGTTGTTTCTCTCTTTATTTCATGGGAATCCTTTGGTTCCCCGGAGTTGTTTCTCTTTTTATTTCATGGGAATGGATTCCTGTGGTTCTCCAGCGTTGCTCCTCTGTTAAGCATTTGCTGGGCCGGTCCCACTTCCCTTTTCCCATGGGATTGGTGGTGTTTGAGTATTTATTATATACCTTCCCTGATATCCGTATATTTTGGTTTTGGTTGGCATCCCCTTCTTCTGTCTGTCCATCCACTCAGTGTTGGTCCAATTAGTTCACTCACTGGATTTTGTGTCACTTTTTTGACACTTATTTTTTTGTTTGATTATTTCTGTTGTCGACCATGGTCCTGTTGAGGTCCTCAGGTGTCTCTGTTGTTGCTGTTGCTCCATTCAATGGTGCTAACTGCTCCTGGGATTGGTGTTCCTTAGTGCTGCAGACACCGGAATGTCTTTCTCCCTGTCTTTGCTTCTCTATGCCTCCATTTTTTGGTAGTTTCCTTATCGTTGGTTTTTCAGCCGATCGGTCGGTTGTTCTGCTCATGGTCATCAGCGCTCAGCTTGATTTTAAAATCATGCCATACCCTGGGTCTACTAGTGAATAGAATAGTAGTGATATGCAAATTGTGAGCTCTATTCATTAGTCTATTGCTATTGCTTCCGACAATCGCAAGTCTCCTGTAATTCAGCAATTCCGGAGACTCGCCAATTCTTAGTCCTGAGTAAACTCGTGATTGTTCCGGCACTCAGGCCTGTAGACCTGGTACAGTTCCCTACATAGCGGCCTTAGCATCCTCCATAACATCTTGAATATCTTCATAGCATAGGGGTTGTTTGATGTAATATTTGTTGAAGCGGTGAAAACCTTAAGTATCACACTTAATGTACTTTTGCTCTTATACACATCCCAATTATTTCTTGCCAAACCCTGCTCTGTTAGTGATTAAAAGAATAGTGCTGGTATGCAACTTATGAGCTCTATTGATTAGTCTATCACCATTAGTTTGAGCAGTTCCTGTAATTGGCGATCTGGAGACTCACTAGTAATTCTCAGTCCCAAGTGAACTTGTGACTGAATCCAGTGCATGACATACTCTTCCATGGCATTGTTACTACTACTCCATTTTTGTGCTATCTCTGCAATAGTAGGGGTGGATATGTCTCATAATGCAGCCAGTGACAAAGGGAGCAGTTTCAATAGTAACAGTTCCATTGTCATGGGCCTTGAGTATCTTGCAAGGTCCTTGCCATGGGAAGTAGAGTTTGGGTATAATCCCCTTCCTTTCCAGAGTGATATAATCTCTTTCTTTATAAACATGGGGAATTTGTTCTTTCTATCAGCATATTTGATTCGCTGAATCGATGTTCAAAATTTCTGCAGAAGATTCCCAGACCAGCGCACCAATACAGCCCTTTAGATAGTGCTCTTATAGTCTATGTGCATGAAGGAGGTTCTATGAAAGTGTTGATAATTGATTCATCATCAATCTCACTTTATCATCTATTTTCAACTGAAAAGAATGATATTTTTTTTGACGGGACTCAAATTTTTCAAGATTGGCATATACAAGGCATAGATACTAATATTGCCCCCACCCAATATTTTCTCTTGTTTAATCCCAAGGTCAGAAATTCTAAAATTCACATAACAATCACTTATGACACATCATACTGCATGTAATCAACACCTCTCATTGGGACACTTCCATTGTGGTATAACCTTCATAAGTATTATTATGTTGAAGAGGAAACATACATGCGCCAATATGCGCTAATGATATTCACAGTGAGCCATTTCTCCTGGAGCAACCATGCAGTAGCTACGAGGGGTGTCAACAGACAGATGGGAGAAGGTAAGGCCAGAGCGCTTGCGTGTTATTAAGCAGCAAACGCAATAACAGCAGCAAGTTCCACTGTAGCAAAGCGCAGGGAAGCAGTGAGCTCATAAACAACACTGAAGACCACTTGCCCTGGACTTCTCCCCCTCCTTTGAGTGACTAAGTCAGTGAAAGAATTCCAGTAGACAGGAAAGCTCACCCTGATCAGCTTCCAGCTTGCTAAGTCTATTTTATGCCGCAAGGTCAGCACCACTAGTCAGAAAGACAGAAGAGTTTGCATGCTTCTGGAAACAGAAAACGGTCAACAAGAATGTTGACTCTGCCGAGTACAAACGGATGTTGCTCGAGAAGGTCCTTCCAGCAATCTACGAGAAATGGCCTAACCGGAACGAGTCTATTATCCTCCAAGAAGACAACGCCAAGCCTCACCATGCGAGTATTAGGGCTGCTGTCCGTGAGAAAGCTTTGGCTGACGGTTGGAACATTTCCGTAAAGCCTCAGCCGCCCAATAGTCCTGATTTCAACGTTTGTTGGATTTGGGCTTCTTCAGCTCCATCCAGAACTTGCAGTACAAGGAGCGTACACCTCGTGACATTGACGGTCTTATCGCAACTGTTGAAACTGCATTTCAGAAGACTGACCGCAATACATTGAACGATGTGTTCCTGTCATTGCAATGTTGCTTGGAGGATTCTTTGTCAGTTGGCGGTGACAACACCTACAAGCTCCGTCATATGGGAAAGGATCGTCTCCGCAGAGAGGGTATACTCCCTGTTTCTATTGCTTGCGACCCAGCTAATATTGCTAAGGAGGGACGTGAGATCCTGCGTCAAGCTGCTGCTGCTGGTAGTACTAGTAGTAACACTCGCCGTAGTAGTGCTCGTGGTGCTGCTGCCAATCGCCACAGCAACGCTGCTACTAGCAATACTAGTACCACTAGTACTGGTAATGCTCGTAGTAGCGAAAATTAGCCATAGTGTACGTATTCCTGTTAATTTATTTTAAAGTTTTCATTTTCGTGGTACATTTTCTACTTATTTCTACGGTAGACGTTCAGTTAATAGGAATAGTTCAGTTATTGAGTGATTCCCGGAAGTACATATTGACATAACACATATAAGCATTCCCGGAATGACATAACACATATAAAAATTGCGCGCCCAACGGAAAACCTAGATCTCTCTCAACGCATGAGGCCTATTTTGGAATTAGGAATCTTGGGAAAAGAAACAAAAATTCCCTTTTAACTGTCGACCCGCACCTCTATCGACTATTTTTTGCGCAACAGCAATCTTGTGTTCTTTGAAATTTTGTCCATGTTTGCAAATTTGCTAGCCTCAACAACAGGGGGTAGTTTGCTCTCCAATAAAAAAAATTGTTGCTGCTCACTTTTTCTTTTCTTCCGACAAATCATGTCGCTGGAGTTACTGTACTTCTACTACTATGACCAGCACATAGCTGTCGATTACAACCGTCCAAGGCTATGTGACGAGGATCAAAGGAACAGGGACAGGCGAACCCCTCGAATCGCAATTAGAAGATATGCTTCTTCTCCATTCACCTACATGTTTCAATCCGGAGATAATCAAGCCCTTCTCAATTGCTGTGGGGTCAACCATCCGGTATTCAGAGAGCTGTTGTCCATCTTCGAGCCCTTCTATGAGATGTACACCTTCGATGATAGAACTGGAACAGTAAGGAAGTACAAGAAAAACAAGAACACAGGGAGGAAAAGAGAGTTTGACGCAGTTGGATGTCTTGGACTTGTCTTGTTCTGGTTTCGCACTCGCGGATCAGTGGCAAGGGGATTGAGTATGGCGTTTGGTCTAACTTCTACTCACATGTACAAATGGCTGAAGTATGCCCGAAAGATACTGCTTTGCGCCTTGCAAACTAATCCTGTTGCTGTTGTCAAATTGCCTTCCGAAGAACAAACTGAGTTGTACATCGATGCTCTTGCTTCCAAGTACCCTGTCTTGCGTCCCCACAGAGTCTGGGCTGCTTGCGATGGGATTAAGCTCCCAATCCAAAGGTCTGGAAATTGGTCCAAACAGAACAAGTTTTATAATGGATGGACTGCTGGAACGTATGTCAACTGTGTCTTTGTTTTTTGTCCCGATGGAAAGATCCGGGCGTGTACCTTGAACGCTCCAGGGTGTTGGCATGACAGCACTCAAGCTGACTATGGCATGTACGACAAGATGGAGGAAATGTACAAACTGTATGGAGTGAAGATTGTGGTAGACTCTGCTTTCAACTTGGGAGCAAAAGACTTTCTGATTAAGAGCAGTCAGTCGAATCCGGACACGGCGGAAGGAATTATTCTTAACCAAGCAGCGACGAGCTGTCAGCAGCTCTCCGAATGGGGCATGAGACAGATCCAAGGTGGCTTTCCCGGACTTAAGGACAACATGCTTCTAGAGGAGAGTGGAGAGAGGAAAGTTATTCTCAATCTCATGGTTTTGTTGTACAACTACCAAACTAGCAAAGTGCAGATTAATACAATCTTGAACACGTTCATGAGCGAGACGAAGGGATTCTTCTCTTACGGCATGGTTCCGACTGCTACGGCCGATGGCGTCTTTGGTTGATTTTTATAGTTCTTAAAATAAACAAAAAATTCTATCAAAAACACTCTTAAAACCCTTCACAGCAACAACAAAAAGCACACTCTTTCTCCTGACAGACAAATCGTCCGATAGAGGTGCAAAAAAAAAATAAAAAAATATATAAGTCGATTGAAATAAAGGTCGATCACTAATAATCACTGTCGCTAATAATCACTGTCGCTACTGCTACTACTGCCGTCGTCAATCGCTGCTTCGGATCGATGGTTCACAGTTGTGGATTGACGCTTCTTGTTCCTCTTTCTTTTCTTTCCTTGTTGTCCCTGGAAAGCCTGAACAGCGCCATTGATACAGGCTTGTAGTGCCTCCATCAACATCTTTCTGTCAGCAGTAGCTTGTTCGCAGACCTTATTCATTGCGTCTCTTTGCGCATCTTGGGAGTTCTTCATAGCTTCATAGAATCTTTCCTCTTTGTTTGATTTCTTGACATAAGATCTTTTTTTTGCTGGTGTTGCAACACTAACACCAAGAGCAGCAGAAGAAGCAAATGTAGAGGTGCTTGAACCACTGGATCTAGATTGAGAACCAGGAGTCAACATTGGAGGTTGTTCATTGTCGAGCTGCGAGGGCAGTCGAAGTGGTAGAGCGTCACGAGCGTCATCACCAACACCAGCGCCCTCCGGAGGAGGACGAGTAACAAAGCCTCCTTCTTCTAGGTCATAGATCTCTTCGCCGTATCCAAGTTCAGCCTTCTGTCCAATCAAGTATTTGATAGCCTTTGCCTCCTTCACGTGCCAAGGACAATTTGGATCTCCAGTGGGGATGCTTCTTCTGTGGGAACTGGCAAACTTCCTTCTGATGGATTCCACGTCTTTTCCGGGGTAAAGAATCGAGTGTCTATCAGCAACTTCCTGCCATTCGTCAGGTCCAATTGGTAACACTTCCCTCATTATAGAAAACAAATTCCTCAGTTCGGGCTCACCATAGTTGACTGAGCCGCTTTTCCTTCCACCATTTACACCTGGCATGATGATTGTTATAGTGGATGGTATGTTTTGGTTCTTCTTCCACTCTGTTTCAGATCGAGCGCTACTACTTTCTTCTTCCGACGTTTCGAATACTTCTTGCCGCATGCTGACTAAGAGAAGAGCGAGGAAGATAACAATGGATGGCTGGGAAGGCAGAGCACCAGAGTCTGACGCTGCTGGTGAATCTTCGGTGGTGAATTGAGCAAATAGAAGTTCAAAGTTCAAGCTGAAGAAAACAGCAACAGCAGCAACAACAATAATAATAATATACTTATTTAAGTAGGAAAATCCACCGAAGGTGGTTAAAAGCTACTCAGTCTGTAACCAGACTTTATCGTCGTCTCAATCGAAGAGTCAGGACCCCAAGTCGTAGAACGACGCGCCGCCTCAACCATGGGGAATAGGCCCCAGGTTGTAAATACGGCTATTTTGCAAACGAACCTTGGTAAGAAACAGGAAAAAAAACAAACCAGTCCAGAGCACAACAGACACTGCTGTTGCAAAGCGTACAGGAGACGGGGTAACAAGAACGTGAAAGGGAAAGACACAAGCAAAACTGTCCCTGGAATGCTGCTGTAAAGCATCAGTAATGCTAGTTGTCAGTCGACACAAGCAAAACCCTTCCTCAGATACATAGTATCAGTAATGCAAGTGGTCAGCGTACAAAAGCAAAACTCCTCTCTAAATGCTGGACTGCAGCATCAGTAATGCGAGTAGTCAGCCCCGAACACATTCCTTACCACTGTATGGTACATGAAGTGCAGAGCCTACTACCAAATTCGGAACAGCTGTCCTCCTGTTCGAACTTAGTAGTAGCCACGTAGAGGCAGTGGAGCCTACTACCAAATTCAAATTCGTAACAGCTGGCCTTCTGTTAGAACTTGAACTTGCTCTCCCGTAGTAGCTTGGAAACAGTGGCTCTAAGTGATAACACTTATGGACCATCAGGGCTGTAGGCTTGAAAACAGGTCTCAGCTGTACTGTGAACTGGAGGGGTATATAATGGTGGTGGTGCATTAAGTAAAGAATACTTAGCGACTTTGGGGCTTGGGTCAAAAAAACAGGTGGACATAAGGAAATATCACTTATGGTCCGGCAGGGCAGTAGACTTGAAAACAGATGACAGTTGAAGTGTGCATCTGAGAGGTATATGTAGATGGTGGAGCCTTAAGCGAACTGTACTTTACTGTACTTAGCGGCTTTGGGGCTTGGGTCAGAAAAACAGTAGGACCTTAAGCGAAAACACTTATGGTCCAGCAGGGCAGTAGACTTGAAAACAGATGACAGTTGAAGAATGCATCTGAGAGGTATATGTAGGTATGAGAGCCTTAAGCAAACTGTACTTAGCGGCTTTGGGGCTTGGGTAAAAAACAATAGGACCTTAAGCAAAAACACTTATGGTCCAGCAGGGCAGTAGACTTGATAACAGATGACAGTTGAAGTGTGCACCTGAGAGGGTTATGTAGGTAGGAGAGCCTTAAGCGAACTGTAATTAGCGGCTTTGGGGCTTGGGTCAGGAAACAGTAGGACCATAAGCGAAAACACTTATGATCCAGCAGGGCAGTAGACTTGAAAACAGATGACAATTATACCGTACACCTGAGAGGGTTATGTAGGTGGTGGAGCCTTAAGCAAACTGTACTAAGCGGCTTTGGGGCTTGGGTCAGAAAACAGTAGGACCATAAGCGAAAACACATATGGTCCAGCAGGGCAATGGACTTGAAAACAGATGACAGCTGGAATTTCTTGTAGAAATATACCTACAGTGGAAGGGGCTGTTCGTGAACTACACCTTGAAAAGACTTAGGGGACTTAGCAAGGAACCTTGAAGAATGTAGAACGTTAAGTGGAAATCACTTAGGAAGCTTGGAAACAATGTAGAACATTAAGTATAATATATACTTAAGGGCCTTGAGGGTGGAGCTTGGAAACAGATCGAAGCAGTACAGACGGCAACAGTAAGACGGCAACAGTATTAGAAGTATTTTCGAATCGCTGTAGAATCGGTACTGGAGGTGCTGTAGAAAATTAGGTGTCGGTTTTGTTTTGGTTGTTGCTGCTGATCGATCGGCCGAGTGGTGAATTGGCAACCAAATCAACCAAAAGAAGCAGCCAGCAACTGAACCAATAGCAGAAACAAAGAGCGCAGGTCTTGGTTAATACATGTAGGTCCTGGGGTTGTGATTGGTGGTGTAAAAGGGAGCGAGATATCGCATGGTAAAGTTGTGTAGAAATCTACGTATTTTTAGTACTGGAACATCGGAACGTCGGACAAAATGCGCGATGCGCAAATTGTAAACAGCAGCAACAACAAGGGATAGTTTGTACCTGAGCAGAGCAAGACTTTCGGGTAAACCAACAGAGGTACGGTACGTGAAATTTTGTTCCAAAAAAAAAAAAAAAAAAAGGATCGCCAAAACATGCGTTGAGTGACTGAAATTTTGATTCTTAGATTCCATCTAGGTTTATGTCAAGTGGAAGTCGGACAGACGGCCCTTCCACTATATATGTGCTGAAAACCTAAATATATCTCCCTATGTTTTCAGGAACGTTCCTTTACATTTTCTAGGATACATAAGTAATACCATGGCTCCTAAGATCAAGCACGTGACTTGGCTCTAAGTAATACAGATAAATGAGACTTTTATTTTATTTGAAAAAGTACTCCAACGGGAAAAATGAGGGGAAGGAGAGCGTGTTACTTTTGTAGCAGCATCGAGTACAAGAGTGTTACTTTTGTACCCAGGTCTGTTACAAATGTAATCTTGTACTGTTCAGAGATACAAATGTACTCGTCCCAGGTTCTCACCCCCTCACGGTACACATTTTACCGTGTTTTTCCCTCCGTAGAAATCATGCAGTTTTGAGCCATTTCCAGCACTTTGGAGAGTAACCCGATTTTGATACTCCCAGAAGAACCAACAGAAACACCAAATGGAGACCATGGTATATGCCAAAAATCAACCCAAAAGTCGTCGATAGACCCATTTCTTGCCAGAGAACACACCATGGTGAATATTGAGGCTGTAGATGCCAAAAACACACTCCTCGCCGAAAAATGAAGGTGGTGTAAAAAAGAGCTTGTCGCGCTTGTGTACCGTAGAAATCGCAGCCTCGTGCTGGGCTGCAGTTTGTACGAGGCTAGAGCACAGAAAATGAACTTGTAGAACTTGTAGAAATCGCAGCCTCGTGCTGGGCTGCAGTTTGTACTCGGCTAGCGCCTCGTACAAACTGCAGCCAGCACTCGGCCGCAGCACAGAAATGAACTTGTAGAACTTGTAGAAAATGCACTCTCCTTGCCAAAAATGAAGTTGGTGCAAAAAGAGACCCAGAACTTGTAGAAAATGCTTGTCAAATTACCAGCGAGAATCTGGGCATCCCCGATCCAAAGAGACTCTGCGACTACTAGTATCCGCCATGGGGGAGGGAACATCGTAGTGGTGATACTGATTATCACCAAAAGAGACGCGGCGGGGGCGAAAATCTCCATGAGAGTGCCGGCGAGCCCCTCTTTCACCGAGAGGAGGTCTCTGGTGCTCTTCATAGGTGCGTGAGGGGGGAGGGCAATCATCGTAAGACCAAGAACGCGAACGGCGATCCTCCTCGTATCGTGGTCTCCCACGATTCTCAAACTCGTAAGAATGTGGCTCGTATCGACTGCCACGGTCATCAAATCGATCATCCTTGTAAGAATATGGCTCGTATCTCCCTCGATCCTCGTATCTCCCTCGATCCTCGTATCTCCCTCGATCCTCGTATCTCCCTCAATCCTCGTATCTCCCTTGATCCTGGTATCTCCCTCGATCCTCGTATCTCCCACGATCCTCAAATCGATTGCGATCCTCGTATCTCCCACGATCCTCAAATCTCCTGCAATCCTTGTAAGAATGTGAGTCGTATCGACTGCCACGCCGATCCTCATGAGAACGGTGGTGAGCCCCTCTTTCGGTGCCAAGAGCTGGGCGTTCCGATCCTCCTCTGTAGTAGCTTGGCTTCTTGCTGAGGCCCTCATCACCTTGATAGTCGTCTTGTTGATTGGTTGTATCCGAAAATGGCAAAGGGACGGGGGAAGTTACCAAGGGGGCAGAAAGCGAAACATCCAATGGAAGGGGTGGGGGGAGAGATTCCTGCTTCTGCTCTGGTACCTCAAACCTCTGCGTCATCATCCCTAAATCACCAGCAGCGAGATTAGAAGCGTAGGAGTTCTTTGAGTCGCCATCGTCAGCAACGGATAGTGGAGAGTCTCCAAAAGCATGATGAATTGAATGCAGTGGGGAGTCATCACCAGCGGCGTCGTGGGGAGGAGGATCAAAAACATCATCAAAGGGACTTGGAGATTTCTCTGCTGGCAGCGGAGGTGCTTGAGGTTTCTCTGCTAGTGGAGGCATGGGTGCTGGAGGCGCCGCTGGTGGAACCACTGGAGATGGTCCAACTGGAGGAAGTTTTGCTTGCTCGCGAAGCTTTGAAGCAGGACCATGCTTTGCCCGTACAGCGGCATCGATTGCCTGCTGATTTGGTTTGATATAATTTGTCGTAGTATTGAGGTGTGCATGCCCTCCAAGCCCCTTGACAAGGGAGGGGCACACATTAGCGTTTGCCACTTTCGATATCCCCTCGTGACGCTTGCCGTGTGCCGTACATCGCTCAGGATTGTCGTATTTGCTCCACCTTGCAATCTGCTTGAGAATGGCATTCACTTTATGCTTGCCAATCACTTTGTTGGTGTTTCGATTCAAGCGCCACGATTTCCCCTCTTTCTTCCATTTCTGCAAAAAAGAAGAGCAGCAGAGAAATTCGTGAGCAAAAACTGACAAATGGCGACGATAGCAAGCAAAAGACACACGAACGCACCTCAATCTGCTTCTGGGATGCAGGCTTCCGAAAGATTCTATTGACCCCCTCACAGTCGTCTGGAACCATGTTTAGCAACGTGCATGTAGTTTGGTAACAGGACATAGGATGCCGGTCGTACGGACAGGGCAGAGTCCTCTTCTTGCAGTTTCGATCATCCAATGATGTCCTCTTGAGCGATAGCTTATTTTGCTTCTGCCCGTTGTAGTTTGGCTTCAGTTGTACAAACGGAATTCCAGCGTATTCCCCCTCCATGATAGTACCAAACTCGAAGTCTTCTTTGACAAGCGATGTGGATTCCACACACCCACGAGTAGCCCATTCAACCATGATATTTTCCATTGCACACCACACATAGTGCTCGACGTTGTTGAATGGATCCAATGGGTTCTTCGGATCCTGGATTGCTGCCCAGCGCTTCTCAAACCACTGTTCATCGAAGCATGCTCTATTCGGCACTGTGCCATAAGAAGACTTGATCGATTTTGCAGTCTGGAACACGAAACTCCAGTACGCCTGGAAACCTCCCGCAAAATTGAAATCATTGCCCAGAGAGAAAGTGATTCCATTTTCGCTGAAATTTGCAAAGAGAGATCTGAAGCGAGTCCCAATCCCTGTGGCTTGATACTGTGCTTCCGCCCAAAGCTTGATGTCTTTCGTAAGGTCTTTATCTCGATACTCTTCCTTCACGACATGCGGAGAGTGAACAAGTAAGCAGTAGTTGAGAAGTGCCTTCTTGTTTGGATTGACAGGAGCGCGACATAGGATGTAGAACTGGTGCGTCATTTCCGTGGGGGCTTCAGGATCAGGGACAAGTTCCACAAGAGGCGCAAGCGTTGGGTGAGTAGCAAGCGAGTGAAAGAAGTCATCAACGTACTTGCATTTCCGCTTCTCATGCTGCGAGGTATTGAATGTGAGCGCCTTGATCTTGTCAGTGTCTTTGCCCAGAGAAAGCGGATTGTCCCTCATTGCTTTTAGGATCGAACCAAGATTGAGCTGCTGAGGTGTAGTGGAAGAAGCTGTTGCTACTGCTTGTGGGAGGTTCGCAACAGAACTTGTGTTTTGAAGAACAGGAATAAAAGAGGTCGTGGGTGGAAGCACTAGCTCGGCAACCTCAACCCCCTCCGCAACATCTCTGACAGGAGGTCCTTGGTGTTCAGGTGAATCAGGTGGTGGCGTTGTTGTATCAGTATCAGTTTCTCTCAACACCGGAGCAATGGTAGCGGGCGGCTCCACAATCGTCTCCGCAGGCACAGGCTCGACAACCGGCTCTGGCACCGGATCCGGCGGCACAGGATCGACAACTGGCTCCACAGAAGGACAAGGGGGGACAGAGAGGTGACGCGTCCGCTTCTTCCCCTTTCCATTGGTGATGGGTGGAGACGTTGCCACTGGAGGAGTCTTCTTCTTTTTGTAGGGGTTCTTCCGTATTGAGCGTGTCGAACAAGACGCAGAAGCAGATCGAGTCCGGGAAGAAGAAGAAGCCTTGGACCCAGATCGAGTCCGGGAAGAAGCCGGAGCAGATGAAGAGCGGGTCTGGCGCTGTCCACCAGCAACAATGCGTCCATCCTGGATGGTCCGCACCATGATTGCTGCAAAAAATATAAAGGAATCCATGGTCAAACACAAAAAGAAGCAAAAATGGTGGTGAGCAATTCCAAAAAAGCAAGCACAGCAGCGACAACGACAGCAAACAAAAGCTCCCCCAAACAACTTACAGCGTAAATAAAGAGCGTTTGGAAGTGTTGCAAAGAATAGATCACTGATAGTGTTGGATCGGAACTCAAAAATCCCATTGTCGACAACAAAAGAAGCGTTTTGAATGTTACCAGATTTGAAATTATGACGGATTTGCTGGGGTCCGAAAAAAAGATCCACCGTGATAATACCGTGTTTGTCATGTAGGACTCAGTAGAATTCCTACAGAGTTAGCTAGTCCCATCACCAGAGAGACAGACCGTGTCAGTCCCACCAGTTGGTTGTGTTTTTGTACACGCACGACTCGAAAATAGACCTTGTGTACTGTTCAACTACAGAGTCCCACGACAAAAAACAAAACGAATACAAAAGTATTTCGTGTGCGTTTGACCGTTGTGTACTGTTCAACTACAGAGTCCCACAGCAAAAAACAAAAAAAGTACAGATGTAACACGCTCGAGCTCCTATCCAAGTTTTCGTGCACCCTACAGCGCTGCTCGCAGCAGCTGCAGCGAAAACACCCTCCAGCTGCAGCAAAAACAGCAAGCAATGGTGCTGACAAGGACCACCTCCACATCGTGCTCTCTCTTAGGACCATGCTATTACATATGATACTTACCTCTCTTCCGTCTCCTCCTCCTCGTGGTACCGGAACAGCAGCTGTACATCCCGCCCAGCTCTCTTTCCTTGGCTGCGCCGCGGAAAAGAGGAGCGGGGGATGTTACAGCTGCTGTTCCGGTACCACTCGGAGTCGGTTTTCGTAGACACGTGTCCACCCCTATGTAATAAAAAATACTCGGCGCGCGCGCCTCGTATTTTTCATCACATAGGGGGGACACGTGTCTACGAAAAATAGGAAGAGAGGTAAGTACATATAGTAATGTGTTATGTACTTCCGGGAATCACTCATTTCGGAACAGAGGAAGTACAACTTTCCGCAATTTTTTGGTGATCCATTCGTTCCTGATAGGAAATGCGCTAGGACTACTACGGAACCTGGAACTTGCAGTAATCCTGCGAGAGCAGAGAACACCACTCGACGTACCCCTTAATAGAATAGTTCTACAATGATACTATTGCACCTTCCGGAAAGATGAGCAATGATCGTTATTCCAACCAGACCCATTACGAAATACTTGGAGTATGCAAGAATGCAAGCCACGATGAAATAAAAAGAAGCTTTCGAAGACTTTCGCTGAAATTCCACCCAGATCTTAACAAGGAACATTCTTGTGGAGAGAAATTCAAGGTTATTGCCAATGCCCATACGGTGTTGGCGAACCCTGCGGAGCGAAAAAAATATGATCGTCAACTTATGGAAGAAATAATGTGGAGGGGAGGAACGGGGTATCGCCGTGGAGGGGTGAAGGACTTCTCGGGTGCTGATCGAAGACATCGTAGGCCGCTCCGACCTGCCGGCCATGTTGTAATGGAAACTCTGACAAATCCCAGATTTTTCATGTTGGGATTGATCGGATTTGGAGGTGTAGCAGTCCTGGGCTCTATCTTAGGAGGCATTTCCTCGAAGCGACCGGAATATCAATCATACGAGCCACTAGTTGAGGCGTGGAAAAATCCTCTTACGGGTCGATACGAACAACCAGCTCCATGGGACAAGGAATACCAGAGAATGAAGCCTAAATTGGAGCTAGTACCAAGGGAAAAAGTTTGGAAACGACACAGGTAAAGAAACCGTGATCTATCTGATAGTTTTGATAATTGTATTTTTACGCATATACTTCGTATATGTTTTACGATCACGAGCTGCCACCGTGCGATGGCTCAAACTTACTGCAAGTGAGAAGGCGTGAATGCGTCGATGGAAAACTAACGGCAATTCTTAAACGTCAAATGGTTTGAAAGCGTGGGGGAGAGTAGAGTACCGAGGCAATTGTTGCTCAGAATGAAGGAGGATCATTCGAGTACGAATGGTTTAATTCTCTAGAATCTGCTCACATGATGAACTATTTGACCCAGACAATGGTTTCTGTAAAAATGTCTGCACGCATTCAATTTTCTGGAACTACACTTTGAATAATTAAGAAAGCTTCGATGACATCCAATTGATTGCATATTGTTGCACTTGAACTGCTTCGGGAAACCCAGCTGTACCTAATCCTAGATAAGCATGAGGTACATTATGAACAGCCATGAGCTCAGAATCAACACCTAGGACACGCAATCTCTCGTTAAAAACAACTGAATCATCCAACAATGGATCCATCGAACTCGCGAAAAGTAACACCGATGGGAATCTCCTCAGAACTTCATCCGCGGCATAAAATGGAGACACTAATGGATCTTTAGTATGAAAACCAGGAGGAACATACGCCTCTGAGATAGCAGATATCAAAGCGCTCGGAAGCACAGGATCCCTCGTACCAATGATACGAGAATGAGATGGCTCTGTCGTTAGATTCAGTGCAGGGCAAGACAGCATAATTGCATCTGGCATTCTTTCCGCTCCGTCTACAGGAATCTCAATTTCATCTTTTCGTGGAGTGGAGGTTTGTGATGAAATATCCGTTGGGCTATCGTCACTGCTCTCTGCTTCCAAACTACGCATTGCCAATTGAACACATAGCGCTGCGGCAAGGTTGCCGCCTGCGCTTTCTCCTGTGACTATAATTGAATTCGTGTCGAACCCTATGTCAATACTCCCATTCACAAGCGCATTATAAATTCTTGTTACTTGGTTCAATTGATGAGGAAATTTGTTCTCGGGAAGCAATGAGTACTAGATAGCAACTCATGTGATGAAGATGAGTCGAGTGAAAGTAAGAGTGAAAGTGTGGGATAGAAAAAATTTGTACCGTGATCGACTTACCTCAGGGCAGATGATTACAGAACCGGTAGAAGAGCTCCAATCCAGCAAGTAAGGAAGATCAGAGGCAATAGTGTGTGCAAAGAAACCTCCGCCCGTCAGGTGTAAAATCACATCTCGCTGACAACTCTGACCTTTTGATCCAACAAAGCTCTTTCTACCGATTTTTCGCTTTTCAGTTTGCACATGTATTTCCGTTTCAGCAATAGTGGATAATCGCGAGAACTTTTTAAATGGATCCCCAGGCCTTTTTTTCGCCTGGCGTTGGAGAACAGCTGCCAATTCAGGTGCTGGATCCTTGGAAAGGATGAAACAAGGGACACCGCACAAGATGATTCGGTCAGCTACGGAAGCCCCTTTGACGATTCTTGACGCCTGTAGCATTAGATCTTTTAGTACCGGAAGAGACACCATCCCCCTTTGAGTGGAACAAACGATTCTTTCGTTAAGTGGAGGTCGTTACTATGATCTCAAAAGATACCCTTGTTGCAATTCATTCCTACTTACCATGCATGGCGAATCAAGTCGCAGGAAGACTCATTGACTACTGCTGGGGTTGGGGCCCCGGTGATAGTGTAGAAAGAAGCCGCAGCTCCTGCAACCAAGGGAAGAAAAAAAGGATTCGGGTTTTGTTTCGTACAATGAACGCCTACTCCAACCGAGGCATAGTATATTTCCATAAATCGTTTTAACATGAGGAATCTAATCTCACCAGTTGACCTCCAAAAGTGAGATTTGCTACCGTGTCTCTTTGCGTACTCGATTAATAGTCTAGATTTGTGATCTACATCGAGCGAGCTTTCCATCTTTGTACACGCGAAGGACTCGTGTTTCGGTCTCAGTTGTATCCGTGAGGAATTATAGCCCGACTCACGGGGGGCCTCCGCATTGTAGTTGATCAATTCCCACTGTTGATTCCAGTCCAAAAGCTCATTGTTGCTTCGAGAAATCTTGTCGGACACCCAGCACCTATGTAGAAATTTTTTTAAAAATAACAAACTGAGAAGACAAGTGCTCGCCTTGGCGGTCAGAATCAGTTTATCGCTGTCGTATGAAGACGTGGAAGGAAGCTGAATTTTTCTTTTTAACTTTCCAATGCAGTTCCGACCGAAGAATCCACCAATCATTCCTGCCCCCAAGCACAAGAAACTGATTGGTGGTATATTTTTGTAAATATGTGAATCTTTGGATACGAGATTCTTGTTCTCAGCGTTCTGCGTTCCGCTTTCAGTTCGAAGCAATTCATCAATTCTACGGCCTGTTATTACATAGTGAGCATCGTCAATTCGAACCAGCAAAAGCTGGAGAGCAACAACAAGCCGAAATATAAGTTGACTATCAATGCTCCGTGCTCTTTTGGCGTATTGAAATTGTCTGTCAACTGCTGGATCTTGCGGGTTCCGAGGACACGATCGATATCGATCGCTTGATTGACCATCTCGATTTTTTTTTTCTTTTCCTTCTTGCACGACTTGTTTCAAATCTTTTAGCGCTTCAATTATATCAGTGTGTTGGTTACGTCCTTCAGGTCCATGCAAGTACAAAATTTTGAAGATGTGGTTGGCAATGATTTTCTCTGTGGAATTGAGACTATCTTGTAGCTGAAAAAGAGTTTCGTATCGTCCTTGAGAGAATTTGATTCGGGATATTGTTATCCTCAGACTTCTTTGGCATTGCAGTAATAAGGGAACAGCCTCAAAGAGATAGGGCGACGGGAGGCTCATTTTCAATTTTGCCCAAACATTGAAAAGAGATACAAATTAGAAGTGCTTCGTAGTTGTGAAGTTCGATACTCGTACTGGTACTCGGTGGGAAGGTTTGCGACTTCGATTATGTACTTGTAAATTATACACCCCCCCCCCCCCAGGTCCCCTTTCGCTTGAAGACCGGGTGCTCCTTCTCCTGGACGATGAAATTGATGTCCCCCGCTTCCATGTTTGGTTTTTCGTCGGCCTTGCCGCGGAAGACAATCTTCTGCTGGTGCTTCATGCCCTTTTCCACCAGGACTTCCAGGACCCGATAATCGTATCGAACGCGCAAAACTATGTCGTACGAGATAGATACTCAATACGTAAGGTTAAGGTTACCCGTTCAATAAGTACAGTAGTAACCTTACTCAGAGGACGTACGCAATTGTAAGCATTAGTAAAAAATCTTACTCTTGTAAATTAACAGAACAAGCCTACAATCGATGTAACATAACCTAAATGTACTAATTGTATTAACGTAAAAAGTGAGATATCTGATGTATGTGTTTTCCTGGTCCTTCATCGGGTCAACATTTCCATTTCTGATGTTCCAAAAATCTGTGGTTCTCCCTTCTCCAAAAATATTTGGCGAACCTCAACGGTCATTTTGGATTTTGTAAACCTTAACTCTATAATTTCTCCAACACACTCCTGTGGATTCATTCCGGTCCTTCAGTACTCGGTGTTAATCCATATCTGTCCATGGCCTCTTCATATTCCTTTCTATACTGATTGTCATGCTCATCATTGATCCCCAATATAAGGTTTCGAAACTTCCGGAAGAGTGCTCCTTGTACCGGTTTGGTGTAATAGTCTGCAATCATCTCTTTTGTTGGGCAATGACGGACCACGATCTCCTTTCGTTTAATTCTATCGGTCACAAAGAAGTACTGAATGTGTATATGCTTTGATCCTTTACCACATGATAACCTTCCGTTATTCGCCAGGAGTATTGCTGCTTCATTATCCTGGTACAACACATCTTTGTCACTGTTTCCTCCCTGGGCCAATCGGAAGTATTGGAACCAAATATGCTTGGGCAACTTTTCCCCAACAGCAATAATCTCAGTTTCGGTGGAACTTGTGGTGTTTAATTTTGTTTTGTTTGATGATCCATAGATGGTCCCCCGGCCTCCGGTGACCATGACGCCAACATGTCCTCTCATGTTCTCATGGACTGCATGAGCCCCATCAATATAAAGTGAAATTTCCTTTCCATCATATCTGAGAATCAGTGGGAGATGTTTTGATCCTTGTAGGTATTTCATTAGATGCCCGAGCTTCTTGTAATCATGTTCGTCTGGATTCCGGACCCTCGTGCAAAGAAATGCGACTGCCGTCTGTAGATCCGGCCGCCCTCGTTTCCCCAGGTACAGCGCCCTGGCTGTCATGGTATGAAAATAGTCCTTTTCATCCTGGTTAAGTCTACGGATATTGTTCTCATCATCTGGTGCAGTTCGGAATAGGTGTTCTGGTGCTGCAGTTGGCTTCTCCCCTTTCATATCATCCTTGAGGTCGTTCAGCATCTTCTGGATGTAATCGTACATGCTGATCTTCACTTCTCCTTTTACTCGGAAGTCGATTGTCATCCCCAAGTATTCATGTACCTTTCCTCTGACTTCAGTCATAGGATCAGTTTTGCCATAAATGGCTTTTAGCTTGTTGATAATTTTGGTTACCTCATTAGGATCCACGTGACTAATCTTCATGTCGTCGACATGGAAAGCCACTGTCATTTGCTTCCCGTCGATTGTTTTGTTCCAAACACATGGATCATATGGGTTCATAATGAATTCCCACTCACTGAGGTGACCAATTAGCTTCTTGTATGACAGTAATGCTGCGTTCAGTGTTCCATATATTGCCTTGCTGCACTTAACGAATATTACCCATTTCCCTCGAACCTTCTGTAGGTGTGGTTTCCATCGCTCGTTGTCCAATTCCACTAGTGCCAGCGCTAATTCCCCATCCACTCTTAGGATAAGGCGTCCTTCCATTGGCGTTTGTAAGAAGTGTCCTGGTAGATCCAGCGTTGCAACGTCCCTACCTTCGTAAGCGTCCATCATCAGTAAATAGAAGAGCCCTTCGGTTGAAACGGTCGGTGATCGTGTATCCTCTTTGGTCATCCATATTCGCTGCTTTCGTCCATCTGCGCAAGCCCGTCCTTTAATGCTTCCATCCCTCTTCCTTGTTAGAAACAATAAGATGGGTAGTGCCAGTCTCTTATCTTCATTGGATAGTGTCTTATACTCAATTTCTTCAAACACTTCTCTTGATAGCATTTGTTTCATCTCTTTAGTCGTCGCAGCCTTCCCCTCATCGCCAAATTTCTCCAGCCCAGCCTTCAGTCCGTATTGGGTCATCAGGAAGTGAGTTATTTTATCCTGACATTTTTGAGAGGCTGTTCCCAGGAATTCCATGGCGCGCTGATAGTTATGCTGCTCGTTTCCACTTGTGATCAGTTTAACGTTCTCCTTGAACTCAACGGTTCTCTGTAGGTATTGGTATGCACTCCTGTGCTTTGACCCTTCACCTCGGAATCGTTTATATTGGGATCCACCAGTCATTATGTTGATATATGCATCCTCATATCCTGGCCATATATATGGCTGGATGTTCTGTCGGGTTGGCCGACCTTTGGGGGTATCACTCTCCTCACTGTCACTTTCGGCACCCGTCTCATTTTCATCCGTGTTGTATTCATCTTCATTCTCTGAAGTATTCTCCTCCATTTCGCTATCCTCCTCGAAGATGATTTCGATCTCGTCGTCCACTCCTGTGTCCTCGACAGCGTTGTCTTCGGTATTTGAATCATCTTCATTATCACTATCGTACACTCCTGTGCTTTCCTCATCATCTGAAGTCACCTTCGGGTCCACTGTACTACCCCTGCTGCTTTCACTTGATACGCTTGTGTCCTCAGTGTCATCCGCGACGGTGTCGTCATCTATGATTTCGTTGTTGTGTCCATCAGTGAACAATAGTCCTTCGGGGTTCCTCTCCCCCATGGTATTGACTTGATCTATTACTTCATCTGGCATTGGCAAGATGTGGTAGTCAGGTCTATCTCTCTCCACTTTTCTCCCTGTCGTTAGGCTCATGAATATCATTCCTCCTTGTAGATTGTGCATAGGCCCCATGGCTATGGCTCCAAATGTTCTTGTTTTCAGTGTATTATCAGTTCCCCTCCGAACCTGGGCATATGTACCGTATGGCACATCACAATGCAACTTATAGTCGAGCTTCTTCCCGGTTACAATGGTCATGGGCGATAGGATCTTTGATATGCCCCCTTCCCATGATATGCCATTTATGTACACCATCACTGACCCTATAAGTCCAATCACCATCCTATTTGGTATTTTCTTAAATGGGGTGTTGTGGAAAGCACATCTGGCTCGTTCTTTTATAACCCGTATGAATCTCTCGACCTCAGGTACATGTTCATCTTGTGCGGCGATGTTAAGTAGAATTCCTATGCCCGCCAGCTCGTTATCTAAGCACTCGAACTGCTTATCTGCCAACATAAGCCCGATTCTGAACCCACGTCGCTGATAGAATTTTTGCAGCTCCTGTAACACTTTAAACAACGACTCCTCAGTCATATCTTCGATTGGGTTGGCAGTCCCATAGTGGATGTGTTTGCTGATAGTCACCATAAATGGTATCTTGTTGACCTTCATGATATCGATCGACACGGTCAGATCCATGTAATGATCCATGATCGTTTGCGGGATTGCTGTTAGGTTGGACTTGAGCTCCTTCCGTTTCTGTCGAACCATCTTCCCTTGTAATCCAGCCACCCTGGTGCCGAAGATCTTGTTCATGATTGTAACGTCCCTTGGCGTAAACGGATTGTTTAGTATTGTCCCGTTTTTAATTGCTCGTATCATGTCCGCATTACTCCAGTTTGTTACTGCTTGTAATTTTCTCACTGCGATTGCTGTTGCATTATCTTTCCGCGAAAATTTTGCTTGATTTCCTTTTATGGTTTCCACTGCAATTTCTTCTAGGTCGATCTCAGTAAATGATTGTCCGGACATCGATGCGATGGTCTCACTGCTGTCCCAATAGTACAACCCTTTGTTCGATGGCACAAATTTTCGGGTTTTGCCGTTAGGATTGGTCACCTTGAACACGTCTTCCACTCCATTGTGGTATTGCACGATGTATCCCGGCATGTTGGTTACAATGTGGAATGAAAGAATGTTTGCAATCCCCTCTGGATAGAAATACACCTCTCCAAATCCGGGTAGGTCCCCAATCTGTGTGATCACCGCCTTGCCGGCATTCGTATATAGGTGTAAGACCTTTGGTGCACTTCGAATGTTCTTCAGGAATCTCTTATTATAAAACACATTCACGCTGGAACAGTTGTCGATTAGGATCCATTTAGGGTTCAACCTCTTCTTACATTGATTGAAAGCATGCTTGTTCTTTCCGCGAAGATCCTCAACCAATACTTCGTCTGTATGATTCATGTAGAACTGTATATCATAATCATCTCCGTCCAACTCTGTCTCCCATTCATCATCTTGGCCTTCGGTGATTGAATTATTATCACTTCCTTCCATCACATTACACTGGGCGGATTCCTTCTTCTCTTTCGATTGGTTATACGCCTTTCGTCTTTCATCTCTTGTTGGATCGCCATTTTCTTTTGTTGTATGCGGACAATCGGATGCAATACAGTCATTCTCGCGATCGCAGTTGTGGCATATGTAGTGTCCTTTTGGACGCCATTTTCGTGTTGTTGTTGTCGTTCCTTCATCCTGTTCATCGCTGTCCTCGCCAATTAGGAACTGGTGACCGGAGAACCGTCCTCGTGTTGACCCACCCGGTCTGTTCACTTGGTATAGTCGGGGATTAAACTTAAAATCTTCCAATTCTGTGTGTGCTTCCACCAAGCTCTTAGGGTATTCGTCTCGACCCTTCGTCATGGCGTTATGGCAGTCCTGTTTGTATATGGCATACTTTGATTCATTCGCGTTCATGAAAAAGAGAATTGCCAACGCCCGATCTCTTGCAATTGATTTTATCTGTTGTTGGGTAGCAGTCGTCAGGCTTCCCCATTTGAACTTGGTATGTTTTTCTATTTTCTTTACTTTTGTTTTTCTTGTTATTGGTTCTGTCTTTATCTTTGTTTCTTTTTCATCGGTCTCTTCGGTCTTATCGAGCTCCTCGACCTCATCGATCTCCTCATTTGGTTCGATCTCGTCACCTGATGCTTCCATATTATTGTATCCTTGTTCCTCCAGGACGTCCTGAATATCTTTGATATCATAAAATCTTGCTCCATTCTTTTCTGCAACATTGACTAGGACTTCAAATTTTTCCAGATATTCTCCTAAATCCATCTCGTCAGTTTGCCTGAAGTTATATACCTTCTTCTTCGTTAGGAAGCGCTGTACACGCCTATTTCGTGTGGAGTCTCCTTGCTCGCATACCATTTCAATGAGTGTTAAGAGTCCAATCACTGATTTGGTTGCATGTACCTTTGTGTAGTTCTCCTTATGGGCTTTGATTTTGTTGTGCATTATTGGATTGCATTGGTCCCAAAGTACCTTGTATAACTTGGTCAAATTGTTTCTGGTCTTCGTCATGATATCCTTGTATATTTTCATATCCTGCTTGTAACTATCCTTGGTGAACTCCCTTCGAAGGTCAGTTAGTCCTTTGAGTTCATCTTCAGTGGGTTCGATTGGTTCATCCATTGTCACAATGGTGAGTTCTCTCATCTCGAGACTTGTTTCTTCATTCCCTCCATATGTTTTGGCAGCATAGGTGATGAATTTCTTCCTTGAAGTAATCCATTTCTTTGTATGAATTTGGTTGTGGACAAATACATGGTCTCTGATTGCTTCAGTTCCCCCTTTGAATGTAGGTGGTCCTGTCGCATTTACCTTCCCTTTTCGTCGGTTGGACCTGCGTCTCTTTTGCGATGTGTCCTCTCCTTCCTGTTCTTCGGCCTCTTGTGCAGCCGTATTCTCCTCTTTTTCTTTTTCCGACATTGTCGATGTATCTTAGTTATCTTATTGATGTTGATCTTCCTTGTTTATCCTTGCCTTTTTACGTTAATATCTTGTAAATTAACAGAACAAGCCTACAATCGATGTAACATAACCTAAATGTACTAATTGTATTAACGTAAAAAGTGAGATATCTGATGTATGTGTTTTCCTGATCCTTCATCGGGTCAACATTTCCATTTCTGATGTTCCAAAAATCTGTGGTTCTCCCTTCTCCAAAAATATTTGGCGAACCTCAACGGTCATTTTGGATTTTGTAAACCTTAACTCTATAATTTCTCCAACACTTACTGCAAAGATTGATCGATTTTTGATTTCGGTTTCGGATCGTTGATCGAACCAAAACCAAAACAAATAATGCAAGAGGCACGAGGGTGTCTCGGTATTTCCTCATTCCTTATCTATCTCACCTGATATCTTGAGGTAAGAGGTACAAACACTGTACCCAAACTATCCTCTGCGGAAAATGGTGCAATCGCTGAATGCGAAGGCATTGGCTACCTTGGCCTACGTGCTAAGGCATCCAACGATATTAATCCCGCACGTGTCGGTGACAAATGTCTCAGAACTGAATTACAAAGCCATGAAGGAGTATGCAGGTATTCGTGCAATTATATTTGACAAGGACAACACGTTGACCGCTCCCTACGGCATGGCTGTGCACTGTGATGCAGCTACTGGTTTGGAGAATGCGAAGGAAATTTTTGGAGCAGATAATGTCGCCATTATGAGCAACAGTGCTGGGACAAAAGACGACCCGGGCTACGAAGACGCGAAGCGCATTGAAGAAGCTTTGGGGATTGCTGTGATTCGGCATGATGTGAAAAAACCCGGCGGATTGGATGAAGTTTTGACACACTTTAATATGGATGATCCTGCTGCCTTGTGCATGATCGGAGACAGACTTTTGACAGATGTCGTCTTTGGTAACCTTTACTCAATGCTTACAGTTCATACGTTACCGTTGTGCAAAGGAGCAGAGAACAAGCAAGACAATACACCATCGAAGATAATTCGATACATTGAAAATCGAGGTCTTTACGGTAATTGGTTTGGAAGTCGAATGTTGTACAAAAATCACGATTCGAGTCACAAATACTGGCCGGGAGAAAAAGAGTGCCCGTTGAAAATATCGATTCAACAATCAGAAAGAAGCAATTCTAAAGATGATGATACACAATAGAACAATAAAACTTTCTTCGTACTGCTAATAATATTAGTAGGAGTATAACTTGTGCTGGGTAGGATAGTCCAAACATGCCTTATTCGTACGAAGTATCTCACAACTTTCCTCGACGTGTGAGCATTTCGAAAAGTCAATGGTAATGTTTGTCTTTCATTTTTTGTTCTACTATCATAGTGGAGAGTATGATACAATATACAATCCACACATGGTTTCTGCCAATAGAGAATAAACTGTCGGTATCACACGGACACCAAGTTATTTTCTATAAGGTAACGTTGGGCAATCGAGGTCAAAACAAGTTTTTTTGTAAGATCCTATGCAGATAGAATGTGCAGGACAACTGATAGATTCCAATCTATGGCGGTTGTGTAATTTCGTTCTTACTTTCGTCATGACGGAATAAGGGGTGGGGAAGAAAACTTGTTTTGTTGATTTGGTTTCGATTGAGGCATGACATCTTCTTTGACCCGTGATCTGAAAAGGTTACGTGGAAGACTAAGTGACAAGGCATTTAATCTTCTTTTGCTTGCTTTCTCTTTCTCATAATCCAAAAGAGCTCGATTTATCGAATACACCCATTTATCCCTTTCATTCTCTCCCGAGCAGCTGAAAACACGCGTCATCTGCGTTGAAGTTTGTGGGTTGACAGATTTCTTCACATGACGTACTTGAAACCTGAATGGATGCTCGTTATCTGATTTGACGTTATCGATATTATTTTCTGGGAGGATAACCGCAGAATCTAGCGAGATTACTGTTGATGGAGAAGGTGAGTTGCACTCCCAGAAGATTTGAAGAAGGGGGACATCTACTTCGTGCCCATCAGTCCTTGCTTTCTGAAATACAAAACGAAAAACGAGTGGGAAAAAAACAGCCGATCAGTGATGTATCGTTTTCTCCAAGTGACATTCACGTTATGGATCATTCTCTTACTACTAGAACAGCCCACCGTGATTTCCATGCTCTAGATCCTATCCAGTCTAATCCAGAGCCTTTCTTGTCAAGATAACCATGAAAGATGACTTGCTTTATTGTGTACGCAGCTCCCTTTACAAGGACTCCAGGTAACATACGATCGACATCATCCAAATCCTCTATATGAATATCATCGTTGTCTTCAGAATATCCTTCACAGAGGTTTTGATGAGTTGATAAAGCTTCTAACGCATCTTGGTTTTTGATGTCGGAGCTGAGTTTGAGATTACAACATGGACGAGCCTTGTGGTTATCGAGAGTGAAGCTCTTTCGATTCATGGTAGACAAGTGGTAGACAATTAGCTCTTTCAAGCAACGCATTCATTCTCTGTGATAGCAAAAAGTTAATCTCTTCTTGCTCAACAAGCAAACTTCAACGATCTGTAAATTGTGAATGCAAGGAGAGGCCGAACTGTAGTCAATGGGTGTAACAACCCCACTGTTCGTCTCGTGTTTTACAAAAACAAGTAGAAGAAGATCAGTTATGCGTTCGCATCAATTTTTAATTTTAATTTGAGATGTTGAGTGGGTTACAACGAAATTGTGCTTGAATATTTTCCATCTTTAAACAAGATCCGTTAGGGTTCTATTACTGGTGAAAGATTATAGAACTTAAAGTGGGACAAAGATTTCATCGGTCAAACACTAAAAAGTAAGAAGTCCTCAAATTGTATCCCAGGCCCAATTCACAATTGAAACATCACGAAGGCACTCAGGTCTTCGTGTTCACTCTTCCTTTCAACAATATCTAAAATCACGTGATTCATGCGCCCAGAAGTTCTGGGTTTGAAGAGAGAGAAGTGCGACGATGTATTTGACGGACTTTTTTGCTTTGTTTACTGAGTCATATTATTATTTTGACTTGGCATGGTTGCGTTGTATGGAAACCAATTCCTGAAACCTGCTAAATATTGGGTAGCCGACTAAGAAAATCATCACTCCCCACTTAATTGCTTTCGCAAACCCGAGTCGAAGTATTACCAACGCTTGGTGGAACGCGACAGAAGCCTCGAATGCATGTGCAAAGACCGAAAACCAAAAGGCACCACATACGAAGTAAGAAAAAGTCTGTGAAGTTCCGAATACTGCATTTATCGTACTTTCCAAACGGGGAGCCTGAAGTAAAGCGTCTGTCATGTCATCAACACCGATATACGTCCCAAAGGCAAGTAAACTGCAGACGACCAAAATCAAAAGTGAAAGGGGATCTGTAACTAACCAGAATATGCTTGGGGTACACACTCGGTTTTGCAAATCAGCCAGAATGCGCCCATGCAATTCGTCGATAGATTGCAACGGTCGGTTGAACTTGTAGAATGACTCTTTCACTTCGCAGAGATTACCTCGACATAACGTTGCGCGGATTTCACATCCATCTTCGTTCACAGTAGTTATCGCCAGGGAAGTTATTTCAGATCCAGAGTTTATTTGGAAAATAGCTTTGGCCATGCCAAAAACAGCTAATGGATGTTCATTTGTCAACTCCGTTGCGAGTTTGCTACCTTGGTCTTCGCCAATCATCGTCCTCTGTCCTCTGTTGTTCTCTGTTGCTCCCTTGCATCGACGAGACAACAATCTTTCGTTTTCTATGCTCCATGCGTTAATCTTGGCTGGTACTTCGTACAAAGTAACTTACCATACGGTAATACCGTACCGTACGTGATTAATCCTCAACAGAATGAAGCAAAAACCAGAGGTTCAGAGCAGGGATCCATCATTTAGTGATTAGGCAAACATTTTACACATCAAAATTAAAGCATGACACCAACTCTGCCAACAGAGGTGTTGAAAAAGGTTGAAAATGTTTAGAATTCAGTAAGTTTTGATATGAAGTGCTCCCTTGGTAGCTATCTCTCAAAAGGAAAATATGAGTACTTTCTTTCTGTCTGATAATATTTTGCTCTCCTCGTGCTATTCACCATGCAGTGTACATCTGCTAGTAGTAACAACTCTTTTCTTGTGCGTTCTTGTGTAAACATGTAAATTAATCCTGTGATCCAAATTTGATTTGACAACTGTTGTCATGTAAATCTCTTGTGTTTGCTTTTGGTTGGCTTACCATTACTTCTGTTGTCTTTGTTGTCAAGTATCAGCTCTTGTTGTCGCTGATAATTATATTCTCAACTTATGATTCTATGTAATTTTATGCATTCATGAAAACAAATACTTTCTCCATAAATTGCAGACTAGTTTGATTTGGTTAATTCTTTCCATCTCATCTGACACACTTTCCTTGTTCGTTATTTCACCAACAATTTCTTGGGCATATTTGTCCAACAACACATTGGATAGATTTTTGGTATGAAGATCTGCTGTGTTTTCATCAGTAGGGATCCACAAGACCTTAAGAAGTCTGTTTTCCTTGAACTCCCTTAAGAAGTGCGTCTGAACTGCCACATGTTGAGTTCTTCCTCTGACTGATCAGTTATTAAATAGGTGTCATTGACACCAATTTGAAATGTTTTCTGATTTGATTCCACATTCAAATGCCCAATCTGTACAGCAGATCCACAGAACAACAAGAGAAACAACAATACACTGCTTAGACTTTGACAAATGCATTAGCAGCAACAACAGGGGTACTTCCCTTATTCAACAAAACACCAACAAGCAGCAATCAGCCCCTAAGTGTTGGTGTAGATTTGAACTATTGTTGTTGTCCTCCCAGCTCCAATGGATCAGACCTGTCATCGACACTTCCCTGAAGCCAATTGCATGCTGCATTCACATCATTCCCCCTTCAGTGCAATAAGTTCAGTTTTTCAAACACAAAGATGAACTTCCTGTACATATCCCACATACATATCAACTTGTGATCAGACATAGAATGTGATGAGTGACATACATGAAAAAAGTTATCCACAGCTGGAAATTGATAGAAGGCCAAGGGAGATCAGCTTCAAAAAATTAATTAATTACCCATGTTGTATTATTTATTCAGACCTCCACCCAGTAAAAAAGAGGACCCTTTGGCACCTCCATCTGTTAACTGTTTTTTGAGGTAAAATGGTCATTTTTAGACCTTTTTGACCCTGTACCTCTATTTTTTCTTTGGTAAAACTATTTACGACCCCGTTTTTTTTTTCAATTCCAACCCTCGCCCTTTTTTTAACGTCGAAAAG
This sequence comes from Pseudo-nitzschia pungens, assembly GCA_037355855.1. Lineage (NCBI taxonomy): Eukaryota > Bacillariophyta > Bacillariophyceae > Bacillariales > Bacillariaceae > Pseudo-nitzschia > Pseudo-nitzschia pungens. The sequence goes on from CM074758.1 coordinate 6,509,639, forward strand.
TCAATTTTTACCTACCAAAATTTCGTGGTTATGGTCAATTGCTATGCTATCATACCATGCTACCCTATTATGCTACCGTCGGGGTATGGTCATTGGTGTACAATAACTACTATAACCGGATACCCCAGCCCCTGCAGTGATAAGTGAGCAATTGTAGTACACGCCGTCCCTGTATCCCTGTAACCCTGTAGCGCTGTAACGCTGTAGCGCTGTATCCCTGTAGCGCTGTAACGCTGTAGCGCTGTATCCCTGTAGCGCTGTAACGCTGTAGCGCTGTAACGCCGTAACGCTGTAGCGCTGTATCCCTGTAGCGCTGTAACGCTGCAGCGTTGTACTGCCGTAGCGCTCTACATTACTCCACTCGTCACTCTACATTACTTCACTCGCCACTCTACGTTACTCAACTCGTCACTCATTTTTATAATCATATCCTTAGTACATTATGATTTTTTCTAATTTCTACGAATTGTACTTTACGCCTGCTGCCTCTCTCGTCTTGCGAGAAGTTGCTCTTTCGTCACACGCTGGCACTCCTCCTTAATTTTTTCCTTAAACTCCTCCATTCCAAACTCATGCACAATAAATCCTCTTTCAACAATCAATCTCACCCCGTCAGGCAGGTAACCCTCAATACGGACCTCACGGATGATATCGTCTCCCAAGTAGCACCTGACAATGTAATTTGCATCCTCGTGATCAAAATAATGTTTAGTATCATCCTTCAACTCAAAAGTGAAGGTAACCTTGTATTTCGGTTCAAATTCTTCTATTCCACTATTTACGTACAGGACATCAACCGAGAACCCATCCGCCGTTTTCTCCGTTTCGTGCACAATGTTGACTTCTCGATTCGTCCGAATTCCTTCTTTCTCGCAATAATCATAGTGATCGATAAGAATATCAAAAAAACCGAAACCTCTCTCTCCAACATTGAAGCTAAATGGAGTGTTCCACCAAGTCGAAAGCGGTCTGTTTACGAATACGACCTTCATGTCAGCTCTCAATCCCCTCATAATGTCTGCGTTTAAAAATTATTTGTTCAATCTTTGCAAACTGGAATTAATGAATTCACAACAACTGATCACACCATTCGAAACACTTGACATGTTTCTCAGCATCAATTCACTCTACATGTTTCTCAGCGTAAATTCTTTGGTTTCACGATCACAAAATCAACTTCACTAACAAATGAGAAATGTTTCCCAGCCGAATTCCACATAACTTTAAGTGCATCCACGATCCCTTCTTTTTTACGGCGAGAAGTGGAATTGTCACGGCCGATCGGAAATGTCACAGCCGATCCTTTTTAAAACCTCTACGCCACGTTTAATCCATCATACATTATGTTACCCCGCTGAATTAACCAATCAAAAAATTCGATTTTCCAGTACAAATTCTACCAGCAGTGCTCTACCTGGATGTGCGATGTCTTCATTCTCCGCTACTTGGAATTGTCACGGCCGATCCTTTTTAAAACCTCTACGCCACGTTTAATCCATCATACATTATGTTACACCGCTTAATTAACCAATCAAAAAATTCAATTTTCCAGTACAAATTCTACCAGCAGTGCTCTACCTGGATGTGCGATGTCTTCATTCTCCTCTTACTAACTCGTCTCTCTCCATTGTTCAAGTTGTCACTCTCCATTGCTCAACTCGTTATTCTCCACTGCTCAACTCGTCTTACTCTTCAACACTCCGACGTTTTTATAAACGTTCCACACTCCGACGTTTTTATAAACGTTCCACACTCCGACGTTTTCGACCAATTTGGTTTCACCATTTCTGTTTCACCAATTACGAGTAAGGTTTACCCACGGTATCATTTGGTTTCGTGTTCACAAATACTCCACGATCAAAAAAAATAAAAGAAACCCAATCTCGTACACCTTCAAGTGTCCCACTTCCCATCAATCAAAACTCAGTTTTTCATCATAAATTTCTTTCATCATAAATTTCTCGGTCTCATCATGGTGAAACGTCACAGGAAACTAACAGCAAGAAAGTCCTCCGGTCCCTCACGCAGATCTCCTTCTTGAACGGAACCATCGCTTGTCTATTCTTGATGATTATTACAAAACTTTTTGGGATGAAGCTCGGAAAGTAGCAGCAGGAGAAGATTCTTCCGAAGGAGAAGATTCTTCCGAAGCCGAAGATGCTGTCGAACAACAAGTCGAACAAGAAGTTCCCCTCGAAGATTATGCCATCGAAGGCAACAACCCCAACCCCAACGAAGAAGATCAATATGCCGTCGAAGATGAAGGTTCCAACGAAGATGAAGGTTCCAACAAAGAAGTCGGTTCCAACGCAGAAGACGGTTCCAACGAAGAAGACGGTTCCAACGAAGAAGACGGTTCCAACAAAGATGAAGGTTCCAACGAAGATGAAGGTTCCAACGAAGATGAAGGTTCCAACAAAGATGAAGGTTCCAACAAAGAAGTAGTTTCCGATGAACAAGAAGTTTCAGTCCAAGAAGATTCTCCTTCAGTCCAAAAATTTTCTTGTCCACCCGAGATTAGCAAATCTCAATTGCTTGATGGTTTTTTCGAATTATATTCCAATCGAGTTCATAGAGAAAATTCCCTCAAAGATAATGCCGTCAATTCCGGTGAAGAAGAACAAAAGCAAAATAGTCATTTCGATTCTGTCGATTCCGGTGAAGAAGAACAAAAGCAAAATAATCATTCTAACGATGACGACGACAACGACAACGATAGTGAATTTCGGCCTCAAACTGATGATGAAAGCAAAGATAACGATGACCCCGAAGCCCGGAAGAAAAAGAGATTGAAGCAAACACAGTCTACAAGGGCCGAGAGCATCCCAAACTTTAAGGACGACGCCGTTCTACGAAAGGTTGAACTTCTCGCGAGGCACACGAAAATAGCTCAGTTATGCAGCACCTTCGCAGACGAGTCACAATACGAGACATTTCCCTCTTGCATTCACTTCACAGCGGCATTCGATGAAGTCATCCCAGTACCAAGTGATTCAAAACTCAACGCAGATGGGTATAAGCGAACGGATGGTCCATTAATGACATTTCTGATTGGTCCAGGGTTTGACGCGAAAAGAAAATTGATTGGTGAGGAATTAATCAAAGCTGGCCAATGGTTCATTAACAACTCCTGCAAAAAAAGGGATGGACTTTTCTACACCCACAGTTGTTCAGAATACCAGCTTCGGCATTTTGGTCGTATCAGACTCTCCCCCGATGCTATTAAAAAAAAAAATCCTAAAGGAAAAAAGAGATTTATTTTCGGATTGGTCAGACGAACAGTTTGTTCTCTTCTATGACCACCAGTGCCATGCCATGCGGATGAACGATGAAGAACTGTTGTTGTGGTTTGATGTAGTGCATAATCGGACATTGGGACTTGACATCGATACGGTTTCTCTCGACCAAATAAAAGTTGTAGTAGAAGCGGCAATACAAGCTGTTATGGAATCCAGAGAACAAGACAAACAGAAGCAGAAAGAAAAGAGCGATTCTCGCAAGAAACCTCTCCCTCGCGGCAAGAAACATCCTCCTCGCGGCAAGAAACCTCCTCCGCCCGGCAACAAAGCTCCTCCTCCCGGCAAGAAAGCTCCTCCTCCAGGCAGGAAAGCTCCTCCTCCCGGCAAGAAAGCTCCTCCTCCCGGACCACGACCCGGACCCGGACCACGACCCAGACGACGAGGACGAAATAAATAATTGTAACACGGAACGATTAACCAGTACAAATTGTACTGGGTTTTTAATAAAAAAAATTATTACTCATCTTACAACGGTACCCTATTACTCTACCTTATTACTATAGATAGACTTGTCCAGTCAATCAGTCAATAAAAAAAATTCTATTTCCCCAGTACAAACTGTACATGAAAACGAGTAGAAAAAGAGATTACTTCCTACCTTTTTACTCCACCGATTTTGATTTTGATTTTGATTTTGATTTCGATTTCGATTTTGATTTCGTGGTCGTGGTCACCGTATTTTTGCACATAATAACTCGCATAATAACTCATCTCGTTTGCATCACAACCCACTTTTTACACAACTCGTTTGCATCACAACCCATGACTTTTTACACAAATCACCGCTTGTTCGATTCAGAATCCGACTTATTTTGAGCAGAGTTGCTTCATTGCACTCCGTCTTGTGAACGAAGAGAACCCCTACGGTAGGCTCTTGGCTCATTGTACTTTAGTCCTTAAATATCCTTGTCTGAAAAACGGAGAATCACCTCTATGGCATGGACGAGAGATTGTTCGCTTGAAAGACATTGTTTGACTTGGCCCCCAAACGTCTTGAAATCAATCAATCTCCATCCATCACCGGTAGGACTTCAACAGGTGCAAGTTCTTGTTTTCGTGACATAGGAGGAAGAAAAGAACACATCGGCAGCGGACATTCATCGGCAGCGGACAAAAACGGAACACGACAAAGACGAAAGACGACGATTTAGACGAAAGACGACCGACGACTGACGATTTAGACGAAAGACGACCGACGACCGACGATTTAGACGAAATCGACAAAGGTACGCTAATACGATGATGATTTCGCCTAGGAAGATTTTAGAATTATTACTCATCCCCAATTTAATGTTTCACAAAGACCATGAAGACGCAACGGAAGACCACGAAGACGCAACGGAAGATCACGAAGACGACGACAACAATGACAGGCAACGAAATGTCCAAAAGAGGCCTCTACAAAAAAGCCAAAAGGAAAGCTGCTAAGGAAGCGAGAAGAAGAATGACATCGAATTTTATCAAGAACGCACCACCCAAGTCGAAAACCCACACCACCTATAAACACGTGGCTAGGATAAGACCAAGAATCGATGAACCTACTCATTCAGCAACGTCCAATAACATCGTCAAAACACAGCTGAAGAGGGTAAGCAACAACGATTTATTTTACAAAGGTAAATTTTTTGTAACAGACTGGGGTCGAGAGAAAGTTGAATCCAACAAATACGAATGGAATGACATTGTCTCTATTAATCCGCAAGCCAAGATGAAACCTTTCAAGACAATGGATAGTACAGAGGATAACCACCTAATTGCAGTGGATCGATCGCAACCATCACTGCGAATATTTGCCAAAGCATCAAGAACAGAAGGGAGACAACATCTGGCTGGAACCAACAATATCCGATATACAAGAATGTTTGCAGAAGATGTTGTTGCAGCGAAACCAACAGTCAAAAGAGGATGTGAGTGTGGTAGTGTCGATGATGGGTATGCCATTGTTGGTATTCGACCCAACCGTGCAAGTCGTGGCATAGGTCAGTATGCGTTCAAAAAAAAGGTGGGCGAACGGAAAAAGGAAGATTTGAACATGGTCGCGTCCCATATTGTGAATGAATTGGAGGATACCATACGGCCGGTTCAGAATTTTTTCGGTCGTGAAATATCTGTGATTCGTCAGGTGGAGAGGCAAACCACACTCGAAACAGTCGGGGGTAGTCACTATCTTGCATTCTCGACAGGTAAGAATTATCATTCCAAATGCCATATCGATCGATCCACTCGTGTTTGTGTTCCGGACTTTCATGTACCGGTATGTTTGATATCCGGACTTGTAGATCTACAATAGCTAAAGAGAGGTCCAGCACCTCTGAATCCCAGCAGTTTTCCTATACTTGGACAAGTCCGCTGACTTCAATCCCAGGAATTGACGCGTCGGTCAACTTCAGTCCTAGCAGTTCTTCTATACTTTGCGGCGCCGGTCAACTTCAATCCCACCATCTGGACGTCCAAGGTTTTCTATTGTACCTATGTTCACTATCCACCAATGGAGATGGATATAATCGATTCCCACAAGTGTTCGATACTTAGATGTGGGAGTGACGTGGGAGTGACACTGCCGGCGGTGCTATTGGTATACAATCAAAAACCTATTGCAAATAAACTGGAGCAAACAGCAGCAAACACTAATTCATTATTTCTATTTTTGCAACTTTGCAAAAGCAAAATCCAAACTACCACTAAGGAATCTAACCAGATCAAAATCCACCAGCATGGTGGAGCTGGAGACGCGACAATCAACAATGGTGGAGACTCGACAATCGACAATGGTGGAGACGTGACAACAATCGACAATGGTGGAGACCTGACAATACACTCAGTTGGCATACCCCACATTTGCAAAATAGTTTACAAACTCAGGGATTCCCCGAATAATTGCATACAGCTCCTGCTGGAGCTGCGCTGTACCAGAGATATGGTACATCTTGTAGCTCAACGCCATTTTGATAGTATTGAATACATACTCAATCGGTCCATCCACTGGATAATTGACGAGCAATACTGGCACAAGGGGACAACGCTCCGAAAGGGAATGCAAACGCAAATGACAAGTACGAATCCACGTCGCCAACACTGTTGCCGTCGCTGTCGTCGTTGCCGTCATCGTTGCCCCCCCACACTGCCGTGCCCAGCACGAGCAAGAAAACGAACCGAGGAGAACCAAGATGTTCCGGACTACGAGCTTTCAATGGCGTCAATACCGCATGTCAAGAAAGTGAGACGGAGCATGAACAGTAGCAACAATAGGCTTCGCTGGAGGTGGATACTTGGTCCTGGGAGGTATACTGTTGGCCTAGTCATGATCAATCTTCTTCCTATCTCTGCATATCTCACTATAGTGTGTCTCCTCATGTCCTCAGAATCCTCAGAACAATAGCCATTCCCTCCATTTCTAGGGACAGGAATGTCATCATTAGTAGCATATCTAGGCGTTTGGAGACCAGGCTGGACCTTGTTGCTCTTCAGGGGATTGCCATTCACCATGGTCGAATTGTCGGATTGTCGAATTCACGTCGTTGTCGGCGAAATCAGAAGCAGTTCAAAAAATCACTTTCCGAGGTCAATTTTCCAGCGAAAAAAGGCACTAGACCTCAGAATGATGCAAGGATTGCTCTGGACAAGAAAAATGGTTCAATGGGTGTGTTGCAACAGGATTTGGGCAACCACCATGGTCCCCGTCGAAATGAGGAGTGGTGTATTGGTGTCAAAAAAGAAGAAGACTAGAGCCTACACTAAATTACGTAGAAATTTGTACTACAGAGTTTTTCTGAGTTTACGTCGATTCCACATTAACTCCCCGAGTTAATCTGATTAAAAATGGGGGGGATCAGTTGATAGGAATTCCGTAGTAGAGTACTACGTAATTCTTATCAACTGTCCCCCCCGGGGGTTTTACATTGTAAACTCGAGAAGTTAATGGCCGCGCGCCCTTCCCCAGAAATTTTCTCTAGTACTCAATTTGAACGTAATTTAGTGTAGCAATGCTCTGTTTTGACACCCCCTTCCGAAAACTGATTTCTTCATTCTTTTCGACAACACCTTCTCATTCCGACCCGGACCATGGTGGTTGCCCAAATCCTGTTGCAACAGCTCCTTTGAACCCATTTTTCTTGTCCAGAGCAAACCTTGCATCGAGAGTGTGTTTGAGCCCTTTTTTTGCTGGAAAATTGACCTCAGAAAGTGATTTTTCGAACTGCTTCGTTTTTCGACGGACGAGACCTTCTTCTTCGTCCGACAATTCCACCATGGCCGACTTCAATCAGAATTCCGGTAATTCCACTGCTGAGACTTTCCAGCAAGAGATCGATCGCCAACTGAATCACAGAACTGAATTGGATGAAAAGTTTCTGAAACTTGCAGTCAAGAAGATTGCCAACAGAAAAACAATGGTCGGAACCAAAGTGGAGAAATTACAGAAAATCAAGAAGGTTGGTGACGCTGCAGTGATTGGATTCATGAGAAACAACAACAAGAAGCGAATGGCAGACGATGTCAAACTACTTACTACATTGCCCCTATTGCACAGAGCTAAGACTCCTGTACTGGATATTTCTGTGGTAATTTTCTACCTTGCTGAAATCCTACATTCCTTCGCCGGACAATTCCTACTGCAAAGATCACTTCGCGATCTGATAGATCCCTTTACAACGTGCTACAAGGCTGTCACAAGCGAGGTCCGGGAGGATATTGAAGCAAATAACAAGAACAACCTTGTCAAACTACCTCCACACAAAATCACTCGTCGTTTCTTGGAGGGAGGAGCAAAAATTCCAGACGATGAAGTCCTTCGGACGTGCCCATTTTGCTCTCATTCCTATGTCGGTGAACCTGCAGGGAATGCGTTGATTCATGCCAAGAAAAAGGCTGCAGCAGCAGAATATGATACCAAGATGCGTGAGTTCAAGAGTAATGGGTCTTACACAAACGCGGAAGGCGAAACAAGCACTCGCGCTCCACCCAAAGCAAAAATCCGACACGAAGTCCTTCAGTGCCACTGCCATCAGATCACTTGTATGGACGCTGCTGGGAATGGATCTTGTTGCGATTGTAAAGCAAATGGCCGTGCGGAACTGGATAGCAACGACAAGTGCAAGTGCCCGGTCTGTTCTTGTACTTGCAGTTTTGCATACAAAAAATCTGCCGTAAGCATGATTTCCGTCAACAAGGAAGCAAAGAAGATTGCTGACAAGGAAAACATCGGCACCGGCAATGCCGCTGCGGGAAAAGCAATTGGATCCATCTTTGCAATGTCTGCTCTGGAGACTCACAATGCCCAGTTAGGTGCAGTTGCCTTGCGAAATGGTCACACAGACGAAAGTGACAGAGAATATATTTCCAAGGCGCAGGTCGAGGCTTGCTGAAGGATCCTACTGTCGACTTGTCGTCTCTCCGCGATTATGCCGGGACTGCTGTCAATATTCGACTTCCGAATGGAGCTGTTTTCGATACTTGGCTTCTTGGCAAAGAGAATGGGGGTTTTTGGGAGAGGAACAACCAGCTTGAGAAACCTGCTGTAGCTGCATCAAATGGACATGGTTCTCTCGAGATGGGGCCTCCAGCAGCAGCGCCAAGAAACGCCACTTCGGCTGCAACAATCAGTCCAATCCCACCAGCCAAAGCAACGCCAGCGATGGCAACTCCTCCAGCAACGCTGCCAACTCTCGGTCCTTTCGATCCAAATCGATCAAGTGAGATGAAAAAGCCACCCCCTAAGAAATCACAGCATCATAGAGTTCCAATCTCCGCGACCATGAAGACTTTTCTTTCTGTCGACGCTGCAGTGAATGGAGTAAAGATGCCATCTGTAACGTCACAAGCACAGGTGGACCGGCTCATGAAAGAACAGGAGATAATTGACCGCTTGAAGGATGTGACAGATACAACTGACAGGTCTTAAACAATCAATAATGTTGTTGTGTGCGCTTACAATCCAATTATCAATGTTGATTTGCCAGCATCTCCTGACTCTGCCTTGGGTAGGGATGTCGCTCACATTATCGATCTCCCCTTCAGGAAGGTGAGAAAGATTGCTCAAGGGATCTTGAAAAGAAACAAGGACGCAGGTCCCAAAGACCTCAAGCGTCTATTGGACCAAGCCTATCCATTCCCATCTTCTATCAAGAAGAAGAAGAAGGCAAACAAGGGAGGGAACTGCAGGCGTCTCCACCACCAGTAGATTGTTGTGTCGTGTCAGCGTCTCCGCCATTGTCGATTGTCGCGTCTCCGCCACCAGTAGATTGTCGCATCTCCGCCACCAGTAAATTGTCGCGTCTCCACCAGAAGATTGTTGTGTCTCCAGTATCCCCACCATTGTCGATTTCAATTTTGGTTAGATCCCTTAGTGGTTGTTGAGTGGTAGTTGCTTTTGCAAGTTGCAAAAATAGAAATAATGAATTATTATTGCTGAGCTTTGCTGAGTGTTTTTGGTAGTGGTAGTGGATCGATAGTGTTTTCGATTCCGGACTTTTGTGTACGGGTATGTTCGATATGCAGACTTGTAGATATACAATAGCTAAAGAGAGGTCTAACACCTCTGAATCCCAGCAGTTCTTCTATACTTGGACGCGTCGGTCAACTTCAATCCCAGGAGTTGACGCGTCCGCCGACTTCAATCCCATCAGTTCTTCTATAGTTTGCGGCGCCGGTCGACTTCAATCCCACCATCTGGACGTCCAAGGTTTTCTATTGTACCTATCTTCTATATCCACCAATGGAAACGAATATAATTGATTCCCACAAGTGTTCGATACTTAAACGTGGGAGTGACATGGGAGTGACACGGGAGTCGACTGCCGGCGCTATTGGTATACAATCAAAAACCTAATACAAATAAGAAACTGGAGCAAACTGGACGAAGAAACTGGAGCAACACTAATTCATTATTTCTATTTTTGCAACTCTGCAAAAGAAAAATCTAAACTACCACTAAGAAATACAACCAAATCGAAATCGACCATGGTAGAGCCGGAGACAATCGACAATGGTGGAGACGCGACAATCGACAATCAACAATGGTGGAGACGCGACAATCGCCTGGTGGAGACGCGACAATACACCACTCAGTTCGTATACCCAACGTTCGCAAAGTAGTTTACAAACTCAGGGATTCCGCGAATAATTGCGTACAGCTCCTGCTGGAGCTGTGCTGTATCAGAGATATGGTACATCTTGTAGCTCAATGCCATTTCGATTGTATTGAATACATACTCAATCGGACCATCCACCGGATAATAAGGGGCACGGAACACGAATCGGTGCCCCGCCGCTAGAATTGCACCCAGTGTCAGTGGATTGTGGTGAGCCAGCAAATTGTCCATGATAAAGCACTTCCTATTCCCTGGCGTCCCTTGTGGCAGCGTTTCTAGGATACTCTCAATAAACACAGCAAAGGAGATAGCATCAGTCCCCGTTGTATCAAATCTAACCCATCGACGTCCCTCGGGATCCCCACTGATTGCCATCTTGAGCGTATGATTTACACCATGGCCGTAGTTCCCTCGCTGGCGCACTCTCCCACAGAGCGAAGCTTTCCCCATTCGGCGGTTGGCATTCTCCAGCTTGATTCCTGCTTCATCCACATCAATCATATCGTCCCTACAAATGTCCGCAATTCCGTGTGGATAATTCATGGTCCAATAGCGGTGTCTTTTATACCGATTCCGAAAAGTAAATGCCTGATTTGCTGTTGTAGACCCCTTCTTCCTGTTGATCCCTAGGGAATTTTCAGCGTCAGTGATATCCTTCAAAGAATACACACGGGGGACAGGTAAGTATCTGCTGTAGGTTCTCCAGAGGAACGCGATACACTCGTATCGTGTGGCCTTTGGATAGATCTTTTGGTATACTGCGAGCAAGAAAATAGGATATCCAGTGATTGCTTCCTTCATCTTGTTACCAGTGTGTCTCATTCGCACATTCCTACCCAGCATCTGAATCCTTCAGATGTATCTCCTTGCAGTCCGCGAAGAAGGTAGAGTATTGATCAGGTCAATTTGGCACCCAATCTGAGCATATCTCACTACTGTGTGTCTTCTCATGTCCTCCGAATAGCCATTCCCTCCAATTCTGGGATCAGGGATATTTTCTGGTCCAAATTGTGGTGTTTGCAGAGCAGGCCAGACCGTGTTGCTCTTCAGGGGATTGCCATTCACCATGGTCGAATTGTCGGATTGTCGAATTCCCGTCGTTGTCGGTCGAAATCAGAAACAGTTCGAAAAATTGGTTTCCGAGGTCAATTTTCACTGGAAAAAAGGCCTCAGACCTCAGAATGATGCAAGGGTTGCTCTGGACAAGAAAAATGGGTTCAAAGGAGCTGTTACAATAGGATTTGGGCAACCACCATGGTCCCGGTCAAAATGAGAAGCACGTCTGAAGAAAAAAAGGCCTACAACCTTGTATCAGTAATAGATGACTTTAGACTCATTCAAAACCTCATTTTTATTGAATATTCTTGTTTAAAACACTTTAAACCATAATGCAGGTATTTGAAATAAAGATTAGAATTGATTTTTGATTGAGTTATTGCTATCTGAAGTTAAGGTATTTTAACTAGTGTTTGTTAGTTAAAAACGAAAATAAAAAAAATCTCAGGTACAGGAGGTTTTGTTAGTTGTGCCATGCATAGGTAATTTTTTCCTTCGCGCAGTGGCACGCCCCTTTATCGTTTAGCTGCGGCGGGGTTCTAAAACTGCAGATATGCGCATTTTTTTTTGGAGTAATCATAACTTCTAAAGTATAGATCCAATAGCAACAAGTAATGGCTTGTTAGAAAGCTCTCACTCTCCTCTTTCCATAGGTATATGGTTGTATAGACTTCAGAGGTGCTCTTGTTGTTGCTAATACTCACTGAAGTTGACACATGTAATTTTGGCACATGCGCATATGCGCATTTTTAGAACCACTTTAGAACCACACGCATTTACTAGTAATGACTAGTTCGATTCAAGTTTTATGTTGGCCCATCGCATTTTTAGGACCACACGCATTTACTAGTAATGACTAATTTGATTCAAATTTTACGTTCAACAATTTTAGTGAGGTTTACCGGTGATGACTACTTTGATTCAATGAGTCGGGTTCTCTTTTTTCTCCGAAGGAACGTCTTTCCAAAATTGAGTAAAATTTGACTAGTAGGATCAGTATTAAATCAAAAATGATCTGATGTTTGACTAAATTGAGTAAAATAAGACTCATCAGATTAACATTAAACTGTTATTTGACTGATACGATCAGGAATAAAGGATGGTCCTAAAACTACTGGTCACCAGTAGTTTTTTCCGCCGCAGCTAAACGATATTATGACCCCTGGTTCAAAATCGTACAATTTTTTATTAGTGGATTACGAGGTTTCGGTAAAATAATAAATCCCTAAAAAACAAGGGAATTTTTAAATGTTGAATTGAGTTCTGGTACCATATGTAATACGTACAGTAAGTATGTATGAATCAGTCTGTAATTTTTACTACCATGTTCAAAATCGTACAATTTTTTATGAGTGGATTACGAGGATTCGGTAAAATAAATCCCTAAAAAACAAGGGAATTTAAATGTTGAATTGAGTTTTGGTACCATACGTAATACGTACAGTATGTATGAATCAATCTGTAATTTTTACTACCATGTTCAAAATCGTACAATTTTCTATTAGTGGAAACAATCAAACAATGATATCAATAATCAGTGAGTCATGAGAATCTTGATATTTGAGTATCCAATCAGTATTGGATTGTATGTGTAAGATTGTATGTGTAAGATACTGAATATACATACATGAATACCATATATTGAGTACATATGGGATTCAATGAATCATTTAGAGCCTTTTGTAGGATCGTAAAATTAGAATGTTACATGGTTCTCCAATGATTAAGTGAAGTTCGTATGTGGTTCGATAGTGTAGGTTCGGAGAATCAGTTAAAGTTGAAGTATTTGATGATATACACCATTGGAGATATGTTGTACAATATAGACTATACAGAGATCCTGCCATATGCTGGGTCTAGTAGTGATTAGAATAGTAGTAATGTGCAAATTGTGTTCTCTATTGATTAGTATATTTGCCATTAGTTCCAGCAGTCATCTGTAATTGGCAATTCCATAGACTTGATAATCCTAATCTCAGTCCTGAGTGGAGTTGTGACTAGTTCTGGTGGACAGCATGATGCTCCAAGGTACTGTTAATGTTGTCACTCCAACTTAGTGCTAACCAGCAATAATAATGGTGGATGTGTCTCATATTAACCTGGTCGGTTACAAAAGGAGCAGTCTCAACCGTGACTGTTCCATTGTGATGGGCCTTGACCACCTTTGAAAAGGGTTGGTCTTTCAGTGCCATCCAACACATTCAACTGGTCACTGAAGGGCTTTCCTCCCTCTGGTGAACTTGAATGGACACTGTCTGGTTTTGGTAGAGGTCATGATGGGATGATGCAGTTAGTCTGTTATTGCTAGTTGCAACATTGTTATTGGTTTGTGGATTTTGAGTGGAAACTGGCAAAAAGTGATCTGGATCAGTTTTTCTCAGAAGCTATGGGTTCTTTTGCTTGCCTGTGTTGTAGCTGTATTTTTCCAGTTGAACTCAGTATGGGTTCTCCACCACTTGTCTGTCATTATTTTGTTCAGTACAGGGATAGGAGTTATTTCTCTGTTCACCTTCTGGGACTTGTATCCCATGACTTCTCTGCTGGTGATTGGTCTCTTAACTTTCACTGGGGGTCTGTCCCACTAATTCATTTCCCATTGGAATGATTCAGTTAGGACCTTTCATATATACTGCCGTGCACTGGAATACAGTCACGAGTCTACCCGAGACTGGATTAAGGATAAGGATAAAAACAATCAGCGAGTCAACAGAATCGCCCATTGTCAGAGAGCTCTTAGAACTGTAGCAGATAGACTAACCAATAGAGCTCACAATTTGCATATCACTACTATTCTAATCACTAGTAGACCCGGGGTATGGCATGATTTTAAAATCAAGCTGAGCGCTGATGACCATGAGCAGAAAGGACCGATCGGCCCAGGGACCGATGAACCCAAAAGACTGCCAGAAAATGGATGTGCAGAGAAGCAAAACAGGGAGAAGGATATCCAGTGTCTGCAGCACTAAGGAAGACCGACCCCAGCAACTGTTAGCTCCAGTACAGGGAGCAGCAGCAGCAATAGAGACACCTAAAGACCTAGACAGGACCATGGTCGACAGCAGAAAATAATCGAAAAATTTGAAAATACACGCTGAAAAGTGACACATAATTCAGTATTGGACTAGTTGGACCAACACTGAGTGGATGGACAGACCGAAGAAGGTATGCCAACCAAAACGGAAAGACATACGGATATCCGGGAAGGTATATAATAAATATCCACACACCACTAATCCCACGGGAAACGGGAAGTGGGACCGGCCCAGTGATTGTTTAATAGGGAAGCAACGCCGGAGAACCACGGGAATCAAATCCCACGAAATAAAAACAGAAACAACTCCGGGGAACCACAGGATTCCTGGGAGCTAAAGAGAGAAACAACTCCCACCACTGGACAAATCAGGGGGAAAAATCAGTTATAACACGAGTTATCACGAGAGCAGTGGAAAACCAGCAAAAAGAACTAGAGGAGCTGGAGCAATCATTCTTGCTCAGTTTCAACACAAAGCAAACAAAGATAACAGAAATAGTGTAACTAAATTAAATAAAAATCTGATTAACCCACCATGGCGTCTAAAGGAACCAAATTGAAACCCTTTAACTTCACGCGGGAAGATTGGCCGGACGATGCCACCACTGTGAAAATGAGTATCGATAGCGAGAAGGGGGGAGTGGCCTTCAGCGACTACCTGAAGGTGCTCACTGGAACCGAAAGACCGGAGCTCTTTATCATCTGGAAAAGAGACTTTGACCAGAAAATTGCCGGCAATGATAAGCTCCAAGGCAACCAGAAACTGGATGTCCTCAGCAGATTCTCACCACTGAGGCATTATCCCTTGTCCAGAGAGCATTGGCCCGGTCCTACTACGCGGAACCGAACCACAAAGTACACAACAACAAAATGGTCCAGAAAAAGATCCAGACGATCGAGAAACGCGATCAAGCACTTAACATTACCGAACCTCCCTCTGGGACACCCAAGGAGGCGGCAAAGGAGAAATCCACTCCAAAAGCCGACAAAACCGAGACTGCCACGGCAAAATCGGATGAGGAAACAGAGCCAGAGGAATTGGCTCCAATCCCAAAGAAAAGCGTACCAAACGCTCTCACCCAGTACTACCAATCTGAGGAGTACAAGAAGGATGTCATCGAAGAGTGCATGTATGCCCTCAAACTCAAAATCTTTGGCAACGACCAGAACGGCAAACACTGGTATATCCTCCTCCGCAGATTCATGCGGGGGATGCAAGTAGAACTGAAACACAGCATATGAGCCTGGGCTAACCAAATGGCCAAACTACAGAGCTACCTCCCAGAATGTCTCTGGGAATGCGGCAATGGCCCGGTCGAGGCACCTACCAGCTTCACACCGGCAGAAATGAAGGAAATGTTGGATTCCAAGAACATGACTCACTCCCAATGAGAGAAACTGGAACACATTGGGTGGGATCTCTACGTCCACTCCTTTAACATCACCATTGACAAGCTCGAAAATCTGGAAACCACCATCCGGAAGGAGGAAGACCTCCAGAAGCGCATCAACGACCTGGAAAAGAAGAATGGTGGCACCAAAAAGAATCCCAAGGCCACATCTGGGGGAGGACACGGCAAGTCCCCTGGCAAAAAGAAGCGCCCTATGGACAACAGCAACAAACAACTATGCAAGACCTGTGGCAAGGTCCATGCCGGCAAATGCTGGAAACTAACCGGCGGACCCTCCAAGAAGGGAAAGTTTGACCGGGAGACCATCAATCTGCTCAAGGAACATTTTGTGGCAAAGGAAGACTCAGACAACGAGCAGCACTCCAAGCCCCACTGGGGAAGGAACCTATCAAACCATGAGTACTCTTATGTACTGGCCACGGCCCAAGCTGACCACGAGGTCTCTGATGACGAGATAGATATCTCCGAACGAGAACTCAAGGAGTACAGAAGAAAGGACAGAAAGACCTTCAAGAAGAAAGGATCCCACAACTAAATGGCTCCTGATACCATCCACACCGGACCCCGCATAATCAACCGGTTTGTGGACGTCTGTGTGGAGGTATTGGACCACAAGGGAAGGGGGAAGATGCTCTGGGGCCTACTGGACTCTGGATGCTCCAAATCCATTATCTTAAGGCAATTTGTCGACCGAAGTCAACTAACTAACCGAGACCAGAGATCTGTCACCTACAACACGTATGGAGGCGGACCAAGTCTGCGGCTTCAGTGGGACTAAGACTGATAGAATTTTCAAATTCCAAGACCATCAAATGGACCTTCCAAGTGGATGAATATCACCACCATGAGGAAGTACCCTATGACATGATCATAGGATCAGATCTGATGGCACAACTCGGACTGGATATCAAATACAGCTCCCAAACGATTGAGTGGCAGGGTGACTCCATCCCCATGAAGGGAATGGGGGAGCTCGCTGATCCGGACAAATGTGAGGCAGTATTCTTTGCCAACATGCAGAGTCCAATCCTCCAACACGAGGAAGAAAGGCAGTCCAAAATTCTGGATGCAGACTACTCCAAAGTCGATATAGACGCTATGATCAATGACCTGGAGATTACAGACGCATCCAAGGAAGCCTTAAAGAAAACCTTGAAGAAGTTCCCACTCTCTTTGGAGGAGGGCTGGGACTGCTCAAGAATATAGAACCGGTATCGATTGAACTCCAACCAGGGGTCAAACCGGTCCGGCAGAGGTACTATTCAGTGCCCCATGCCTTCGAACAGGCACTACGGAAGGAAATCAACAGACTCTGTGATATTGGAGTTCTGGAAAAACTTCCCCACGACGATGACTCACCATGGGCATCGCCCACATTCTGTCAACCATTCCAAAAAATGAATGCAGCCATACAAAGGAAGCCCTTTCCGTTACCACAAATAGGGGAGACAATCCAAAGGCTACAAAAATTCAAGTCCGCCACGGCACTGGACTTATCCCAAGGATACTACACCATCCCCATCTGCAAGGAGAGCCAGAAAATCTGTTCTACCATTTTGCCGTGGGGAAAGTATGCCTACAAGAGATTGGCAATGGGGATTGCATGTGCACCTGACATCTTCCAGTCAGTCATGATGAACCTACTCGGGGATCTGGACTATGTACTGGTCTACATTGATGACATTCTAATCATCCAGAGAGAAGGGGAGTCCGAACAGGACCACCTCAACAAGATCGATACAGTCCTACAAAGACTGGATGACGCCGGCTTTCGAGCCAACCTCAGAAAATCCTTTTTCATGCAAAAAGAAGTGGAATATCTGGGATTTCTATTGACAACAGAGGGCATTCAACCCCAGCCAAAGAAGCTGGAGGCGATGAAGCGCCTGGAAGCCCCCAAGAACACCAAGCAACTCAAGATGTTCCTTGGGATGGTGAATTTCTACAGGGATATGTGGAAGCGGCGCTCCCACATCCTGGCCCCCCTCAACAAACTAGCAGGGAAAAAGGGCAAAATGAACTGGTACTGGGGTCCAGCAGAGCACAAAGCTTTCATGGAGGCAAACCGGATGCTCGCAGAGGAAGCCAAGCTAGCATTCCTGGACTTTACGAAACCGGTTCATCTCTACTCAGACGCCAGTGACTGACAATTCGGCGCAACTGTATGCCAAGATGGCAAGCCCCTTGGATTCTACACAAGGAAACTGAACTCAGCGCAGCTCAACTACACTGTGGGAGAAAAAGAACTCCTCGGCATAGTGGAAGGGCTAAAGGCGTTCGAAGGAATCCTCTGAGGCCAAGACGTGATCATCCACACGGATCACCTTAACCTGCTGTACCAGCAGATGCCCACCCAGCGAATGGTACGATGGAGACTCCTTATGGAGGAGTTCCACCCAGTAGTCAAGCACGTTGCTGGCAAAGACAATGACGCGGCAGACGCGCTGTCTCGACTGGACATTACGGATGACCCAGCCAACACAGTGGAATGGCTACCACCAAATAAGCCCCTCACCTACACAGATGAGGAAGAGCACCTCCGGCAACTCCTATTCCCACTTGGAGAATCACCGGAAGAATTCCAGGGCAATAGTGCATTCCCACTTGCCCCAGATATGATCCAATTCTACTAGCAAAAGGACACAGAGATCAAGGGCGCTCTGGAAAAAGGCAACCGGCTAACCACCAAAGATGTGGAAGGCTACAGCCTAATCCACAAAGAAGGGAAGATCCTGATCCCCGACAAACTCAAGGAAAGAGTTATGGAATGGTACCACACCATGCTGGTCCATCCTGGAGAAAAGAGAATGGAACAGAGCATTCGCTCAGTGTTCACCTGGAAAGGTCTCCGAAAGGACGTCCAGGACCTCTGTAAACACTGTCACACATGCCAGATGTTTAAAAAGAGTGGCCGGAAGAAGTATGGACTACTACCGGAGAAAGCCGTTGAGGTTACCAAATGGCAGAGGGTCAATGTAGACCTCTGGGGACCTGCAACTGTCCACAACAAAAATGGTAAAGACTACCACATCCATGTCCTCACCATGGTGGACCCAGTGACCGGATGGTTTGAACTGGCTCACCTGAAGGACTCACCAAATGCAGCAGAAACCCAACGATTGTTGGATAGTACTTGGCTAGCAAGATACCCCCGACCAAAAGAAATTGGATTCGATGGTGGAAGTGAGTTCAAGGCAGAGTTCCAGGAACTCTGCAAGAACATGGGAATGAAAAGAAAGCCCAGTGGCGCCTGGAACCCCCAATCCAATGCTGTATTGGAGAGGATCCACCAGGTGCTGAAGGATTGCCTACTGTCCTTTAACTTGGAACAAAGAGACCTCCATGAGAGGGACCCCTTTGAGGAATTCACCACCAAGGCGGCATATGCTATCAGAAGCGCCATCCATACAACCCTGGGGTACTCACCAGCGCAACTGGTGTTTGGAAGGGACATGTTCATGCCTGTGAATTTCCCAGTGGATTGGGAAGCAATCCAGGCAAGGAAACAAAAGAGTATCCACAAGAGTAATATCTGGGAGAATCAGAAGAGGGTTCCCCATATCTATAAGGAAGGAGACTATGTCACCCTGGAAAGGAAGGGCATTATTCCAAAACTATCCTTCCCCCGGCAAGGACCTTATAAGGTGCTCAAGGCCCATGACAATGGAACTGTAACTATTGAAACTGCTCCCTTTGTAACCGACCGGGTTAACATTAGGAGAGTCCATCCCTATTATTACAGGGATCCCATTAAACCGTAACAGTCCCATGGAGGAGTATGCCGTGCACCAGAACAGTCACGAGTCTGTTCGGGACTGGATTAAGGATAAGGATAAAAATAATCAGCGAGTTGACAGAATCGCCGATTCAGAGCACTCTTGGAGCTGTAGCAGATAGACTAACCAATAGAGCTCACAATTTGCATATCACTACTATTCTAATCACTAGTAGACCCGGGGTATGGCATATACTACCTCTCTGTATATTTTTATTGATTGTTTGTTTCCTCTTTGGTCTGTCCTTCCAGTGTTGATCTGATTAATCCATTTCATTCATATTATTTTTGGTTCTGTTGTGGAGAATGGTCCTGTTGAGGTCCTTTGGTGTCTCTTTCATTGCTGTTGTTCCATTCAATGGTGCCAACTGCTCCTGGGATTGATGGTCCTTTGTGCTATAGACAGTGGAAGTTTCTTGTTCCTGTTTTGATCCTCTACACCTCCATTTTTAACAGTTTTGGGACCTGCATCCACCTGGTTGCTTGATCCCTTCTGCTCATGGGTTGTCAGCAGCACTTGGCTTGACTTTAAAATCATGCCATACCCTGGTGGGTCTGGTACTACTAGTGATTAGAGTAGTAGTGATATGCAAATTATGAGGTCTAGTGATTGGTCTACTGTTGCAATGCTGCTGTTGTCACTCCTACTACAACAAGTACTACTAGTACAAGACAGCAAGTTGCTGTCTGATATACACTAACAAGCTCCCACTTCTTTTGTTCTTGTCCGCTTTAAAACTAAGCATCCTTTCATGCCGTCCCAATCGATGATCTTTTTGTACCTCTGAGGGAGTATCCCGTAGCATCTGGGTTTATGCAATTGTGTTTTTGAACAGTGCCCTCTCTAGACTCACTCTTTGCCAGCAATTTGATATTGCTGTTGTTAGTATCCTATCTCTTGCTGATGAGCAATATCAAAGCACAGATGTCTCATTTTTCTGGATTACACATGAGCGAATACTAGGGCTTGCAAGGTACCTTGTACTACTAGTACATGTGCTCACCCATCACAACTAACGATGCGCAATAGACAATGCGCGGTGATCCTTCTTCATGAATAGAAGTAAGCTAATACTGGGCCATCCGATGGTTTTTATTTTCGCGCGGTCCTCAAAAACCACGCAAAAAGTTTTAACTGTTAATACCCGTTATCGACAGTTAACTTTAGACGCATAACTATACGTCTAAAATTTCTTTTAGACGCATAACCGTCTAAAATTTCTTTTAGACGCATAACCGTCTAAAATTTTTTTAGACGCATAACTATGCGTCTTGCGTCTAATTTTAGACGCACTGTGCGTCTAATATTTTTTTTAGACGCATAATTATGCATCTGGATGCATTGGTGCCGTATAATCGTACACAGGCTAGTACAAGTTTTAGACGCATAATTATGCATCTGGACGCATTGGTGCCGTATAATTGTACGCAGGCTAGTACAAGTTTTAGACCCATAATTATGCGTCTAAAAATTTTTAGATGAAAGGCTTCTAAATGATTATTGAATCCCGCATGTACTTCAATATACTACGTATATGATATTCATGTACATATCAAACATGTACTGAATATTCAACATACAAGGAAACACATACAGTTCGATACTGATTGGGGATACTCGAATAACTGTTTTTGCATCTAATAATTTTTCAGTTTACTACTGAGTTCTACGCTAATTTGGACCAGTTGTGCGTCTAAAAAAATTTTAGACGCATAACTCTGTAGAATTGTACACACATTAAGTACATGTTTTAGACACATAAGTTGTGCGTCTAAAAAAATTATAGACGCATATATTAGACGCATAACCCACAATTATGCGTCTAAAAAAACGCATAGTTATGCGTCTAAAAAAGTTTTTAGACGCATAGTGATGCGTCTAAAAAAGTTTTTAGATTATCACGGTTATACTTACGCGTGGTTCTCAAAAACCGCCTGAAACTAAAAACCATCGGATGGCCCTGGAACATGGTTGATTTTTAGTTTTTGAAGGATTTTTGAAATTCCCAGTCCTCCCCCCCTCGCTAAAAATATGAGAATCGCGCGCAGTGCGCGATTTGAGAAATTATTTAAAAAAAAATAATTTCCGGAGTACCCAAACTGGTGTCTACTGGTGTCATCTGGTGTCGACTGGTGTCGTCTGGTGTCGTCTGGTGTCGACTGGTGTCATGACGAACATACGAATGTACAAGCAGTATGTTCGTCTATTCATACGTTGGTACAATTGTTTATTCGTATGATGTTCATACGTTCGTCTATTCATACGTTGGTACAATCGTTTATTCTTATGAACAAACTATGAACAGACGAGCAGACGAGCAGACGAACAGACGAACATACGATCATTTGAACAGACGAACATATAAGGATACGAACAGACGAACGTATGAAGTATGAAGACCGGTGTTAACAGACAAACAGACGAACATACGATCGTACGAACAGACCAACATACCGTACCATCGTATGAACAGACGAACAGAAGAACAAACGAACATACAATCATATGAACATACGAACATACGAACACCGGTGTCGACTGGTGTCTACTGGTGTCTACTGGTGTCTACTGGTGTCTACTGGTGTCGACTGGTGTCGACTGGTGTCGACTGGTGTCAACTGGTGTCAACTGGTGTCAACTGGTGTCGACTGGTGTCGACTGGTGTCGACTGGTGTCGCAGGGGGGTTTCGAGAATTTAATTTTTATTTTCAAATTTTCGTCAGGAGCGGAGAGATTGGATCGTGCGCGATTTTTGGGATGATCGAAGAATTTAATATCTACGAAGTAATTTTTTTTCCAAAAAATCAACCATGTTCCTGTACACTATTACCGTAGAGATTAATCTTTAATTTTAAGGTTTACCGTAGTAATTACCGGTATTGTGGTGCTTGATGCTCAAAACGACAAGCGTTCCGAGTTCCGAAAAAGACCAGCAGAGTAATGACAAGAATAATACTTCGTGATAGGGAGAGCATCCAAGACCATTCGAAGGGATAACGAAATTAAAGTAGGAGTAACTTGCATTATGGCTTTCCGGTGCCGAAATGGTCGCCACTTTTTCCGCCGCCATGCCCAGTTCCCGAAAAGACAGAGCAAGCATTTCCTCTATTCGAGTATGTCGTGGCTTCGATTCGTCGACAACGCCTCTGGTTGCCGTCCCGAACATTTCATGCATTCTCACGATTTGTCTGAACCACGACGATCTTTGTCCACGGTAAAAGTACACGACCTATTGAATCGAGGTTGTTTATCCTATTCAAAAACATGGGCCTACCAACAACTGTTATTGAACCGTCGATTGGAACAACGGCGATCCACTGAGGATCGATCTGCCCGCAGACCCATTTACGATCAGGATTGTGTCTTGATCCTAGAGCACTCGCCTGTGTACACTTTGGGTCGTGGGGCTGATGAAAGGCACCTTACCTTTCTGAAATCATTTGACGGGTCGCGTTATTCCGCATCAGCCGTCTCGGAGAAGCTTTCGAGAAAAGTTAGAGGACCGGGAACTGCCCGATTGTCATTGGATCGTTGCATGGAGAGTCAAATAAAGAACATTGTTAAGACAAATATCCATGACAATTATAACGACGGTGATGACAACTCTCTTGAATTATCAATGCTAAGCGCTATCGAGAAATTAACCGAGTCCATTTCTCCCGTCGTGGCACCAAATGGCGTTCCGATTTATCGTGTCGAGCGTGGCGGAGAAGGTACGTGGATGCGTGTTGTTACAAGGATGAATGACGCGATGGCATGGCTTACTTCTACATTCGCAGTTGCAGGTCTGAACATGTACAGAGACATTTGATACCTTTGTCCCCGCCTCACCTTGGTTCATCTTTCTGGAGATAAGTCACATTTCACGGGCCTTCACAACTGGTTGTGTATCCCATGTTCGATCTGAAACATGGCGTTTCGTACAAACAAGATTTACATTGGTATTTGTGGATGATTGAAGAAGTAATCATTCAAACTTTGTCCCACTACAACATCGATGGGGAACGCGATGACATCAATACAGGTGTTTGGGTGAGAGAGAACAAAGTCGCTGCAGTAGGTGTTTCTAGCTCGCGATGGATCACAACCCATGGCTTTGCTCTAAACTTGGATCCTGACTTGTCATACTTTGATACATCTGTAATTCTTCCATGTGGCATTGAGGGTCGAGGTGTAACGAGCATGGGCAACATTTTAAGAGAACGGAATATTACGGATATTCCGAGCATCGTCGAGGTGGCAGCAGTGGTGACTGACGCCATCGAAAATGTTTTCAACGTTAAGATGCGATGAGCGTTCGATGACCGTTCCGAGAAAGCACAATGCTTCGAGGTCGTCTCATCGTAATGGCTGATCGTAGCCAACGATACTAGGGTATAACTTGTGTGACCCAGGTTGATATTTCGCGTGTGCCACAATGAAATCCCATCAACATGCCGGATGACGTGGCACCCTTCATAATATATTTACGAGAATCATTGTCTCGTATGTGAGCCTGACTGCACTGCATTTGGTGTCATTTTAAGAATCCGGATCGAATTTGAAGATTTTGAAACGCGATTTGCTTTTTTCGATACTATCATTCTTCTTGCCTTCCGTCACTCCTTTGCGCTAAGTTTTCGCTTTTTGTAATCGTATCCACAGTCATCGGCAGTCTGGTCGATATTCATTACAAAGATCCTTTGAGCTTCTTTCGATTATTGGTTTCGTTGCTGCTGCCGACGTTGTCGTCGCTGCTATCAATGTTCAACCCACTTTGTTCCGACTCTTGTCGACGTTTTTGTTTCTCATCTCGATATCCATTTCGATTCATTTCGTACGTCCGGCCTTCCTGCAAAATCCCAACCATGTCAACAGCGTCGTTTGATCGTAGAACTGATACTCTATTTTTATGCTTCCGATACAATTTTCGCCCCTCTGCCAACGCCAAAACATTTTTCCCTCCAAAAACTTCCTTGGCGTCATCAATGGGATCCGACGAGTCGGTTGATTTTCGAGCTAGCGTCGGCTTTTTCCTCATAGATGCAGCCCAGGCTTCTTTATCATTCTTGTGATTTTGTTCCAGTCGACATAATTCGATTTGATGTTTTTCGTTCATCCAATTTCGTAACTTTGTGAAATTATGCAATAGCGTGCTCTTACTCTTTTGTTCGGCGTCCGACATGTCTTTCGTAGCTTTCTTCCATAGATTGACCTCATTTTTCAAGTATTCTACTTCTTGAAGTGACTTATTTAATGCATCCCCTACGGAAATGCAATGCGAAACGACATCAATTTTTTCCATCTGCGTTCGATAGATAGTTCTCTTCATTTCATTCACCACTTTCTCTTGCAGCATGAGGACTATGTTATAGTTCTTGTTGAACCTGTCGTCCACTTCACTTTCGTAATGAAACGTCGTTGTCAAGTTCTTGGACCTTTTTTGGAACGACCCGTTTTCCTCGCCATCAGGAGAGTGTTCTCGTAGAAAAAGCCGACCTATTTCAAGAATTTGAGCACCCCCGTCGATCGAATCATCTACGCAAATAGAGGAGACATCGGAAAGTGAAATGCTGCATCTGTAGGCCGAAGTCTCGGTTGAAAGTTGAATAGCTAGAGAGTGATCGCAAGTATTATTGACCTCAATCAAGATGACGGCTCTCTTCGTCGCCGTCGACGAAGATGAGTTTTTATTGTCTTTCACTGACACGATGCGAGTCCCTAGACATATTGACATCTTCGGAGCTCCGATGACACCATTGCGGGGAAGATGATGATTGAAGAAAATACAGTAATGACACTGGTCGTACTTGTATTGTACCGGTATGAATACCGCAAGTCTTACTTACTAACTTACTCCTAGAAGGTTAACCTTACCGGTAAGTTATGTTATTTACTACTACGTACTTCGTAGTATTTTTCAATTTTTCAACACCGTCAACTTTTGCGAACAACAGCACAACCCTCAACCCGGAAGGTAAACCTTACCATAATCTTACCGTGAAAAACTAAAATGGATCACGTTTACGAAAATGGATCACTTGGAGTGACAGCATCTTTGCTTTTTTGCAATATCTCCTTACAGCCACCACCTCTGTTCAAAGTAAAGACATCCTCTGTTAGCTAACACTCTACTCAATGATGCTCTATATTCACTTTTAAACAATCTTGCTTATTTTTCTCTTGGTAAGCTCTCGAATACAGAAAATGGGCCGAAAACTGTATGTTTTTGAGTGACAGCATTGAGCTGGCCATGCCTGTGGATTTCACTGCAAATAAGTACGGCACACTTCAGTGAAAGAATTTTTTTGGGGGGTTTCAAATTTGTTTTTTTTTTCATTTTGAATTCGTTTTTTTTTGTTTCCGTTTCTTGCCCTTGGCTTTGATGGTGGGAGTGAGTTCAAAGCAGAGTTCCAGGAGCTCTGCAAGAACATGGGGATGAAGAGAAAGCCTAGTGGGGCTTGGAATCCACAATCCAACTCAGTATTGGAGAGGATCCACCAAGTGCTCAAGGATTGCCTGCTATCCTTCAACCTGGAGAACAGGGACCTACATGAACAGGATCTCTTTGAGGAATTCACCACCAAGGCGGCATGCGCTATTAGAAGCACCATCCACACCACCCTGGGGTACTCCCCAGCACAACTGGTGTTTGGAAGAGACATGTTTATGCCAGTGAACTTCCCAGTCAACTAGGAAGCAATCCAAGCAAGGAAACAAAAGAGCATCCACAAGAGCAACATCAGGGAGAACCGGAAGAGGATCCCTCATTGCCATACCATTCAGTTGTGGGATCCTTTCTTCTTAAAGGTCTTTCTGTACTTTCTTCTGTACTCCTTGAGGTCTCGCTCGGAGATGTCGATCTCGTCATCAGAGACTTCATGGTCGGCTTGGGCCGTAGCCAGCACATAGGAGTACTCATGGTTTGATAGGTTCCGTCCCCAGTGGGGCTTGGGATGTTGCTCATTGTCTGAGTCTTCCTTTGCCACAAAATGCTCCTTGAGCAAGTTGATGGTTTCCCGGTTGAATTTCCCCTTCTTGGGGGGTCCTCCGGTTAGTTTCCAGCATTTGCCAGCATGGACCTTGCCACAGGTCTTGCATAGCTGTTTGTTGCCGTTATCCATAGGGCGCTTCTTTTTGCCAGGGGACTTCCCGTGGTGGGTTCCTCCCCCAGATGTGGCCTTGGGTGTCTTCTTGGTGCCACCATTCTGTTTTTCCAGGTCGGAGATTCGTTTGCGGAGTTTGTCCTTGCTCCGGATGGTGATTTCCAGGTTTTCAAGTTTGTCGATGGTGGTGTTGAAGGAGTGGGCATAGATGTCCCATCCGATATGGTCCAGTTTGTCCCTTTGGGAGGAGGTCATGTTGGAATCTAGGATTTCCTTCATGTCCTCTTCCGTGTAGCTGGACGGAGCAGCGCCGGTTGTGGCACCGCTTTCCCAGAGACATTCTGGTAGATAGCTCTGTAGTTTGGCCATGCGGTTCGCCCAAGAGCGTGTCGATTTTTGTATTCCGGATGAATCTCCGGAGGAGAATGTAGGACCTTTTGCCATTCATGTCATTGCCAAAGATTTTGAGCTTGAGGGCATGCATACACTCCTCAATGACATCCTTTCTGTACTCCTGGGTTTGGTAGTACTGGATCAGGGCATTCGGGACCCTTTTCTTGGGGACCGGAGCGTCAAGTTCAACGGGTTCCGGTTCTTGTTTGGACGCCGCCGTAGCAGTCGCGTCATTGTTCGCGGTTGGGGCGGTGGGGCCTGTAACCGTTTCCTTGGGTTTGTCAGAGGGAGGCTCGGTAGGCTCCCTCATTGCAATCCTCTGGAGTTTTTGTTGGAGCAGTTGGTTGCTGTGGACCTTGTGTCCCGGTTCGGCATAGTAGGTCCGGCCCAGGGTCATCTGGACAATGGAGAGCGCCTCGTGGGAGAGGACTCTCTGGAGGATATCCAGTTTCTGGTCTCCTTGGAGTTTTTCATTGCCAGCAATTTTCTGGTCAAAATCTCTCTTCCAGATGACGAAGAGTTCCGGTCTTTCGTTGCCGGTGAGTACCTTCAGATAATCACTGAAGGCCACTCCCCCCTTCTCTGAGTCTATGCTCATCTTTACAGCAGTGGCATCTTCCGGCCAGTCCTCTCGTGTAAAGGTAAAGGGTTTCTTTTTGGTTCCTTTGGACGCCATGGTGGGTTAATCAGTTTCTTTTATTAAGTTTATTTTATCTTAGTTACACTGCTTCTGTTATCTCTGTTTGCTTGTGTTGGAACTGAGCAAGAATGATTGCTCCAGTTCCTCCAGTTTTTCTTGTTGGATTTCCACTGCTCTCGCAATAACTCGTGTTATAACTGATTTTCCCCCTGGTTTGTCCAGTGGTGGGAGTTGTTTCTCTCTTTAGCTCCCGGGAATCCTGTGGTTCCCCGGAGTTGTTTCTGTTTTTATTTTGTGGGATTCGATTCCCGTGGTTCTCCGGCGTTGCTTCTCTGTTAAGCAGTCACCGGGCCGGTCCCACTTCCCGTTTCCCGTGGGATTAGTGGTGTTGGGGTATTTATTATATACCTTTCCGGATATTTGTATATTTCGGTTTTGGTTGGCATACCCTTTTTGGTCTGTCCATTCACTCAGTGTTGGTCCAATTAGTCCACTCACTGATTTATGTGTCACTTTTTCAGTGTGTATTTTCGAATTTTTCGATTATTTCCTGCTGTCGACCATGGTCCTGTTTAGGTCCTTAGGTGTCTCTGTTGCTGCTGCTGTTCCATCTAATGGAGCTAGCTGCTGCTGGGGTTGGTCTTCCTTAGTGCTGCAGACACTGGATATCCTTCTCCCTGTTTTGCTTCTCTGCGCCTCCATTTTTGGCAGTCTTTCGGTCCCTGTTACATGCTGACGTAGGCACCCTACGAGAGGCTCTAAATGATTATTGAATCCCGCATGTGCTCCAATACACAAGAATATATATAATATTCATGTACATATACTGAATATCCAACGTACAAGAATACACATACAATTCAAACAAAGATTCAAATGACTCGATGAACAATATTCGATCATTCATTCCATACTCAAGAAATCATTCCCATCTCGTAAAGTATTCAACCATTCTCTTTCATAACACAATTTATTAATCATACCTCTTTAAAATACTCCTATCGCATATTTCTACCTTAGAGTGTAACAGTCCCGTCGGCGCCTTGGTCAATCGGTTCCTTTCAGCTCATGGTCATCAGCGCTCAGCTTGATTTTAAAATCATGCCATACCCTGGGTCTACTAGTGATTAGAATAGTAGTGATATGCAAATTGTGAGCTCTAGTGGTTAGTCTATCTACTACAGGTCTAAGAGCTCTCTGGATCGGCGATTCTATCGGCTCGCCGATTGTTTTTATCCTTATCCTTAATCCAGTCCTGTATGTCCTCGTGACTGTATTTTGGCGCACGGCACTCATGTCTATAAGGAAGGAGACTATGTCACCCTGGAAAGGAAGGGCATTATTCCAAAACTATCCTTCCCACGGCAAGGACCTTACAAGGTACTCAAGGCCCATAGTAATGGAACTGTAACTATAGAAACTGCTGTGACGAGCTAGCGTAGCTAGCTCAAGCCACGACTGAATAATTAACCGAATCCCATATGGGAATCAAATATTATATCTTCAGTCATGAATACATTTCGATATGTATTATAACTATTATGGTCGAGTCCCAGATTAGGATATATGCCTAATCGTGGGAACCGACAATGAACCAACATTTATGGCAGAGCATGCCAAAGTGTGGCTATGCTCGCGACCTCGAAATTTTATATGTTTCCATTGTCAATTCACGTAACAATATCTCGTAAAGTATCTAAACATTCACAATTTTCATACTACTCCAAAATTTCTACTCTAGACCGTAACACAGTAATTACTGTTTGTGCTTTACAGTAGAAACAGTAGAAATCAGTACTGAATTCGAAACTCTAACAGCCTCAACAACAGAGGCACCTTTATCTCCAGCAAAACATCAATCGAAACGCAATCAACCATGGCAGGTATCTACAGAGACCCCCCTATTGCTTACAAGAGCTCCTTCGATTGCACCAAACCGAAACTTTTCACCCTATACAACGTCGACGAGGATCGAACCGACAGCATGAAAGTCCCTCTGTTCACAGAGACCGGAGGACTAGAAGAATTGCTCTTTGTGGAGGAGTCTTTTCGAAACGCCGCCAAGCTCTTAAGACTCCCAATTGACATCTACCTCACACACTTCAGTCGATGCCTCACTACAGACGCACAGAGCAAGTGGAATGACATGATCAAGGATCCACTGGACCCAGATGAATACCAATATTCCCAGGAAGAGATTGGTGGATATGACCAAGCGTTCCTTGACTTCACCAAGCTCTACTGCAACGCCAGGGATGCTAGAGATATCATGCATACTTATCTTCGAAGCGCGGAATGCCGCAAGACTCCCTCAGTTACGTGCAAGGAACACGCCGACAGAATCCTTATCCTCATGAAATACACTCAGAAACTAGATGGGAGCAGCGCTCCTCTATCCCGAATAGAGAAACTAACAATCCTGCTACACTCATTCCCTTCTGCATGGATCGAGAACTACGGAATCATCCACAGTGGAATTCAAGAAGATACCACAATCCAGCACATTGTGGATCATATGAGCTGCCATGAGAGACAAGCCAACAAGAAGAGCAATAAAAACAATAACAAACAACAAAACAAACGCTCGAACAATCCGAACAATAACTCTCGCAAACGCAACTCGCACTCCAACAAAGGCAACAACAATAAAAAGAAATCAAACCCCTGTAGGATTCCGGGCCATAATCATGATTGGTCCGAGTTCTCAAAAAATAAGTACTCCAAGAACTACAAGGGCCCCGGCAACTCCCAAACTGAGTCCTTCCATGCTCACACTCAAGCCCTAATGATACCAGGGAGCAATGAGACCTTCCAAGCACATATCAACGCAGCTCGTGATGCAGCGATTGAAGAATACCATGCCAATCATGGTGGAAGAACAGAAAGGAGCATCGATGGGGACCTCATTTGGCTCCCCTGAATCTCCAATGGCTCCAGGCCTAAGAAGCCCCGGGCTTCACCAAAACCAGCAATCACCTTGCCTCCAGCTCCCCAGGAACTGGATGCCAGCACAGCCCTGCTGTCTGGGATGACGCATGGAGGAGATCTCCCAGATAAAGAGGGGAAGGAACCTACAGGATGGAGTATTCCTGTTGAAAGCTCAGCAAAACTAAAGCCTGCAGCAGCAGCAAAAACAATCGTTCGTAACATCCTACAGGATATATCGAACAAGGATACGAATCGAAATCAAACGAATCGATCCAAGGGTACAGACGCATCAACATCGATCAACGCGATCGATCGAAATAGGACAGCAGCAGCAACAAATGGACCCACCGTGTCCCTGGCAAGAAATTGGTCTACCGGTACAGCAAAAAATCTCTATTGCAACCCCGGAAACTCCAAAGACTACACCAAAGGAGGTGCGCTGGAGCAAAATTATTTAAAGCTGCTGTCGACTGCTGGAAATACAACAAAAAATACAGCAGAACAGGCATACATAAATAAGAGCAACGTGGCTCCTATTCCGAATACGAGCAACGTGGCTCCTATTCTACTAACCAACGTACAGTACATACAAGGCATACCAACGAAATCAAGACCACTACTCGCACTACTCGATAGTGGATCATCTGGAACTCTAATCAACAAACGCGCCCTACCATTTGGCACCATGCCAATAAGAAGCAAGCACCAGGTATTAACCACGACAGCAAATGGAAGCTTCGATACTACAGAATACGTCATCATGAAGAACCTCAAGTTACAAGAGTTTGGCAACTATACCATAGGTATGTGTTGATATTCGCTCGTCAGCGATCTTCGTGGTCTAATCGTAGAACTTAATCGTCTTATACTGCGTACTGGAAATAGGCGAAAGCCTTAACAATAATAATACATAAAGTCCTGGCAAATCGTGAGTCTACAGTGGACTGTTCAAGGTCTATTGCATACGCTCAAGCAATACAAGGCACTTCCCTAGAGGTACATCGGAATCGATCGATAGGAGGGCATGATAGGCGTGTTTATTTTAGAGTATAAAGAAAAGAGTGGAAGGAGCTGAGCCAAAGCGCTCAGCTCTGTATCGTGACAGCGATTCGCTAACTCGTATAATAACAGAGCTTCCGTAGCTCTGGTACTGTATCCTACGAGTAGCGTACCGTATCGGAGTATCGTAGGGTATCTCCGATTAATTAGATCGAATCGTGTGCTAGCGATAATAACTCGCGTACCGTATGCTAGCGCGTTGGGTAACTGTTTGGGCCGGGCATCCAGTCATGGTACATATTATACACCAATGACCTGGCCCCGGCGGTAGCATGGTATCTTAGCATTGGTATCATGGTAGGTTAGCATCTTCAGTATCTCGTAGCCTTAGCAACCCTAACCCTGTAGCATTTAGCTACACCCTGAAAAGGTGCTTTACTCGGGGTACGTACGATTGGTACAAATCGTACGCGGCGACCCTAGTAAACTCTGCTAGCAATACTAGACAGGATAGGTCTGCTGCTAAGCCTGCTGCTAAGCCTGCTGCTAAGCCTGCTGCTAAGCCTGTTGCTAAGCCTGCTGCTAAGCCTGTATGCTACCAATTAGCACACAGCCTAGCACTCAACTCAGCACCTGTTAGTCAGCCACTGGAGGCTGCTGACTGTAGCCCCAGTACATTCTCCTACACAGGAGCCTTAGCGCAGATGGTAGCACACTGGATATCTTCATAGTCCCCGTGATTCATGCTAGTAGTCCTGTACTGAGCAACTGTACAGGTCCCCGGAAACAGATACTCCCAGGGGAACACCAATACTCTTGCTTGTTGTACCAGGACACTTGGATGGATCATACAGAATCAGGGTTGTATCCATATCACTTGTCAGAGGTCAAAACTGCACCAAATATTGCAGTTCTTCTATCAGAGGCCCGGCCGATTTATGGTAGAAAAAAAGGAGGGGGTTGGACCGGAAGGCATTTTGCCCTTGGTCCGATTCCTTAACACATATAAGGACATATCAATCGGCCTATTGTATTTCAAGTTTATAGTCCCCGGAACCGGTGTACCGGAGACTCCCAAGTATAACATATAACATAAGATCAAATCAAAGTCAAATATCGGAGCGCTCGAAAAGAGGTTGCGTCCGAAATAAGGTTGCATCCGAAATCAAAATCGAAGCGGTCGATAAACTCGTAATCGAAATCCGTAATCCGTTGTCGACTGCGTTCGAAACCGAAACCGAAATCGAAATCGAATTCGAAGTTGCGGTCCCCGGGACCATTGTCCCCGGGATCTCGAAATAACAGATCGCGTCCACACTGCTTGCCAGAGATAAAAGTACCTCAAATAATGCAGCTGGAGCAATTTACCACATGCATCGAGCGCAATGGTCTTTCAGAGTCGGACCATTCAGCAACTTAGTGAATAAATCAGCAATATTGGTCTCGCCAGGCTCCTTCGCAATGCGAATTGTCCCAGCAGCAATAGACTCGCGCGCCTTGTGGTAGGCAACACTGTTGTGTTTCTTGTTGCATGGACTCTCCGGCCTGGTGGTATTCTTAACAACAGATTCGTTGTCACAGTACACATTGGTAGGACCTTCAATAGGGACACCCATCATCCGGAGCTTGTATCTGAGCCCTTCAATCAGTTCAATGGCAATTCGAAGCGCAACAATCTCAGATCCAAAGGTTGAGGTCTCGACAGTGGTTTGCCTTTTGCTGAACCACAGGATTGGGGCCCTGTTCAAGAAAATAATAATTCCTGTATGGGACCTTCGTGTTGCTTTGCATCCGGCATGATCCGCATGGACGAAACAGCTCATGATAACTGCTTTCCCAAGGGGTTCAGGAGCATCCGGTGGCAATACCTCCTTGGCATCTGGATAAAACTCACTCCAATCACAGTCGGGGAATCTGGACTCATCCACTTCAGGCCGGGTCTCATCAAACACCAACTTGGATCGGGCATGCGCCTTGAGATAGGCAAACATGTGCAATACTTGGTTCAAATGCCCTGTTTGCGCTTGTGCTAGATATCTAGACATAAGAGATACAGGCATGACCAAATCCAGTCTCCCAAGTTCGCACAACCACCTCAAGACACCAATCAGGCCCTGGTAGTAGTTCTGCTTGCTTGGATCCAGCTCGGTGGTTACATCAACTTCTGGACGATAATCGGATGTCAACGGGGTAGACACCTTGTTCGGAAGGTACTTGTAACCATACTGCTCAGTGCCAAGCTCCTTCTCTACTGCGTCGATGGCTTTCTTGGCATATTT
This sequence comes from Pseudo-nitzschia pungens, assembly GCA_037355855.1. Lineage (NCBI taxonomy): Eukaryota > Bacillariophyta > Bacillariophyceae > Bacillariales > Bacillariaceae > Pseudo-nitzschia > Pseudo-nitzschia pungens. Next base: position 6,543,625 of record CM074758.1, read on the forward strand.
CTCGGAGGACATCGCCCACTTGGGGATTGGGTCGTCTTCAACCACATGCGAATGAATATCAGCGCCCAAATACAAGGTTGGAACTTCTATAGTCCCGTCCTTTAACGTGAAGCGCTGCTTGATACTCTCCAACTGCCGTCGTGGGTCCTCACTGCAACAGATGATATCGTCGACGTATGCAATCAAGTATGCCCAGTACCTAGAACCATCCTTCCTCGTCTCCACTCGCATATGAACATCAGGATCGGCTTTGCAGGCTTGATATCCTAGCGTTCGTAGGTGCTTGGTCAAATAGGATCGGAACGACGCGCCTGCAACAGGAAGTCCATATAGTGCTCGAACGATCTTACATACCTGACCTACCAAATGCTGGGGGAAACCATCTTCAGCCCGTGCAACTAAATAGTACTTCTTCTTGATCGGCGCTGTAAGATATGCGTTCTGAATGTCCGCAGACAGCACATCCAAATTGTTCAGCGCTGCCAACAGGAAGAAGATACGGACTGAATCTCTGCTTGGTACACTGCTGAAGGTGTGTTCCTTGGCTGTCGCTTGTACCTTGTGGCCATCGGCAACAAGCCGTGCTTTTCGCGTCAGGGACCCCAACTTCACGTCAAAGATCATGTGCGTCGTGATCTTGCTGAATCCTTCGGCCTTCAGACCTTCGACGGTGTAGCTGGAGTCAAACTCGAACGCCATCTCGTTGTTTCTCATCTCCTTCGCAATCGCCTTCTCCCAATAGTCCGTTCCCGTCTTTCGGTCGATGGCAAGAGCTTCAGGGATAGAATGTGGTAACTCCACTCCAAACTTGTGGGTCCGATCCCAGTACTTGTTTCGCTTGGTGGCCTTGAGGATTCGCTTCTTCCTTCGTAGTACATGGTGGATCCACCATCGGAATGCTGGCTGCTCTGAAATCTTGGTGGATACGGCGTACTCTGCGGTTTGCACAGGAAAGGACTCTTTCAGATCGCTCAACTTACACCAGGACTTGGTTCCGTCTTTCCAACTGACGAGCAATCGCCATCCCTTTGTTGTAGGCTTGGGGACTTTGCGACCATGCTTGTTGGTGATCGTCGCATCTTGCTTCCTAACGGCGGATCCGTCCTTCTCGTGATCGATAATCTCGTCCAGTAGAGAGAACATTCGTCCGTCGTCATCGATCTTGCTGTACATGCTCTCAGCAACGATATTGGCGGTGTACTGCTCGACGGAACCATCTGGAAACTGCAGATCATACATTCTGGTATCAAGGATAGGGTTATCATTCCTCTTGCCAATCGGATTGCCATTAAGATCAGCCGAACAATTCTTCACGACACACCGTAGTCGTTCGTCGCCCTTCTGGATCATGACATTATTACCAATATACTCATCATAGTCATCCCCATCAGGTATGAGATCGTCGATATCTGGAATAGAGGCTTCAGGCTCGGCGAGCTCCCACCGTTCTTGGTGACCTTCAAATAACTCGGCAGGGGGATCAGGGTAAGTAGCTTGGAACTTTGCGTTGTTATCCTCCACTTTGTCCCCGATCTTGGATTCAACTGCTTGGTCAAATGAGTCCATATATCGCTTGACGTCATGGGAACGCCATTCTTCTTCAGTAACAGCACGGACTGTGTTAGTGCTTACCGGCATGGCCGCCTCGTTCAGGATCCAGTGGCAGTCCCCGCCTCCGAATCGATCACCGCACGGGCCAAGCCACCGTCCTAACTTTTCGGTCCCATCAGAGAGATCAACCCAATAGACGAAATCATACCATTCATGGGCTTGGTACAGAGATATGTCAGGCATGTACCCATGTACAATTTCGAACGGCGTTCGACCCATCACCGTAGGATCACTGGAAGCTGTGCGCTGTCGGATGGCAGCAACAAGCTCCCCACAGAAAGCCCACAGGCGCTTGGGGGATCGCTTCCGGGCCGTCTTCTTGCGGATGCTTCTGCTGATATGGCCGATGCTGAGCTCCGCGCGATTCTGGAAAGGACATCTTGGCTGGATGAAGGTCTGGTGGATATGGTTTTTGCTGACGACCTTGTTCCATGGAGTCTTGTAAGTACCAGGGGCTCCTTGCTCTCGAGCGCCATCAGATATCAAATGCTTGGGGATGCCGACGTCGTGGATGAAAATCTTCAGGCCTTCATACGCTTGCTTCTTGCCCTGTATAGGTATGAACTCATCGTAGCCCTTACCATTACTGAAAACTTGGGTGGCTGAATCTTGTCGCATGATGCTCGGGACCTTTGCCATCCAGGTGTCGGTGTACCATTTGCCAGCCGCGATGCGCTTGTTTCTGAAGCTCTGCGTTGGCAATCGGTGGACAAGGGGATGCATGGGGTTGCGGAAGCCTTTCTGGGTCGTTACTCGAAGGGTATCCGCAGCCTTTCTCGGGGATACATCCCAAATCTTGGACAGACGGTCGGAGTCGATCTTACAGTATCGTTTGGTGTCAATTGTCGGACCCCACTTGGCTCGTCTGGCAATAGTGTCGAGCTCTGGATCGACTGGTTCGACTGCATCGTCGTCCCATCGAACATGCTTGTAAACGGCAGACAGGCAGACAGGGGAATCCCTGCAACGGGGATCCAATTCGAAGCGCTCGCGTCCATCGGTGTAGGTGCGCTCGTACAGAGGGGTATGCATGGCGTTGACTGTAAGACTTGGTACTGTTGCATCCTCGTCTACATCATCGTCCCCGCAAGTCTTCAAGGAATCGCCCGAAAAGAGAGAAGATAGTCGTGCATCCTGACGAGAGTCAGACGCAATCGCACATGGGGTCAGATCATGGCGGGTGCAGAGTTGCTGGAGGCTCTGCAGCTTGTACTTCTCGTAGGAATCATGCGGCGGTAGAATCAGCTCGTCGCTCCGAAGAGGTTCGTCGTACAAATGGGGACTGAAGTTGGACCGTGTTTCGACGGGCTCCAACTTGCGCTTGTTGGACTTCTTGGACTGCTTCGTGGTCGGCGCGGACGCATGGGGCGTCCCCGCGCGAAGGACAGACAGCGTAGAATTCAACGGATGAGAGCCGTCGATAGCTTCTTCGGCTTGCTCGAACTTCTTGCTCTTCAGATCCCAAGGGAAGTCTCGGGTAGCAACGACATGATCGCATGTAGCCATCTCATGCTTGGTTGGCTTGCGGGAAGGGAAATAGGACACGACCCCATCAAGCAGGAGCTTGATGTCGAGGGTGTGGCCCGCATGGGGATCTTCAGGATCGGTATTGTCAATATGGATGGAGTGACTGGACTGTTCATCATACTGACGGGGCGCTTCACTGACACGATTGGGATGGCAGTCCCGTATCTGATTCGGACAAATCAAGCTGTGGGACAACTTGTCGCCAAAATACAGGGCTTCGTGGAAATAAATCAACCAAACTTTCCCGTTGGTATCTGTGTAGGCCGTAACACAGGTCCCAATAGGAATGTTCTTGATAGGCTCAAGCTCAGGCAAAAAAGGATGGACATCGACGTGGCTGACGACTTGGTCTTCAAGCAAGATCATGTTGGAACCGGCGGCAGTCGTATCAGCGTGGCTATCCAGCTCGCATTGCCCCTCAGGACTGGGTGGGGGGTGCGCGCGTGGAAGATCCATCTGATACAATAGCCGGCCAACCTTACTTAATTTCGGGCACCGGCCGTCGTTTCAGTTCTTGGGGGTCTGTCCTTGGTTCGAGCCGTTGCCCTTCTTCTTGCCCTTTCTGCGTCCCTTGGGCCCAAAACTGTTCCCTGCGCCTTGGGTCGCATTTGCGTTCACGGAGGCAGCAGGCGTGGTAGAACTTGTGGACTGAATAGTCCGAGCCTTCTTCTTTTGGCGGAGGTCATACAACTGCTTGCGTTGTTCCTTGGAGAAGGTCCTGTAAACTTCATGGGGATACTGCTTGTCCTCAATCTTGCCGCTGTACGATCCGGCCTTGTTGCTTCCTTGGTTGCCACCACCACCTTGGTGTACAGAGGAGATACTTCGCGCTCGGTTGGTTGACACCGCACCCATCTTTCGTATGCCAAGGCACCTCTTGAAGTACGAGACGCACTCGTTGAAGTCCTTGGTGTACTTGTCGGTTTCAAAGATCTGGATCTTGGGGTTCTCAAACCGATCATCTTGGATGCTGTGGATGAAACGCATGGTGAAGTCCTCTTTGTCGGGCAACTTGTCGTGGTTGGAGAGCGTAGTCTGGAAATTCAACCAAGTTCTGCAGTGCTTCTCAAAGTCGTATGTTCGAGAGTCTCCTGTGTAGCGGGAGGTGTACATGCCGGTACGGACGTTGTCAAGGATAGCCGCGACGTTGGTTGCGGAGAAGGCATTCTCGTAGAGAGTTAGGAAAGCCGCTCGGGCGTTCCCAGTTGGATTCTTTGCGTCTTTGTACCTTCGGGTGTAGGCCCAGGCAGGGCCATCACGAACTGCGTTGCAGAGCAACACCCAAACGTCATGGTTGTCAGTGACGAACTGCGGGCCTTCAAGCGTGGCGCATCGAACATTGTAATCCATCCAGTTTGAGAATGTCCCATCCTTCCCAACAGTGGCGGACCTTTCTGCTGCAGTCACCGTCTCTTGCTCCCTCGGACGAATGACGTATGATAGGGGGAACCCTTGTTCATTGTACTGAAAGCGGAGGAACTGACGGAAACTTTCTTCCCACTGACGGAAGTTGTCAAGGTTGGTGAGCTTCGGCGGAGTAATGGACGCTGAGACGGCCTCCTTGTCAGCGGTTTGCTTTTCATGTAGGCGTTGGCGAGTTCGGTCGGCTGCGAGGGGATCACTAAGCCAAGTATGGGCTGTAGGCTTGATACCAATGAGAGGTTGGTAGCGGATCCACTCCGAAAGAAGCTGAAAGGATTGTCTGAAGGATAGTCCGATGAATACTCGTTCATGGTAGGGGCACATCGGATGACGACCCCACAGTTCCTTGGCAGAGAGTTGTTGGATCGCCTGGATGCTGCTCAGGCCGTTCCGGAATAAATCATCCGCCGTATCACTGTTGCTGAAATCAGAAAGGATCTTGTGGAGGTCTAACTCCTTTGAGCTGAGCTTTGCTCCATTCTTGTATCCAGAGATTCCACCATTAGCCTGGGCTGTGGCATGAGCTTGGAGGATTTCAGGACTAGCCCCTGCAGGTGCAGGAGCGGGAGCAGGAGCAGGAGCAGGAGCACGAGCGGCGGCAGCAGCAGCGTCAGCAGCAATCCGGGCTGCATCCTCACGAGCGGCGGCAGCAGCAGCGTCAGCAGCAATCCGGGCTGCATTCTCGCTGCGCATTGCTCTCAGTTCTTGAATAGCAGCAAGCAGGATCATCTCAGATCGAGGTTGGATGTCAAGGTTTGGTTCTTGTTGGACTCTGGAGGCTCCAGCAGGAGCAGCAGGAGGGACTCCAGGAACATTATGGAAAAAAAAACTTTTCTGGAAAATTTCCATTTTCATGCGCATTGTGCGCGCGACTACTCTCAAAAAATCTTAGGGCAATAACGGCTCTTCTATATTTAAAGAAGAGCGACCATAATTTAACGGTCTTCAACCGTCATCTTTGTCCTCAAAAAACGATTGTCCTCAAAAAGTGTCCTCAACGATTTTGTCCTCAACAGACTGTCCTCAACCATTATGTCCTCAAAAATTATGTCCTCAACGTTTTGTCCTCAACCTCAACGTTGAAGTCATAGAGGTTGAGGACAGAACGTTGAGGACATAATTTTTGAGGACATAATGGTTGAGGACAGTCTGTTGAGGACAAAATCGTTGAGGACACTTTTTGAGGACACGTTTTGAGGACAGTTTTGAGGACACTCTGCGTACTCGTACAGCCGTTAAAGTGGATATTCAACAAAAAACAGCCGTTAAAAATACATCAATTTTATTGCGCGCAACGCGCATGAATATGGAAATTTTCTCAAAAAAACTTTTTTCCATAATGTTCCAGGCGCTCCGACAGGGGGAACACCTGCAGCGACTCCAGGCGGAAGAGCGTTGCCTCCAGGGACAGCGTCAGCACCGTCCCCAGGGACAGCACCGCTTCCGGCGGCAGCGCCGCCTCCAGCTTCAGGGACATCCCCAGCTCCGGCGGCAGCGATTTGTCTTCTGGTTTGCTTGGCCATGGTTGTCTTGCTTTGATTAACTAACTTGCTTCAGTTTCTAAACCAAATCCTTTTGTGGCGGGGACTGTATCCGCTCAAGTCATCGATCGGAAGAAGGATTGTCAACCGGAAGAGGGTACGTGTCGACTATTCCATGTCGACAGCGTACGTGTTGACAAATTCCGTGTCGGCAGTTCCGTGTCGACAACCAAAAAGGAAAGGGGGTACGTATCGATCGGGTTCGCGTCATCACGATCGGGTTCGCGTCATCATCCAAAAGGAGAGTATCCGAATCGATGGTCCGAAATAAGGGGGTACGTGTCGATTGTTCCGTGTCGACAGTGGGTTGTCTGCGCCAACGTCGACCAAAGGAAAGGATTCTTCTGGTCTTTCTGCTCTGGGCCAATCGATTTGGTTTTGAGATATGACTGATCTCAGGGTTCTTGGCTTGTCTGATTCCAAATTCCCTTGGCTAAAATCAAAATCGATGGTATGGCAGATTTGAGGTTGTCTGCGCCTCGTGAGGTTGTCTGCGCCTCAGTCGGATGGGCCTGACGTCATGTCCTTGGTCTGCTGGGCACTGTCTTCACTGGAAGGTACGTGGCGTTCTGCCTCCACGAAAGTCCTTTTCCAGCATTGTCCCATCCGTGGCAAACGTCCCCTTGAATCCTGTAAAATAACAGGGAATCATGGACGCTGCTTTCTCCACGTCCGTCTTGCTCCTTCCCCACCGGACTGAGCCTCCATGGAGCCACCATGATGCTCAGCTAGTGAATATCAATAGGTCCGCAGAGGTGGATGTGCGGACTCCGGTCTGTTCGCGTGTCTGGGGAAGGGCTCCCCATTAACATCAGGGATCTCACGATGTCAGCTGCTGGTCCAGTTTCCAGCTGAGGTTTTACATCCAAGTGTAGGCATGGATGCCAGTGGTGATCAGCCAGCTGGGTTTCTTCACACGCTCTAGCCGGCGTCCCGGTTCGTAGTGGGTCGAGCGGTGGGTCTGATGAACTGTGTTGATATTCGCTCGTCAGCGATCTTCGTGGTCTAATCGTAGAACTTAATCGTCTTATACTGCGTACTGGAAATAGGCGAAAGCCTTAACAATAATAATACATAAAGTCCTGGCAAATCGTGAGTCTACAGTGGACTGTTCAAGGTCTATTGCATACGCTCAAGCAATACAAGGCACTTCCCTAGAGGTACATCGGAATCGATCGATAGGAGGGCATGATAGGCGTGTTTATTTTAGAGTATAAAGAAAAGAGTGGAAGGAGCTGAGCCAAAGCGCTCAGCTCTGTATCGTGACAGCGATTCGCTAACTCGTATAATAACAGAGCTTCCGTAGCTCTGGTACTGTATCCTACGAGTAGCGTACCGTATCGGAGTATCGTAGGGTATCTCCGATTAATTAGATCGAATCGTGTGCTAGCGATAATAACTCGCGTACCGTATGCTAGCGCGTTGGGTAACTGTTTGGGCCGGGCATCCAGTCATGGTACATATTATACACCAATGACCTGGCCCCGGCGGTAGCATGGTATCTTAGCATTGGTATCATGGTAGGTTAGCATCTTCAGTATCTCGTAGCCTTAGCAACCCTAACCCTGTAGCATTTAGCTACACCCTGAAAAGGTGCTTTACTCGGGGTACGTACGATTGGTACAAATCGTACGCGGCGACCCTAGTAAACTCTGCTAGCAATACTAGACAGGATAGGTCTGCTGCTAAGCCTGCTGCTAAGCCTGCTGCTAAGCCTGCTGCTAAGCCTGCTGCTAAGCCTGTTGCTAAGCCTGCTGCTAAGCCTGTATGCTACCAATTAGCACACAGCCTAGCACTCAACTCAGCACCTGTTAGTCAGTTACTGGAGGCTGCTGCCTGTAGCCCCAGTACACTCTCCTACACAGGAGCCTTGGCACAGATCATAGCACCACCTTGAATATCTTCATAGTCCCCGTGATTCATGTCAGTGGCCCTGTACTGAGCAACTATACTGGTCCCCGGAAACAGATACTCCCAGGGGAACACCAATACTCCTGCTTGTTGTACCAGGACACTTGGATGGATCATAACAGAATTCAGGGATGCTTCCATATAACTTGTCAGAGATCAAACTGCACCAAATATTGCAGTTCTTCTATCAGAGGCCCGGCCGATTTATGGTAGAAAAAAAAAAGAGGGGGTTGGACCGAAAGGCGTTTTGCCCTTGGTCCGGTTCCTTAACACGTATAAGGACATATCAATCGGCCTATTGTTGTTTCCAATCTTTATAGTCCCCGGAACCGGTGTACCGGAGACTTCCCAAATACATACCAGCATGTGCTATTGTGCTTGTCTGCCCTGTTATCTGTGGCCAAGTTGTTCGAGTGGTTGGGTCCTCAGCCTTTGTTTCCGAACCTCCTGACATGGATCCTCTGGAGTACAATCCATATGACTCTCTTCCAGACTCCCCTGCAGATGCCTTTGATGCACTCTGTGCGTCTCCAAGAGTACTTCTCCACAAATATTCCCTACCACAGGCTGGCTGTCAGCACCTTGTTGATGCTATTGAGAGTGGTACTGCCAGTGCTGTATGTGATGGTTCATTTGATCCGGACCTTCTCAGAGGAACTTCTGCTTTCATTTTGTCACCCAATACCTCCACCAAGACTGCTTCATTGTTCCTCACTGGCTGTAATTTTGTCAGTGGATCCCCTGAGGATCAATCTTCCTACAGGAGTGAACTGGCAGGAATCATTGGGGTTCTCACCTGTTGCACTGCTCTGGTGAGTATCTTTGATATTGCTTCTGGCTCTATCACTATTGCTCTGGATGGTGACACCGCTCTCAAACAGGCTAAGGGATCATGGCCATTGGTTATTTCCCAGAAGTCTTTTGATTATGTTTATGTCATCAGAAACATGATTTCTGCCCTGCCAATCTCTGTGCACTTTCAGTGGGTTCAGGGTCATCAAGCTGGAATCTTTCTTGATTGGTGGGCCCTTCGCAATCATCAGGTTGACAGCATGGCAAAGGCCTTTCTCTCTGTCCATAGAGCTTCTGCCCATCACTATCCCAGACTTGTGTTTGAGCCTTGGGCATTTTCTCTCAATGGATGCAAGTGTTCAAGGTTTGATCAAAATGCTTTGCATGTTGCCATTTCGGGTCCTCCTCTTCTTCAATATTGGCAGACCCACCATGACATCCCCATTCCACAACCTGTTTTGAGTTCCATCCATTGGTGTGCCCATCTGTCTGCCTTCAAGCGATTACCTCCTGGCATGCAAAGATGGTTTGTCAAGTTTGCTTCTGGCAGTATTGGTGTTGGCAACCAACTCCTTCACTACCAGTATCAGGATCACTCCAGGTGCCCATTGTGTGATGCAGCCAACGAGAAGGTTTCTCATGTGCTCTCCTGCAAGGATCCTGGGGCTGTCAGGCACAGTGTGTCTGCCTTCACGGGACCACTGCAGAAGAGGCTTGAAGTTGAACAAACTGATCCATCATTGGTTGTTGCCATTGTGGATCTTCTCACCAGAGTTCGGAAGGGCCAGAGAATTTCTCCATCATCCTACTCACTTGCAATTGCTTCAGCTGTCAGGGCACAGAGGACAATTGGTTGGCACAACTGGCTTCTTGGTAGGTGGTCTCCTCTCTGGTATCACATCCAAGCCAAGTACTACTCCCAAATTGGAAGCAAGCGCTCTCCCAAACGTTGGGCTACAGCTATCATCCATCAGTTCTTTCTTACCTCCTGGGATCTTTGGACCTATAGGAATGAACGACTCCATGGTCCTGGGGGTACCCTTGATGCTGAACAACACCAATCTCTTGATGCTTCCATCTCCTCTGAATTGGCAATTGGTGCAGCTGGTGCACTTCCCCAGTCACACTCCCTGTTACAAACCCCTTTCCACGTCCTACAAGGTTACACCCTGACTGCCAAGCGGCAGTGGCTTGCAACCATCCACCTTGCAAGGAAGCAGTATGCAGCGCCTGTCCCACCAGTGCAGCCATACCAACAAGAGGCTGCTCTTCTCAGAGCCTGGCTTACTGGACCTCAGGGTTGATTACACTTTGTACCTTGGTCTTGTCTTCTGTTCCTGCTTCTCATCCTGTCCCATCCCTTTTGATACTGGCTCTTATCCCAATATCTCCATTCCCATCTCACTTTCTCTCAAGTCCCTATTTTGTGGGACTTGTTTGTCTTTTTCCCTGCTTGATCTTCAAGGTTTGTTTGAAAAATTTGTCGTTCTACCACTTGGGGTCCTGACTCTCTGATGGAGGCGACGTTAAAGTCTGGTTACAGACTGAGTAATTTAGTTTCACCTTTGGTGAATAAAGTTATTTAAATACGTATATTAATATTAACACAGCCTAGCACTCAACTCAGCACCTGTTAGTCAGCCACTGGAGGCTGCTGACTGTAGCCCCAGTACATTCTCCTACACAGGAGCCTTAGCACAGATGGTAGCACACTGGATATCTTCATAGGTATACACGAAGCAAGGCTCTTCCATTCCCCTAACTGCAAATATGATTTGATACTAGGCAGGGACTTCCTCCACCTAGCGCAGATCAATCTTCTATTCAAAGAAGGAGCAGTTCAGTGGATGGACCGAACCATTCCTATGAAGGACACGTCCTTATACCATGACGACCATACCATGCTCATGGAAGAACTAGAAGACGCTGAGCTCTTTGCTGAGGATCTCTCCTTCGCAAATCCATACAAGTCCAAGGTAATTCTAGATAGAGCCTACCAAGAAACAGATCCATCTACAGTTGCCAAGCAACAGTCCCACATGTCTAATGAAGAGCAGCAGCAGTTCCAAGCAATACTAAGCAAATACCCTAACGTCTTCAATGGAGAATTAGGCAAGTATCCACACAAGAAGATCTCTCTAAGACTAAAGCCCGGATCCAAGCCCATACACAAAAAGCCTTACCCAGTTGCATACAAAAGAGAAGACCTATTCAAAAGGGAACTCCAGAATCTTTGTAATGATGGAGTCCTCAAGCGTTGCACTGGACCAGCCGAATGGGCGTTCCCTACCTTTATTGTTCCAAAGAAGGACAACAGAGTTAGATGGGTATCAGACTTTAGGGAGCTCAACGAACTACTTGAAAGACGTCCTTATCCAATCCCTAGGATACAGGATATCATGAACAAAAGGGGCAAATACACTCACTTCACCAAGATTGACTTGTCCATGCAATACTACTGCTTTGAACTGGATGATGCGAGCAAGAAACTCTGTACCATAGTGACGCCATATGGCTGCTATGAGTATCAAAGACTACCAATGGGTGTCAAAGTCTCTCCAGATGTTGCCCAGCAACTAATGGAAGATATCCTACAAGACACCGACTGCACTGTTTATATCGATGATATTGGCATTTGGACCAATGGCTCCTTTGATCTACACATGAAGACTATCAACAAGATCCTAGAACGACTCAACCAAAATGGACTTAAATGCAACCCCCTCAAATGTGATTGGGCTGTACAAGAGACTGACTTCCTTGGATATTGGATGACCCCCACAGCAGTTAAGCCATGGCGCAAGAAGATTGAAGCCATTCTGCAGATGGATAGACCTCGAACTATAACCCAAGTCAAATCCTTCCTTGGAGCAGTAGGATACTACAGGGATATGTGGCCTCGCAGATCTCATGTCCTAGCTCCTCTATTTGACATAACAGGGACCCCCAAGAAAACTCCTCAAGCAGCTGCCATCAAAGGCAAGCAAAGAAAGGCCCCTTCAGCCTTCACTTGGGGACCTGCTCAAGATAAAGCCTTTCAAGAGATGAAAGCAATGGTGGCAGCGGACGCGCTGAACACCTATCCAGACCTTAACAAGCCCTTTGAACTGTACACTGATGCCTCAGACCTCCAGCTTGGCGCGGCCATAATACAAGATGGCAAGCCAATAGCTTACTGGTCCAAGAAACTATCTGATGCCCAAAAAAACTACACTACAATGGAGAAAGAACTCCTAGCGATTGTACTCTGTTGCAAAGAGTACCGAAAGATGCTACTTGGAGGTGTTATCAATGTATACACTGACCATAAGAACCTTACCTTCCGAACCCTATCAGTCCAACGAGTCCTCCGATGGAGACTATTCCTAGAAGAATTCGGTGTCAACCTCACCTATGTTGAAGGCAAGAAGAATGTTCTTGCTGATGCCTTCTCCAGGCTCCCCAGGATGGACCCACCTACTGTGGGGAAGAAAGAAGCCCTTAATAAAGGCACTCTTATTGATTTTCTGAAACTTGAAGTCCCCAAGCAAGATGAAGAACTGTTCCTATCGGAGTTCCCCAACTTATTCCAGCACTTATGCAATGACGCAGACCAAGAACTCCAGACTTGTCTGCTGAACAATGAGTGTCTTATCAACCTACCTAACAGTCAAGATGTGGAATGCCCGGTAAACTACTCAAATATATACCTTCATCAGCAAAAGGATTCAACTATCAAGTTCAAGATCCAATCAAAAGCCTTCTTCTACCAAGAATTAGAAGGCAACCAGATACTTTGTTATGCGAACCAATCCAATCCCGAATGCTGGCGAATCTACATACCAGCATCTCTTATTAATGATACCATCAAATGGTACCATCTCCTGTTGGGTCATTGTGGATCCACCAGATTACAACAGACTATATCAGCCCGGTTCTATGCTGATAATCTAACCAGTTTATGCAAGTCCTATGTATGCCCAGACCATTGCATCAAATATAAGAACCAGAACTCCCAATATGGTAAACTACCACCAAAAGAAGCGCCACTGTCCCCTTTTTATGAAGTACATGTGGATCTTATAGGTCCATGGAAGATTACAGCCCAGGGCAAGAACTACAACTTCAAGGCCCTAACCTGTATTGATCCGGTCACCAACCTCCTCGAAATCATCAGAATCAGAGACAAGTCCTCTCAGCATGTATCAGATCAATTCAAGAACTGCTGGCTCTCAAGGTATCCAAGGCCTATCCGGTGTGTACATGACAATGGTGGTGAGTTCCTGGGAGCTGAATTCCAGACTACCCTCAAGCAATATGGAATCCAATCAGTTCCAACTACAGTGAAGAATCCCCAATCAAATGCCATCTGTGAAAGAGTCCATCATACAGTTGCTGATATTCTCAGAGTTCTAGTCCATGTGAATCCCCCGCAAGTCAACACCAGAGCTAGTCAGCTAATGGATAATGCCCTCGCGACTTGCATGCATGCTTCCAGGTGTGCTGTCAATGCAGCTCTCCAAGCATCTCCAGGGTCCCTAGTATACAGTCGGGACATGCTGGTTGATCTACCACTAACATCGAATCTGTTAGCTCTACAGCAGCTTCGACAGCAAGGTATCAACAAGGCTCTGCTCAGAGATAACGCCAAGCGCAAGGAACATACCTTTCAACCCAACGAGAAGGTATGGATGCAAGAGCCAGACCCAGACAAACTACAACCTCAAAAGATCGGACCATTCGATATTGTCCAGGTTAACAACAATGGCACTGTTAAACTACAAAAGACGCCGTCAGTAGTCAAGACAGTGAATATTCGAAAGCTTACGCCGTACAAGAATCCAATCGACCAATCAGAATCTTCGATAATCCACTGGTCGGCATAGATATAGGATTCGTTCAATCATGGGGCACTATGTGACGAGCTAGCGTAGCTAGCTCAAGCCACGACTGAATAATTAACCGAATCCCATATGGGAATCAAATATTATATCTTCAGTCATGAATACATTTCGATATGTATTATAACTATTATGGTCGAGTCCCAGATTAGGATATATGCCTAATCGTGGGAACCGACAATGAACCAACATTTATGGCAGAGCATGCCAAAGTGTGGCTATGCTCGCGACCTCGAAATTTTATATGTTTCCATTGTCAATTCACGTAACAATATCTCGTAAAGTATCTAAACATTCACAATTTTCATACTACTCCAAAATTTCTACTCTAGACCGTAACAACTGCTCCCTTTCTAACCGATCGGGTTAACATCAGGAGAGTCCATCCCTATTATTGCAGGGATAGCACTAAGATAGAGGAGTAATTGTAAAAGTACCATGGAGGAGCATGCTGTGCACTGGAATACAGTCACAAGTCCATTTGTGATTGGAATAAGCGAGTCTCCATATTGCCAACAGGGAGATAGCCTCTGGATCCTATAGCAATAGACTAATCAATAGAGCTCACAATTTGCATATCACTACTATTGTAATCACTACTAGACCCGGGGTATGGCAAGTATCAAAGCGGTTCTGATCTGATGTGATGATTCTCCGTGCTTTACTAGATTCTTTCACTTGATGCTGACGTTGCTTGCACAGCAAGATTTTTTTTTGCAAGACAAGCTAGAACAGGAAATAGTAATTCATTTTTCTCCCACCACTCCAACAGGTTGTTATACACACGGTTCTCCTTGAGAATTTTTTGTCCCTTGACTTTTTTGTACTGGGCAAGTTCAATTTTACATGCTTGGTCCACCATTGCATGTTTGTTATCACCAAAATCACCAAAACCTTCACCAATATCATCACTATCACTGTCTTGGTCTGCATCTAACATGTCCAGGAAGGCATCATTGTCATCACCCTTAGCTTGTACAGTTCTGATATGAATTGTAGCCACCAATCTGATCAGATAGAAATTGGTAGGTGTTCAATTCAGTACCTATACTGGCTTTCCCTAGCTCGGCTTGTACTGAAATAATAATAATATACTTATTTAAGTAGGAAAATCCACCGAAGGTGGTTAAAAGCTACTCAGTCTGTAACCAGACTTTATCATCGCCTCAATCGAAGAGAGGTTAGGCCCCAAGTTGTAGAACGACGCGCCGCCTCAACCATGGGGAATAGGCCCCAGGTTGTAAGGACGGCTATTTTGCAAACGAACCTTGGTAAGAAACAGGAAAAAAACGAACCAGTCCAGAGCACAACAGACACTGCTGTTGCAAAGCGTACAGGAAACGGGGTAACAAGAACGTGAAAGGGAAAGACACAAGCAAAACTGTCCCTCCAATGCTGGTGTGCAGCATCCGTAATGCTAGTGGTCAGCTGACACAAGCAAAACCCTGACTAGATACATGGTATCTGTAATGCTAGTGGTCAGCGTACAAAAGCAAAACTCCTCTCTGAATGCTGGATTGCAGCATCACCAGTAATGCGAGTAGTCATCCCCAAACACATCCCGAACCACATTCCTTACCACTGTATGGTACATAAAGTACAGAGCCTACTACCAAATTCAGAACAGCTGTCCTCCTGTTCGAACTTAGTAGTAGCCAGAAACACGTAGAGGCGGTGGAGCCTACTACCAAATTCAAATTCGTAACAGCTGGCCTTCTGTTCGAACTTGAACTTGCTCTCCTGTAGTAGCTTGGAAACAGGGCCTTTAAGTGAAAACACTTATGGACCATCAGGGCTGTAGGCTTGAAAACAGGTCTCTGCTGTACTGTGAACTGGAGGGGTATATGTAGGTGGTGGTGCGTTAAGTAACATGTACTTAGCAGCTTTGGGGCTTGGGTCATAAAAACAGTAGGTCCATAATCAAAAACAATTATGGACTATCAGGGCAGTAGACTTGAAAACAGATGACAGTTGAAGTGTGCATCTGAGAGGGTTATGTAGGTAGGAGAGCCTTAAGCAAGCTGTACTTAGCGGCTTTGGGGCTTGGGTCAGGAAATAGTAGGACCTTACGTGAGAACACTTATGGTCCAGCAGGGCAGTAGACTTGAAAACAGATGACAGTTGAAGTGTGCATCTGAGAGGTATATGTAGGTAGGAGAGCCTTAAGCAAGCTGTACTTAGCGGCTTTGGGGCTTGGGTATGGAAACAGTAGGACCATAAGCGAAAACACTTATGGTCCATCAGGGCACTAGACTTGAAAACAGATGACAGTTGAAGAATGCATCTGAGAGGTATATGTAGGTAGGGGAGCCTTAAGCAAACTGTACTTAGTGGCTTTAGGGCTTGGGTCAGGAAACAGTAGGACCATAAGCGAAAACACTTAGGGTCCATCAGGGCAGTAGACTTGGAAACAGATGACATTTATACAGTACACCTGAGAGGGTTATGTAGGTGGTGGAGCCTTAAGCAAACTGTACTTAGCGGCTTTGGGGCTTGGGTCAAGAAACAGTAGGACCATAAGTGAAAACACTTAGGGTCCAGCACGGCAGTAGACTTGGAAACAGATGACATTTATACTGTACACCTGAGAGGTATATGTAGATGGTAGAGCCTTAAGTGAACTGTACTTAGCGGCTTTTGGGCTTGGGTCAGAAAACATTAGGACCATAAGCGAAAACACTTATGTACCAGCAGGGCATTAGACTTGGAAACAGATGGCATGTGGAATTTCTTGTAGAAATATTCCTACAGTGGAAGAACTTTAAGTGAGAATCACTTAAGCAGCTTGGAAACAGTGTAGAACATTAAGTATAGCAAGATATACGTAAGGGCCTTGGTTGGAGCTTGGGAACAGATCAGTACCGTACATCGAAAAAGAGTGGTGAATTGCTGTAGAATCTGTACTGGAAGTGCTGTAGAAAATTATGTGTCGATCTTGGTTTTGGTGCTGCTGCTGTTGCTGATCCCTCGGTCGAGCAGTGAATTGGCAACAAACTCAACGAAAGGAAGCATCCAGCAACTGAACCGATAGCAGAAACGAAGAGCGCATGTCTTGGATAATACATGTAGGTCCTGGGGTTGTGATTGGGGGTGTATAAGGGAGCGAGATATCGCATGGTAAAGTTGTGTAGAAATCTACGTATTTTTAGTACTGGAACATCGGAACGTCGGACAAAATGCGCGTCGCGCAAATTGTAGCTCGGCTTGTACTGAAACACTTCAGTAGAGGTGGCGAAAAGCGAATAGTTGTACTTGCGTTTTGCTAGGATTCCTCCTGTACACGCCCAATCCAGTGCGGCACCTCAGTACTCCACAACCACCCACTGCAATGAGATAGAAATTGGTAGGCGTTCGATGCAGTATCTATACTGGCTTTCCCTAGCTCGGTTTGTACTGAGAAACACTTCAGAAGAGGCAGCAAAAAGCGAACAGTTGTACTTGGCGTTTTGCTAGTATTCCTCCTGTACACACACAATCCAGTGCGGCGCCTCAGTACTCCACAACCACCCACTGCAATGAGATAGAAATTGGTAGGCGTTCAATTCATCACCTATACTGACCTAGCTTGGTTTGTCTTGGAAGAGTGCAGAAGAGGCAGCAAACAGCAAACAGTTGGATGTAGTGTTTTGCTAGTATTCCTGTACACGCCCAATCCAGTGTGATGATTCAGTACTTCCCGCCTAGCTGCTGAAATGGTATGTAAATTGGTAGGCGTTCAATTCAGTACCTACTAGTATACTGGCCTCTCCTACCTTGGTTTGTCTTGTAAGGGTGAAGAAGAGGCGGCAAATGGCAAACAGTTGGATGTGGTGTTTTGCTAGTAGTATTCCTGTACACGCCCAATCCAGTGTGGTGACTCAGTACTCCACAACCACCCACTGTGATGAGATAGAAATTGGTAGGCGTTCGATTCAGTACCTATACTGGCTTTCCCTTGCTCTGTTTGTCTTGTAAGGGTGCAGAAGAGGCTCAGGGCGGGCGGAAAATAGATTCTGATACTTGAAGTGAACTGTCCAGAACTTCACATGTCCAAATCGTAAGTGCTGTTCTTGTGTTTTTGATCCCAAAAAAAGTCACGAAGTAGGCGTGGAATAGAACCACATGCAACACAAAAATCTAGAAGCCATTGAGCTTAGCATGACTTGGTATGGGGGAAGAAACCTTATATATATATATATACACTACTATGTTCTTACATGGGAGTCCATTGTACAATCTGAGGGAACAAAATCAATGAATCAGTGGTGACATCTAAACTATCAATGATTTTTTAATACTTCTTTTCAAAAAATAGTCTCCCCCATACATAGATTGAGGAATATTCACATTGGAATCCTACAAATAAGGACCAGATTCACTCAGGTATATGATGTTGTGTGAAGATATTGCTCGTCAGCAAATAGGGGATAGCAATAACAACAGTACAGCACGGAGTGCTGGCAAATAGTGAGACTACAGAGGATACTGTTTGAACGCTATTGCATACACTTACTTCCTCCGTTCCGAAATAAGTGTGCGCTTCTCACATACAAGCTTGTGTATCGATCAATTTTCAACCAATTCAAATGGTTCTTGTTGGGTTAAACTCTCTTCAACGAAGTCCTTATGCCTGGTTAGACACTGATAGGCTCGCGCTATTGGTCTACCTTTCATTAGGACTTGAAAATGGCCCATTTTGCCCTTCAAATGTGATTTTACCGCTCGAAAGGGTTCCACCTGGCATTTGAACCTCTAGGAAGGTTCTTTCGAAAGCTGAGACACTAAACTTTTGTCCAGGTATAGGTGATAGAAACAAGAAGAGAGTTCTTGTCTTCCGTTTTATCGTCCAAAGATGGCCTATTTTTGGTCGTCAGTTAATTAATTAAAATTAATTAATTCTCGTATTTTGCGTGATAACACTAGTTATTTTTGTTTGTGTGTGTTTTAATTTAATTTTGTGTGTGTTTTATCACTGTGATTTTGATGCGCACCTATTTTGATGTTTGTGGTACAATTTCTACACAAAGCAACAGTTATTTCGGAACGCACACGTTTGGGTGATCGCACAGTTATTTCGGACCGGAGGAAGTAGTTACTACGGGATACTCTCCTAGAGGTGGATCGGAATCATCGATAAGGGGAGGGCATGATAGTGTTTATTTTAGAGTGGAAAAGAAAGAGTGAATAATAGTGGTAGGAGCTAAGCCAAAGCGCTCAGCTCCTGTAGCGTGACAGCGCTTTGCTATCTTGTATAATAATAGAGCTCTGTAGCTCCAGTACTGTATTCTACGGAGTAGCGTATGGAGTAGCGCTTGATTAGATCCAATAGTGTGCTAGTGCTAGCTTGCTAGCGCGCTTGCCAGCTCGCTTGCTAACTTGAACTGTCTGGGTCGGGTATCCCGTTATAGTACCGATCGTACACCAATAACCACACCCCGACGGTAGCATAGTATGGTAGCATGGTATGTTAGCATACCAAATTCAAGTATCTCGTAGCATTAGCAACCTTAACCCTGGTACCCGTTAACGACCGTTAACTTTAGACGCATAACTATGCATCTAAATTTTTTTTTAGACGCATAACTATGCGTCTTGCGTCTAATTTTAGACGCACTGTGCGTCTAATATTTTTTTAGACGCATAATTATGCGTCTGGACGCATTGGTCCCGTATAATGGTACGCAGGCTAGTACAAGTTTTAGACGCATAATTATGCGTCTGGACGCATTGGTCCCGTATAATGGTACGCAGGCTAGTACAGTAAAAATTTTTAGACAAAAGGCTTCTAAATGATTATTGAATCCCGCATGTACTTCAATATACTACGTATATGATATTCATGTACACATAACAAACATGTACTGAATATTCAATGTACAAGAAACATATACAGTTCGATACTGATTGGGGATACTCGAATAACTGTTTTGCGTTATGCGTCTAATAATTTTTCAGTTTACTACTGAGTTCTACGCTAATTTGGACCGGTTGTGCGTCTAAAATTTTTTTAGACGCATAACTCTGTAGAATTGTACACACATTTAGTACATGTTTTAGACGCATAAGTTGTGCGTCTAAAATTTTTTTAGACGCACAGTTATGTGTCTAATATTAGACGCATAACCCATGATTATGCATCTAAAAAAACCGCATAGTTATGCGTCTAAAAAAGTTTTTAGACGCATAATTTTAACGTCCAATAACGGTTATAACGGTTATAGTTACGCACAGTCCTCAAAAACCGCGCGAAACTAAAAACCATCGGATGGCCCTGTAGCTCTTAGCTACAATCAGTTATCTAGTGCTGGTGCTATACCCGGGGCCCATACAACTGGTACAAATTGTACACTAGGACCCTGGTATCCTGGAGTTAGCACCCCATAGCATGGTAGGTTAGCACATCCAGTATCTCATAGCATTAGCAACCCTAACCCTGTAGCACTCAGCTACACTAGTGCGGGTGCTATACCCGGGGCCTGTACAAGTGGTACAAATCGTACACATGGGCCCTGGTATTCTGGAGTTAGCAACCATAGCACCTTGTAATAAGCCTGTTGCTAAGCCTGTATGCTAAGCCTGTTGCTAAGCCTGTTGCTAAGCATTTAGCACACAGCTTCTAGCACTCAGCTTAGCACCTGGTAGGTAGCTACCGGATGCTACTGTCTGTAGCCCCATAACACTTCCCTACACAGGAGCCTTAGCACCACAGTCCATAGCATCTTGGATATCTTTGTAGTGGTGGAATTTTCTAGCGCATTCTCCAGTACTGGACCAAATATTCATTAATCAGTGTTGACATCTAGTAAACCATCAATGATTTTTTAATACTTCTTTTTCAATACTCTTGCCCATGCATAGATTGAGGAATATTCACACTGGAATCCTACAAATATGAACCAGAGTCACTCAGATATCAGGATAAGTTGCTATATTCTGTGGATTAACTGAAACATCTGGTGTCTGTCTGTCATCCATTGTCTGTCTGTCATCCGTTGTCTGTCTGTTGTCAGTTGTCTGTCTGTCATCCGTTATAAGGTGCAAAAGTGCAAAAGGTGAAAAATTTTTGCACCTAGAATCTGCGTAATGAATGCAAAATTTCGTTACTACAAATCCAATAACAATTGAGACTGGCCCACTGTGCGAGCAAAATGAACTGAATATTCCCAAACCAAAACCGAACGCGCCGGGATGGAGAACATACCAAAATAAAAATTATCTCTGTAATAGATAAATTACTATAAAAATTATCTCTGTAATAGATAAATTACTATAACCCTTTAAAGTATGCTCTTTTGTTAGTGAAAACCCCTTGTTTGAGCACCTTTCCAATCTCTTAAAAAAATCACATTTTTGGTGTTCGCAACTTACTTTACGGGCTTTGGCCTTCCAAAATGTGGCTCTATCCACAACAACAGCAATTGAGAGCAAGATGGTATCACACTTGCAATTATTGCCACTGTCTTGGATGGGGGGGTTGATCTTGGGTCATTGGTTGAGAGAGAGCAGAGCAGAGGTGAGAGCAGCAGAGAGGAATTCAGCAGAGGGGAAATGGATGGATGGATGGCAATGGTATTGGTCCAACTCTTTGGGCCTTGGTGTCAACCATTGTCTTCCGAATGATGCAACAGGCTGGGCATGGTGTCCATCTTATCACTTCTTTGTCACTGCAACTGGTTTCTCTTGTGGGTTTTGCCTTTGTGGATGACACAGATTTGTTTTGTGCTGGCTCTGATTCCTCAACATCTGGTGAGGAATTGGCTGTTGATTTTCAGGGAGCTCTTGACCGATGGGCTGGTGGGATTATTGCCACTGGTGGTGCGATTGAACCTGCCAAATCCTTCTGTTATTTGATTGATTTCAAATGGAATGGATCCGGTTGGGACTATCGCTCCATTGCTGACATGCCCGGTGACTTCTCTGTTGCTGATAAGAATGGCAATCGCGCTACCCTGGATCGTTTTGAAGTTGACCATGCTGACAAGACCCTTGGGGTTTTTATCTCCATGGATGGCAATGAGGAAGCACAGATTGCTCACATGAAGTCACAGTCTCAGGCTTTTGGCTCTCAGCTCAAGGCTTCCAAGTGTGAGAAGAGGGCATCCCTCTACACATTCAAGTATTCTTTCATGAAGTCTGTTGAATACCCCATGCCTGTCACGCAACTTGATGAGGCCACTTGGACTAAGATAATTCACCCAGCTCTTGTTCCTGTGCTGAATAAAGCAGGGATGTCACGGACATTTCCCAGACATGTATTCTATGGTCCTTCCCTCTATCAAGGCTTTGGTTTCATTCACCCCTACCTCCTCCAAGAGTTCAGTCATATTGCCACCCTCTTTCAGGAATCTGTCAGGTCCTCCCAAACTGGTAGGATTCTCAGGCTCACTGCTGAGTCTCTACGGCTCGAACTTGGCATTCCTCTCCATCTTGGTGTCACACCATATCATCCTTTTGCTTCCTATGTCACTCCCTGCTGGTACAAACATGTGTGGAAGTTTTTCTCTGTTCACCCTGTGAGCTTGTTTGAAGACTTCCCAGATCTTCCCCTGCTACGTTCCAATGACTGCTATCTCATGCAAGCCTTTGTCAACGCTGGCTTCAGAGGTGCTGACTTGTCCCTCTTGAATCACATGCGCATGTCACTCAAGGCTATCTCCCTTGCTGACATTTGTACTCCAGATGGGAAGAGACTCTCTCCCATGGCTTTCCAGCTGATATCCTCCAATCACTTGAGGGATCATCTTGACTGGCCGAGATGTCCTCCATCTTGGCCTCCAGCAGCAAAGCGCTTATGGACTAAGGCACTTCAGACCTGTTTTCTTCCCCCTTGTCCACCCCCTGCAGCCAGGGCACTAGCTCCTTCTTTTCATCTTGGGCCTTGGCTCTCTCCCCAGACAGCTTCTCTTTGGCCTTGGTTTTTGTCTCCATCCACCAACAGAATATTCTTCAAAACTTCTACTGGCTGGACTGTGAGCACCTCCCAGGGCAGGGGCAGATACAGGGTCACTGCTGAAATCCTTTCTGACAAACCAGCCTGCGCTGATGTGCTTGTCTGCCCTGTTATTTGTGGCCAAGTTGTCCGCGTTGTCGGGTCTTCAGCCTTTGTTTCTGAACCTCCTGACAAGGATCCTCTGGAGTACAATCCATTTGATTCTCTTCCAGACTCCCCGGCAGATGCCTTTGACGCACTCTGTGCGTCTCCAAGGGTACTTCTCCACAAATATTCCCTACCACAGGCTGGCTGTCAGCACCTTGTTGATGCTATTGAGAGTGGTACTGCCAGTGCTGTCTGCGATGGTTCATTTGATCCGGAACTTCTCAGAGGAACTTCTGCTTTCATCCTGTCACCCAATACCTCCACCAAGTCTGCTTCATTGTTCCTCACTGGCTGTAATTTTGTCAGTGGATCCCCTGAGGATCAGTCATCCTATAGGAGTGAACTGGCAGGTATCATTGGGGTTCTCACCTGTTGCACTGCTCTGGTGAGTATCTTTGATATTGCTTCTGGCTCTATCACTATTGCTCTGGATGGTGACACAGCTCTCAAACAGGCTCAAGGATCTTGGCCATTGGTTATTTCCCAGAAGTCTTTTGATTATGTTTATGTCATCAGAAACATGATTTCTGCCCTGCCAATCTCTGTGCACTTTCAGTGGGTTCAGGGCCATCAAGCTGGAATCTTTCTTGATTGGTGGGCCCTTCGCAATCATCAGGTTGACAGCATGGCAAAGGCCTTTCTCTCTGTCCATAGAGCTTCTGCCCATCACTATCCCAGACTTGTGTTTGAGCCCTGGGCATTTTCTCTCAATGGATGCAAGTGTTCAAGGTTTGATCAGAATGCTCTGCATGTTGCCATTTCTGGTCCTCCTCTTCTTCAATATTGGCAGACCCACCATGACATCCCCATTCCACAACCTGTTTTGGGTTCCATCCATTGGTGTGCCCATCTGTCTGCCTTCAAGCGACTCCCTCCTGGCATGCAAAGGTGGTTTGTCAAGTTTGCTTCTGGATGCATTGGTGTTGGCAACCAACTACTTCACTACCAGTATCAGGATCACTCCAGGTGCCCATTGTGTGATGCAGACAACGAGAAGGTTTCTCATGTGCTCTCCTGCAAGGATCCTGGGGCTGTCAGGCACAGTGTGTCGGCCTTCACGGGACCACTGCAGAAGAGGCTTGAAGTTGAACAAACTGATCCATCATTGGTTGCTGCCATTGTGGATCTTCTCACAAGAGTTCGGAAGGGCCAGAGAATTTATCCATCATCCTACTCCCTTGCAATTGCTTCTGCTGTCAGGGCACAGAGGACTATTGGTTGGCACAACTGGCTTCTTGGTAGGTGGTCTCCTCGCTGGTATCAAATCCAGGCTGACTACTACTCCCACATTGGAAGCAAGCGCTCTCCCAAACGTTGGGCTACAGCTATCATCCATCAGTTCTTTCTTACCTCCTGGGATCTTTGGACTTATAGGAATGAACGACTCCATGGTCCTGGGGGTACCCTTGATGCTGAACAACACCAATCTCTTGATGCTTCCATCACCTCAGAATTGGCGATTGGTGCAGCTGGTGCACTTCCCCAGTCACACTCCCTGTTACAAACCCCTTTCCAAGTCCTGCAAGGTTACACCCTGACTGCCAAGCGGCAGTGGCTTGCAACCATCCACCTTGCAAGGAAGCAGTATGCAGCACCTGTCCCACCAGTGCAGCCATACCAACGAGAGGCTGCTCTCCTCAGAGCCTGGCTTACTGGACCTCAGGGTTGATTACACTTTGTACCGTGGTCTTGTCTTCTGTTCCTGCTTCTTATCCTGTCCCATCCCTTTTGATACTGGATCTTATCCCAATATCTTCATTCCCATTTCACTTTCTCTCAAGTCCCTATTTTGTGGGACTTGTTTGTCCTTTTCCCTGCTTGATGTTCAAGGTTTGTTTGAAAATTTGTCGTTCTGCCACTTGGGGTCCTGACTCTATGATGGAGGCGACGTTAAAGTCTGGTTACAGACTGAGTAATTTAGTTTCACCTTTGGTGATTAAAGTTATTTAAATACGTATATTATTATTATTGGATGGATGGATGGATGGATCGATCCCCAGAGACACGACAATCTACCAGTGACACAGTATTCAGTCCGATCGATTGAAAGTACATACCTGGGAATCCCCTACAACTGCACTGAAATTTCCTCCAAATCATCTCTGAAACCATGTCCCTCTTCATCAAAAAGGCCCCTTCTGCTCTCGGCAAGAAATTTGCCTCCAACCCCCACCCCCTTGGAAGCTGCTCACTGTCAAGGAATGCTGGGAACGCCTGGAAGACCTCGATACCGACTCTGATGATAGTGGTTTGCTCAGCATTGAAACAGTTGCTCCTGATTCACCTTTTGCTGGATTGGAAGAGCTCTTGAAAAAGCGCAATCCCTTCTCCAAGCCAGCAAAACAGAGATTGATTGTTGCGTTTCTGGAAGCTGATCTCTCCCCTCTTACAGACAATGATGCAAAAAGACTCTGCTTGAAATTCAGCAGTGTTTGAAACACACCAAAGGAAACTCCAAGAGCTCTCCTAAACTATGGACCACTGACTTCATGGCAGAGGAGCTTGTTGCCATTGTTGGAGCCTATGAATCCTACCAATCTTTTGTTGCGTGCAATCAATCCACCAGAAACAAGATTCCTGCAATTGCCATGTTGGATGATCTCCTGAACAAATTCTCCATTGAACTGGACAAGGAACGCGCCAAGAAGGAGGCAGTTCTTTGTACCCCAGGAAGACATCGAGTATGACAAATTTCTCTTGCTTCATATGCCTTGTCCCAACTGCAAGCACTTCAACACCATGCTTCTCCAAAGCAAAACAGAAATCGAGGAATTCAACCAGCAGGTTGAGGATTGCAATATTTGTGCCTGCGACTGTAGCATTGTGTTCTTCAAATCAGAAAGGAAGGCTATTGCTGATTCTGTGGATCCCAAGGAGAAAGAGTCTCATCCCCCTACCAATGGAACAGCGTTGCTCCACCACCTTGAAGATATATATGCCTTGAGAGTGAAGGAGGTATTTCTTGAAAATCCATCAGCATCAAAGGAACAGATAGTGAGAGACGCCCTTTCCAATACCTTCCATGAAGTTTTATCTGATCCCGTTTTTGCAAGCGCAGAAGTGAGAAAGAAACTTCAGGAAGATATGGGTCTGTTGGAGAGTACTTCCAAGGATGGGAAGACTATCAATCAGCTCCAGGCAGAGAAGAGGGGTGTCACTCCGAATCCCACTGGAGACTCCAGATTCTTCCGGAATAGACTCCAGGAACATCCAATGGATCCGACCAGGTTCCACTGAAACAGCAATATAGCGAACCCTCTTCCCCTCTCTCCAATCAAATCGATTCAATTGGAGACACCATCTGGAGGGATCGGATCCTCTGTACAACCAATCAGCATCGATGGAGCTGATGGAGCCAGTAAATTGTTGAGTACTCCAAGCAGAGGCAAATTGTCAAGTGGACGGGAATTGTCGAGTGATACTCCACCAAGTGAATTGTCGAGTGATACTCCTCCCTTCCTCCAATCCATGCGGGAAGCAGCCAATGAGAAAGCTGATTTCCAGGAGAACTCCCAGCCCACCCTAGAAATCCTTGATCACCTGGGAGACACTCTTACTGCTGAAAATAATTCAGCAGAAGCTTCCCTGATCAAGCGCAAGGCAACTGATCTTGCCAAGCGTGGAAAAGATCCAGAGGAGTGTCTCCCCAAGATGGTGGACTGGTGCAAGCGCCAGAAGATTCCAGCAAAGGACACCGGAGAAGAGAAGAAATAAATTGTAATATTAGTAATTATCAGTAATTATCTATGATTAGTTGTAGATTGTTGACTGCTGTATATTGTTGCGTCGTAGATTGTGTGTTGTCGTGTTGTTGATTGTCGATTGTCGATTGTCGGTTACTCTTGTTGGAGAGTAAGAGTGGTGTTTTAATGTTGCCACCAGCAAAATTATGAGCTGCTGTTTGCTGCTGTTTGCTGTTGCTGTTTGTTGCTGTTTATTGCTGTTTGCTGTTGTTTGCTGCTGTTTGCTGGAGTGGATCGATTGATCCACTCGTGTTTTTGGTTCCGGACTTTCATGTACCGGTATGTTCGGTATCCAGACTTGTAGACCTACAATAAATAAAGAGAGGTCCAACACCTGTGAGTCCCAGCAATTCTTCTATACTTTGCGGCGCCGGTTGACCTCAATCCCAGGAGTTCTTCTATACTTTGTGGCGTCTGCTGACCTCAATCCCACAAGTCAGCTGTCTTGCGAGCTATTGCAGTTGGCCATGATGGTGTTGAACAGGTCTTGGAGTCTCAGTCTACTATGGTTCCAGCTATGGCTGAATCCAATGTCCGGCGTCAACAGCAGTGTCTTGGCACTCCCTCCATGACTCCCTCCTTCATTCAAGATTTTGGATACCTAGGCACAGCCCATGCTTCTGCTCAAGTTCTTGATGGCACATATAATCCTCCTCCTGCCACTGACAAATACCTGTCTGAATTTCTTTCTTGTCTCAAAGTCCCTGACTCTATCCTGAGTTTGCCCCCCTTTGACTATTCAGTGTGTCCAGCTGACAATGCTGCTGCCTGGAAACGCCAGAGGGAACGCACAGCAAGTGAACCTTCTTGTTTGCTCATCCAGTTGATGTCTCCTGAGTTCCAAATCAACAACAAGATGATTGGCAGACGCATTCTTGCCTACGCTGAACTTGCCAATGCAGTGGCTGCCGATCAACATGGAAGCAGGAAACACCACAAGGCAATCAACACCTGCCTGAACAAGAAGCTCATATGTGATGTGTTGCGGCAGAAGCGCAGATCAGGTGCTGTTGCTATGAATGATGCCAAGGGCTGTTATGATAGGATCTCTCATCCGATTGCAGGTCTCACTCTCCAGAGCTTTGGGGTTCCTGCACATGTGTGTGAAGTTCTTCTGTCTACTTTGCAACATGCCAAGCACCACATCAAAACTGGTTTTGGTCGGTCAGGTCCTGTGTATGGTGATGAATCTGTTCCTCTCAGTGGTTGTGGCCAAGGCAATGGTATTGGTCCAACTCTTTGGGCTTTGGTGTCAACCATTGTCTTCCGAATGATGCAACAGGCTGGACATGGTGTCCATCTTATCACTTCTTTGTCACTGCAACTGGTTTCTCTTGTGGGTTTTGCCTTTGTGGATGACACAGATTTGTTTTGTGCTGGCTCTGATTCCTCAACATCTGGTGAGGAATTAGCTGTTGACTTTCAGGAAGCTCTTGACCGGTGGGCTGGTGGGATTATTGCCACTGGTGGTGCGATTGAACCTGCCAAATCTTTCTGTTATTTGATTGATTTCAAATGGAATGGATCCGGTTGGGACTACCGCTCAATTGCTGACATGCCTGGTGACTTCTCTGTTGCTGACAAGAATGGCAATGGAGCTACCCTGGATCGGTTTGAAGTTGACCATGCTGACAAGACTCTTGGGGTTTTTATCTCCATGGATGGCAATGAGGAAGCACAGATTGCTCATATGAAGTCACAGTCTCAGTCTTTTGGCACCCAACTCAAGGCTTCCAAGTGTGAGAAGCGCGCCTCCCTCTACACCTTCAAGTATTCTTTCATGAAGTCTGTTGAATACCCCATGCCTGTCACGCAACTTGATGAGGCCACCTGGACTCAGATTATTCACCCAGCTCTTGTTCCTGTGCTGAATAAAGCAGGGATGTCACGGACATTTCCTCGACATGTGTTCTATGGTCCTTCCCTCTATCAAGGCTTTGGTTTCATCCATCCATACCTCCTCCAAGAGTTTAGTCATATTGCCACCCTCTTTCAGGAATCTGTCAGGTCCTCACAAACTGGTAGGATTCTCAGGCTAACTGCTGAGGCTCTCCGGCTTGAACTTGGATTTCCTCTCCATCTTGGTGTCACACCCTATCATCCTTTTGCTTCATACGTCACTCCCTGCTGGTACAAACATGTGTGGAAGTTTTTCTCTGTTCACCCTGTGAGCTTGGTTGAAGACTTCCCAGATCTTCCACTGTTACGTTCCAATGATTGTTATCTCATGCAAGCCTTTGTCAACTCTGGCTTCAGAGGTGCTGACTTGTCCCTCTTGAATCACATGCGCATGTCCCTCAAGGCTATTTCCCTTGCTGACATTTGTACTCCAGATGGGAAAAGACTCTCTCCCATGGCTTTCCAGCTGACATCCTCCAATCACTTGAGGGATCATCTTGACTGGCCTAGATGTCCTCCATCTTGGCCTCCAGCAGCACAGCGCTTATGGACTAAGGCACTTCAGACCTGTTTTCTTCCCCCCTGTCCACCCCCTGCAGCCAGGGCACTGGCTCCTTCTTTTCATCTTGGGCATTGGCTCTCTCCCCAGACAGCTTCTCTTTGGCCTTGGTTTTTGTCTCCATCCACCAACAGAATATTCTTCAAAACTTCTACTGGCTGGGCTGTGAGCACCTCCCAAGGCAGGGGCAGATACAGGGTCACTTCTGAACTCATTCCTGACAAACCAGCCTGTGCTGATGTGCTTGTCTGCCCTGTTATTTGTGGACAAGTTGTACGCGTTGTCGGGTCCTCAGCCTTTGTTTCCGAACCTCCTGACATGGATCCTCTGGAGTACAATCCATTTGATTCTCTTCCAGACTCCCCAGTAGATGCCTTTGATGCACTCTGTGCATCTCCAAGAGTACTTCTCCACAAATATTCCCTACCACAGGCTGGCTGTCAGCACCTTGTTGATGCTATTGAGAGTGGTACTGCCAGTGCTGTATGTGATGGTTCATTTGATCCCGACCTTGTCAGAGGAACTTCTGCTTTCATTTTGTCACCCAATACCTCCACCAAGACTGCTTCATTGTTCCTCACAGGCTGTAATTTTGTCAGTGGGTCCCCTGAGGATCAATCTTCCTACAGGAGTGAACTGGCAGGAATCATTGGGGTTCTCACCTGTTGCACTGCTCTGGTGAGTCTTTTTGATATTGCTTCTGGCTCTATCACCATTGCTCTGGATGGTGACACAGCTCTCAAACAGGCTGAGGGATCCTGGCCTTTGGTTATTTCCCAGAAGTCTTTTGATTATGTTTATGTCATCAGAAACATGATTTCTGCCCTGCCAATCTCTGTGCACTTTCAGTGGGTTCAGGGCCATCAAGCTGGAATCTTTCTTGATTGGTGGGCCCTTCGCAATCATCAGGTTGACAGCATGGCAAAGGCATTTCTCTCTGTCCATAGAGCTTCTGCCCATCACTATCCCAGACTTGTGTTTGAGCCCTGGGCTTTTTCTCTCAATGGAAGCAAGTGTTCAAGGTTTGATCAAAATGCTTTGCATGTTGCCATTTCTGGTCCTCCTCTTCTTAAATACTGGCAGACCCACCATGATATCCCCATTCCACAACCTGTTTTGAGTTCCATCCATTGGTGTGCCCATCTGTCTGCCTTTAAGCGTTTACCTCCTGGCATGCAAAGGTGGTTTGTCAAATTTGCTTCTGGATGCATTGGTGTTGGCAACCAACTACTTCACTACCAGTATCAGGATCACTCCAGGTGTCCCTTGTGTGATGCAGACAACGAGAAGGTTTCTCATGTGCTCTCCTGCAAGGATCCTGGGGCTGTCAGGCACAGTGTGTTTGCCTTCACAGGACCCCTGCAGAAGAGGCTTGAAGTTGAACAAACTGATCCATCATTGGTTGCTGCCATTGTGGATCTCCTCACCAGAGTTCGGAAAGGCCAGAGAATTTATCCATCATCCTACTCACTTGTAATTGCGTCTGCTGTCAGAGCACAGAGGACTATTGGTTGGCACAACTGGATCCTTGGTAGGTGGTCTCCTCGCTGGTATCAAATCCAGGCTGACTACTACTCCCACATTGGAAGCAAGCGCTCTCCCAAACGTTGGGCTACAGCTATCATCCATCAGTTCTTTCTTACCTCCTGGGATCTTTGGACCTATAGGAATGAACGACTCCATGGTCCTGGGGGTACCCTTGATGCTGAACAACACCAATGTCTTGATGCTTCCATCTCCTCTGAATTGGCAATTGGTGCAGCTGGTGCACTTCCCCAGTCACACTCCCTTTTACAAACCCCTTTCCAAGTCCTACAAGGTTACACCCTGACTGCCAAGAGGCAGTGGCTTGCAACCATCCACCTTGCCAGGAAGCAGTATGCAGCACCTGTCCAACCTGTGCAGCCATACCAACAAGAGGCTGCTCTCCTAAGAGCCTGGCTTATTGGACCTCAGGGTTGATTACACTTTGTACTTTGGTTTTGTCTCCTGTTCCTGCTTCTCATCCTGTCATTTACCTTTTGATACTGGATCTTATCCCAATATCTTCCTTCCCATCTCCCTTTCTCTCAAGTCCCTATTTTGTGGGACTTGTTTGTCTTTTTCCCTGCTTGATCTTCAAGGTTTGTTTGAAAATTTGTCGTTCTGCCACTTGGGGTCCTGACTCTATGATGGAGGCGACGTTAAAGTCTGGTTACAGACTGAGTAATTTAGTTTCACCCTTGGTGAATAAAGTTATTTAAATACGTATATTATTATTATTATTGCTAAGCATTTAGCACACAGCTTCTAGCACTCAGCTTAGCACCTGGTAGGTAGCTACCGGATGCTACTGTCTGTAGCCCCATAACACTTCCCTACACAGGAGCCTTAGCACCACAGTCCATAGCATCTTGGATATCTTTGTAGTGGTGGAATTTTCTAGCGCATTCTCCAGTACTGGACCAAATATTCATTAATCAGTGTTGACATCTAGTAAACCATCAATGATTTTTTAATACTTCTTTTTCAATACTCTTGCCCATGCATAGATTGAGGAATATTCACACTGGAATCCTACAAATATGAACCAGAGTCACTCAGATATCAGGATAAGTTGCTATATTCTGTGGATTAACTGAAACATCTGGTGTCTGTCTGTCATCCATTGTCTGTCTGTCATCCGTTGTCTGTCTGTTGTCAGTTGTCTGTCTGTCATCCGTTATAAGGTGCAAAAGTGCAAAAGGTGAAAAATTTTTGCACCTAGAATCTGCGTAATGAATGCAAAATTTCGTTACTACAAATCCA
Source organism: Pseudo-nitzschia pungens (assembly GCA_037355855.1). Taxonomy (NCBI): domain Eukaryota; phylum Bacillariophyta; class Bacillariophyceae; order Bacillariales; family Bacillariaceae; genus Pseudo-nitzschia; species Pseudo-nitzschia pungens. The sequence continues at coordinate 6,575,373 of CM074758.1, forward strand.
ATAACAATTGAGACTGGCCCACTGTGCGAGCAAAATGAACTGAATATTCCCAAACCAAAACCGAACGCGCCGGGATGGAGAACATACCAAAATAAAAATTATCTCTGTAATAGATAAATTACTATAAAAATTATCTCTGTAATAGATAAATTACTATAACCCTTTAAAGTATGCTCTTTTGTTAGTGAAAACCCCTTGTTTGAGCACCTTTCCAATCTCTTAAAAAAATCACATTTTTGGTGTTCGCAACTTACTTTACGGGCTTTGGCCTTCCAAAATGTGGCTCTATCCACAACAACAGCAATTGAGAGCAAGATGGTATCACACTTGCAATTATTGCCACTGTCTTGGATGGGGGGGTTGATCTTGGGTCATTGGTTGAGAGAGAGCAGAGCAGAGGTGAGAGCAGCAGAGAGGAATTCAGCAGAGGGGAAATGGATGGATGGATGGATGGATGGATCGATCCCCAGAGACACGACAATCTACCAGTGACACAGTATTCAGTCCGATCGATTGAAAGTACATACCTGGGAATCCCCTACAACTGCACTGAAATTTCCTCCAAATCATCTCTGAAACCATGTCCCTCTTCATCAAAAAGGCCCCTTCTGCTCTCGGCAAGAAATTTGCCTCCAACCCCCACCCCCTTGCAAGCTGCTCACTGTCAAGGAATGCTGGGAACGCCTGGAAGACCTCGATACCGACTCTGATGATAGTGGTTTGCTCAGCATTGAAACAGTTGCTCCTGATTCACCTTTTGCTGGATTGGAAGAGCTCTTGAAAAAGCGCAATCCCTTCTCCAAGCCAGCAAAACAGAGATTGATTGTTGCGTTTCTGGAAGCTGATCTCTCCCCTCTTACAGACAATGATGCAAAAAGACTCTGCTTGAAATTCAGCAGTGTTTGAAACACACCAAAGGAAACTCCAAGAGCTCTCCTAAACTATGGACCACTGACTTCATGGCAGAGGAGCTTGTTGCCATTGTTGGAGCCTATGAATCCTACCAATCTTTTGTTGCGTGCAATCAATCCACCAGAAACAAGATTCCTGCAATTGCCATGTTGGATGATCTCCTGAACAAATTCTCCATTGAACTGGACAAGGAACGCGCCAAGAAGGAGGCAGTTCTTTGTACCCCAGGAAGACATCGAGTATGACAAATTTCTCTTGCTTCATATGCCTTGTCCCAACTGCAAGCACTTCAACACCATGCTTCTCCAAAGCAAAACAGAAATCGAGGAATTCAACCAGCAGGTTGAGGATTGCAATATTTGTGCCTGCGACTGTAGCATTGTGTTCTTCAAATCAGAAAGGAAGGCTATTGCTGATTCTGTGGATCCCAAGGAGAAAGAGTCTCATCCCCCTACCAATGGAACAGTGTTGCTCCACCACCTTGAAGATATATATGCCTTGAGAGTGAAGGAGGTATTTCTTGAAAATCCATCAGCATCAAAGGAACAGATAGTGAGAGACGCCCTTTCCAATACCTTCCATGAAGTTTTATCTGATCCCGTTTTTGCAAGCGCAGAAGTGAGAAAGAAACTTCAGGAAGATATGGGTCTGTTGGAGAGTACTTCCAAGGATGGGAAGACTATCAATCAGCTCCAGGCAGAGAAGAGGGGTGTCACTCCGAATCCCACTGGAGACTCCAGATTCTTCCGGAATAGACTCCAGGAACATCCAATGGATCCGACCAGGTTCCACTGAAACAGCAATATAGCGAACCCTCTTCCCCTCTCTCCAATCAAATCGATTCAATTGGAGACACCATCTGGAGGGATCGGATCCTCTGTACAACCAATCAGCATCGATGGAGCTGATGGAGCCAGTAAATTGTTGAGTACTCCAAGCAGAGGCAAATTGTCAAGTGGACGGGAATTGTCGAGTGATACTCCACCAAGTGAATTGTCGAGTGATACTCCTCCCTTCCTCCAATCCATGCGGGAAGCAGCCAATGAGAAAGCTGATTTCCAGGAGAACTCCCAGCCCACCCTAGAAATCCTTGATCACCTGGGAGACACTCTTACTGCTGAAAATAATTCAGCAGAAGCTTCCCTGATCAAGCGCAAGGCAACTGATCTTGCCAAGCGCGGAAAAGATCCAGAGGAGTGTCTCCCCAAGATGGTGGACTGGTGCAAGCGCCAGAAGATTCCAGCAAAGGACACCGGAGAAGAGAAGAAATAAATTGTAATATTAGTAATTATCAGTAATTATCTATGATTAGTTGTAGATTGTTGACTGCTGTATATTGTTGCGTCGTAGATTGTGTGTTGTCGTGTTGTCGATTGTCGATTGTCGATTGTCGGTTACTCTTGTTGGAGAGTAAGAGTGGTGTTTTAATGTTGCCACCAGCAAAATTATGAGCTGCTGTTTGCTGCTGTTTGCTGTTGCTGTTTGTTGCTGTTTATTGCTGTTTGCTGTTGTTTGCTGCTGTTTGCTGGAGTGGATCGATTGATCCACTCGTGTTTTTGGTTCCGGACTTTCATGTACCGGTATGTTCGGTATCCAGACTTGTAGACCTACAATAAATAAAGAGAGGTCCAACACCTGTGAGTCCCAGCAATTCTTCTATACTTTGCGGCGCCGGTTGACCTCAATCCCAGGAGTTCTTCTATACTTTGTGGCGTCTGCTGACCTCAATCCCACCACCTGGACATCCAAGGTTTTCTATTGTACTACCTATGTTCGATATCCACCAATGGAAATTAATATAATTGAATCCCACAAGTGTTTGATACTTAGATGTGGGAGTGACGTGGGAGTGACACTGCCGGCAGTGCTATTGGGTACAATCAAAAACCTATTGCAAATAAACTGGAGCAAACTGGAGCAAACTGGAGCAAACACGAATTCATTATTTCTATTTTTGCAACTCTGCAAAAGCAAAATCCACTAAACTACCACTAAGGAATACAACCAAAATCGACAATCGACAATGGTGGTGTACTCAACAATTGACTGGTGGAGACACGACAATCGACAATGGTGCTCAGCGCTCTATTACAACGCCGGGGTAGGTACCATCGACACTGTATCCGCAGTGAGCGAATGTCTTGTCGAATGGACCGATTGCTCCTGCAGCTCTGTAGATCTGTTGCTCTAGATCTACCAAATCTAGCTCGCCTCTTGTATTGATCTTCAGGTAGTAGTTGACTAACTGACAGATGATATACTCTGTCGGTCCATACTTTGGCTGATAGGGAGGCCGGGGGACAACATTGTATCGTGGCAGTCCGTCCCTGTTGAAAATCGTATTGTAGACAATGGTGGGAGCAGCATGGCTGCTCAAGTTGTCCCACATAAAGACTCTCCAGTCATCTGTCTGTGGCACTCGCTGCTCTCCTTCAAAAGAAGAGCAGATACTGCCCACAAAGGAAGCAAACACATCCCCCATAGTTCCAGGGTTTCTGCTCACTTGTACCCATCGACGAGGATGAGCAACACTCCCTGATAAATTGTTGGGTACAGTGGGATCTCCAGCTTCCACAGCAATAATAACTGTAAGTTTCTGACCTTTAGCGTAGTTGCTGATACTCCAAACTCTTTGAAAACTAACTGCCCAAGCATTTCTTTGATTGAGTCTCTTTCTTTCCATGGCGAACTCATCAATATCGATGAGGCGCTTTCTGGGGATGCCAGCAATGCCAGATGGCAATGGTCTGTTCCAGAACAACCATTCCTTCCTCTTGTTTGTGGGAGTGTAAGCCCGGTAAGATTCAATACTGCCTTTCCTTTGTGTGATATTCATCTCTTGTAACCGGTGGGAGAGGAGCTGCCGGCTGTAGATTCCTCCCCCCTCATTGTAAATAAACATTGCCATCTCATCGAGTGTGGCCTGTGGCCAAATAACAATACAGAGCATAAGGAGGGTCAAATCTGCACCCACCAGCTCTGTCTTGTCTTTGTTGCCAGTCATCCTATGGGGATGAAGTTGTTTCTTCCACCGGAAGAGTGTCACTCTTGCCACAGGTACAGGTAAGCCTGCTTCGTGATCCTCCAGTATCTCTCGACGCCTCCATACTGGATATCCCTGAGCTCCTCCTTTTTTAGGGTGAGGCCTCTCCTGTCGCTGTTGCCCTAACTCCCTGCTAAGTTGCAGTTTGCTACGCGCTTTGGCTCTGGTATCTGCTGGATCCACCATGGTCAAAGTGTTCGGTATGTGGTATGTGGTATGTGGTATGTGTTCTTGTTATTTGATGCGAAGAACTGTGGTGTCAAAAAAAGTGATTTTTTTATTCAGTTCATTTTGGGCGTACCGTGGACCAGTCTCAATTGTTATCGGATTCGTAGTACGTTATTTTGCTGCGTGCCCAATCGCTAGTATTTACGAAGTCTTCTTATCATTGTTTGCCGTTCTGTTTGTAAGGTTTTGCAGGAGGGGGTCCTTTCGACGAGAAGAACGCAGAACGAACCACCAAATCCAAGGAACCTTGGGAACGGCTAACCGCAATAAGAGTTGCGTAAGATACTGGTAATCTCAAGTACACGCACAACTTTCACAAATCTCACAATTACTGTTGGAAAATATTACAAAACAGTCATAATGATTGATGAAAAATCAGAAAATGACTTTACGATGAAGAAACAAATGTGTGGTGGTAATGACACGAACATTGAGAAACAAATATGTGGTGATAAGAGCACAAACGTTGAGAGATTGGGATGTGAATCAAAATACCCACTTTTCAATTTAATACAATTAGTACATGGATTTATGTTACAATCGATTGTAGGCTTGTTTTGCAGAATTTAAAAGATATTAAATTGAAAAGGGCAAAATAAAAGTAACACTGTCAAATGGTTGACAAAGAGACCATGACGACGGAGAAAGAAGAAACCACAGTTGCACAAGAGACTGACGAGGAAGAAGACATAACTAAGACGAAGAAGAAGACCATAAAAAAGAAGAGCAAGGGTCATTCAACCACCACAAATTTCAAAGGAAAGACCACTGCGCTCAAGGATCATGTATTCATCTACCATCAACTCCATGACAAGAAGTGGATCAGGGCCAAACAAGAGTTTATCAACTACGCATCAAGGACATATGGTGGTGATGAGGAAACCAGTTTGGAACAAAGAAAACTCACCATCATCACCATGGACGAACCGTTGCCACTGACTACATCCGAGCTCGCGAGTATGGATGATATCCAAAAAGAGTTTGCACAAGATGACTACAAAACCAATCGGAAGGCGTACAAGGACCTAGTGATCAAAACTAAGAAGAACCTATCGAAACTCTATGCAGTACTCTGGGGACAATGTGACCCCATCATGCAAAATAAAATGAAGGCAATCCCCGAATACGAGAATGCTCAAATCAACAAATCTGCGATCAATCTACTGTCAATCATTGAAACAGTATGCAAACAGGGAGACCTGTCACGAAAGAGAAGAGTACAACGATTCCTATCTAAGAAGAAGGTGTACAATCTGAGACAAGGAGATGACATGGATCTCAGGGAATATCTGGACAAGTTTGAAGCACTAGTCAACGTTGCCGAGAAGAACGGAGCAGTGTTCTATGAAAACAAGGACATTGAAGATGTAGTGGCTGAACTCAATATAAAACCTATGACCAAATCAAACGAGAGTAAAGACGAGAAAGTCAAGAGTGAAGACAAGAAAGTCAACACGTCAAACAACACGAAAGAGGAGCCAACAGCCACGCTTGACAATATCAGCATTGAGGATCAAATCACCGTTCTCGGACATGCCTGAGATAGGGCTCTAGCCATTATTTTCTTCATGAATTCGAATAATAACAAGTATGCAGTATACAAACAGGAATGCCACAACGCTATGGCAAAAGGACGCGACGAGTATCCAACAACAGTGACTGGAGCACATACCGAGTTGGAGGACTACAAGTTCAATCTGCGTTTATACCAAGTTTGGTCAGGAAATAATCCCACAAGGAACCGATTTTCCGCACACCAATTTCTTGGAGAAGGTGAGATCTCCGATACAGGAACAAGCTCTAAACGTAAGCAGAAAGAGGAATACTACTGTTACAACTGTGGAAGGAAGAATGAATGCATGGCATATGACTGTCCACACAAAACAAAGGAAAATGGAGAACCAACAAAGGCAGAGAAGAGAAGAATGCGGGACGACAACGGTGATATTGAGGACGCCAAACAGCACCTACAAGAAACAAATGACGACAAATATGTGTCAGAAGAAAGCAAAGGCCACGACAAATGGGAACTAGAGCTCGACAGGGATGATTATGGCATCGGATTCCATATGAATAGTGAACTTACAGACAATGTCCTAATAGAAGATCTATGAGGGAAGAGCAAACATGCATTCAACCAATGCAAGCGCCGGCTTAACCCCAGATGGATACTTATTGACAATTGCTCAAGTGTGAACGTGTTTTACAACAAGCAATTCCTCCAAAACATTACGTCCGAAAACTGTTTCGTGACCCCTCCCAAGAATTTATTTAGGGGGGTCGCGATTTATTCCTGGCTCATTTTGACGTAGCTCGATTCCTAGCTCTCTCGCGATTCGCAACCCCAATCGCGACCCAGTTACTACCTCAATTACGAGAAAAAAAAATAAAATTCATACTCGACCCAATTTTTTTTAAGACTCAAATTTTTTTTCTTCAGTCACTTAATCAAATTAATCAACATTTTAAAAAAAATTATTTGTTTTCTCAAAATAATCCCCCACTTCCCCCAATTTTTTTTTCAATCTGACTCATTATTACCGACCCTACCAACATTATATATTATGAGACTGTTGCAGAAATTCACTCCCAAAAATTGATTTCTCATCCCAACACAAAGTATTTCCCATCACACCCCTCAAGAAATTCATCACAAAAATCACAATTATTACCCGAATCGCGACCCCCATGAAAAAATTTTTTGAAACACTATGATGCAAAATATAAGTCTTTCTTTTGATAAATATTGATACTACTCTAATAATTGTTTATTCTCTGTTCAATTTTCTCACACACTCACACACAAATTAAGAAGTCGTCTTCGTCCTCATGCACACCACACAAATTTTGTTTCAAAAGATTTTTAAAGACTTTCCAACGCGTTCTCGTTACTGCCAGTAAAGTCCTCCTCATCTTCATTTACATCTAGCAAAGCTTGTAGCTCCGGACTAATGTATTCAGTAACTTCTTCCTCCTGCACCCAGTCCTCATCGAACGCACTGTTGTTGTTGTCATTGTTTACACTCTCGCGACGGATCCTCTCTCTCAATCTTTCCTCACACTCTCTACCCGTTCTTGGATCGTTCCTCAGCACCACAATCTCCCTGCACAAGTTATTGAACAGTGCTAGACCTTCCTTCGACCATGATTGCTCCTCTCCACTGTATTGGTCACAAAATTTCTTTTTCTTCCTCCTTCTCACAATCCTGCCACTGCCCTTCATTTTTTGCTGAACATGATTCACCCAAACATCATACTCATTATGAATCATCATCAATGCAAATGCTTCATCGGTAACTGTGAATATTTCACTCATCAAACATGTCGTCTTTCTTTTTTTGTAGCCCCTCTCTAATGGAGAGATGCTTGATAGAATCCGAGTCACAAAGTAATAAAAATCATCATTTTCACTGTTGTTGTCATACCTTCTGTACTCTGGGTTCAGTCCCAGCTTCTTTCTACCAGTAGTTCCACTACGTCCGAAAACTGTTTCGCGACCCCTCCCAACAATTTATTTAGGGGGGTCGCGATTTATTCCTGGCTCATGTTGACGTAGCTCAATTCCTAGCTCTCTCCCGATTCGCAACCCCAATCGCGACCCAGTTACTACCTCAATTACGAGAAAAAAAAATAAAATTCAAACTCAACCCAAATTTTTTTTTAAGACTCAAATATTTTCTTCAGTGACTTAATCAAATTAATCAACCCCATTCTAATTTTCTCGTGCTTTTTTTAAAAAAAATAATTCTTTTTTTTTGAACACGACACAAATTATTTCCCGGCACACCCCTCAAGAAATTCCAGCATACATTCAAAAAATTCTTCACAAAAATTATGGACTACTCCAGAAATTGCGACCCCTCTCCTCACACGAATTGCAACCCTCCCATTAGAAATTCTGAATTACTGTGATGCAAAACCAGTCAATCTTTCAAAAAAAAATTAGAATTTATAGTAACAATTTTATTCTCAATTCGTTTTTTCTCGTTCCCACCACCAAACAAATTTACTTCCTACATCATATTTGAGTTTGAGTTGTGATCGCATCATATTTCAGTTGCAATCCCATCATATTTCAGTTGCGATCCCATCATATTTCCTCAGTTGGGATCGCATCATATTTCAGTTGTGATCACATCATATTTCAGTTGTGATCGCATCATATTCCCTCAGTTGGGATCGCATCATTTTTCAGTTGGGATCGCATCATATTTCAGTTTTGATCGCACCATATTTCAGTTGCGATCGCATCATATTTCAGTTGCACTATGGAAATTGTAGGTGACGTGGCCAAATGTTTAAGAGGATTCCCACCCGCGCCATAATTTTTTTTCCATCCACCTGTGCACATCTCTGTTCATTCTCTACTGTACCCATATTCACTACTGATTGTATTGTTGGCTCTACTATTCCCTGCTGTACAGTAGGAAAAAATTACTAGTAGTAGTATTACTACACAAGTATACCAGCAGCACCACCAGTTCAACTATGAGTTGTACGAGTGATAGTACTGGCAGTGATAGATTCACATATATAATGACAATATCCATAGATATAACAAAAGGATCGTACAGTCTCTGTGGTACCCTTATGACCATAAGGGTCAGATGTGGTAGGATGGAGTCCTTCACAAGAAATATATTTTTCTTTGCCAATGGGCTGGACTACTACTTTTTTTGTCAAATTTTTCATCCTGGTTTATTCTATTTCATATTCTTGGACATACTAGTAACCAAACAATCACCATTATCTTACATAGCCACTTGTGTATCTGTGCATTTTTAACAATAGAACACAAAAAAATGCCGGAAACTGTGACCCATAGACAGGAAATATGCACATTCTGTGGTGTACTGGGAATGGTCCCCAGACACCAGGTGTCACATCCAAAATATAATTGGTAGCAAGTTTATTCCTTTTTACTATTCTAATAGATGCATATACGTGAGAAATATTGTTGAAATATTCCTTGGTGGTGGTGGCATCTGAGTCTGGAAATGTATGAAAATCTGATGGGACCCAAAGAGAGGCTGTTTGTTGTGCTGATGGAATATTTATGTCCTTGGTGGAACAGTTACAGTGTCGGCAAAGCTTTTGTACACCACCCGACCGGGAACCATATTTGCCACATAATTTATCATGCAGTTCTGTGTCACCGATGACATAGGCTATTGCAAATTTCATTTTGACTTGCCACAATTGGCCGGCATAAGGGAGAAAATCCCATTGGATGCCTTCATGGGTGGACTCACATGCTTCTTTGAAAGATCGGAGCACCACTTCTAGGGCATTATGGAGGTTTTGGATTGATTTTCTTGAATGGTGAATGCTCTCCAAATCGGAGTCGGGATGAAAATAGATTGTTGTCCATGCGTCCGGCCTTTTCCTTGTTTCGATGTTGAATATGCCTAGGGTCATGTTGAGTGGAGTCAGTGATAGTCTTCCGTGCGCATCCAAGCTAATTCCATCCATGTAAAAAATGATGGGAACAAGGATTTCAGAATTTTCTTCTATGCAGAGGGATCTCCAGGAATCCGACCACCATGATCCATGGTGCAACTCGGTGATGGGACAAGAATCAGTTCGAACCGGGAAATGCTCTGGTGACAAGGGGGTATTGCTGTTGGGGAATGACAAATTTTCTTCCAACATTAAATCTGGGTTCGACAGCAGGGAATACAAAGCATCCAGAAAAGAGCGGACATAGATTTGAGCAGGTTTGTTGTCGGGAAGCCAATTCACAATTTTGGGCTCAAATTTTGGTTCGGAAGATATGCCAAGATTTTTTTTTATTTCTTGAAAAATGGCGTCACGTTTTCTTGTTGGTGTAACCTTGAAATCAAAACCGGGAAGATTGTTGCTGTCTTTTGCCCAATTGAAAATGGTTTGATAAGTGGAAAGAAGTAGCTTGTATTGTGATATAATGTTGAGGAGGTTGATTTCAGCAATAAGTTCCGGACGGGGTGGGAACAGAGTGCGATTCCGGAATGTTTCCTCTCTTTCGTTTATGGAAATGATGGTGCTTTTCATGATTTCGGAATCAGATATTTTGGTGTCGGAACTGGTGGCATCAAAATTGTCAGATGCATCAACATCGGAATCGATTGCATTCATTTGTTCCTCATTTTCAGCCATATGCGATTCAATTGCCTGTCTGTCCATGGGTGGGATGAGTACATTGGCGATCACTTGAGGATTGAGTGAGGTATGGATAGAAGTTGTTGCGGCGGTGTTCGTTTCGGCAAGGGAGGGGGGGATTTGTGGTCCATTCTGTGTCATTGTCAGTCCATACTGTGATGGTGTGTGTCGGACCAAAGGGAGTGTGACTTCTTCTTTCACAGAAGAAATAAAATCCATAAGTTTGTTCACATGATAATAAGTTCGGCAATCAATGTTGGACTTCAAGTGAAATGAAAGTCCTCTACAGACATATCGGTAGGTGTGAAAGTGGCTCGATTCTTGTTTGTATCCCTTGAAGGATTTTGATTTTCTTCTTCTTCCGGAGGCAATGCAGTTGCGACATTGGAATGTCTTGGGTATTCTGGGCTCATTGGCAAAGTGCCTTGGGTCAGAGGAAGCTTTCGGCATGGTGGTGTGTGTTTTTGTGATGCGATGTCCCGGTATGTGATGTGACACCACTGAAAAAAAAAGTGATGTGACACCACTGAAAAAAAAAGTTCACAAAGGTGTATGACGTAACACTTTGGTGTGATTGAAGTAAATTGGATTAAAAATTATTTGTTGTGTTGAGTCAAGTGTGTCAAATGTGTAAAATGGAATGAAAATGTGAAGAGGGACTGAATGTCAGGGTCTAGAACAGAACATTTCCGTCGACACGTTGGGGGAGTTGAGAAAAGGGAGAAATGTGGTTGAGAATAATGGAAAAAAGTGGAGAATAATGGAAAAAAGGTTGTGAAATAAAAAATTGGGGTCGAATTTTTTTTAGACAAGTCGCGATTGGGTTGCGATCCGGTCGCGATTGGTCGCGATGGGTCGCAAAACAGTTTTCGGACGTAGGAAGGCAAGCAAGACGCTTCACCTGTACACCAATGCTGGAAAGGCGGTTATCAAGATGATAGGAGACCTGCCAGGATTTGGCAAGGTGTATTATTATCCTGAGGGAATTGCAAATATTCTGTCATTTCACATTGTAACAAATATGCCGGGATACCTTGTTGAATACAATAATTCAATTGAAGACGCTTTCCAAGTGACAAACAAACAAGGAGAGATCCGGAAGTTTATCCCATCAGATAAGGGCCTATATTACTGGGATAGCAGCAATGCGATTACAATGGCAGCCGGGTCATTCGTGGAAATCAAGCTAGAGGAGATCGCTGTAGAAACAATGAGAGGTAACCAGGCAAAGCACTCCAAACGAGACAACGACAGAGCAAACAAGGTCCGATCACTACAGCATGTGACCAATTGGAGTGACAAGGACATGATGAGAGTTGCAAAATATGGACCCCTACTGAACAATCCATTCAGCCCACGAGATATCACCATTTCCAGAGCAATACTGGGACCAAGTGTATCAGGGCTTCAAGGAAAGACAGTCCGCCAAAAGAGAAAAGAGGTTGACTCACAATTGGTACTGGTACCTAGACAAATCATGGATCATTATAACAAAATCATCTTGTCTATGGACATCATGCATGTCAACAAAATAGACTTCCTGGTGACAATATCAAAACACATCCACTATGGGACAGCGACACCCTTGAAGAACATGACTGAGGAATCAATGTACTCAGTGCTAGTTGACCTCGACAAATTCTACAAGAAGCGAGGATTCAAAGTCAGTCTCATTCTAGCCGACAAACAATTCAAGTGCCTTGACAATGAGATGGCAGAGCTGGCAATACACATGAACATCGCTGCACAAGACAAGCACGTGCCTGAGATCGAACGATACATTCGGGTAATCAAGGAGAGAGCACGAAGTGCGTTGAGCAACACTCCTTTTACCAGAATCCCTGGGCGGATGGTCATTGGACTAATAACAGGGGTACTATTCTATATCAATGGACTACCATGGGAGAGAGGCGTGTCAAAAATTCTCTCGCCCATGACCATAGTGACAGGAAGGAAGTTAGATTATAAATTGCACTGCCAGGTGCCATTCGGGGCATATGCACAAGTGCGCCAAGGAACAGACAATACAATGAAAGAAAGAACATTTGGTGCAATTGCAATGGCGCCAATGAATAACATGCAGGGTGGAATGTCCTTCATGAGCCTTGTGTCCGGAAGGAAGATAGAACGCGACAAGCCAGACTTCACAATCCTACCAATGCCTGATGACGTCATCACTCAGGTTAACAGGATGGCCAGGCAAAGCCCGGAAGGATTGGACTTTGCAGATGAACCAGATGTTGTAGAAAAAGATGATGATGAGCTAGTAGAAGATGAGCATGACGCGGAAGAGAGCACCAGTGACGATGGATCAATCACCAGTGAGGGCATCCTCGACGATGAAAATAAAGACAATGAACAAAGCACAGGAGTGCTAGATGACGAGTCAGACAACAGCGTTAGAAGCACAGGAGTGCGTTCTGACAGGAGTGACAAGATTGATGAACAAGTCATCATCGAGAACCAAGATGAAGAGATCAAATTCACATACCCCGAGGGGGGGGATGCAAGCAACAACACCGAAAGTGTAGAGGAACAGGACTCATCTGATGATGACAGTACATTAGGGGTACGAAGGTCCGGTCGGACGACTAGCAGACCTGTCTATCGTGGATTCGAAGACACTTATGTCCATATAATGACGAAACCAAGACAAGAAGACTGCTGTCAACTGATTCAAACTGGAATCGAGCAACACAACTACAACCGAGCATTGAACTTCCTTAGTCAAGCATCAGAGAGATGTCATGACAAGGTGAGCCATCACTTGATGACCCAATATGGTCTAAAGAAGGCCGGGCTAAAGAGATTCGGACCAGAAGGAGAGGCAGCCACAGAGAAGGAAATGAAACAGATGCTATCAAGGGAGGTGTTCGAAGAAATTGAATACACCTTCCTAACCAACAGAGATAAAGAACTGGCATTACCAATTCAGTTATTCCTAACACAGAAAAGAAATGGATCAATAAAGGGACGGGCATGTGCCAATGGACAAAAGCAAAGGATCTGGATGCAAAAAGAAGATACCAAGTCACCGACAGTGTCGACTGAAGGCCTCTTCTATTTATTAATGGTTGACGCATTCGAAGAACGTGAGGTCGCCAGCACCTTGGATCTACCAGGACACTTGCTCCAGACACCCATGGAAGGTCGATTAATCTTGAGGGTTGACGGAGAATTAGCAATGGCACTCATCAAGCTCGACACAAAGAGATGGGGGAAACACTTGCAGAAGATTTGCGGGCGTCCAGTAATATTCGTAAAATGTAGCAAGGCTATTTACGGGACGTTGAATGCTGCCCTCCTATCCTACAAGAAATTAATCGGTCACTTAACTGAGTGGGGTTTTCAAATGAACCCGTATGACCACTGTGTCTGGAACAAGAACATCAATAACAAACAGATGACTGTTGCATTCCATGTGGACGATATGAAAATAAGCCATGTAGACCCTGACGAGGTAACAGGGATTATCGAGAAGCTCCGAGGAATATATGGAAAGACAGACCCAATGACTGTAACCCGGGGAAAGGTACATGAATACCTGGGGATGACAATTGATTTTACTGTACCAAAGGAAGTAAAGATAACAATGTACGACTATGTACAAAAGATGATTAATGACCTAACGGAGGACATGATCGGGCGAAGGTTGACAGCTGCACCGGACTATCTATTCCATACTCGGAACGGATCGGAGAAGCCCGGCAATATGCTCGACACAAAGATGAGGGACTATTTTCATACAATGACAGCCAGAGCACTATATTTGGGTAAGAGAGTGCGACCAGACTTTCAGACAGCAGTGGCATTCCTATGCACGCGTGTCCGGGATCCTGATGAGGATGATTACAAGAAGTTAGCGCACTTGATGAAATACTTACAAGAGACAAAATACATGCCACTCATTCTACGATACGATGGCAAGGAGATCTCCCTATATATTGACGGTGCCCACCCTGTACACGCAGACATGAAAGGACATGTTGGCGTCGTGATGACTGTTACACGTTAAGGTAGAAATACACGATAGGAGTATTTTTTAAAGAATGAATTGTTATAAAAATTGTGTTACAAAAGAGAATGGTTGAATACTTTACGAGATGGGAATGATTCCTTGAGTATGGAATGAATGATCGAACAATGATATAATTGTTCGTCGGGCATAATATCAATAATCGGTGAGTCATGGGAATCTTTGTTTGAATTGTATGTGTATTCTTGTACGTTGAATATTCAGTATATATATATATGAATATCATACATATTCTTATGTATTGGAGCACATGCGGGATTCAATAATCATTTAGAGCCTCTCGTAGGGGACCTACGTCAACGTGTAACAATGACAACTGGAGGTGGTGGAGCACTATATGCATCATCGACGAAAACAAAATTGAAGACAATCAGTTCTACTGAAACAGAAATTGTTGCCGTAGGCTAGGTGAGAAACTGCCAAAACATATTTGGTTTCGGTATTTCCGAATCGCTCAGAGTGGTGACAGCAATGAAGACATCCTATATCAGGACAATGAGGCAGCCATACTACTTCAGAATAATGGTCGAATGTCCTGCGGGAAGGGATCTAAACATATCAATATTCGATATTTCTTCATCACAGACAAGATTAAACAAAAGGAAATTATGGTCCGGCACTGTCCCACAAAGGAAATGATTGCAGATTATTTCACCAAACCTGTACAACGAGGATTGTTCCGAACGTTTCGCAACCTAATTCTAGGAGTAAAGGATACAGATATCGAACAATATAAACAAGAATATGAGGAGGCAATGAAACGATTTGGATTAAATGCATAAACTGATCATCAAGGTTGAATCCACAGGAGTGTGTTGGAAAATATTACAAAACAGTCATAATGATCGATGAAAAATCAGAAAATGACTTTACGATGAAGAAACAAATGTGTGGTGGTAATGACACGAACATTGAGAAACAAATATGTGGTGATAAGAGCACAAACGTTGAGAGATTGGGATGTGAATCAAAATACCCACTTTTCAATTTAATACAATTAGTACATGGATTTATGTTACAATCGATTGCAGGCTTGTTTTGCAGAATTTACAAGAATTACAGCCGTTCTCACTTCTCACGCAGAACCAGTCAAAACGAAACTAAAAAGACAAATCGCGACGGCATATGACAGCTTCTCCAGATCATCTGTGTCTATAGAAAATAATACCTTAAGTTATCATGTTTTTGTACTTCTTCTCCTTACGTTTATTGTTCTGGATCTCTCTCGCTGCCGTCGCGGCATCCACTGTTGAATAATTAGCATTAAGGATGACAAAATGACCGTCGAACAATTGGCGATAAATGATAAAAACCAGCGAGACATCGAGAATTTGTGTGGTTGGTATGATTGATGAAAAATGAATGGATCACATTCCAATGTTCTTGTGACACACAGAAAAATACTCACTTTTTAGTTTAATACAATTAGTACAATTATTGCATGTTACGACCGAATGTAGCCTTCATTAAGATTTACAAGATATTAAACTAAAAAGGCGTTGAAGAGAGGACTAATCTAATCAGTTAAAGAGACCATGAATACCAACAACAACAGTGATGATGAGAAGAATGTCGAACAAGAGACAGATGAGGAGAGCCCAAAAGGGGAACAGAAACGAAAGAACGCTAAAAGCAGCAAAGGACGAAACCGAAACAGCGCCAGCAACCAAGCCGGGAAATCCAGCTTCAAAGGAGACACAAGCTCAATAAAGGATGATGTATTCGTGTTTCACCAGATACACAGAAAGCAATGGATGACCTCCAAGCAGAAGTTTATCAACTATGCCGGAAAGACCTATGGTGGAAATGAGGAGACCAGTTTGGAGTTGCGAAAACTCACAGTGGTGACCATTGAGCCACCAACCCAACCAACGTCCAACGAGTTGGCAGCAATGACTGATTTTGAGAAGGAAATGGCAAAAGATGAGTTCAAGCAGGACAGAAAGGCATACAAGGATGTCATCCAAAAAACCAGGATCAACCTCACCAAACTCTTCAAAGTACTATGGGGTCAATGTGATCCCATCATGAAGAACAAAATCAAGGCCGATAAAGACTACAAACAAGCACACGCCGAGAAATCAGTGATTAAACTGCTTGGAATCATTGAAACAGTCTGCAAGCAGGGGGATGGAGCCCGAAACCGACGAGTACAGCAATTCCTTGCCAAGAAAAAGGTGTATAACTTCCGGCAATCCGATGAAATGGACCTTGGTGAGTACCTTGAGAAATTCGAAACCATTGTTAATGTAGCTGAGAAGCTTGGGGCAAGATTCCACGACGACGAGGATATAGAGGAATGGATACCAGGGGAAGATATAATCGTAAAACAAGAACCAACCAAAACAAACACCAAGGGATCAAAGGAAACTGAGGAATCGAAGGAATCCAAAGGATCGGAGGGAGCCGAACCGGTATCAAGCAAACCGGAAAGTGAAATCAATATCAACAAGGCCAGAAACAAAGCGCTGGCTATAATCTTCTTCATGAATGTGAACGACGCAAAGTATGCTGTTTATAAACAAGAGTGTCACAATGCTATGACCAAAGGAAGGGATGAATATCCAAGAGATGTCGTTGAGGCGCATACCCAGCTCGAAGATTTCAAGTTCAATCCAAAGTTATACCAACTGCGAAGTTCCAGCAACAGACCCCGTTATACCGGACACCAGTTTGTGACGTCTGGGATTGGACCCAACACGAATGGAGACTATATTTGTTACAACTGCGATCGCAAAAATGAGTGCATGGCATATAACTGCCCACATATGACCAAGGAGAATGGAGGAGATCCTACCCAAAATGAAAGGAAAAGAATCCAACGAGAAAGGCGTGAGCAGATCAGTGGCGACCAATGCCTTATTGAAGGAGTCATCGAGGATGAAGTTAATGAAAGCGAATCGGTAGCAGAAGACACTGAAAGTTGGACCGAGGAATTGGATGGGGATAATTATGGGATTACACTATTCACCAACGAGACCACCTTCAAAACAGAACAGGAGGAAGTGCTGATCGAGGACGTTCGGGGAAACAACAAACACACGTTTAACCAATGCAAGAGACGGATGAATCCCTGATGGATTCTATTGGACAACTGCTCCAGTGTGAACGTGTTCTATAACAAACGCTTCCTAAACAACATCCGTAAGGCAGCAAACGTGCTGCACCTATATACCAATGCCGGGAAGGCAATCATAACAATGGTCGGGGACCTACCGGGATTTGGAGAAGTATATTATTATCCAAAAGGGATTGCAAACATCTTATCCTTTCATGCAGTAACCAATCTCCCTGGATACAGAGTGGAATACAACAATGGTATTGAGGACGCGTTCCGTGTCACCAACCCGAATGGGTTCACACGCCGATTCGTGCCATCAGACAAAGGCCTATATTATTGGGATAGTAGTGAAGAAATCAACAAAGGCACAGTCCTTCTTGAGACAACGCTTGGGGAGAAGGCAGTCGAAACTGTCAGAGGGAACAAGGAGAAATTCTCCAGACAGGATAACAATAATGCAGCAAGGGCACGAGAACTACAGAACGTAACCAATTAGAGTGACCAAGACATGATGCGAGTTGTGAAGTATGGGCCGTTAATGAACAACCCATTTACACCAAGGGATATCAGTGTTATGCAGGCAATATTGGGCCCTAGTGTGAGCGGACTACAAGGTAAGACAATCAGAAGAACCCGGGGAATCGTGGGAGATCAACTTGTACCCGTCCCAAGACAGATCATGGACTACTACCAAGACATCATAGTATCAATCGACATTATGCATGTAAAAGAGCTTCCATTTTTGGTTACCATAACCAAACACATCCACTATGGCACTGCTACATCTATACGCAACATGAAAGCTGACACGTTACTTAACGTGATTAAGGAACTCGACAATTATTATCGAAAAAGGGGATTTAAGATTGGCATAATTCTAGCAGATAAGCAGTTTCAAGAGATCACTCTGAACCTATCAGCACAGGAGGAACATGTGCCAGAGATCGAAAGATTTATCCGTATGATTAAGGAGAGGGCGCAATGCGCTATTAACCATACACCATTTAAGACCATGCCAAAGACAATGGTGATTGGTATGATGTCCGGGGTACTCTCATACCTCAATGGATTGCCATGGGTGGGAGGCGTATCAAAGATCCTATCACCATTGACAATTATAACCGGCCGGAAATTGGATTACAAGTTACACTGCCAAGTCCCATTCGGGACTTATGCACAAGTGCGGAGAACCACGGATAACACCCTCAGACCACGGACATTTGGAGCCATAGCGATGGCACCTATGGACAACATGCAAGGGGGAATAAGATTCATGAACCTCCGAACAGGACGAGAGGTCGAACGAGATAGGCTGGACTACACAATCCTACCAATGCCTGATGAGGTTATTGACCGGGTCCATGAGCTTGCTGGAGGAGAACAGGGAGCAATAACCTTCACCAATCGGGCAGGGGAGCAAATACTGGACGACGATACGGATTACGACTCAGAGGACGACTCCGATTATGAATATCAAAGTGGATCAGAATCAGAGACAGATGATGATGACGATGGCTCTACAGACGGATTGACAAGTGACAACCAAAGTATAAGCGAGGATCGATCCACAAGCACTGATAACGATATCAAGAACACAGGGGTGGAGAATATTGAAAGCACAGGAGTGGATGCAGATGAGATCATAAGGAATCTCGAAAATGATGGAGAGGTGATTGAATTCACACACCCCGATGATGGAGAAGTAAGTGACAGTGATTCTGGACATGACGATGCGAGTGAGGAGGACTCACTGGAGGAACGCCCGGAACGTTCGAATCGGGGACAACCGTATACATGGCGCTGATGCTTTCACAAACCTGGGAATTAATGAAAAGATTGAGCTCGTCCGAACAGGAGAAGAGCAACACAATTATCATCGGGCATTGTCTTTTCTGGCACAGGCAGATCAGAGGACACGAGAGACGGTGACACACTATATTATGAACCAATATCATGGTCTAAAAGAAGGACTAAAGCATTTTGGAGAGGAAGGAAAATCCGCCACAACAAAGGAGATCAAACAAATGCTATCCCGCGAGGTATTTGAGGAGATTGAGTACGAGTCATTATCAAGCATGGATAAGAAACGCGCTCTCCCTATATTGCTGTTCCTCACTCGAAAGCGAGACGGGACGGTGAAAGGCCGGGCCTGTGCTGATTGAAGAAAACAGCGAATCTGGATGAATAAGGAGGACACCAAATTGCCAACGGTTGCAACCGAAGCCCTGTTCTACCTGGTCATGATGTTTGCCTACGAGGGGAGAGACGTTGCAACGCTTGATTTGCCGGGGCATTTCCTACAAACACCAATGGAAGGGAGACTGATCCTCCGTGTTGATGGGGATCTTGCGCTAACACTTGTTGAGCTGGATAAAAAGCGCTGGTCTAAGTACCTAAAGAAGGCTAAAGGGAAATGGGTGATATTTGTTAAGTGCAGTAAGGCAATATATGGTACCTTAAATGCTGCGCTGTTATCATATAAGAAGTTGGTCGGACATTTGGACAAATGGGGATATAAAATGAACCCCTATGACCACTGCGTATGGAATAAAAACATCAATGGCAAACAAATGACAGTGGCATTTCATGTGGATGATATGATGATTAGCCATGTCGACCCAGCGGAGGTGGATGGACTTATTGCCCAACTGAGGGCAATATATGGAAAAACAGACCCAATGACCGAGAGAAGAGGAAAAACGCACGAATATTTAGGGATGTCCATAGACTTCAACACGCCAGGGGAAGTAAGAATCATGATGTATGACTATATACAAAAGATGTTACGTCCGAAAACTGGTTCGCGACCCATCGCGACCAATCGCGACCGGATCGCGACCCAATCGCGACTTGTCTCAGAAAAATGCGACCCCAATTTTTTATTTCACAACCTTTTTTCCATTATTCTCAACCTTATTTCTCCTTTTTCTCGATCCCCGCATCGTTTTCAGGAAAATGTTCTGATCTAGACCCTGATATTCAGTCCCTCGTCACCCTTTCATTCCATTTTACACATTTGACACATTTGACTCAACATAACAAATAATTTTTAATCAGATGTACTTCAATCATCAATCACACAAAAGTGACAGCATGCAGCAACCAACGCGTCGATAATACAGGGGGGACAGCAAGCAACAGCAACGCGTCGATAATACAGGGGGGGACAGCAAGCAGCAGCAGCGCTTCGATAATACAGCAGGGGGGACAGCAAGCAGCAACGCGTCGATAATACAGCAGGGGGGACAGCAAGCAGCAACGCGTCGATAATACAGCAGGGGGGACAGCAAACAGCAAACAGCAACGCGTCGATGATACAGGGGGGACAGCAAGCAGCAAACAGCAACGCGTCGATAATACAGGGGGGGACAACAAGCAGCAGCAAGCAGCAGCAAGGCGTCGATAATACAGGGGGGGACAACAAGCAGCAGCAAGCAGCAGCAAGGCGTCGAAAATACAGGGGGGACAGCAAGCAGCAAGCAGCAACGAACGCGTCGATAATACAGGGGGGACAGCAAACAGCAGCAACGCGTCGATAATACAGGAGGGGACAGCAAGCAGGAGCAACGCGTCGATAATACAGGGGGGACAGCAAGCAGCAGCAACGCGTCGATATTACAGGGGGGACAGCAAGCAGCGACGCGTCGATAATACAGGGGGGACAGCAAGCAGCAACGCGTCGATAATACAGCAGGGGGGACAGCAAACAGCAAACAGCAACGCGTCGATGATACAGGGGGGACAGCAAGCAGCAAACAGCAACGCGTCGATAATACAGGGGGGGACAACAAGCAGCAGCAAGCAGCAGCAAGGCGTCGATAATACAGGGGGGGACAACAAGCAGCAGCAAGCAGCAGCAAGGCGTCGAAAATACAGGGGGGACAGCAAGCAGCAAGCAGCAACGAACGCGTCGATAATACAGGGGGGACAGCAAACAGCAGCAACGCGTCGATAATACAGGAGGGGACAGCAAGCAGGAGCAACGCGTCGATAATACAGGGGGGACAGCAAGCAGCAGCAACGCGTCGATATTACAGGGGGGACAGCAAGCAGCGACGCGTCGATAATACAGGGGGGACAGCAAGCAGAAACGCGTCGATAGTACAGGGGGGGACAACGCGTCGATGGGGGTAACCAGGCGCCATTTAAAGTGGCGCTGACAGCCACTTATTCGTACGTGCCGTCACGTACTTTACGTAAGCAGCAAACAGCAAACAACAGCAAGCAGCAGCAACGCGTCGATAATACAGGGGTGGGACAGCGAGCAGCAAGCAGCAGCAACGCGTCGATAATACAGGGGTGGGACAGCGAGCAGCAAGCAGCAAGCAGCAGCAACGCGTCAATAATACAGGGGGGGACAGCAAGCAGCAGCAACACGTCGAAAATACAGGGGTGGGACAGCGAGCAGCAAGCAGCAGCAACGCGTCGATAATACAGGGGGGGGGGGACAGCAAGCAGCAACGAACGCGTTGAAAATACAGGGGGGACAGCAAGCAGCAACGAACGCGTCGAAAATACAGGGGGGACAGCAAGCAGCAACGAACGCGTCGACAATACAGGGGGGACAGCAAGCAGCAAGCAGCAACGAACGCGTCGACAATACAGGGGGGACAGCAAGCAGCAACGAACGCGTCGAAAATACAGGGGGGGCAGCAAGCAGCAAGCAGCTGTTTGGACGTGACCTCCAAACATACTTCGAAGTATTACGGAGCGCTTTGTAAGATCGTTAGACGGAGTACCAGGCAGTAAGGTTAAGGCTTATAGATCTATCTTCCAATCGACACGGAGGATACGATTGCCGATCTATCTTCCGTATACGATACAATCGATACGGAAGGATACGATTGCAGCAGCAACGCGTCGATAATACAAGCAACGCGTCGATACTACAGGGGGGACAGCAAGCAGCAACGCGTCGATAATACAGGGGGGGGGGGAACAGCAAGCAGCAACAAGCAGCAACCAACGCGTCGATAATGCAGGGGACAGCAAGCAGCAGCAACGCGTCAATAATACAGGGGGGATAATACACGAGAATATTTTTTAAAGAACTATCGCGTCGACAGCAAGCAGCAAGCAGCAACGGGTCGATAATACAGGGGGGAACGCTCCTTTCTTCAAATAACGAAAACCGATCGATCCGCTCCTTTCTGCAACAACGGAAAACCGATCGATCCGTTGCTCTCATTGTCAACAACTAAAAATCGTAGGAGTATTTCGTTCAATCCGTCGCTCCTGTTCTCAACAACCGAAAATCGTAGGGGTGTTTCGTTCGATCCGATCGTACCTTCGTCGTTGTCGACCCTCTCTGGAGCGACCGTACTTTCGACATCGTCCTCTTCCGATCGTACCCCCGTCGGCCCGTACCTTCGTCGTCGTCGTCGTTCGTCGTCGTACCCGATCGTTGCCGTCGTTCCCCTATGGAAAGACGAAAGTAAAAATAACAACAAACATCCTGTTAGAAGCGATCGTAGCGATCGTACCCCCGTCGGCCCTCTCTGGAGCGATCGTACCCGATCGTCCCAGTCCGAAGCGATCGTACCCGCCGTCGTCCCTGTCCGAAGCGATCGTACCTTCCTCTTTGTTGTTGCCGTCGTTCCCCTATGGAAAGACGAAAGTAAAAACAACAACAAACACCCTGTTAGAAGCGATCGTAGCGACCGTACCACCGTCGTCCCCCTCTGGAGCGATCGTACCTTCGTCGTCGTCCGTCTCCGCACCAATCGGTTGTGAGTTTCGTCTTCGTTGTTTTCAATATCAGTACGTCGTATATCTGGGTAAGCCAGGTAGTTCCAGGACTTCAACACACCCAACCTCCGTGATATGAATCAGACAACAGAGCAGAAAGCAAGAGCGGCCGTTCTCAAGCTCCCCACAGCATGTGTGTCTTTTTCAAAAGAGATGGTCCCGGTGCCTGATGGCTAGGTTAAACTGGACCGGCCAGAATATTCCGATGCAAGAATTGAAACGAAAATGAAAATGGAAATGAAAATTATGACACATCCGGTACGAGGGAGATGTGGGGCGGAAAATCGATCTGCCACTGTGACGTAGTGCTTTAGTGCTTTATTACGTGCTTTACGGTACTGTGTGTACAGGCTGAGTGGAAAAAATGACAGCAATGTACGTACTTTACAGTACTAAGTGTACAGGCTGAGAAAAAGAAAAAATGACAGGTCTGTGCATACCCGTTCCTAGTAGGTACCGACAGTACGTACAGGCTGGGGATATGTAGGTTTTTTGTAAACGGAAACGGTACGTATAAACTGTACGTATGGTACTGGTACAAATCTTTTGGCGCGAAGTGGTGGAGGTACGGTAACTTAGTGTTGGTACATATTATACAGGATGAGCCTTCCCCGAGATGGTGGTAGCATTAAAACATGGAGAGAACACCTGTTTAGCAGCAGTAGACAGTAATAGTGGCACTACTGGATTGTATGCAGTTGGTATTGTTGGTTCGAGTCTCATCACGGGAATGTCTTTTGCTACATCACGATGCAATAGAAATATTTTTGCTGCGAAGCATTTGTCACCAGGTGATCTATTCAGTTATTCAATGGTGACATCCATACCATTGGTGATTTTTGAATACTTCTTTTTGCATACTCTTGCCCATGCATAGGATGAGAAATATTCACACTGGAATCACAAAATATTGACTAGATTCATTCACATATTTGATTTTACAGCAGTTTCTACTAAATGCTGCGGTACTGGGCCAAATATTAATTATTCAGTGGTGACATCCAAATTATTGGTGATTTTTGAATACTTCTTTTTGCATACTCTTGCCCATGCATAGGATGAGAAATATTCACACTGGAATCACAAAATATTGACTAGATTCATTCACATATTTGATTTTACAGCAGTTTCTACTAAATGCTGCGGTACTGGGCCAAATATTAATTATTCAGTGGTGACATCCAAATTATTGGTGATTTTTGAATACTTCTTTTTGCATACTCTTGCCCATGCATAGGATGAGAAATATTCACACTGGAATCACACAAATATTGGCCAGATTCATTCTGATATGTGATTTGGTACTTTTTTCTAGTAAATTCTCCAGTAGTTGGCCAAATATTAATTATTCTGTGGTGACACCCAAATTATTGGTGATTTTTGAATACTTCTTTTTGAATAGTCTTGCCCATGCACAGGATGAGAAATATTCACACTGGAATCACACAAATATTGGCCAGATTCATTCTGATATGTGATTTGGTACTTTTTTCTAGCAAATTCCGCAGTAGTGGGCCAAATATTAATTATTCAGTGGTGACACCCAAATTATAGGTGATTTTTGAATACTTCTTTTTGAATAGTCTTGCCCATGCACAGGATGAGAAATATTCACACTGGAATCACACAACTATTGGCCGCATTCATTCAGATATGTGATTTGGTACTTTTTTCTAGTAAATTCCGCAGTAGTGGAACAAATATTAATTATTCAGTGGTGACACCCAAATTATTGGTGATTTTTGAATACTTCTTTTTGCATACTCTTGCCCATGCACAGTATGAGGAATATTCACACTGGAATCACACAACTATTGGCCGCATTCATTCAGATATGTGATTTGGTACTTTTTTCTAGTAAATTCCGCAGTAGTGGAACAAATATTAATTATTCAGTGGTGACACCCAAATTATTGGTGATTTTTGAATACTTCTTTTTGCATACTCTTGCCCATGCACAGTATGAGGAATATTCACACTGGAATCACACAACTATTGGCCAGATTCATTCCGATATGTGATTTGCTACTTTTTTCTAGTGAATTCCGCAGTAGTTGACCAAATATTAATTATTCAGTGGTGACACCCATACCATTTGTGATTTTTGAATACTTCTTTTTGCATACTCTTGCCCATGGATAGGATGAGAAATATTCAAACTGGAATCACACAAAGATTGGCCAGATTCATTCAGATATGTGATTTTACAGTATTTTCTAGTAAATTCCGCAGTAGTGGGCCAACTACTAATTATTCAGTGGTGACATCCAAATTATTGGTGATTTTTGAATACTTCTTTTTGAATAGTCTTGCCCATGCATAGGATGAGAAATATTCACACTGGAATCACACAAAGAATGGCCAGATTCATTCAGTTATTTGATTTGATGGTATATTCACTGAGGTAGTACTATTCTTGCTGCTTGTAGTAGTAGTACAGTTATACACTGCTGCTACATACTACTGCAGTGCGTAGGTAGTAGTACATAAGAGGTAGTCCAAAATTATGGCGCAGCGGGGCTGGCTCTCTGTGGTTTAGGTGGCGCGCGATATCACCATCATCAGCTTTCTACTGGTTTCTACTATTACTTCAGTACGGTACATACTACTAGTAGTAACTCTACTGCTATCATGTAGAAGAAATCAATTCTCGGCAAACACATGCATGACAGAAAATGCATGTGTCGTAAATCTTACTTCACATAATTTTGGGTCGAAATGGAACAAGAAAGACGGCAACTGAAATATAATGAGATGGAAATGGTAAGTGAACCACATCAAGGTTGGAGGAGGTATTAATAATGG
The DNA here is from genome assembly GCA_037355855.1 of Pseudo-nitzschia pungens. Taxonomy (NCBI): domain Eukaryota; phylum Bacillariophyta; class Bacillariophyceae; order Bacillariales; family Bacillariaceae; genus Pseudo-nitzschia; species Pseudo-nitzschia pungens. The sequence goes on from CM074758.1 coordinate 6,601,344, forward strand.
ATTTTGATTCGTCTAACTGTGCATCATTGACTTGCCTGCTTGCTCCTGATAGGGAGGCGACCGCAACTGCTGATGAAATAGGATGCAACGGCAAATGAAATATAATGCAACGGTGAGTGAAGCACATCAAGATCTGGGGTATTGATAATGGATTTCAATTGTTCTAATTCTGCATTGAGTTGCCTGCTTGCTACTGATAGGGAAGAATCAACTTTAATTCGACGGGGCAACTGAAAAATGATGTGAAAAATGATGCGACGGGGCAACTGACACATATTGCGATCACAAGACAAATATGATGGGATCGCAACTGACAAAATGATGCGATTGCAACTGATGAAATATGATGCGATGTGAGGAGACCTTTACTGGCAGTACAGATACCGGTATGGATGAAATTATCACGATGACCATTATTTAAAAATCGTTTGAACCAAAATTTGTGTGGTGTGCATGAGGACGAAGACGATCGGAGCAAAGAGCAACGACAATTTCAAGGACGACGAAGACGATCGAAGCGAAGAGCAACAACGATTTCAGAGAGGACGACGAAGCCAATCGAAGCAAAGAGCAACGACAATTTCAGAGAGGACGACGATTTCAGGGAGGACGACGAAGAGGAAGGCAATTTGGAGCGAAGAGCAATGACGACTTCAGGGAGGACAAAGACGATCGAAGCGAGAAGCAACGACGACTTCAAGGACGACGCAGACAAGGACGATCGAAACGAAGAGCGACGACGATTTCAAGGACGACTTCTTCTTTTAACGAACCAAAATTTGTGTGTGCGTGTGTGAGAAAATTGAACAGAGAATAAACAATTATTAGAGTAATATCAATATTTATCAAAAGAAAGACTTATATTTTGCATCATAGTGTTTCAAAATTTTTTTTCATGGGGGTCGCGATTCCTGGGCTTCGGGTAATAATTGTGATTTTTGTGATGAATTTCTTGAGGGGTGTGATGGGAAATACTTTGTGTCGGGATGAGAAATCAATTTTTGGGAGTGAATTTCTGCAACAGTCTCATAATATATAATGATGGTAGGGTCGGTAATAATGAGTCAGATTGAAAAAAAATTTGGGTCGAGTATGAATTTTTTTTTTTTTTTTTCGTAATTTTCGTAATTGAGGTAGTTACTGGGTCGCGATTGGGGTTGCGAATCGCGAGAGAGCTAGGAATCGAGCTACGTCAAACTGAGCCAGGAATAAATCGCGACCCCCCTAAATAAATTCTTGGGAGGGGTCGCGAACCAGTTTTCGGACGTAAATGCCCTACCTAAGGACATGCAAGGAGAGAAGACCACAGCCGCACCAGAGAATTTATTCCAAACAGGTGATATCGATCAAACAGAGAAGTTAGACGATATAACTAAAGACTATTTCCATACAACAACAGCACAGGCACTGTATTTGGGGAAGAGAGGAAGACCGGACCTCCAGACTGCGGTGGCATTCTTGTGTACGAGAGTGAGAGAACCCGACAAGTACGATTATCGAAAGCTATCGCACCTGATGAAATACTTACAGGTGACGAAACACCTACCATTGATACTCAATTACAAGGGCAGTGAGGTGTCCTTGTATATCAATGGCGCACATGCAGTACGTACAGACATGAGAGGACATGCCGGAGTTATGGTAACAGCTGGGGACGGTGCAATAGATGCATCTTCAACCAAGACGAAACTGAACACGACTAGTTCTACCGAGACCGAAGTAGTTGCAGTTGGAGAAAAGTTACCAAAACATATATGGTTCAGATATTTCAGAGTTGCACAAGGTGGAAATGACACAGAGGATGTGCTATACCAAGATAACCAAGCAGCAATGTTGTTAGAGAACAACGGACGGATGTCGTGTGGAAAAGGGTCAAAGCATATCCATATACGATATTTCTTTATCACCGATAGAATCAAAAGAAAGGAGATACGGGTGAAACATTGTCCTACCAAGGAAATGATTGCTGACTACTACACCAAGCCTGTGCAGGGAGGATTATTCAGAAAGTTCAGAGACCTTATACTTGGTATCAAAGAAGATCAAATGGAAACATACAAGCAACAATACGATGAGACGATCAAGAAGTATGGACTGGCATCGACTATCGATAGCGACGCAAGTCCACAGGAGTGTGTTGAATAATTAGCGTTAAGGATGACAAAATGACCATCGAACAATTGGCAATAAATGATAAAAACCAGCGAGGTATCGAGAATTTGTGTGGTTGGTATGATTGATGAAAAATGAATGGATCACATTCCGTTGTTCTTGTGACACACAGAAAAATACTAACTTTTTAGTTTAATACAATTAGTACAATTATGTTGAGACAAAGTAGTCAAATGAAGAACGGACAGACGAAATAATGAAGGAAACACAGTTCGGAGGAGAAGAAATATAGCGTGAAGGAGAAGACAAACAAAGCACTAGAACAGATGGCAAGAGGTGCAAACTATCAAATATTTCAAGCTCACAAAGTCAATACTAAGGACACAAATATGGTGAATCTGCGATGAAGACAAGACAGTTGGACAAATATTCAGTATCTCCAACTGAAGGTACTTAGAGCAGTGACAAAAGAGAAATTGGCGAGTTTATCACAGGAAGAGGTTTAGGAGTGATTTACAACAATGTTGGGATTATTGGAGGAGAATACCTGGCTCATATTTTGTAAAAGATAGAATCCAATAAAGTAACACTTCTATTAACCCGTATATTTCAACCATCTCAACATTCTTCGAAGAACGTTTTGAGTTATAAGCGTTGAAAGTTAATTGGATCAGTAGAAGATAAACAGAATATCCACGTAAGTCACCAAGAGCAAAACAAGAACATGGGCGAGAACAAACCAAAATCCATAAAGGTGGATGTGCCGACCTTTAGTGTGGATACGGAAGATGGGTTTGCAAGTTGGTGGGCTTACCTGAAAGCGTACGCAGCGCAAAAGGACTTTGTTGATATCTTGAAAGAGGATCGACACAAGGATTTGCCGGAAAGGGAGGAAGACAATGATGCTAGCAAACCCCATTCCGACAAGAATAAAGCAGCAGTGTTGAAGAACCAGTTAGCAGTGTCAGCGATGCAAATTGCTTTTGCAAAAGGAGAAATGATAGGGTGTTTGGCAATGGTACACACATCCATTTTGGAGGATTGGCCAATTGGGCAAGCACACGTCATTGTAAAGGACCTGTTTGCCGAGTATCGAGGAGATCCGGCAACAGCGATGTTTGACCAGAGAAGAGAAATGGCAAAACTTACCATGGGAGACAAGGAGAACCCCAGAGATTTCTTTGCCAGACTGGCAAAGATTGAGCTGAAGTATGCCGACCGAACCCAGGGAATCATTGAGGAAGAGAAACTGGTGTTAGTCTACACCAAAGCACCGGACTTGTACCAACAAACACTCATTCGAAAGTGAGAGGAAGCGCTGAAAGAGAACAAGAAGGCACCACGAATTTGGGACATCAGACAGGCAATGATAACATTGTGGAAGGCAATGAACGAGCGCAATAAGGAAAAGTCCCGAGTGGAGTACAGTCTTACGACAAATGAATACAACTACGATGGTCAGAAAACGGGCGACAGCAACGGAAAGAAGGGTAACAGATACAACCAGAAGAAGTGTTACCATTGCGGAAAGCCCGGACACATGAAACGAGATTGCCCAAAACTAGTGAAGAAGTGCAACCATTGTGGCAAGAAGGGTCACACCAAGGGAAACTGTTGGGACAAACACCCGGAAAAGAGACCAAAGTGGGTAAAGGGCAAACAGTCGACAGAGGTGGCCGCTGTAACACTCTAGGGTAGAATTAGATGGAGTGGTACGTGATAGAGGTATTTTAATAAAGGATAATTATAATTGTGAATGGTTGAATACTTTACGAGATGAGAATGATTTCTTGAGTGTGGGATGAATGAGCGATCGAAGATTATCAGCGAGTCATAAGATTCTTGATATTTATCTTGATACTTGAATATCGAACTGTAAGTATATATATACTGAACATACATACATGAATACCACATATATTGGAGTACATGCGGGATTCAATAATCATTTAGAGACTTTCGTAGGATCGTAACATTAACATGTTACAGCCGCGCGTTATCAATCGGCTCAGAACTGGCGCTAGCCAGAATCGATCATTGAATGATGTGCCAGGAAATACACCATGGTGAGAACTTGAACTCCGATACAGAATGTAGTGGTATTGAACTGGATAGATCAGCAGAAATGAAGATCAAAGCAAGCAAAGCAAAGAGACGCAGAGCCAAACGCATCAAGAATAAGAAAAGTAGGAAACAAGTACAAAAGGTACAGCGCAGCTACGGGAAGCAACCCAGCAAACAGCGCAATACCGGATGTTGCCAGCAGTACAACCGTGGACACGACCAAAGACTCTGTAATACTCCAATACAAAGACGTCAGACACACACGAATAAACAATCGAAAAGGTGTTGCGGGAGTCATAAACATGTCCGGAAGGCGTGCAGGATTGGAGGGCCGACGCATAAGAAACAAATCAAAATGGAGCGGAAAGGATGGTATCATGCGCCAATGCACACTTACCAGAGACCAATGCTGGGACAAGTACAGTCAGTTACAGAAGTGCTTGATTGCAACGGACAGATACAGGGTTGGAGTATGAAGTTGAAAGCAGTGCCAGTGGGCACTGAGAGTGATATGTTGATATCCATGCCGCAATATATACATGCTGCTGAACAGCTGGAATCCCGGACACTCAGGACGTACATGATCCGGGACTGGTCGGACAGACGCGCAGAGTGCGAGCAGGACAAGATTCAACGGATACGGGAATGCAGAAATGACGCGCAAGCAGGGCAGAATGAATATGTCATGCTGAACGCCGGAACAGACGACATCGGAGTCGCTATACTCACCTTGTATATGGATCGCAGATACAGGAGCAACGTGTCATATCACGAATAGCCGGGTAGGCTCAGTTCCTTCTAAGAATGCTAACGCACGACTAAAGACTGCAAATCACTCCTTGGACGCGAGTGGAAACAGAATGCAAGCAGTCGCAATAGTAGATATACCAGGGATAGTACGAGGACCGAAGGGAACTACCACATTAATCCGCATGAAGGACTGCAGATATGGTGGATCAAAATTCAACCTTTGCTCCATAACCAAACTAACTGACAATGTTTGGACCATGAAGGGAGATAAAACAGGAATCTACCTGTACAAGGGTAAGCAGAAGTTACATTTCGACATACCAATCCACTCGACAGAGGGAAAACTGTGGGCATTGAGGATCGAACGAACACACAGCAATGGTCCGGAGGAATGCGCGTTGGCAACACAACAACAAACTACAGGAGGGATCTCGATCCAGCAAGCACACAAGTTGTGTGGACATGCAAACATCAGGAGCACCAAACAAACAGCGAAGCATCTGGGCTGGAGGCTAAAGGATACTAAACAACAAACTTGCGAGGCTTGCGCTGTGGGAAAAGCTCGACAGATTAATCTTGGAGGTGGCGAGAGAAGTACAGCCACTAAGATTGGACAGAAGTGGTACCTCGATGGACTCTCACTTAAAGAACCAAAGAAGGGAAGAGTGGTGTTTCCATACAACAATTGTCTGACAGTGGCAGTGGAGGGTCTAACCAGAGGAACTATCATGGGGTGGTACAAGTCGAAGAAAGGCTTCATTCAAGACTTTTGTACCAAGTTCAACCGATTTAAGAAGAACAGCAAACACGTCAAGTATATCCGATGCGATGATGGCGGGGAGAACTACAAGTTCGAGAGCGCATTAAATGGAAAGGACTGGAGAATGAACACGCAGTTTGAATACACGGCAAAGACACCTCAGCGGAATTCACGGGTGGAGACGAAGCTGTATTACTTATGTGGGAAGACACGCTCAGCATTGGCAGCAGCAAATGTGCCCGACAAATACAGATATGTGCTGTTTACTCACTTCCTTAAGTGGGCGGCGCAAACGGACATGCTGACAGTGGTGAAGGTACACAACAAGCCGTTAACAAGGCACGAGCACATGTATGGGTGCTTGCCGAAATGGGTCAACAATTTGCGGGTAGCAGGAATGGCAGGGGTCGTTAAGACTCATACCAGAGGTACGGCTAAAGTTAAGGCATGTGGCAAAACATGTTTGTTTGTCCACTACGCCGAAGATCATGCCGGTGACTGCTACGTTATGTATGATCCACACACAAAGAAATTGCTGTACTCACGAGACGTACAGTGGCTTGGGAGGATGTACTACGAGATAACAACAAGGCCTGGAGTAAAGGTGGAGATCAATGGTGTTGGAGACAATATTAACGCAACAGAAGATCAGTCTGTGGAAACTGATGGGAGCTGTAACACTCTAAGGTAGAAATCTCGGAGTAGTATGAATAATTGTGTGTTATTTCACTTTACGAGATGGGATTGAAATTAGAGAGAGGAAATAATGAGCGATGAGGTCATCGCGACCTTCTCATATAATAACCATCCCTGTATATAACATATATTGCCATCTTGTATTATAGCAGCACCTAGTTGTAGGTCTGAGGCATCAGTGTACAGTTCAAAGGGCTTGTTAAGGTCTGGATAGGTGTTCAGCGCATCCGCTGCCACCATTGCTTTCATCTCTTGAAAGGCTTTGTCTTGAGCAGGACCCCAAGTGAAAGCTGAAGGAGCTTTCCTTTGCTTGCCTTTGATGGCAGCTGCTTGAGGAGTTTGCTTGGGGGTCCCTGTTATGTCAAATAGAGGAGCTAGGACATGAGATCTGCGAGGCCACATATCTCTGTAGTATCCTACTGCTCCTAGAAAGGACTTGACTTGGGTCACAGTTCGAGGTCGATCCATGTGTAGGATTGCTTCTATCTTCTTTCTCCATGGCTTAACAGCTGTAGGTGTCATCCAGTATCCAAGGAAGTCAGTTTCTTGTACAGCCCAGTCGCATTTGAGTGGGTTACATTTAAGTCCATTCTGGTTGAGTCGATCGAGGATCTTGTCGATAGTCTTCATGTGTAGATCAAAGGAGCCATTGGTCCAGATACCAATATCATCAATATAAACAGTGCAGTCAGTGTCTTGTAGGATATCTTCCATCAGTTGCTGGGCAACATCTGGAGAGACTTTGACACCCATTGGTAGTCTTTGATATTCATAGCAACCATATGGAGTTACTATGGTACAGAGCTTCTTGCTTGCGTCATCCAGTTCAAAGCAGTAGTATTGCATGGACAAGTCGATCTTGGTAAAGTGGGTATACTTGCCACGCTTGTTCATGATATCTTGTATCCTTGGTATGGGATAAGGTCTTCTTTCAAGGAGTTCGTTGAGTTCCCTGAAGTCTGATACCCATCGTACCCTGTTATCTTTCTTTGGTACTATGAAGGTTGGAAATGCCCATTCAGCTGGTCCAGAGCATCTCTTGAGTACTCCATCATTGCAAAGGTTCTGGAGTTCCCTTTTGAATAGGTCTTCTCTTTTGTATGCAACTGGATATGGCTTCTTGTGTATGGGCTTGGATCCGGGCTTCAGTCTTAGAGAGATCTTCTTGTGTGGGTACTTGCCAAGTTCTCCATTGAAGACGTTTGGATATTTGGTTAGGATAGCTTGGAACTGTTGTTGCTCTGCTTTGGACATGTGGGACTGTTGCTGTGCGACTGTGGATGGATCTGTTTCTTGGTAGGCTCTGTCTAAGATGACCTTGGACTTGTATGGGTTGGCAAAGGATAGATCATCAGCGAAGAGTTCAGCATCCTCTAGTTCTTCCATGAGTAAGGTGTAGTTGGTCTCATGATATAGGGACGTGTCCTTCATAGGAATGGTTTGATCCATCCACTGAACTGCTCCTTCTTTGAATAGGAGATTGATCTTTGCTAGGTGGAGGAAGTCTCTGCCTAGTATTAAATCGTATTTGCAGTTCGGGGAATGGAAGAGCCTTGCCTCTTGTCGGTCGATGGTATAGTTGCCGAACTCTTGTAGCTTGGTGTTCTTCATGATAATATATTCTGTAGTATCGAAGCTTCCATTCGCTGTAGTGGTTAGGACTTGATGCTTGCTTCTGATTGGTAGTGTTCCGAATGGTAGAGCTCTTTTGTTGATTAGAGTTCCGGAAGATCCACTATCTAGTAGTGCGAGTAGTGGTCTTGATTTTGTTGGTATGCCTTGTATGTACTGTACTGTAGTTAAAAGAATAGGAGCCACGTTGCTCTTATTCGGGGATGCCTGTTCTGCTGTATTTCCAGCAGTCGACAGCAGCTTTAAATAATTTTGCTCCAGCGCACCTCCTTTGGTGTAGTCTTTGGAGTTTCCGGGATTGCAATAGAGATTTTTTGCTGTACCGGTAGACCAATTTCTTGCCAGGGACAAGGTTGGTCCATTTGTTGCTGCTGTACTATCTTTCGCGTCTGTTGTACCCTTGGATCGATTCGGTTGTTTTCGATTCGGATCCATGTTCGATTGTTTCTCGGTAGCCGAGAATCGAACTGTTTTTGTTCTTGCTGCTGCTGCAGGCTTTGCTGAGCTTTCAACAGGAATACTCCATCCTGTAGGTTCCTTCCCCTCTTTATCTGGGAGATCTCCTCCATGCGTCATCCCAGACAGCAGGGCTGTACTGGCATCCAGTTCCCGGGGAGCTGGAGGCAAGGTGATTGCTGGTTTTGTTGAAGCCGGGGGCTTCTTAGGCCTGGGGGCCTTGGAGACTCAGGGGAGCCATATAAGTTCCCCATCGATGCTCCTTTCTGTTCTTCCACCATGATTGGCATGGTATTCTTCGATTGCTGCGTCGATTGCTGCGTCGCGCGCTGCATTGATGTGTGCTTGGAAGGTCTCATTGCTTCCCGGTATCATGAGAGCTTGGGTATGAGCATGAAAAGACTCAGTTTGTTGGTTGTTTCCGGAGCTCTTGTTGTAATTCTTGGAGAACCGATTCTTTGGACATTCAGACCAGTCATGATTATGGCCTGGGATCCTACATGGGTTGGATTTCTTTTTGTTTTGGTTCCCTTTGTGGTTGCTGGAATTGAAGTTGCGCTTTTGGGCGTTGTTGTTGTTGTTCGAGCGCTTCTGTTGCTTGTTGTTGTTCTTGGTGCCTTTCTTGTTAGCTTGGCGCTCGTGACAGCTCATGTAGTCCACGATGTGTCGAACAGTCGTGTCTTCTTGGACTCCATTGTGCATCATGCCATAGCTTTCGATCCATGCAGAGGGAAAGGAGTGGAGAAGGATGGTGAGTTTCTCCACTCTGGAAAGAGGCGCACTGCTTCCTTCTAGTTTCTGGGTATATTTCATGAGAATGAGAATGCGGTCAGCATGTTCCTCGCATGTGACTGATGGCGTCTTTCGGCAGTCGTGGCTTCGAAGGTAGGTGTGCATGATGTCTCTTGCATCCTTGGCATTGTAGTAGAGCTGAGTGAAATCAATGAAGGCTTGTTCATATCCACCAATTTCTTCTTGGGAGTATTGGAATTCTTCGGGGTCCAGTGGGTCCTTGATCATGTCGTTCCACTTGCTCTGGGCGTCTGTGGTGAGGCAGCGTCCGAAGTGGGTTAGGTATATGCTAATTGGTAGCCGGAGATAGCTGGCAGCGTTTCGGAAGGACTCCTCCACAAAGAGCAGTTCTTCCAGACCTCCTGTTGCTGTGAACAGGGGGACTTTCATGCTGTCGGTTCGGTCTTCGTCGACGTTGTACAGGGTGAAGAGCTTCGGTTTAGTTCTATTGAAAGAGCTCTTGTAGCTGATGGGGGGATCTCTGTAGATTCCGGTCATGGTTGCTGTTGCTATTGGATTTGCTGGAGATAAAGGTGCCTCTGTTGTTGAGGCTGTGGGTATTTCTTCGGGTTGATGAGAGTTCAGTACTGAATTCTACTACTGTTCCTACGTGAAAGCGGACAGTAATTACTGTGTAACACTCTAAGGTAGAAATCTCGGAGTAGTATGAATAATTGTGTGTTATTTCACTTTACGAGATGGGATTGAAATTAGAGAGAGGAAATAATGAGCGATGAGGTCATCGCGACCTTCTCATATAATAACCATCCCTGTATATAACATATATTCCGTATGTAACCTTAATCGTATAATCGCTCTCTTCTGCATGCCTGTTTACACATACCAGATATCCGTACATGGATATCTTATATATATTTGAATCCCATGTGGGATTCGGTTAATTATTAATTCGTAACACTACTAGCCTACGCTAGCATGTTACAACAGGAGCATCAGCAATACTTCGAACGACGAGTCAATTCACACAGAGTTTATCGATTTCGAGGCAGAGCAACCGTTGTTCGACACACAATCAGTGGATGAATCCGAAGCGAGTTATGAGACAGACAGCAGCGAAAGTGTCCCGGATACAAGAATGATTTGCGCTGTGACTAGAGCCGGAAGACAAATCAGAGCACCATTGGCACACGATGGAACAGAGTTGGCAGCACTCGCAATACAGGATGGATACGCAGAAGAAACTTGTTTGCTGGGATTAGACGAAGCTGGCGCCAGTGCGTTGGATGAAGTCTATGACAAGAGCATGATGGAAGAAGAGGCAGTCCTGTTTGCACTGACAAAAAGAGAGAAAATATTTGTGTCAGTGGAGCATGCTTTTGGGTATATAGACGCAACAAAACAGCATCGATTGGTCGCAGCAGCGCTATCAGACAACAGAGGAGAGCTTTATCTGGTTGGAGCAACAGGAGAGAACTACAGGAACACAGAGGAGCTCAATGTGATGAATTACAAGCAGGCAATGCAGACAGTTGACCGGAAAGAATGGGAGAAAGCCATTAAAGTGGAGCATGACAAGATGGTTAAGTACAATGTGTTCGAAGTGGTGGACCGAAAGGATATACCAGTGGGAACAAAGCTGTTTGATAGCACTTGGGCAATGAAGAAGAAACCAAACGGAGTGTTCAGAGCCAGAAACGCATTTTTGGGGTTTCAACAAGAAGATGGGAAACACTATGATAGCCACGACAAATCAGCACCAGTGGCCACAGAAGTGAGTATCCGGATCTGTTTCGTGTTGACCTTGGCAGCTGATTGGTATCAACATTTAGTGGATGTGGAAGGAGCATTCTTAAATGGGGAATTCCAGGATCCGGAGAAGCACCAGATCTATATGAAGATTCCGGAGGCATATGAGAAGTGGTACCCGAAGTGGGGAGTGTTTAAGTTGTTGAAAACACAGTACGGAACAGTGCAGGCAGCGCTGCAGTATTATCGGGAGTGTTGTAAGGCGCTGGCATTTATGGGATTTAAGAGAAATCCGGCAGAACCATGTGTGTTCTATAAGTATGAGAGAGAGGAACTCATGTTATTTGTGCTCTGGGTAGATGACTGCTGTATTTCGGGACCTAAGAATCTGGTCTTGAAAACAGTAAAACAGTTCATGAGCTTATGGGACTGTAAAGACCTGGGGCAATTGGAAGAATATGTGGGTTGTCAGGTGGAAAGAGAAGCAGGGCAAGTTCGGCTAACACAACCAGTAAAGGTGCAGCTCTTTGTGGATGAATTTGGATGCACGGGCGGAACAGGACCAGAGAATAAAGCCCCAACTACACCAGCAGAGCCGGGAAGTGTTCTGGAGTTCAACCCGGAAACAGATAAGCCATTAATGCCGGAAGAACAGTCTAAGTATCAATCTGGAGTGGGCATTCTTTTGCACATGATGAGATGGAGCAGGCCGGACGTACTCAACGCTGTTAGAGAGTTATCAAGTCACATGCAACAAGCTGGCACGAAGAGTATGAAGGCGTTGAAGCGAGTCATGAACTTTATCATATCGACCAAGAAGAAGGGATTTACAATTAAGGTGAATAAGCCCGGTCGATGGAATGGCCGGAGAGGCAAATATAAATTCACGATCAGTGGGAAATGTGACTCAGAGTATGCAAAGCACAGTAGCAGGCGAAGTGTGAACGCCAGCATAGTGTATTTGGAAGGGGCAGTGGTGAAACAGTTCAGCAAGATGATGCCAATTATTGCCCTATCGACAACAGAGGCGGAACTGTATTCAGCAGTATTGACAGCGCAAGATATGATGTTTGTATACCACATAATAATCAACATGGAGTTGGAGGTGGAGTTACCAATGATATTGTATTGTGACAACAAAGGAACAGTAGACTTGGCTAACAACTGGTCAGTAGGAGGAAGAACCAGGCATATCGATGTGAAACAGAATTTTCTCCGAGAATTGAAAGAGAGGGGATTTCTAATCGTGAAATGGAGAACCGGGACTGATATGACTCCGGACATGCATACCAAGAATTTGTCTCGTGATTTATTTAACCGATACAGTGCTGAATTGGTCAGCTGAACAGGTTAAATAGGGAAGTGTGTTGAGAGAAAGTAGTCAAATGAAGAACGGACAGACGAAATAATGAAGGAAACACAGTTCGGAGGAGAAGAAATATAGCGTGAAGGAGAAGACAAACAAAGCACTAGAACAGATGGCAAGAGGTGCAAACTATCAAATATTTCAAGCTCACAAAGTCAATACTAAGGACACAAATATGGTGAATCTGCGATGAAGACAAGACAGTTGGACAAATATTCAGTATCTCCAACTGAAGGTACTTAGAGCAGTGACAAAAGAGAAATTGGCGAGTTTATCACAGGAAGAGGTTTAGGAGTGATTTACAACAATGTTGGGATTATTGGAGGAGAATACCTGGCTCATATTTTGTAAAAGATAGAATCCAATAAAGTAACACTTCTATTAACCCGTATATTTCAACCATCTCAACAAATTATTGCATGTTACGACCGATTGTAGCCTTGTTCATTAAGATTTACAAGATCCACATCCAAGACGACTTTTGACATTGTCGATGTCAAAGTCGATGATTTGAACCACTACAGACATGATAATAACAGCAACAGCAAAAACAAGCATAAGTACGAGTATTTTCACCCCTATGCCAACGCGAACACCAATGATCGCACCCTGGAGGAAATTGTTGGAGGCGAGCAACGTTTCGTGTTGTTTGACTCGCGTCGCATCGCTGGAGAATGCTGTGAGTAGCTTGAGAAACATCTGCTTTGTTGTGTTCTGTCCCGGTCTGCTGGTTGGCGTGTGGTGTGGTGTGTAGTGTGGCAAAACCCACCGATATCTTAACGAGGAGTGCGATGCAATACAGTGCAATACAATCTGGTGCGATACGACAGACTGCACTGCAGCAATACAATACAATAATATGATGCGAATGCCAATGCCAATGCCAATGCCAATGCCAATATCTACTGTTTCGTTTTCCACTCACGCGTTGTCTTGCGTCCCATCCATTGTATTATTTTCCTTTTGCTTGTTTTTCCGCCGACACCTGCAATCATGGTGGACTGCACAACTGCAATGAAATGCACCATACTGTAATACAATGCAATGCACTACAATCGATGTGACCACTTGTAGTGTTGACCCTGCTTCCTGCTCCTACAAAAACAACACTATTTCTCTTGGATCAATGTTGGTTCATCCAATCCTCTTTTGATGTGTTTCATTTTCTTTGCCCTTCGTGTCCGTAGTCTCTGTGTTCCCTTGATGCAGTCGCAAAAATATGCCAATACTACGTAGTGCTAGTACTAGACTAGTAGAAATGTATGAAACCGACTCCCATTCCAAACGGCAAAGGCAGTGAACAAGTATTTCGGTTTCTTACAGTACTATTGCTTTGTTATTCCGTATCGCAGTTTGCAATTCTCTACTAGTATGAAGGAATGAATCGCACGCACTCAAACCCGTTGCGCTTCCGAGTCAAAGGCTGCTTAATCAAACCATCCCCCAATGGTCTCCCACATGCTCGCGAAGAAACCAATGTTCTCGTCTTCGAACGTTTTGCCTAGGTTAAATTCAGACGGGGCCAAACTAGAAAGGGGAAAAGAATCAGTGGCTGTCGGTAAGAAGGTAGTAAACGTGTTGTCCGGGTAATCATCATCGCTTGGGGGAGAAGGATCTTGAGGAGGAGGAGAAGGATCATCTGGAGGGGAAGGAGGCCCAACGAAGCAGCTGAACTCAGTGGGAACGCCCTCGGGATTCAGGGAGCACACTGTGTCCACGATCCAGTCGTAGAAATGAGACACGCGCGCGTATACCCCCGGAGTAACCTCGGCACATCCGTACCCCCAGGAGACGACGCCGACCACCTCGTCGGTGGAGGCCGACCCGGTCTCGATCAGCAGAGGTCCGCCCGAGTCACCCTGACAGCTGTCCGTATTGGCGCGGTAGGCGCAGAGCTCGTCGTCGCCCATTGTTTCACGCATCACCTCCTCACAGGCACTATCCGTTACGTAGTCGACGATCGTCTTGCGGAGTCGGTCAGAGATGTCGCCGGTCTCGGTGGTGCCGAATCCGATCACCGTCAGGTCCTTGCCGGCTTCCGTGACTGGGGTTTTGCCAAGCTTGACGTACTGGACGTCCGTGACTGGTCGGTCGAGTTCGTATATGGCAATGTCGTTGCTGACGGTGTTCGGGTTGTATGCGGGGTGGATCACGCGCTTCTTGACGCCGTACCTCGTCCCGCTTGTCTTGCTGACGCTTTCCCAAGCGGTGCCGATGTTGCGCAAGCTCGTGGGACCAATGTCAAAGGTCTCGCCGGAAGCAGCGGCAGCAGCGCAGTGAGCGGCGGTCAAAACGAATGTCGGACCAATCAGGGCGCCACCGCACGCCATATTTCCGTTGATTCTCATGAGCGCGAAGTACGGATATTTGGAGGGATCTGTAACGATATCCCCATTGATGATTTTCGGTGTCCAGCCGAATCCCTGGTGTAGTGGGCGTAGTGAATCGGTGCCAGCAGGACAGTGAGATCACGAGCAACGAGAAGGTATGCAAAGCAAGAAATTGATAGTGAGCAACACTTAGGGCACACAGCTACAGCTCGAGAGCACATGGTAGAGTGGAGTGGATCGTTGCCAGCGCCCACAAGAGACACGTATCAAACGTACACCTCTGAGGCCGCGATACTCTCCCTCCGTGGAATCGACCAATTCGGAGGACGAGACATCAGTTTCTGCTGTCACCGTGGAAATGGCCACAGCAACAGCAACAAGGAATTCCAAGAACGAATAGCAGCTACGACAATACATCGCTAGAGTCAAAAGTTGTGGAGTTGGTGGAGATGGGTTTACAATCACAATCGGTACAAGTACTCGTTTGATTGTTTGTGTGGTCTCTACTCGGATGTAATGAAATAATATCAAAAGATGCGAAATCAGAGCATCCCAGGTCACGTGTCACATAATACTGGCAACTGCTACGAAGTAAGATTACCGTACTTGTAGGACGGATAAGAATACAGTATTGGAACATGGTTGATTTTTTGGAAAGAAATTACGTAGTAAACCTTACGTACTTCTTACAGTATCTTAGATCCACATACATTTTAAAAAAATTGGCGCTGCGGTAACTTACTCGTACCGTACTACAAAATTCCGATCAGCTGTCCGGTTGTCCTGCGCACCTGTGTACTAATTTCAACGTGGATTGGAGGTCAGCTGTTAGGAATTTTGTAGTAAAGCGTCTGGAGTTGTAAATGTCCCGTTAGGAGCGCATTTTAAACTACTGTCTGGTGAATTTTACAGCAATACCCTTCCAGTAGGATTTGCACCAGATCTACATAAACCTTACCCCAACTCTTAGCAACCCTACCCGTACGTCTGTTAACTGTTTTTCAAGGTATTTTGGTCATTTTCCGACCTATTTAACCTTTCGTAGTCTAAACGGTACGGGGCACGTAGCAGAAGTAAGGCTTAATTATTCACTGCTTCAGACGGTGTTAGAATTTTAGGAATCTTTATTATTAGAACATTCATTTCAACAACATCATGAGTCGGTCAGCCATAAGCATCACGAATCGTTAAGGTACTGGAACATGGTTGATTTTTGTTTTTTTGACGAATTTTTTAAAAAAAATTGACACTTCACCCTCGCCGATACTTTTGGGGGTCAAAGTGACCCCGGATGTCACTTTGACACTAACTAGAGAAGTAGAAAAAAAACTGTCTTAGTACGAACGAGTGTCAAAGTGACACCAGGTGTCAACTGTTTTGACACCTGGTGTCAAAGTGACACTTGACACTCGCTGATACTTTTTGGGGGTCAAAGTGACCCCGGGTGTCAAAGTGACACCAAGCGCTGAGTGGTGCGCGGGGGGCTGGAAAAATTTAAATTCTTAGAAGAAAATTAAATCAACCATGTTCCTGTATCACGAATCGCCGCGAAGACAATAATTACCGTACCGTACATGATGTTGTAACTACTTACGGTAGGGCGCCATCTCCGATCGATCCTCTGCAAGATTCGTCTCACCGGAAACCATCCCACACCGTTATCACCATGACGATAAGAACGAACCACCGAACCGAAAATTTCACGATCCCGGAGGATGCAGAAGAAGACAGCGGTCCAATGGATGAAACGTTTCGGAGACTGCAAACACCGCTGTTGTCTCCGCCGGTCACCGACGACGGCAACAGGAGCAACGACGTCTCCGAGCTGCGGCATCGGAGCTCCACTGCTGTCTCCACTTCTGCGGCCCTCGACGAGGGGGACTTGGAAAGCCAGCAGCAGCAGCAGCAGCACCACCACCGCCACCAGCAGCACGAGTCACACTACCAGCTCGTACCACAGCAACGAATTCTGGATCGAAACGGAATGTACCACCAGTCGCGGGGTCGATGGGGCATCGAGCGGAGGCTTTCGACGCCCGCCGGGGAAGAGGGCGGGGCGACCGGAAATCGGAGGTGCTTGCGCTGCCTGCGATCGCCCCTGTTCTCTTGCTGTTGCTATCGGAGAATCTACCAAGAGTGGGGAAAGGACTGGTTTTACTGGCTTGCCTACAAAAAAACGGCGGTGCTCTTTTTGTTGCTCTTTGTTTCCTACGCGCTGATCATTTGTTTCTTCGGTTTCATCTACCTGACGCTCTCCATTTTTGGAAGCAAGGCCGAGGTCAATCCGGACGGAAGCACCAAAACAATTGCCTTTTGTGACATGGGTGAGAAGCAGTGAATGGAATGATAATGATTATTCGTGTTTGTGTTTGTATTTGTATTTGTGTTCGTATTTGTTTGTGTTGTTCCAAAGTGTTGTTGGTCGGATAGTGTTTTGGAAACTCAACGTCCTTTTGCTGCACCGCAACGCAGACATCAACGATCACATGGAAGCCATGTATTTTTCGCTTTCGACCATGACCACGATTGGATATGGTGTTTCGGACTATTACTTTGGTGGGTGTTATTCTCCCCTGTTGATTGTGCTCCTGCAGATTTGCACGGCAATCGTCTTTGACGCGGTAGCGGTGGGGCTCATTTTCCACCGTATCTCGCGGGGCGCCAAGCGAAGCCGATCCATCCTGTTCAGCGACAAGGCGGTCGTTCAAACCATACGGGGGGTACCGCACCTGATGTTCCGTCTGGGAGAGCGACGGAAACACCACCTGATCGAGGCAACGGTGCGGTGTTATTGCATCAAGCACGAACGAATCCCGACGCATCCGTCGCAACAACGCAACAATCCCAATCTCAATCGCAATCTCAATCGCAATCGCAATCGCAACAACAATGATAACAGAAACAGCAACAACAGCAACGGCAACAATGATGACGATGATGATGATAATGCACCGATCAGCGTCGAAACAACGTCGTTTGTGAGCCGGCAGATGAGGCTCGTGCAACCCGACGATCGATTTGGTTCCCACCTATGGATGGGCCTGCCGCAGGTGGTGGTTCATCGCCTCGACAAAAACTCGCCGCTGCTGCCGTCGTCTCCGATCTGGTACGACGTCGGAGGGCTTGCCCATCGCTACAATCACAGCGACGACGTTGACAACGAACAAACCCCATCACTACCATCGTCGTCGTCGTCGTCGTCGTCATCGCGTTTGCCGCGCGGCAGCGGAGATCCCGACTCCATTGCCAATTCCATCTCCGATTCCAACGCCAGCGCACACGATCCGTTGTCTCACGCGAGCCGCGGCCCGGCCATCCGGGACTTTTGGTACGACCGCGACGTCGAGGTGGTGGTCCTGGTCGACGGAACCGACGAGGGGACGGGAGCGGTCACCCAGGCCCGGCACTCGTACAAGCTGTCCGACGTTTGCTGGGACTGCAGGTTTTCCGAGTGCGTCCACCCGTACCGCCGGAGGCTGCGGAGCGGACCGCCGAGCCTCGATCCGGTCGTCAGCATCGACTTTGCGAGGTTCCACGACGTCGTCCCGGCGGCGCCGAACAGCGCGTCGAGTCCGTACGTTCCGGAGGTGTGACGGAGCGGAATCGAATCGAATCGAATCGAATCGAATCGAATCGAATCGAATCGAATCGAATCGAATCGAATCGAATCGAATCGAATCGAATCGAATCGAATCGAATCGAATCGAATCGAATCGAATCGAATCGAATCGAATCGAATCGAATCGAATCGAATCGAATCGAATCGAATCGAATCGGATGGAATGAAAGGGAATAATAATCGAATGGAATCGAATGGAATGTGCAATGCAACGAGCCGCGCGCGAGGGATGGATGGATGGAAACCGAACCAAACCAAACCAAACCAAACCCACCATCAATCCACAACGACACGACACGGCACGAAGGATTGGTGGTGTGTCGCGATCCACAACTACTACTAGAGCAGCTACCTTAGAATACCGCATTGGTGCTTTACGGTCCCGTTCGCTCGAGAGTGTGCCTCGAAACGAAAGAGTGAGTGAATGAGTGCGTGAGTGCGCGAATCGTCCTTCCCGAATGGAGGAACGATGCACATGATCGCACGGCGCAGCACGGCGCAGCATGGCGCAGCGACGGAGTTGCATCCCGATATCCCGTGCGTGGCTGCTACTGCACAAAGACACTTCCGCAAGGATTCGGCGAGTGAGTGAGTCTGTGGCAGCGGAGTGACCTACACTGCGAAGCACACGGAGTTGCAAAAGTGGTGGACGGAGGGATGAATGAACGGATGGATGGTGATGGATTCTTGCATTCATTGAATTAATTAATCAATCAATTATTTCTATTCTAGTTTGTCACTCCGTTGTCGTTGTCGTTGTCGTTGTCGCTGTCACGATTCTTTTGTCGCTGTCCCGCATGGCACCGCCCCCGCCCGCTCGGGCAGCGCCCCGTCCACCCTCCAATCGATCGCCGAGTCGTAGCCCAGCTCCAGCAGCGCCTCGTTGGCCCTGCTGAAACACCTGCTGCCCAAAAAGGGCGCCCTTGTCTTGGTGGCCCCGAGCGGGCTCGGATGGGACGTGCAGATGATGCGGTGGCGGGAGGAAATCCCCGCCAGGGCCGTTCTGGCCTTTTCGGTGGCCGGTTTCCCCCACAACAAAAAGACGACGCCGGTGCCGTTGTTGGTAGTATTGTTGCTGTTGTTGTTGCTGTTGCTGTTGTTGCCATTCTCGTCAGCAGTATTGTTGGCATTTCCATTCGCATTCCGAATTCTCTCGGCGTCCTCCTTCGTCCTCCGGTCCACGACCCGAATGATCTCGTCCGTGAATCGCTCCCATCCCATTTTCTTGTGGCTGTGGGCCTCCCCCCTCCGGACCGTCAGAACGTTGTTGATCATCAGGACGCCCTGCCTCGCCCAGCGCTCCAGGTTCCCGTGGGAGGGCATCTCGTCGAACCCCTCGATTTCCGGGTCGTTGAGGAGCTCCTTGTAGATGTTCCGGAGGGACGGCGGGACGGGAACGCCCCTGCGGACCGAGAAGCAGAGGCCGTGGGCCTGGTGGGGTCCGTGGTAGGGATCCTGGCCGACGATGACGAGCTTGGTCTTCGAGAGGGGGCAGAGATTGAGCGCGGCAAAGGTGTCCTCGACCGGGGGATAGACGGTTTTTTGGGTTCTGGCAATGACAACAATGACAATGACAATATTATAACAATGACAATAACAAAATGACGCGGTTGTCGTACGAATGGAATGCGATGCAATGCAGTGCGATACAACGTGTTACGAAAACGATGCAGCACAATTGGGGTGAGATGAGATGAGATGAGATGAGATGAGATTCATGAGATAAGGTGAGAGTCTCGTTGCGATGCAATGGAAAAGTCGGGAACCGCACTCTGCCGCGTCGTGTCGTTCCGTGCTGTCCTGCCAAATCCAACTCCAAATCCAACTCCAACTCCAACTCCAACTCCAACTCCAACTCCAACTCCAACTCCAAATCCAAAACCAAAACCAAAACCAAAACCAAAACCAACGCAACGCACCGTTCCCTGCCGACAAAGGACGCGAGCCTTCCAAAGGAGGGAGAAGCAAAGTGGCCGGCGAGGGCGACCTTCCAGGACAATTCGGGGTCGAACGACGACGATGCCGACGACGACGACGACGACGACGACGATAGCGACGAATCCTCGCTCGGATCGTTCAGGCAGCGCATCAGTTCCGAGGCCTCGGACGAAAGCGCAGCCACGGACGGTGTTTTCTCGGGTGGTTGCTGCGAACGCGTCGTCTTGCGCTTCTTGGATGACGCGCCGGCACCATCCGATTCGGTGCCGTTTTCTTTCCCGGCGGCTCGATCTCTCTTTGGTTTGAAGAAGGACGTGATCATGCCGTTGTTTTTTCTCGAAGGTGGGGTGGGGTGGGTTTGGGAGTGATGGCAACGGTCTCGGTCTGGGTCCCGAAATGTACGGTGCGGTGCTTGTATAACAATCTGTTGGTGGGTATGGCAAGCAATAACGACACCCAAGGAGATCAACTCCAACGAACTAGTAGTACGAAGTAAGATACTTGTACGGTAACTTCGAAGGAATCGATCTCGGTCTCAAAAAAAAGTAAGGTTACTTACGGTTTATTGTAGAAAAAGAACGTATTTGTCACTCTACCAGATACGTAAACCTTACGGTAAGGCTTACACCCCTTAACCTACCAGAAATGATTCCGATCTACCGGCAATTAACCTTACCGTAAAGTTACTGATGACTAATCCTTACACTAACACTCTCAACAGAACATATCGTTATTCCGCCCCAACAACACAACGTAGAAGCAGCGCGGTACAAGTCCATGTTCGCGGCAAACGCGAAGCACCCGTAATCTTAGCAGCGGGTAATTCACGGTACGTTATGCTAATCTTACTTACTACCTCCTGTACATTACATACGGTAACTTAATTAGCGAATAGCACGATTGATGATTCAATGGAGATTGATTTTGACACTGTTTGCGTTTGAAAACGGCGCGCCAATGTCAAAAAATGGTCTCAAAATTGAAAATGCGATGCCGAAATTCCGGATTGCTGACTGGTTCCTACCGGTACCGGTACCCGGTACGCTACCGGTAACCTTACCGGTAGGTGTACAATACCCGTACCGTACGTAATTACTCGTAACTTACCCGTCTTTTGTCTTTTCGCGCCAAAAAAGCCTTGACCTCATCTTCGTGGAAAGGCAATGTACAGTAAGGTTTAGGACCGTAAACCTTACGTAGAGCTACGAATGGAATTACGGTATGGTAATTACTTGTATTGTACCTGGGTGGGTAGTGGAGTTGTAAGGGTTTAGAGGTTAAATTTGTCTGGTTTTGCGGCCCAGGTTATGAGCCAAAGCAACAGCGCCGACTCTGGCTCCGGCTCCGGGGACAGCTCCAGGTGGGGGAGCGTCGGCTCCGGCTCCGGGGATGGCTCCTCCACCATCTCCAGGGGCGTCTCCAGCAGCGCCGGCTCCGGCGGCGGCTGCAGCGATTTGTCTTCTGGTTTGCTTGGCCATGGTTGTCTTGCTTTGATTAACTATTTCACTTCAGTTTCTAAACCAAATTCTTTTGTGGTGGAGGCTGTCTCCATCCAAGTTGTCGGTCGATTGTTCTGTATCGGTTTCGTGTCGACGTTCAAAAGAAAAGGTATCGTGAAAAAGGTATCACGTCAGCGTTTCCGTGTCAACAGTTTCCATGTCAACAGTTTCGTGTCAACGTCTTCGTGTCAACAGTTTCGTGCCGACGTCTAAAAAGGTATCCAGGATGGTTGGTTACCAAAAGAGAAGAATTCTTTCGGTCTTTCTGATCTGCTCTGGACCAATCGATTTGATTTTGGGACATGACTGGTCCCAGGGATCTATCAGTTTTGAGATATGGCTGATCTCAGAGGCATGACTGGCCTCAGAGACATGACTGGTCTCGGTCGATTTTGAGATATGACTGATCTCGGAGTTCTGATTCCAAGTTCCCTTGGCTAAAATCAAAAAGGAATCGATGGTATGGCAGATTTGAGGTTGTCTGCGCCTCATTATTCTGATGGATGGTCCTGACGTCATGTCCTTGTCCGATGGACACTGTTCTCACTGGAAAGTACGTGGTGGTCTGTCTCCACGAAAGCCTTTTCTTTTCCAGTGTGGTTCCATCCGTTGCAAACGTCCCCTTGAATCCTGTAAAAAATAACAGGGAATCATGGACGTTGCTTTCTCCACGTCCTGCTCATTCCCCACCGGATCAAGCCTCCATGGTGCCACCATGACGCTCATCTACTGTATTTAACAGGCCCCAGAGGTGGATGTGTGGGCTCCGGTCGGTTCGCGTGTCTGGGGAAGGGCTCCCCATTAACATCAGGGATCTCACAATGTCAGCTGCTGGTCCAGTTACAGCTGAGGTTTTACATCCAAGTGTAGGCATGGATGCCAGTGGTGATCAGCCAGCTGGGTTTCATCACGCGCTCTAGCCGGCGTCCCGGTTCGTAGAAGTGGGTGGAGCGGTGGGTCTGATAAACTGTGTTGATATTCGCTCGTCAGCGATCTTCGTAGAACTTAATCGACTCGTCGTACTGGTCTGTAAATAAGGAAAAGCCTTAACAATAATAACGCGTACATCCCTGGCAAAGGGTGAGACTACAGCGGACTGTTCAAGGTCTTATTGCATACACTTAGTTACTACAAGGTACTTCCCTAGAGGTACATCGGGATCGATCGAAAGGGGAGGGCATGATAGGCGTGTTTATTTTAGAGTGAAATATAAAGAGTGAATAAAAGGGAGCTGAGCCAAAGCGCTCAGCTCTGTATCGTGTATCGTGACAGCGCTCCGATAACTCGTATAATAACAGAGCTCTGTAGCTCTGGTACTGTATTCTACGGGTAGCGAATCGGAGTAGCGTAGCACAGTTCCGATTAATTAGATCGAATCGTGGGCTAGCTCAGTTATGCTAGCACGTTTGGTAACTGTTTGGGCCGGGTATCCGGTCGTGGTATATATTATACACCAATGACCTGACCCCGGCGGTAGCATAGTATCTTAGCATGGTATCATGGTAGGCTAGCATCTTCAGTATCTCGTAGCATTAGCAACCCTAACCCTGTAGCATTTAGCTACACCATAAAAAGGGTGCTTTACTCGGGGTACGTACGATTGGTACAAATTGTACACGGCGACCCTAGTAAACTCTGCTAGCATCCATACTAAACAGGATAGTAGGATATAGGTCTGCTGCTAAGCCTGTTGCTAAGCCTGCTGCTAAGCCTGTTGCTAAGCCTGCTGCTAAGCCTGTTGCTAAGCCTGTTGCTAAGCCTGTTGCTAAGCCTGTTGCTAAGCCTGTTGCTAAGGATGTATGCTACCAATTAGCACACATCTCAGCACTCAGCTCAGCACCTGTATAGTCAGCTACTGGAGGCTGCTGACTGTAGCCCCAGTACATTCTCCTACACAGGAGCCTTAGCACAGATGGTAGCACACTGGATATCTTCATAGAGAGCCCCACTGTTTTTGCTAACTGTAATCACTCTAAGAGAACACCTTGGACACTAATTTATACCCAATGAGAGAAATGGCAAGGTCACGAGCTTTTGAACGGTACCCAACATGACTTGTATTGCGCGCCTGACCTTTTCTTACATCGGGCCACAGTGTAGATATACCAAACATAGATACATGGATATCATATATATTGGAGTACATGCGGGATTCAATAATCATTTAGAGCCCTCGTAGGATTGTAACACTAGCATGTTACACCGTTTGTCATTGAGACTTTTTTTGAGTTGGTGTCTGCCGTTCCAGATATTGTTACGTATGAGCTGTTCGCAAATGCCGCTGATGGTAAGCCATGCAACACTGGCACGGCTATCTCAAATTCGACTTTCAACTTGTCAAATACTCCATTCCAGATGTGACGACAACTCCAGCATATGACAATGGAAAGGTGGGTCTCTGTAAGTGAGGCACAAACTGTTGTATGGGTTTCCATCTGTTGTTTCTTTGATCTTTCCATACTAACAATCGTTTTGTCATGTTGTTTCAGGTGCCCGTACTGGCATTAAGAAAGAATATGATTCTTCTTCGGAAGGGGATGAGTATGTGTCCTATGCCGATACCCTATTGGTCCTCAACGTTGACTTCACTGCCAAGTTTTCCAACTTCTCCCAGACCATCAACATTAGTGCAACAGCTATGGGAGATGTTACCGAGAACGTGACCAAATCCGTCGCCGTGGAAGCTGTTTTGTGTGCCAAAGGTGCCAGTGCATCATCGAGCTACAAAATCGGTCAAGATTTTTCCATCTGTGTGAGCCCGATGGCTGAGTATGTGGCTCAGTTTTACAGCATCGCGGGTTTTACGAACGTAACCTGTGTTGCGGGGTATTTTGGCGCTGGTGAAACTTCTTTTTCATGCAGTGGTGAAGTGACTCTGGCGCACAATCCCCCATGCCAAAAGTTTGGTATTCCTCTCCTCAATTCTGTACTACTTAATCAGACTGGGAATCAAGAATATGGATATATTGGTCTTTCATCTGTGTGAGGGGCATATTTAGGGATGTAAAAAAAGCAATATCACCATCAGGTTTCTACTGGTTTCTACTATTACTTCAGTATGGCACATACTAGTAGTAGTAACTCTACTGCTATCATGTAGAAGAAATCAATTCTCAGCAAATAAATGCATGACAGAAAATTCATGTGTCGTAAATCTTACTTCACATGATTTTGGGTCGGAATGGAACAAGAAAGACGGCAACTGAAATATGATGCAAAGGCAACTGAAATATAACAAGATGGAAATGGTAAGTGAACCAAATCAAGATTGGAGCAGGGGGTATTAATCATGGATTTCAATTATTCTGATTCTGCATTGAGTTGCCTGCTTGCTCTTGTGATGGGCTGACGTAGGTACCCCTACGAGAGGCTCTAAATGATTATTGAATCCCGTATGTGCTCCAATACACAAGAATATATACAATATTCATGTATATATACTGAGTATTCAACGTACAAGAATAAACATACGATCCAATGCTGATTGGATACTCAAATATCATGATAAACAAAGATTCCCATGACTCACCAATTATTGATATTATGCCCGACAAATAATGTATCATTATTCAATCATTCATCCCATACTCAAGAAATCATTCCCATCTCGTAAAGTATTCAACCATTCTCTTTTGTAACACAATTTATTAACCTTTCATCTTTAAAATACCTCTATCTCGTATTACTCCATCTATTTCTACCAATGTTTTGGAAGGCAGTATTTTAAAAACTCTTATGGGGGGTCGCGATTTTTGGAGGAGTCCATAATTTTTGTGAAGAATTTTTTGAATGTATGCTGGAATTTCTTGAGGGGTGTGCCGGGAAATAATTTGTGTCGTGCTGAAAAAAAAATTCGGAGTTAAAAAAATTTGGGGTGAGGGGGGAATTTTTCCGGACCTTCTGGAACAAAGTTAGTTTTCGATGTGCCGACCGCGCGATTTTCTTATTCCAATTAGTCATTTTAAGGGTATCCCCTCAAATTTATTTTCTCCCCAAAGAAACTTGCATTTTTTGGGATCAAAAAAGAACGGATTTTTATGCTACTAAAAAACTCGCATTTTTGCTCTAGAAAAAAAACACGTATATACAGCAATAAACGCGGGTTTTCAGCAGAAAAATGCAAGTTTCCTTAACAAAATGCGAGTTTTCAGCAGAAAAATGCGAGTTTTCTTAACAAAATGCAAGTTTTCTCAACAAAATGCGAGTTTTCTTGTAAAAATTTCAAAAAAAACAACAAATTGACTCCCTTGTCGTCGCCTATCTTAGCAAATCGACTCCGTCTCCGTTGTTGCACCTCTCTTAGCAAATCGACTCCTGCGTCGTTGCGCCTCTATTAACAAATTGACTCCCGCGTTGTTGCGCCTCTATTAACAAATTGACTCCCGCGTTGTTGCGGACTCCCGCGTCGTTGCGCCTCTCTTAGCAAGTCAACTCCCGCATCGTTGCGCCTCTCTTAGCAAATCAACTCCTGCATCGTTGCGCCTCTCTTAGCAAATTGACTCCACCGTTGCGCCTCTATTGACAAATCGACTCCCTCATCGTTGCACCTCTGTTATTACTTCAATCTACTTCCCATATCTAATTGGATGAAGTAAGAGTACGAGTATGGTTACGATAAACCTTACAATATACTTCGTATTTTTTTAACAAATCGACTCCGCTTTTGCTCCTCTACAGTATCCAAAAAAAATATTTTGCGAAGAAAACTTGCACCTTTTTCGTCCGTTGAAGCAAACTTGCATTTAATGCGAGTTGAAAAAGGACGTAATTTTTAGTCCCGTGAAAACTTGCACTTTTTGGTCTCAAAAAAAGTACGGAAAAAAAGTGCGCATTTATCCCCCTAAAATTGTTTTCCAAAATTCTTGAGAGGGGTCACGAAACAGTTTTTGGACAAAGATTTGTTAAGGATAATCACCTACAACTCCACTAATTGCCACTGCTAGTAACCAAACCAAAATCTATCCCTATTTGATTCTAGACATGTCCCTCTAGATGAATCTAATACTACTGCCACTACTACTAGTAGTAGTAGTACTATGTGATTAAAGTACCAGCAATCTTACCTCGTAATCCACTAATAAAAAATTGTACGATTGTGAACATAAAAATTAACAACGCAGTAACAGGGTTGTTAAATATAAGAAACAGAAACTGCGCATAAAACCGCGCGATCGCGAGCTACTATATGTGGAGTCGTACTGAGCACTATATCTGCTCCGACCACGAGCATGGAGTCTTACACGTGGAAGTGTACTGAGCATTGCTCCAACCACGCGCATGGAGTCGCGCGCACAAATATATGCCCGTGACCATGCCGAAGACCATGCGAAAGTATACACCGCTGAATAAACACATACAAACACTTAAGAATGGATACATACGAGCCCAGCGAGTCATGACCAACTGACCAAGTGTTAAGCGATCGTCGCTAATCAATCCAATCGCTAACACACAGTTCACACAGAGCAATCGAGTGTTAACACAGAAAACACATGATTCGCTAGATAGAATACTAAGCTCATAATTCCAGTTAAACAACTTGTTGATTAACAGTCGCAGTTTGACAATACTCTACTATTTGCGTTATTCGATACTCAATAATTTGATACACGCAATTTTCGTTTTTTACTGGAAAACTACATTAAACAACCATGACGTCAGAAGAAATCAACGATAACAACACGAACACGAACACCGTCGAAACACCGACACCCGCGAACACGAACACCGTCGAAACACCCATAACCAACAACACAACCGACAATGCAGTGGTGGAGGTATCGAAAGAGGAAGACGCAATACACTACTCGTCATATTGGGACCGATCCCTTCTCATAAAAGGAATCAAATGGCTGCTCGTCACACCTACGCCGACACGACAATATATTAAAGAGAATAACAACAACCACCTCGAAGAACAGATTCAAGAGCTGAAGAAAGCACTCGAAAAGAAAGAAGAGCGCGACGATGAGATTGCTGAACTGAAGAAGGCGCTTGAGAAGAAAGAAAAAGAAGAAAGAGATGACGAGATCAAGGAGCTCAAAAAGGCCCTCGAGAAGAAAGAAAAAGAAGAAAGAGATGACGAGATCAAGGAACTCAAAAAGGCCCTCGAGAAGAAAGAAAAAGAAGAAAGGGACAATGAGATAAAGGA
Source organism: Pseudo-nitzschia pungens (assembly GCA_037355855.1). Lineage (NCBI taxonomy): Eukaryota > Bacillariophyta > Bacillariophyceae > Bacillariales > Bacillariaceae > Pseudo-nitzschia > Pseudo-nitzschia pungens. Next base: position 6,629,216 of record CM074758.1, read on the forward strand.
ACTTAAGAAAGCCCTAGAAAAGAAGGAAGAAGCTCTGGAAAAGAAGGAAGAGAGAGAGGGTTTCCAGTCGCTACGTGTTGGAGATGTGAAACCATTCGATGGCAACGAACTACACTGGGTCAAGTGGAAGGCAGAGGCCGAAAGTATCCTATATGGAACAGGGTTTCAGAAAGTCATGGAGAGCAGGATGGAAGCAGACAAGGACCCCAACAGGAACAACGTCCTATTTTCCACGTTAGCATCAGCAACCTGCAACGGAAGCGCATACTCGAAGATCAACCAACACAGAACCGATGGACACGGCGCATGGCAGAAACTCCTAGATTGGTATGACGACGAATCACAGCTGGAGACCCACGCAGATACCCTCCGTATCAAGTTGCAAAACGTGAAACTCTACGAGGGCGGGAACATCTCGGACTACATCAATAGGTTCGAGTTAATCTATTACGAACTCAACCGTATCCCAACATTCGGAATGCACGAATCAGAAGGCAAAGGCTTATTTATTCGGAATATACACGACCAATCCCTGGATTATATCAAACGCTACATGGAACAAAACAAATCCAGGCTCAAGATTCAAGACCTTGTTATGGAGCTTCGGAACGAGGAGAAAGTGGCGCTCCGCAATAGGATCCTCAGACAAGGGGAATCCAAACGCCGCCAAGAACTGACGTATTATTCCGGAAAGCGCCGTCGAGTGGAAGGGGCAATCGCGTCACAATTTGCGCGAAGCGCATTTTGTCCGACGTTCCGATGTTCCAGTACTACACTGGCAGTACCACTCTGAATAGCATCAACAAGGGGCTGACAGCCAGCCTGTGGTAGGGAATATTTGTGGAGAAGTACTCTTGGAGACTCACAGAGTGCATCAAAGCCATCTGCAGGGGAGGCTGGAAGAGAATCAAATGGATTGTACTCCAGAGGATCCATGTCAGGAGGTTCAGAAACAAAGGCAGTGGAGCCAACCACATGTACAACTTGGCCACAGATCACAGGGGAGACAAGCACATCAGCACAGGCTGGTTTATCAGAAAGGATTTCAGAAGTGAAGTGAACCTGTATCTGCCCCTGCGCTGGGAGGTGCCCACATTTCACAATTTGCGCGAAGCGCATTTTGTCCGACGTTCCGATGTTCCAGTACTAAAAATACATAGATTTCTAAACAACTTTACCATGCGATATCTCGCTCCCTTATACACCCCCAATCACAACCCCAGGACCTACATGTATTAACCAAGACCTGCGCTCTTCGTTTCTGCTATCGGTTCAGTTGCTGGATGCTTCGTTTGGTTGCTTTGGTTGCCAATTCACCACTCGGCGGCCGATCGAGCAGCAGCAGCAGCAGCAAACCGACACATAATTTTCTACAGCACTTCCAGTACAGATTCTACCGTACAGCAAAACCGACAACAACAACGTTGTATTTCTGCTTCGATCTGTTTCCCAGCTCCATTCCAAGGCCCTTAAGTATATCTTATACTTAATGTTCTACACTGTTTCCAAGCTGCTTAAGTGATTCTCACTTAATGTTCTACATTCTTCGAAGTTCCTTGCTGAGTCCTCTTAAGTCTTTTCAAGTCGAAGTTCACGAACAGCCCCTTCCACTGTAGGAATCTTTTTTTTTTAAAAAAAAAGAAATTCTGTCATCTGTTTTCAAGTCCATTGCCCTGCTGGACCCTAAGTGTTTTCGCTTATGGTCCTACTGTTTCTTGACCCAAGCCCCAAAGCCGCTAAGTACAGTTTGCTTAAGGCTCCACCACCTACATAACCCTCTCAGGTGTACTGTATAAATGTCATCTGTTTCCAAGTCTACTGCCCTGATGGACCCTAAGTGTTTTCGCTTATGGTCCTACTGTTTCCTGACCCAAGCCCTAAAGCCACTAAGTACAGTTTGCTTAAGGCTCCCCTACCTACATATACCTCTCAGATGCATTCTTCAACTGTCATCTGTTTTCAAGTCTACTGCCCTGATGGACCATAAGTGTTTTCGCTTATGGTCCTACTGTTTCCTTACCCAAGCCCCAAAGCCGCTAAGTACAGCTTGCTTAAGGCTCTCCTACCTACATATACCTCTCAGATGCACACTTCAACTGTCATCTGTTTTCAAGTCTACTGCCCTGCTGGACCATAAGTGTTCTCACTTAAGGTCCTACTATTTCCTGACCCAAGCCCCAAAGCCGCTAAGTACAGCTTGCTTAAGGCTCTCCTACCTACATAACCCTCTCAGATGCACACTTCAACTGTCATCTGTTTTCAAGTCTACTGCCCTGATAGTCCATAATTGTTTTTGATTATGGACCTACTGTTTTTATGACCCAAGCCCCAAAGCTGCTAAGTACATGTTACTTAACGCACCACCACCTACATATACCCCTCCAGTTCACAGTACAGCAGAGACCTGTTTTCAAGCCTACAGCCCTGATGGTCCCTAAGTGTTTTCACTTAAAGGCCCTGTTTCCAAGCTACTACAGGAGAGCAAGTTCAAGTTCGAACAGAAGGCCAGCTGTTACGAATTTGAATTTGGTAGTAGGCTCCACCGCCTCTACGTGTTTCCGGCTACTACTAAGTTCGAACAGGAGGACAGCTGTTCTGAATTTGGTAGTAGGCTCTGTACTTTATGTACCATACAGTGGTAAGGAATGTGGTTCGGGATGTGTTTGGGGATGACTACTCGCATTACTGGTGATGCTGCAATCCAGCATTCAGAGAGGAGTTTTGCTTTTGTACGCTGACCACTAGCATTACAGATACCATGTATCTAGTCAGGGTTTTGCTTGTGTCAGCTGACCACTAGCATTACGGATGCTGCACACCAGCATTGGAGGGACAGTTTTGCTTGTGTCTTTCCCTTTCACGTTCTTGTTACCCCGTTTCCTGTACGCTTTGCAACAGCAGTGTCTGTTGTGCTCTGGACTGGTTCGTTTTTTTTCCTGTTTCTTACCAAGGTTCGTTTGCAAAATAGCCGTCCTTACAACCTGGGGCCTATTCCCCATGGTTGAGGCGGCGCGTCGTTCTACAACTTGGGGCCTAACCTCTCTTCGATCGAGGCGACGATAAAGTCTGGTTACAGACTGAGTAGCTTTTAACCACCTTCGGTGGATTTTCCTACTTAAATAAGTATATTAATAATATTATTATTATGGAAGGGGCAATCGCGTCGGACTCACCATCTGCTTCTCTTCCAGGCACTTTACACCCCAACCTTATTGGAATCCTTCGTGTTCCCCCAGATCTATGGAGAAACTTGAAATCGGACCACCAAAAACATGTCCTTGAGTACAATACCGCCGTCAGACACAAGATGTCCCCGGAAGAATACCCCAAGCCTCTCGTTGGAGTACACATTGGTGAGCCTAAAGATGATGGGATGGGGAATACTGATGTTCCCCGGCGCGTTCGATCCCGTGACTCGGGACAACAACGCCGTGTCCGAAGAATCATGTTAGATACTTGGGAGAATCCAGCAGCGGCGACACCGGAGAATCTTTTTGACCAGCCGACGGAGACGCCAGTGGAGATGCTCCTACCTCCTCCACCTAGTGGCCCCCCTGCCCCCCCGGAGACTTCTGCTGACGACCACAGTCTCGGATCCATCGATGACTCGGAACTGTTCCCGCTGGGGTCCATTCCTTTAAAGGCTGTGCGTTTCCACATGGTCGAAAAGGGGAAGGAGCGGGAAGAAATGCAGACTCTACAGCAGCAGCAACAGCAGCCGGAGCAGCAGCATGACAAGGAGCTGCACCAGCAGCCGCAAGTTCCAACCAACGTATCAACACTACGCCGCAGTCAGCGATTGCAAGGAAGATCTATCCTAAAGACAACCAGAAGATTCCCCATGAAGATCTCCAAGGGTGAGAATATTGCAATCATGGATAGTGGAGGTGGAAACAGACCCACGGTGACAGAAAAGGCTTGGATTAAAGTGGGAGGAGAGACCGGATTGACCTCAGCCGTAAAACCCTTTATGTCCAGTGATGTGATGGATGGACACCCAGTGGTGAGCGCAGTAACCAAGGCAACAATCCCTGGCAGAGAAGACCCTGTCCTACTGCTCGTCCATTATGCAACCTATATTGCCGAAGACAGAGACAGCACTGAAGGGGAGTCCCTGTTAACATCCATCGACATGGGGGACCATGGTGTCAGAGTAGGCGTTCAACCCCAATATCCAGACTGTGGAATCAAGATCGGGGATACATTCCTACCCTTTTGGCACAATGAAGAAAAAGTGTTTTTCAAGCTGAGCAAACCAACAGAGGGCGACATGGAGTCTTTAGAACTGTTTGAGTTGAATTCCCCAGCACCACCAGATCTCAGGGAATACCCTATGCTCAGACGCAAGAGGAATTTTCAGAAGTTCAGTTTTGACCAGCTGCCCATGTTAGAACTAAGGAAGAGAATGGCAATGCTTCCTGAGAGGGTGGTGAAGAAGACCTTGGAGAATACGACTCAATTCTATACAGAGATCGAAGAAGAGAATAGAGACGTTCCACGCAAGCACTATGGGAAGAGATTCAAGGCTTTTCATTATCCACGGCAGAATGAATCAGTGGGGACAGATTATACCTTTTTCTCCGAAAAGACAAGCCAAGGCCACAATGGAGGTCAGTTTTTCTCTGGAGTCAAGTCCAAGAAGTGGTCCTTCTACCCATTGAAGACAGTGTCCCAATGCACTACGGCATTGAAAGATTATCTCAGAGAGCATGGTGCCCCTGATACCATTATCAGTGACAATGCACAAGCCGAAACTGGCGTCAAGTGGAGTGACGTATTAAGGGAAGCTAGAGTATGTACGAGGTCACGCACGAGCGAAGCTGACCACCAACACCAAAATCCAGCTGAACCAGAATGGGGGAGACTCAGCAAGATGATTTCCAACTGTCTGACAATGTTCAAAGCTCCAAAATCGTTGGCACATTGGTGTGCAAAATGGGTTCGTCAAGTTAACAATGTTTGTTCCCATGCATCTTTGAATTGGAAAACCCCATCAGAAGTTTCAAATGGATGGACTCCCGATATCTCACACTTGCGCTTTCATTTCTATGAGCCTATCTGGTACTATCAACCACAAAACAAAACACCAAAAGAGAGCATGTTAAAGGGAAGATTCTTGGCATTTGCGGATTCATGTGGGGACGCTATGACCTACTATATTTTGACTGAACCAGATACTAAGAAGACCAAGCGCCAGATCCTCATGAGATCAGTCGTGAGAACCAGGCGGGAGAATATTGGAACTGCAAAGGAAACCTTCATTGATGACCCCAATGCATCCAAGTTTGAATTGAGTGTTGCTGAGAAGGAACGTACTCTTATTGAAAGCACTGATGAAGTCCCCATCTTGGTTTCAGGGGAAGAATTTGCAGCTGATTCAACCGGAATGGAACACTCTACGAGCACTTTGGAGGATTTCCTGCAACAGAATTTGGAACCCAAGGATGACGATATATCGGATGAACTAGAAAACCAAGACAATTTAGATGATGATGATGCCACTGAAGAAGAGGATGCTGAACTCGACGAAGAAGAAGCCCTACCAAAAGACGTCGATTGCACTAACAATGCAGAATCCCATTTGGATATCCTGGAAAGCACCGACAAAAACTTGACCAGTGAATTCAGAAAGATCTTGAATCACCATTGGAAGGAAGGCATGTTGATTTTCAAGGCTCAGTTTGTTACAGATGTTGGTACAGTTGTTATGGATATTCCACTCACTGTTTTGCAAAAAGATCAACCAGTTGCTTGTGCCAAATATATCAAGATGTACATTGTGGAGAACAGCAGCAGAAGAGCGAGTGGTCCATTGGGGACATGGGCTGATTCGGTTTTGAAAGAGAACAGCAATATCGTGAGAAGACTCAGAAGAATCAGATCGGTTACACCCCATCAGCACCAAGTTAAGCTCCCAAAGAAACTCCGAAGATCCATACAGAACCCTAGCAAGAAGAAGAAAAGGTTGCTATCCAGGAACCAAAGACTGGCAGCAAAGAAGCAAAGAGAGAAATTTGGTATCAAGATTCCTAGCACATACCAACAATGTGTTCAGTTTGACTTGGAAGCAGGCAACAGAAAGTGGCAAGAGAGTATTGAAAAAGAGATGCTTGACTAAAGTGTTTTAAGTTTCATCATCCCGATACTGAGTTCCCTGCATCTGAGGGTTGGCAAGAAGCCAAGCTGAAAATGATATGGGATGTCAAAAGTGAAGATAGAAGATACAAATCGCGTCTCGTTGCAGGAGGGCATCTGGTAGATTCCAGCAACGTCAATACATATTCAAGTCAGGCGGACAGTCTCTCAGTGTTTCTGTTATTCCTTATTGCACAGCATCAGAAGTTGGATCTCATGACAGCTGATGTAGGCAACGCCTTTCCTACCGCGCCGAACCAAGAGAAAGTGTGGTGTTGGGCAGATGACGTATTTGGCGAGAATAAAGGAAGCAAAGTAGAGATACAACGCGCCCTATACGGCCTGGCTGGAAGTAGCAGAGCCTACATGGATTTCTTTGCAGATACACTTGCAGGCTTAGGATTCAGACCCTCTCGCGCTGACCACAAGAGCCAGAAGGTGAAGGATATTGTTATATTGCAACTCACGTGGATGATTTGATTGTGGTTGCAAAGAAACCCCAAGACTGGATCTCTCTAATTGAACAGGAGTTTGCCCTGAGGAATATTGAGAAGGAGCCGAAATACTACCTTGGTACCAGTGTGAGAAAAATCAAGGATGGAAGGATTCTTTTGAATTCAGGCTCATACATTACAGAAGTTCTCCGGAAGTATGAAATCAAGCATGGGCTTACCCTGCACAAGAACCCAATCCCTATGCCCACGAAATGCAGGCCGGAAGAAGATACCTCCGAGTTTTTTGATCCATCAGGTCACAAGGAGTTCCAGCATATTATCGGTTTATTCCAATGGGTAATTTTGACTGGGAGGATTGATATAGGTTATGCAGTGTCTTCACTTTCAAGATTCTCAGCAAGCCCAAGGAAGAACCATCTTGAGATGGCAAGGTATATATATTGGGTTATCTAAAGAAATACAAGCATAAAGGATTGGTGATCGATGCAAGGCCTCCAAGAACCACTATAAATGAAGAGCCTACACGAATGGAAGATTTTACCCACCAGTACAAATATTACAAGGAAGAGCTTGATCCCATGTTTCCTATCCTGAAGGTCAAAGAACTACAGATCACCATTTTCTGTGACAGCGATCATGCCCACGATCTGGTAACTGGAAGAAGTATCACAGGACTTCTCGCGTTTGTTGGTTCAACCCCAGTATATTGGAAATCTAAGAGACAGACCTCTGTTCATACGAGTACTTTTGGAGCAGAATTCACAGCATTGAAGGATGCAGTGGCTCTCGCCATCAGATTGAGATACCACTTGAGATCCATGGGAGTCGCAGTGACTAAACCAGCTGATATTTATGTGGACAACAAGAGCGTGGTTTTGAACTCAACCAATCCTGCAAGTTCCCTAAATAAGAAGTCCATTGCGTTAGCATATCATTTTGTGAGACAACACCAAGCAGGAAAAGTGATTTCTGTTAACCATATCAGATCAGAAGATAACTATGCAGATGTTCTTACCAAGCCTCTTCCACAAACAGCATTCCATAGTCTCATCAACGAATTCATGACTAAATAAGTTAAGTACCAATTTGAATATTTTAAAAGAAAATCAGAACAATAATATGTATACCTCAGCTATCCTGTGTACTTTCTCTCCCACCGCGGATTAAGGAGGGAACAACGCAGTAACAGGGTTGTTAAATATAAGAAACAGAAACTGCGCATAAAACCGCGCGATCGCGAGCTACTATATGTGGAGTCGTACTGAGCACTATATCTGCTCCGACCACGAGCATGGAGTCTTACACGTGGAAGTGTACTGAGCATTGCTCCAACCACGCGCATGGAGTCGCACGCACAAATATATGCCCGTGACCATGCCGAAGACCATGCGAAAGTATACACCGCTGAATAAACACATACAAACACTTAAGAATGGATACATACGAGCCCAGCGAGTCATGACCAACTGACCAAGTGTTAAGCGATCGTCGCTAATCAATCCAATCGCTAACACACAGTTCACACAGAGCAATCGAGTGTTAACACAGAAAACACATGATTCGCTAGATAGAATACTAAGCTCATAATTCCAGTTAAACAACTTGTTAAAAATTATAGACTGATTCATACATAACCTTACTGTATGTATTGCATATGGTACCAAAACTCAATTCTATGCTCACAAGGTCCATACCGTAAGGTTGTTACTCATGCCATCTATAATACCGTACTAGTACTAGTAGTACATAAAGGCCAAACAAAAATGAATCGTACGATAGTGTCACAAGCACACTCATACCGGTACTACATATCAAACGCACCAGCACCTCTACGGATCACAACAAGCACACACATACATATCAAAACCAGCACTAGAGGTACAAAATTAGAAAATTTTCATTAAAATCCAGCACTACAATTCCGACAAAAATATACTTCGTATTATGTACTATTGTTATGCCAACTGATTCAAAAACCAATCACTTACTAAAAAATAAAGCCATTTCTCATCAAAAACATTTAAAATACTATCTATTTTCATCACAATGAACTACTAGTACCAGCAATCTAATGTTTGTGCTCTACACATCAAAAACAGTAAAGCTCTGTGCCTTTGGTGTAGTCTTTGGAGTTTCCGGGATTGCAATAGAGATTTTTTGCTGTATCGGTAGACCAATTTCTTGCTAGAGACAAGAGTGGTCCATTTGTTGCTGCTGCCTTAGTCTGATCGATGTTGATCGATGATGCGTCTGTTGTACCCTTGGATCGATTCGTTTTTCGATTCGAATCCATGTTCGTATTGCTCTTTCCAGAGAATCGAACTGTTTTTGCTGCGTTTGCAGTCTTTAAGCGCTCAACAGGACTCCATCCTGTAGGTTCCTTCCCCTTTGTCTCCGGGAGATCTCCTCCTTGCGTCGTCCCAGTCAGCTGTGCTGTACTGGCATCCAGGGCCTGTGGCGCTGGAGGCAAGGTGATTGCTGGTTTTGATGGACCCTTGGGTCTCTTGGAGGAGTGCTGTTGCACTCAGGGGAGCCAGATAAGCTCTCCATCGATGCTCCTTTCTGTTCGGCCTCCATGTTCGGAGTGATATGATTCCCTTGCTGCTTCGACAGCGGCGTTTATGTGGGCTTGGAAAGACTCGTTGCTGCCCGAAAGGTCATGAGTCTGTGTATGGAAGGTCTCAGTGGTTTTATTGTTGGGACCCTTGTAATTCTTTGAGTATCTGTTCTTGGGGCACTCGGACCACTCGTGGTTGTGGCCTTGAATACGACAGGGGTTGGACTTCTTCTTGCCCTTGGGGTTGTTCTTTTGATTGCCAGGGCGCTTTCGGTTGTTGTTAGAACTATTAGAATTGTTGGAACGTCTTCCAGTGTTCTTGTTGTTCTTATTTTGTTTGCTGAGCCGGTCGAGACTGCTCATGTGATCGACAAGGGACTGCGATGTGGTGTCTTGGGTGACCCCTTTGTGGATGCGTACGTAGTCTTCGATCCAAGCATTTGGGTAGCTGTGCAGGAGGATGGTGACTTGCTGGAGGTGGTCCAGGTTGGTGACGTACCCATGGAGTTTGGCTGTGTATTTCATCAGGGTTAAGAGTCGATCCGTGTGGTCTTTACAGGTGGACTCCACCTTCTTTTTGCATGCCGGGCTCCGGAGATATATGTGCATAATATCCCTGGCGTCTTCGGCGTTGCAGTAGAGCTTAATGAAGGCTGCAAAGGCTGACTCAAAGCCATGTCTTGTAAGTGCGTATAATCTTTGTCCATTTGGTCTGGTGTTTCGCGTTAGCGCTCTCCATTCGGTTTGTGCTTTGACGCATAAGCAACGTCCGAAGTAGCGAATGAGCGCTGAGTCCTGTACCCCCAGATCTTCTACTGCGTTTAGAAAGGCTTCTTCCGTGTGGAGTAGCTCTTCCAGGCCTCCTTTATCTGTGAAGAGGGGGATCTTGACGCTATCGGAATGATCCGCATTGTCGTAGATTGAGAGTGTAATTAGCTTTGGCTTGTGGCTGTCGAACGAGCTCTTGTAGGAGACCGGTGGTTCTCTGTAGATGCCTGCCATGGTTGGTAGCTGAAGACTTGCTCTTGTCGGGGATACACGTTGCCTCTGTTGTTGAGGCTATCGATGGTTTGGTTGTTTTAAGATTCCAGTACTGAATTCTACTACTGTTCCTACGTGAAAGCGGACAGTAATTACTGTGTAACACTCTGAGGTAGAAATTCGGAGTAGTATGAATAATTGTGTGTTATTTCACTTTACGAGATGGGATTGAAATTAGAGAGAGGAAATAATGAGCGATGAGGTCATCGCGACCTCCTCGTATAATAACCATCCCTGTATATAACATATATTCTGTATGTAACCTTAATCGTATAATCGCTCTCCTCTGCATGCCTGTTTACACATACCAGATATCCGTACATGGATATCTTATATATATATTTGAATCCCATGTGGGATTCGGTTAATTATTAATTCGTAACACTACTAGCCTACGCTAGCATGTTACAAACCCCGGTTTCTCACACTCTTCCACTTCTATACGGTACAGAAGTTAAAGTTCCGTTGTAAATCTTACAAGAGTTAGGGATAAGATCTTAATCACTAACAACTCCACTAATTCCGGATGGCTGACTGGTTCCTAAGGTTACCAGTAAGATTACCTGTACTGGTAAACGTACGTACTCCTACCCGTCTTTTCGCGCCAAAAAACCTTGACCTCATCTTCATCGAACGGAAATGTAGGACCGTACGCACAGCTACGAACGTACCGTACTCGTCCGAAAACTGGTTCGCGACCCATCGCGACCAATCGCGACCGGATCGCGACCCAATCGCGACTTGTCTAAAAAAAACGCGACCCCAATTTTTTATTTCACAACCTTTTTTCCATTATTCTCCACTTTTTTCCATTATTCTCAACCACATTTCTCCCTTTTCTCAACTCCCCCAACGTGTTGACGGAAATGTTCTGTTCTAGACCCTGACATTCAGTCCCTCTTCACATTTTCATTCCATTTTACACATTTGACACACTTGACTCAACACAACAAATAATTTTTAATCCAATTTACTTCAATCACACAAAAGTGTTTCGTCACGCACCTTTGTCAACTTTTTTTTTCAGTGGTGTCACATCACATACCGGAATCGCATCACAAAAACACACACCACCATGCCGAAAGCTTCCTCCGACCCAAGGCACTTTGCCAATGAGCCCAGAATACCCAAGACATTCCAATGTCGCAACTGCATTGCCTCCGGAAGAAGAAGAAAATCAAAATCCTTCAAGGGATACAAACAAGAATCGAGCCACTTTCACACCTACCGATATGTATCTCAAGGCCTCTCCAGGCATCTCTATTCCAACAGTGATTGCCGAACTTATTATGTTAAGAACGATCTTATGGATTTTATTTCTTCTGCGAAAGCCGAAGTCACCCTCCCTTTGGTCCGACACACACCATCACAGTATGGACTGACAATGACACTAGGCAGCAAGCAGCAACACGTCGATAATACAGGGGGGACAGCAAGCAGCAGCAACGCGTCGATAATACAGGGGGGGGACAGCAAGCAGCAGCAACGCGTCGATAATACAGGGGGGACAGCAAGCAGCAAGCAGCAACGCGTCGATAATACAGCGGGGGACAGCAAGCAGCAGCAACGCGTCGATAATACAAACGCGTTGATAATACAGGGGGGGGACAGCAAGCAGCAGCAACGCGTCGATAATACAGGGGGGACAGCAAGCAGCAAGCAGCAACGCGTCGATAATACAGCGGGGGACAGCAAGCAGCAGCAACGCGTCGATAATACAAACGCGTTGATAATACAGGGGGGGGACAGCAAACAGCAACCAACGCGTCGATAATACAGGGGGGACAGCAAGCAGCAAGCAGCAACGCGTCGATAATACAGGAGAGGGGACAGCAAGCAGCAAGCAGCAACGTGTCGATAATACAGGGGGGACAGCAAGCAGCAGCAAGCAGCAACGCGTCGATAATACAGGGGGGGACAGCAAGCAGCAGCAACGCGTCGATAATACAGGGGGGGACAGCAAGCAGCAGCAATGGGTCGATAATACAAACGCGTCGATAATACAGGCGGGGGGACAGCAAGCAGCAGCAACGCGTCGATAATACAGGGGGGACAGCAAGCAGCAACCAACGCGTTGATATTACAGGGGGGGGGGACAGCAAGCAGGGGGGGCAGCAAGCAGCAACGAACGCGTCGAAAATACAGGGGGGACAGCAAGCAGCAACCAACGCGTTGATATTACAGGGGGGGGGGACAGCAAGCAGGGGGGACAGCAAGCAGCAACGAACGCGTCGAAAATACAGGGGGGGGGACAGCAAGCAGCAACGAACGCGTCGCAGCAAGCAGCAACGAACGCGTCGACTATGCAGGGGGGGACAGCAAGCAGCAACGAACGCGTCGAAAATACAGGGGGGGGGACAGCAAGCAGCAACGAACGCGTCGCAGCAAGCAGCAACGAACGCGTCGCAGCAAGCAGCAACGAACGCGTCGCAGCAAGCAGCAACGAACGCGTCGACTATGCAGGGGGGGACAGCAAGCAGCAACGAACGCGTCGAAAATACAGGGGGGGGGACAGCAAGCAGCAGCAACGCGTCGATAATACAGGGGGGACAGCAAGCAGAAACGCGTCGAAAATACAGGGGGGGGGGACGGCAAGCAGCAACAAACGCGTGGATAATACAGGGGGGATAATACACGAGAATATTTTTAAAAAACTCTTGCCGTGGTCGTCTTTCCTTGTCAGCGATCGTATCGGTCGTTCCCCTTTTCAGCAATCGTATCGGTCGTTCCCCTCCGTCTCCGTCTCCGTCGTTCGTCTCGTTCGTCTCACTGGTAGGGATTATTTCGATCCATCGCTCCTTTTCGCAACAACCGAAAATCGTAGGGGTGTCGTTTTTCTCTGGAAAGACGAAATTTAAAAAAACAACGACAAACCGTTAGTACCCTCGTCGTCCCCGTCCGAAGCGATCGTAGCGATCGTACCCCCATCGTCCCTCTCTGGAGCGATTGTACCCCCGTCGGCCCGCCTCTCTGGAGCGATCGTACCTTCGTCGTCCTCGTCGTCCGTCTCCGCACCAATCGGTTGTGATTTTCGTCTTCGTTGTTTTCAATATCAGTACGTCGTATATCTGGGTAAGCCAGGTAGTTCCAGGACTTCAACACACCCAACCTCCGTGATATGAATCAGACAACAGAGCAGAAAGCAAGAGCGGCCGTTCTCAAGCTCCCCACAGCATGTGTGTCTTTTTCAAAAGAGATGGTCCCGGTGCCTGATGGCTAGGTTAAACTGGACCGGCCAGAATATTCCGATGCATGAGATGAAACGAAAATGAAAATGAAAATGAAAATTATGACACATCCGGTACGAGGGAGATGTGGGGCGGAAAATCGATCTGCCACTGTGACGTAGTGCTTTAGTGCTTTATTACGTGCTTTATGGTACTGTGTGTACAGGCTGAGTGGAAAAAATGACAGCAATGTACGTACTTTACAGTACTAAGTGTACAGGCTGAGAAAAAAAATGACAGGTCTGTGCATACCCGTTCCTAGTAGGTACCGACAGTACGTACAGGCTGGGGATGTGTAGGTTTCCAGTACGGTGTAAACGGTACGTATAAACTGTACGTACGGTACTGGTACAAATCTTTTGGCGCGAAGTGGTGGAGGTACGGTAACTTAGTGTTGGTACATATTATACAGGATGAGCCTTCCCCGAGATGGTGGTAGCATTAAAAGATGGAGAGAACACCTGTTTAGCAGTAGTAGACAGCAGTAATAGTGGCACTATTGGATTGTATGCAGTTGGTATTGTTGGTTCGAGTCCCGTCACGGGAATGTCTTTTGCTACATCACGATGCAATAGAAATATTTTTGCTGCGAAGCATTTGTCACCAGGTGATCTATTCAGTTATTCAATGGTGACATCCATACCATTGGTGATTTTTGAATACTTCTTTTTGCATACTCTTGCCCATGCATAGGATGAGAAATATTCACACTGGAATCACAAAATATTGACTAGATTCATTCACATATTTGATTTTACAGCAGTTTCTACTAAATGCTGCGGTACTGGGCCAAATATTAATTATTCAGTGGTGACATCCAAATTATTGGTGATTTTTGAATACTTCTTTTTGCATACTCTTGCCCATGCATAGGATGAGAAATATTCACACTGGAATCACACAAATATTGGCCAGATTCATTCTGATATGTGATTTGGTACTTTTTTCTAGTAAATTCTCCAGTAGTTGGCCAAATATTAATTATTCTGTGGTGACACCCAAATTATTGGTGATTTTTGAATACTTCTGTTTGAATAGTCTTGCCCATGCACAGGATGAGAAATATTCACACTGGAATCACACAAATATTGGCCAGATTCATTCTGATATGTGATTTGGTACTTTTTTCTAGCAAATTCCGCAGTAGTGGGCCAAATATTAATTATTCAGTGGTGACACCCAAATTATAGGTGATTTTTGAATACTTCTTTTTGAATAGTCTTGCCCATGCACAGGATGAGAAATATTCACACTGGAATCACACAACTATTGGCTGCATTCATTCAGATATGTGATTTGGTACTTTTTTCTAGTAAATTCCGCAGTAGTGGAACAAATATTAATTATTCAGTGGTGACACCCAAATTATTGGTGATTTTTGAATACTTCTTTTTGAATAGTCTTGCCCATGCACAGTATGAGGAATATTCACACTGGAATCACACAACTATTGGCCAGATTCATTCCGATATGTGATTTGCTACTTTTTTCTAGTGAATTCCGCAGTAGTTGACCAAATATTAATTATTCAGTGGTGACACCCATACCATTGGCGATTTTTGAATACTTCTTTTTGCATACTCTTGCCCATGGATAGGATGAGAAATATTCACACTGGAATCACACAAAGATTGGCCAGATTCATTCAGATATGTGATTTTACAGTATTTTCTAGTAAATTCCGCAGTACTGGGCCAACTACTAATTATTCAGTGGTGACATCCAAATTATTGGTGATTTTTGAATACTTCTTTTTGAATAGTCTTGCCCATGCATAGGATGAGAAATATTCACACTGGAATCATACAAAGAATGGCCAGATTCATTCAGATATTTGATTTGATGGTATATTCACTGAGGTAGTACTATTCTTGCTGCTTGTAGTAGTAGTACAGTTATACACTGCTGCTACATACTACTGCAGTGCGTAGGTAGTAGTACATAAGAGGTAGTCCAAAATTATGGCGCAGCGGGGCTGGCTCTCTGTGGTTTAGGTGGCGCGCGATATCACCATCATCAGCTTTCTACTGGTTTCTACTATTACTTCAGTACGGTACATACTACTACTAGTAGTAACTCTACTGCTATCATGTAGAAGAAATCAATTCTCGGCAAACACATGCATGACAGAAAATGCATGTGTCGTAAATCTTACTTCACATAATTTTGGGTCGGAACGGAACAAGAAAGACGGCAACTGAAATATAATGAGATGGAAATGGTAAGTGAACCACATCAAGGTTGGAGGAGGTATTAATAATGGATTTTGATTCGTCTAACTGTGCATCATTGACTTGCCTGCTTGCTCCTGATAGGGAGGCGACCGCAACTGCTGATGAAATAGGATGCAACGGCAAATGAAATATAATGCAACGGTGAGTGAAGCACATCAAGATCTGGGGTATTGATAATGGATTTCAATTGTTCTAATTCTGCATTGAGTTGCCTGCTTGCTACTGATAGGGAAGAATCAACTTTAATTCGACGGGGCAACTGAAAAATGATGCGAAACATGATGCAACGGGGCAACTGACACATATTGCGATCGCAAGACAAATATGATGGGATCGCAACTGACAAAATGATGCGATTGCAACTGATGAAATATGATGCGATGTGAGGAGACCTTTACTGGCAGTACAGATACCGGTATGGATGAAATTATCACGATGACCATTATTTAAAAATCGTTTGAACCAAAATTTGTGTGGTGTGCATGAGGACGAAGACGATCGGAGCAAAGAGCAACAACGATTTCAAGGACGACGATGACGATCGAAGCGAAGAGCAACGACGATTTCAGAGAGGACGACGAAGCCAATCGAAGCAAAGAGCAACAACAATTTCAGAGAGGACGACGATTTCAGGGAGGACGACGAAGAGGAAGGCAATTTGGAGCGAAGAGCAACGACGACTTCAGGGAGGACGAAGACGATCGAAGCGAGAAGCAACGAAGACTTCAAGGACGACGAAGACGAGGACGATCGAAACGAAGAGCGACGACGATTTCAAGGACGACGACTTCTTTTAACAAACCAAAATTTGTGTGTGCGTGTGTGAGAAAATTGAACAGAGAATAAACAATTATTAGAGTAATATCAATATTTATCAAAAGAAAGACTTATATTTTGCATCATAGTGTTTCAAAATTTTTTTTCATGGGGGTCGCGATTCCTGGGCTTTGGGTAATAATTGTGATTTTTGTGATGAATTTCTTGAGGGGTGTGATGGGAAATACTTTGTGTCGGGATGAGAAATCAATTTTTGGGAGTGAATTTCTGCAACAGTCTCATAATATATAATGATGGTAGGGTCAGTAATAATGAGTCAGATTGAAAAAAAATTTGGGTCTTTATTTTTTTTTTCTCGTAATTGAGGTAGTATCTGGGTCGCGATTGGGGTTGCGAATCGCGAGAGAGCTAGGAATCGAGCTACGTCAAAATGAGCCAGGAATAAATCGCGACCCCCCTAAATAAATTCTTGGGAGGGGTCGCGAACCAGTTTTCGGACGCTGTATGGTACTAGTAAACCTTACTACACGTAAGTTACCCCCGTAAATTTTCTTCTTTCAACAAAATCTCAATCAAAATCAAAATCAATGCTGCGACTGGGGGTGGGGGTGGTGGTGGGGCTGGTGCTCCGGTGGGTGGTGGAGGGAGGGTGAAGCGGTGGATAAGACGAGTGGTGGGGTAGTCCTGGTAGGGGATGACGGGTTTGAACGGGATGGGCGGTTGCTTGGTGGCTTGAAGCTGAGCGATGGCGGCCATGGTGATCAGATGTTACAGTAGTTTTTAGAAGAGCTTGATACTTTATCGATAAAGAGAAAAATTTTTCAGCGATATTGCAATTGAATTCAATATGAACTACGCTGATTGTAAAATTTGCCGTGCACCGGAATACAGTCACGAATCCGTTCGTGATTGGATTACGATTAGCGAGTCTCCTTATCGCCGAATACAGGAGACTGCCGGAAAGCAATAGCAATAGACTAATCAATAGCTCTCACAATTTGCATATCACTACTATTCTAATCACTAGTAGACCCGGGGTATGGCATGATTTTAAAATCAAGCTGAGCGCTGAAGACCATGAGCAGAAACAACCAACCGATCGGCCGAAAAGGGACCGACGCTGGAAACTGCCGAAAAATGGAGGCGCATAGAAGCAAAGAACAGGGAGAAGGACATCCGGTGTCTGCAGCACCATGGAAGACCAACCCCAGCAACAGTTGGCTCCATTACAGGGAGCAACTGCAGCAACAGAGACACCTAGGGACCTAAACAGGACCATGGTCGACAATAAAGAAGTAATCGAATAAAATGAGTGTCGAGAAAGTGACACATAACCCAGTGAATGGACTAATTGGACCAACACTGAGTGGATGGACAGACCGAACAGGGGATGCCAACCACAACCGAAATATACGGATATCCGGAAAGGTATATAATGAATACCCAAACACCACCAATCCCACGGGAAACGGGAAGTGGGACCGGCCCGGTGACGACTTAATAGAGAAGCAACGCCGGAGAACCACGGGAATCAAATCCCACGAAATAAAAACAGAAACAACTCCGGGGAACCACAGAATTCCCGGGAGCTAAAGAGAGAAACAACTCCCACCAAGGGACAAACCAGGGGGAAAATCAGTTATAACACGAGTTATCGCGAGAGCAGTGGAAATCCAGCAAGAAAAACTGGAGGAACTGAGCAATCACTTTTTGCTCAGTTCCAACACAAACAGCAAAGATAACAGAAGTAGTGTAACTAAATTAAATTAAATAACCGATTAACCCACCATGGCGTCTAAAGGAACCAAACAGAAACCCTTTACCTTTGCACGAGAGGACTGGCCGGAGGATGCCACTGCTGTAAAGATGAGCATAGACTCAGAAAAGGGAGGGGTAGCCTTCAGCGACTACCTGAAGGTACTCACCGGCACGGAAAGACCAGAACTCTTTATCATCTGGAAGAGGGATTTTGACCAGAAAATTGCTGGCAATGACAAACTCCAAGGAGACCAGAAACTGGATGTCCTCCAGAGAATCCTCTCCAACGAGGCACTCTCCATCGTCCAAATGGTCCTCGGTCGGACATATTATGCCGAACCAGGACACAAGGTACACAACAACCAACTGATCCAACAAAAACTCGAGATGATTGCCATGAGGGAACCCAAGGAACCTCCTAAGGAACCCCCCGCTGACAAATCCAAAGAGGCGGTGGAGGGCGCCAGCGCCCCAGCCGCCGACACGACTGCTACGGCGGCGTCCGAGACAGAACCGGAGTCCGTCACCCTCGACGACCCGGTCCCCAAGAAAAGGGTCTCGTCTGTTCTCACCCAGTACTACCAAACCCAGGAGTACAGAAAGGATGTCATCGAGGAATGCATGCATGCCCTCAAGCTCAAAATCTTTGGCAATGACATGAATGGCAAACGATCCTACATCCTGCTCCGAAGATTCATTCGGAACACGAAAATCGACATGAAACACGGTATTCGCTCATGGGCAAACCGTATGGCCGAACTACAGAGCTATCTACCAGATTGCCTCTGGGAGAGTGGCGCCGCAAACGGCACTGCCCCATCCAGTTACTCAGAGGAGGACATGAAGGAAATCCTAGATGCCAACATGACCCACTCACAGCGCGAGAAACTCGACCATATCGGTTGGGACGTCTACACCCAATCCTTTAACACCACTATCGACAAGCTCGAAAACTTAGAAATCACCATCCGGAGCGAGGATGAACTCCGCAAACGCATCTCGGACCTCGAAAAACAAACCGGTGGTACCAAGAAGACCCCCAAGGCCGCCTCTGGGGGAGGAACCCACCACGGGAAATCCCCTGGCAAAAAGAAGCGCCCTGTGGACAACAGCAACAAACAGCTATGCAAGACCTGTGGCAAGGTCCATGCCGGCAAATGCTGGAAACTAACCGGCGGACCTCCCAAGAAGGGAAAGTTCGACCGGGAGACCATCAACTTGCTCAAGGAGCATTTTGTGGCAAAAGAAGACTCGGACACCGAGCAACACTCCAAACCCCACTGGGGAAGGAACCTCTCCAACCACGAGTACTCCTATGTACTGGCCACGGCCCAAGCTGATCATGAAGTCTCTGACGACGAGATTGATATCTCCGACAGGGACCTCAAGGAGTACCGGAGAAAATACAGAAAAACCTTCAAGAAGAAAGGAACCCACAACTGAATGGTCAATACCATCCACACCGGACCACGCATAATCAATCGATTTGCGGACGTCTGTGTGGAGGTATTGGACCATAAAGGAAGGGGGAGGATGCTCCGGGGTCTACTGGACTCAGGGTGCTCCAAGTCCATAATTCTAAGACACTTTGTCGACCGCAATCAACTTACGAACCGGGACCAACGATCTGTCACCTATAATACCTATGGGGGCAAATTTCGAACAAAGTCCGCGGCTTCAGTGGGACTGAAGTTGATAGAGTTTTCAAACTCAAAGACCATCAAGTGGACCTTTCAAGTGGATGAGTATCATCACCACGAGGAGGTACCCTATGACGTGATCATAGGATCTGACCTAATGGCACAATTGGGACTGGATATCAAATACAGCTCCCGAACAATCTCATGGCAAGGTGACTCCATCCCCATGAAGGGGATGGGGGAACTCTCTGACCCGGACAAATGTGAGGCAGTATTCTTTGCCAACACACAGAGTCCAATCCTCCAACAGGAGGAGGAAAGGCAAGCCAAGATCCTGGACGCCGACTACTCCAAAGTAGATATAGACTCCATGGTCAACGACCTGGAGATCACAGACGCGTCTAAGGAGGCCCTGAAGAAAACATTGAAGAAGTTCCCCACACTCTTTGGAGGAGGTCTGGGACTGCTCAAGAATATTGAACCGGTATCTATTGAACTCCAACCAGGGGTTAAACCGGTCAGGCAGAGGTACTATTCAGTACCCCATGCCTTTGAACAAGCACTCCGGAAGGAAATCAACAGGCTCTGTGACATTGGAGTCCTGGAGAAACTTCCACATGATGATGACTCACCATGGGCATCACCGACGTTCTGTCAACCCAAAAAGACAGGGGACATACGAGTCCTTACGGACTTTCGCAAAATGAATGCAGCCATTCAACGAAAGCCGTTCCCCCTACCACGCATTGGGGAAACCATCCAACGACTACAAAAGTTCAAGTCCGCCACGGCACTGGACTTATCCCAAGGATACTACACCATCCCCATCTGCAAAGAGAGCCAGAAAATCTGCTCTACCATCTTGCCGTGGGGAAAGTATGCCTACAAGCGATTGGCAATGGGGATCGCATGCGCACCGGATATCTTCCAGTCCGTCATGATGAACCTACTCGGCGACCTGGACTATGTCCTCGTCTACATCGACGACATCTTAATCATCCAACGAGAGGGGGAATCTGAGCAGGATCACCTCGACAAAATCGATACAGTCCTACAGAGACTGGATGACGCTGGCTTTCGAGCCAACCTTAGAAAATCCTTCTTCATGCAAAAAGAAGTGGAGTATTTGGGTTTTCTACTAACAACAGAGGGCATTCAACCCCAGCCAAAGAAACTGGAGGCGATGAAGCGCCTGGAACCCCCCAAGAACACCAAGCAACTCAAGATGTTCCTTGGGATGGTCAATTTTTACAGGGACATGTGGAAGCGCCGCTCCCACATCCTGGCCCCCCTCAATAAACTTGCAGGGAAAAAGGGAAAAATGAACTGGTACTGGGGTCCAGCAGAGCAGAAAGCTTTCATGGAGGCGAAGAGGATGCTCGCAGATGAAGCGAAACTCGCATTCCCGGATTTTACGAAACCATTTCATCTCTACTCAGACGCCAGTGACCGGCAACTGGGAGCAACCGTATGCCAAGATGGCAAACCCCTTGGTTTCTACACAAGGAAACTGAACTCAGCGCAGCTCAACTACACTGTCGGGGAAAAAAGAACTCCTTGGTATAGTGGAAGGCTTGAAAGCGTTTGAGGGAATCCTACGAGGACAAGATGTAATTATTCACACAGACCACCTTAACCTGCTCTATCAGCAGATGCCCACCCAAAGGATGGTCCGATGGAGACTCCTCATGGAGGAGTTCCACCCCGTAGTCAAGCACGTTGCTGGCAAAGACAACGATGCAGCAGACGCGCTGTCTCGCCTGGACATCACAGATGACCCAGCGGACACAGTGGAATGGCTACCACCAAATAAGCCCCTCACCTACGCGGATGAGGAAGCGCACCTCCGGCAACTCCTATTCCCACTTGGAGAGGAAACACCGGAAGAATTCCCGGGCAATAGTGCATTCCCACTTGCTCCGGACATGATTCAGTTCTACCAGCAGAAGGACACAAAAATCATGAATGATCTGGAAAAAGACAAAGGCCTAACCACCAAAAATGTGGAAGGCTTCAGTCTCATCCACAAAGAAGGCAAAATCCTGATTCCCGACAAGCTCAAACAAAGAGTGATGGAGTGGTACCACACCATGTTGGTACACCCGGGAGAAAAGAGAATGGAACAGAGCATACGCTCAGTCTTCACCTGGAAGGGCCTACGGAAGGACGTCCAGGACCTCTGTAAACACTGCCACACATGCCAGATGTTTAAGAAGAGTGGCCGGAAAAAGTATGGACTACTACCGGAGAAAGCAGCCGAGGTTACCAAGTGGCAAAGGGTCAATGTGGACCTCTGGGGACCTGCAACTGTCCACAATAAAAATGGCAAAGACTACCCCATCCATGTTCTCACCATGGTGGACCCAGTAACCGGATGGTTTGAACTGGCTCACCTGAAGGACTCCCCAAATGCAGCTGAAACCCAACGATTGTTGGACAGTACATGGCTGGCAAGATATCCGCGCCCAAAGGAAATTGGCTTTGATGGTGGGAGTGAGTTCAAAGCAGAGTTCCAAGAGCTCTGTGAGAACATGGGGATGAAAAGGAAGCCCAGTGGGGCTTGGAATCCACAATCCAATTCAGTGTTGGAGAGGATCCACCAGGTTCTGAAGGACTGCCTATTGTCCTTTAACCTGGAACAAAGGGACCTCCACGAGAAGGACCCTTTTGAGGAATTCACCACCAAGGCAGCATATGCTATCAGAAGCGCCATCCATACCACCCTGGGGTACTCCCCGGCACAGTTGGTGTTTGGCAGAGACATGTTCATGCCGGTGAACTTCCCAGTGGATTGGGAAGCAATCCAAGCAAGGAAGCAGAAAAGCATCCACAAGAGCAACATCAGGGAGAACCAGAAGAGGATCCCCCATGTCTATAAAGAAGGAGACTATGTCACCCTGGAAAGGAAGGGCATTATCCCGAAACTATCTTTCCCACGGCAAGGACCTTACAAGGTGCTCAAGGCCCATGATAATGGAACTGTAACTATTGAAACTGCTCCCTTTGTAACCGACCGGGTTAACATCAGGAGAGTGCACCCCTATTACTGCAGGGATAGCATTGAGTTGAAGAAGTAATTGTAACAGTACCATGGGGGAGCATGCCGTGCACCGGAATACAGTCACGAATCCGTTCGTGATTGGATTACGATTAGCGAGTCTCCTTATCGCCGAATACAGGAGACTGCCGGAAAGCAATAGCAATAGACTAATCAATAGCTCTCACAATTTGCATATCACTACTATTCTAATCACTAGTAGACCCGGGGTATGGCAAAATTGTGTGCTATTGAGTTTTAGAACCAAAAGGACTCAATTGAGAAACTTGTAGGTTCGATGAATTTATCTATTCGTGAAAATACTTAAGAAGACCGACTTCATCTAACGGTCGGAATTGTATCAGAACTTCAAGGAGAAGGAAGATCAATCCGTACGATTGAATAATGACTGATACTCGTGAATGAATCAGTGAGTCATGAATCGAGTGTCTGTGCGTTGTTCATCGAGGTCTTCGCGGAAGAAGATCCGGCGCAACGCGACGCAACGCAACGCGAAGAAGCCGGCGATCCGGTTTGTTTTGACGATGGATGATCGAAACAATGGTTCTTCATTCGGTAGCAACACTTTTGTTACTGTATTATCATCTCTCGTTATTATTATTATTATTATTATTATTATCCAGCATTGCTGCATCATTAGTATTGTTTCTTTGACACCATACCGTTGCGCAGAGTACCCATGAGAACGATACGACTGCCACTGCCACTGCCACTGCCACTGCGACTGCGACCGCGCACGACATGATTGCGGGCACCGGACTGGACCATGGTTCGATGCATCCGATCCTGTCCCACTTGCGGCCTTCGCTTTGTATCGCGCGGCGGCGGAATTGCTCCTGCCGCAGCCAACAACAGCAACAACAACAACAACAACAACAACAGCAACAACAGCAACAACAGCAACAACGGCAACGGCAACGGCAACGGCAACAGAAGCAACACCCAAAACAAGATTGCGAACACGTTTTGCGTCGAATGCTCGCGCCGAGCGAAGGCACCGGGAGACAAAGGGTGCGGCGGCGGCGACTCGGTTGGCTGCGTTGACCTTGACCCTGGCGTTGACCTTGACCTTGACGTTGATTCCGGTGGTCCGCAAAGCCCGCGAATCGGCGCCGAGATCGAGAATAAGAAACGCAAGAAGAATGGTAATCTTACCAATCATAGTAATTATGATCACGATAATACTGATCATGATATTACGAATCAGGATACCAATCATAATAATGATGATCACGATGATGGCCGACGAACAAAATGCGGAAGAAAAGAGGGCGAGTTGGTGCCGAACGGAAGCAAGGGATCCGGGTTTGGGGGCAACAGCAACAACAGCAACAACAGCAACAACAGCAACAACAACAACCATCGCGAGTCGGGCAATGACGGCAATGACGGCAACGGCAACGAAGTGTTCGTTTGTACCGCAATCGGAAACAATGAGGTCGCGGACCCGATGTCCACAGCAGCAGCTGCAGCAGCAGCACCATCACTACCAATAAGAATAACAGCAACGACAACGACAACGACAACGACAACGACAACGCCAATCACACCAATCACATCGACCGGATCGAACCAAGCGGACGAGAAACTGCTCGATCGTCATGATGGAAACCACCAAACGGAATGTCCAAACACAGCGCAGTCGAACATTCCCGAATCATTGGTTTCCGATGGTGGTAGTAGTGGGAATGCCAGTGGCAGTGGCAATGTCACTGGCAATGTCACTGGCAGTGCCAATGCCAACAATGCCAACAATGCCAACAATGCCAATGATGCCAACAATGCCATTAATAGAAACAATGGAAACGGCAACAATGCCAATGCCAACGACAACGACAACGACAACGACGTTTGCTTCATTTGCGGAGCCTCGCTCTCGCGATTGAAGCGAAGGATCGATCACATCAAGCGCTGTTCGAAAAAGCACGGGATCACCGGCAGGGATGTTCGACTCGTCGTCCGAGTCCGAGAAGGCGACGACGACGACGATGCTACTGCTGCTGCTGCTGCTGCTGCAATGCGTTCCGGTTCCGGTGGGGATGGAAATGGAAATGGAAATGGAAATGGAAATGGAAATGGGGATGCGGATGCGGATGCGGACACCACGTCACTGACCAAACACGACGAGGAGGAGGAGGATCGAGGGTGGCACGGCGATTCCGAGCAACTCTTGAAATTGACCAACCAGAACCGGACCGAAACCAACCTTGTCGCGTCCTTCCCGAGCCAAGCTTTTGCCGCGAGACGGACCGCCCCGACGCGTGATGACCATCACGATGGTGATCGTCATGATGGTGACGGTGGCGGTGGCGGTGGCGGTGGCGGTGACGGTGACGATGAACACGATGACGAACACGATGACGAACCAATACCTTCCCGCCCTGTTTTGGAGTACGATGCAACGGCGGGAAAATTCCGTGACCCTCCCCTCGCGACGAGAAACCTGAACAGTGTCTTGATGGCTGGTTCCCGAAGGCTACGGGTCGCGGCCAAAACCATCGAGAAGAAAAACGAGATAAAGGGCAAGAAACGAGCCAGATACAACAACAACAACAACAACAATGGCAGAAGCGGTAGCAGTAGCGGTAGCCGGGAGCATTGGAATTGTCCCATGTACAAGAAAATTACGGGCACAGACTTTGTGGTCGATGGCTTCCACTATGCAAAACAGTGAGTACTTTTTACAACCATGATAAGTTGTTTGTTTGTTTGTTTGTTTGCTTGCTCTATGCATGTGGGAAGCAGTCGAACCCGCCGCATGCACGCAATCGAATGCAACGCAATGGAATGCACTGGAATGCAATGCAATGCAGTCCATCCATCCTCTCAACCCGTCGTTCGCTACCCTTCGTCTCTTACTCATTCACTCATCAACTCACTCCTTCCTTCCTTCCGAGCCAGATCCCTCACCGGGAATTATTTTCTTTCGCACTTCCACGCGGATCACTACGGGGGCATCCGGTCCTCCTGGAATCACGGGACGATCTACTGCTCCCTGGTTACCGCATCCCTGGTGAGCCGGCAACTGGGGGTCGACAAACAATACCTGCATCCGTTGCCCAGAAACGTGCCGACCGTTATCGAGAGCAGGGGGAAAGCCGTGACCGTCACCCTCTTGGACGCCAATCATTGTCCGGGGTACGTTTTTCGCGTTTGGTTGGTTTGTCGGTTGGTTGGTTTGTCGGTTGGTCTGCGGTTTGTTGTCGTTTCGTTTCGTTTCGTTCGGACGTGCGTGCGTGCTGCGAATGCGTTGTTCCGCCACGGGCTCATGGTTTGTGCACGTTCTGCTTCGTTCATCGTGCGTGTTGTATTATGAATCTTGACACCGACACGGACGTCGTTCTCTGTTGTATGAATGCGCCCGCCAGAGCCGTCATGTTTTTCTTCGAGGTCGGAAAGCGCAAAATCCTGCACGTCGGAGATTTTCGATGGTCCAGAGACGTCATGCTCAAGGATGCCTCGTCGCCATTGGGAACGATAGCAGCGTCTCGTCGTCCGGAGGTCGCGCTGGACGAACTCTACCTGGACACGACCTACTGCGACGAAAAATACCGATTGCCCGGGCAGGAAGCCACCATCCAAGCCACCCTGGACACATTCGAAAACGAGCTGGAGCGTTGCCGAAAGCAGTCAGCGAGAATCCCCCCTAAACGAACGCGAACGCTTCATTTGTTCGGAGCCTACACCATTGGAAAAGAAAAGATATGGATGTCGGTGGCAAAACGGTTCGGACAAAAGGTGTACGTGGACAAGGCCAGGCATCGAATTCTATCGGCACTGAATCTGCCGGAAGACTGCACGAAACTCCTCACCACAAACCGGGAGGAATCCAGCTTGTGGGTGGTTCCCATGGGGCATTTGAACATGAAGAAACTGCCGGAATACTTTGGGATCGCGAATTCCAAGCCGTTTGCTCCTGCCTACGACCGCATCGTAGGGTACCGGCCGACCGGGTGGTCCCTGTCTCGATCGGGCGCCGTCGTCACCACCCGAAACCACGGAAACCTGGCGATTCACAGCGTCCCGTACAGCGAGCACTCGTCCTTCCCGGAACTGGTGGATTGCTTGGCCTGCCTCCGCCCGGCGAAGATAATCCCGACGGTGAATGCATCGAAAAGCGCCGAGCAAGTCGAGTTGCTGCTGCAAGGTCTCCACCGAAAGCAAACAGCCTTGAAATTGTTTGCCAAAAAATAAACGGAATTTTTATTTTTTCAAATTAATAATGTACTACTACATTATGTTTACACGTTAAGTATTAAACCTGATGACAAGTTGGCACTTGTTAATTTTTTTGAGGTGAAGACTTCTTAGGCACAGAGTTGTCCCAGCCAGAGATGAATTTCAATTTAAGAAATGTCGAAACAGGGCATCATGTCAGAGCCAGAGATACCCCTTTGGTACTCGAGAAAAGAGCAGCAGAGGTCCATCAAGAGCAACAGAAGCCATCCCAAGAAGATCCTCCAAATCCTCCTCGCCTTTGACAATCAAATAGACGGAGAAAGCGAAGATTTTGTGGCCCCTTGGTCAGCTCCTTACACCCAAACTCAACGCAGTCTTCTCCTTGCCTCGGATACCAGTTTTGGTGTCATCTATTGCACCCATCAGGGTTCCATGGGGGGAGAGAGCGCATCAACAAATGGCAGTTTCAATTTTTTGACAATTGCTACGTTCCCAATCCAATGATCCCCTTCCGGCTGGCTGATGATAGAACAAATGGAGTATCTTCTAGTGCAGTAAGTGATCTAATAGAAATCTGAGTTTCAGCCAAAGAGATTGAAAATCGACTGAGATATGACCGTTTCCCGAAAGATGAACGTGTATTATAGTAGAAGCAAAATAAAACGAAAAAATAAAATCGAATCAATCCAAAGCAAATCTCTATAATGTGGTGCGAATTATTCTGTGCCGCAAGGAGATGCAACCCCATTGACTTCTGTGACTGCAACAGATTGAAACGGACCCGGATAATAACTATCAACGTTGACAGGCACGCTGTTTTCGGATGAATCATCCAGGACCATCAATCTCACAGTCGGAAAGTGATCGAGTATCCCGGGAACGATTGGGATGCCGACGCATGATACTTCCTTAGAATCGGAACTTTCAACAATTCCGTTCACTTTCCCCCCAACGAGCCAGTTGCTGTGTCCGCATTCTATTGAATACAAAAACCGACCACTCTTGACATCGCAGGACTTTTCGTAACTGGCCGAGTCAATGGCAAAGGTCATTTCCACTGGTTCACCAACCTGTCCATGGTCTTTTTCTAGTTTCAGCGAGACCAGAACGTCCTTTGTTTTGGGGGCATCCAATGGCGGTAGGCTGAGATAAAACCCACCCAGATCAAGTGGAAGATCAAGGGAGAACGCTTTTCCGGTGTCCGTGCACAACTTCAAATGCAGTTTTGATTTTCGTGAATCACCCAACTCTTCCTGAGTGCATCTTTCGATGTTGCACTCAAATGCAAACGACAGTTGATCGCCAAACGAAATTTCTCGTTTCAAAAGGTCTTCATTGAGATCACTGCCAGTCTCGACAGCGATGGGAGAAGCAAGGTTAATGTCCCACTCTTCTACCGAAAAATGGTATGGCGTGTTGGAAGAGAGCGTAATGCTCAACAAAAATCTTTTGTCCGCATCAAGCCAATATGTCTCGATATCTTCAATAGAAAGGGCTGTTTTCTCGAGGACTGGTGTAAATGATCTCAGAGTCGTTTTCATGCTTGATGGGTTGGATTCATCGTTACATTCTATCTTGGAACGCAAGTATGTAGTTTGTACTTTGGCGACTAGACCGTGGTCAGAATCTCCCAAATTGGCCGATGAATTCGATTCATCTTCAGACACACCGCATCTCACGTGTGCAGTCATTACGACCTTTTCCCCTGCTTTGCACGGGGTGAGATTGGTTTCCCACTCCGGTATCCATTCGCTGTTACAAGGATCTTCTCCCGGCGG
Organism: Pseudo-nitzschia pungens; assembly: GCA_037355855.1. Taxonomy (NCBI): domain Eukaryota; phylum Bacillariophyta; class Bacillariophyceae; order Bacillariales; family Bacillariaceae; genus Pseudo-nitzschia; species Pseudo-nitzschia pungens. The sequence continues at coordinate 6,658,055 of CM074758.1, forward strand.
AACCAGCAGGATGCCGTCGGTGCCCGAGAGAATCAAATTTCCAGCAATTACATTGTCCGACCCAGCCTCAAAAATAATCTGCACCTCTTGATCTTGTCCTGGTATCAAGGAAGTAGGTTCCACTGAAATTGAATGAGTTGGTCTGCTCGGTAAAACATCAATGCTTAGCATCGGTTCTTGCAAGTCCATGCTATCGTAGTAAAAATACCCTTGTTTCCACAAAATTTCTACCGTGGATAAGATGTACTGACCGGCACTGGAAGGCGACCATTCAAATGTGTACTTGTTTTCTCCAGGGTTGAGTTTTACCGGTGCCTCTATCGACAGAACCTTGGCGGCGTCCTCTTCCTGCACGGTATCGGCACTAGCAAGAATACGAGTAAATTCATTGACAGTGACAGCAAATAGTTTCAACGAGCTCAGTTCAATGGATCCGGGAAGATGACTCTTGACGGAAATGGGAATTTGTAAACTTTCTCCGACCGAGCAGAATCTCTTTTCTACTTGCTTTTGGTGCAACAATTTCCCCACTTTGGAATTCTTTGAAGGTGTCGAGATCGATAGAGATGTTTCAATGAACGATAGTCTGCTGTATCTTGCGTTTCCGATACTGGGATGCTCGATGACCCGTTGAAGATCGTCAAAGAGAGCCATGAGAGCTTTCTTTGGAGCAGCAACTGCACTGCGAGGACTAAAGCACGAGCACAGAGTCTTCAGGTACGCAGTTGGCTCCACGGTGGTCCGTTGGCAATAGGCAAGGCGGAATATCCGCCAGAAGAAAGCTCGATCCCATTGGTCTATTCTGTACACTTTCACAATCTTCTGAAAACTCGCAGCGGCCGACCGGAAATCGCCTTTTCGCACGTGATATTCGCCGACTTCGGCTTGGATCCTTGCCGCATGCCTGTAATGCTTCGCGACGTGACACGTGTCAATAAGCGCACCGCACAGTTTCAGATACGTTTCCCCAAGGTTTTCCACAGAATGCAGCGTTTCTATCGATGGCATTATGAATTGCCGTTCCATCGCCACGCCATTTCGATACGAAACATGTCCAAGATCCAATGACATTCCTTTTCCACCCCCTTCGGTTGCAGCCTCGGGCGGTACCCACGGTGGCCAGGGTTTTCCCAAATCGGTTGGTAAATTCTTCTCACGAATGCAAGGCAACTCCGAATCGTTTTCGACGTGTTCCTCCGCCAGCTGGATGAGAAACAACCTAGAAACTTCGAGTATTTCGATCATTTTGGCCGCAACCACCTCATCCAACTCCGTCTTCTCACCCCTCGAAGACTTTTCGGGTTTGGGGGTTGCATTGCTCAAAAATTGACTGCTTGCACAGTAAATATCCCACGAGAATTGCACCACCCAAGATGCGGCTTTCGACTTTCGCCCCTTTCGCTCTCGATCGTTCAGCTCGGAAATCCCTCGCATCAATATCGAGTACATCACCTTGACAAAGGCTTGGCACCGCATCAAGAGCTCCACCGGATCCCTCATCCGAAAGAGCAGCGATAATTCGCGGGCAAACAAATATCGTCGCATGATATCCAGAATGGCGGTCAGATCGTATTCGGAACGGATCTTTTTTCGGAATCCCACAAAGTCTCCGGCATCAGCAAGCTCCGTAAGACTCTGCGATGCCTCGTCTTCCAGTTGCAGAGCCTTGGATTTCCTGCGGGCGAGCCGAACCTTGTTCTCCTCCTTGTCGGTCAGATCCGGCATGTACAAACGGAATTCGTCGTACTGCAGGAGGGCCTCGGCCGGCAGCTGCATTTGTTCGTACGACGAGGCCAGCGATTCCTTGACCAAAAAGAAATGGCTCAGATTAAAGGCGTATGGATTTGGTTTCTGGGATTTGTTGTTGTTGTTGCTGCTGCTGCTATTGTTCATGGCACCCCCGCTCTCGTAGTTCCGTGCCGCCGTGGCAGCAGTAGCACGCTGGTTGTCCAGTCGCTTCAGTTCGTTCTTGTACCTCCGGATGCGGTCCTGGAAGCCATTCACAATGACTGTGCCCAGCATGAATTTGAAGATGTGCCACTCCTTAACCCGGATTGCCAGCAGTCCTTCTTCCGAACAGGGCGATCGATCCAACGACACGGGAGAAATCACGGCCACATTGCCATTTGGAAAGTCCGTGGTGATTTTCTTGTAGAGCGACCGCTCGGCTTTCGAAAGGTGCTGGAGTTGCGTGAGCACATTGACCGGAACAGACTCGTCCTCGTCTCCATGCGGGTGGTCGGGGCCGACGCCGCCGGCGCCACCAGTCATCAAAAAGACGTCGTCCCCGCTGTCTGCCGAATCCTTGCTGACTGCATCTTCGTTGTCTGCCTGGTCGACCGCCCCCATGCCCCCACCGAATCTCTGCCGGGCCTTTCCAAAAAAGCCGACCTGTTTGATGCTGTTCTTGCTGGAGGTGCTCGAGGGTTGTTGTTGCTGCTGCTGTTGCTCCTTCTTGGTCGAACCATTGTTGTCACCGCAGGGAATGTACACAATCAGGTAATCGGCGGAATGCCCGCCCTGTTGGTTGCCGGCCGTGTTGGACGGCGCCGATTCCAGTTGGCTGACAAAGGCCCGGAGCGCCGGCCGTATCTTTGTTCGGTAGTGGTCGGTGGTTTCGCACGCGGCAATGTAAACGTGACAAAAGGGCCCCGTGTGCCACTCGGACGGGTCGCTGACGGGAACAATGGCCGTCGAAGCTGTCCCGCCCCAGGGGGTGTGGTCGGCGGACTTCGCCGCGTCGCTGACCGCCGTGACGCGGCTGCCGTTGCGGGTAATGACGGGACGCACGGGCAGGCTGCCTATGAAATTGGTTTCGCCCGTTCGAATATTTTTGTACTGAACCGATCGGAGTGTCGATCCGTAGTCCCGCTCGAAAATAAAGGTGAGGTTTTCATATACGTTTTCGATAGAGGGAGGAGCCAAAGAGGATCCCGAAGTGTTCGATGATTTGGTGACATCACCGCCACCGTCTTTTCGCTGGAGCATGCTTTGTTGCAGCAGAATGTTGGTTGGCTTGACCGTGGGCTGTTCGGGAGGTGAGTTTCCTTGCGAGACAGCCGGAACTTCCAGTTTGGTGGTCGGATCGATAAAATTCACCGTGGCAAAGTATTGGTTGCTCGTGCTCTTGTTTTTGGTCTTCTTGTTGTTAACGTTGTCGTTGTCGTTGTCATTGTCTGCTCCGGCTGCAGCAACGGGCGACGATACCGATGCAATGTCGGTGCGGCTCTGTCTCAGGCTTCGGAACCCCTCTGCGAGATTTTTGTAGAGCACGTTGTCGGTTTCGTTCACTTGGTTGGAAATGAGCAGGTGATCGAATTCACACAATGACGACGACGTCGTCGTTGTTATGGTTTCGGACGATCCGGCCTTTTGGTCATCTCCATCCGCATCGGTTCCATTCCCACCGGTTCCGTTGCTGTTGTTGGTTCCACCACCGCTCTTGTCCGCCGCTGCTTTTTGCTTGTTCTGCATGCTGAGGGTTCGTTCGATTTTCAGCTGCTTCGCTCGCTCAGCAATGTTGCTTTCCCCCAGCGAAAAAAATCCTGCGCCGCCGGTAGAGGATCCGAACGAGAAGGGTGTTGTTGTTGTGTATTTCTTGAACTTGGATGCGGTTACTTCTTCCCTTGGCTTATGATTGTCGGGGGGCTCGTTTGCCGTCATGTCGGTTATTGTTCGGTGGTACGTCTTGTTTTGTGGAATTGCAAATTCCGCCAACGCCTTTTATTATTTGCTACGGTGTTTTGTTTAGTACGGTATGACTCTGATATGAGGGATGATATCGAGATCTATTTTATTACTGTACCGGTACCGTTACAGTTTAAAGCATTTCAAAATTCGTGCTTTGTCTCACAAACTAAGAGCATTTATTTTTTTCGATTGTTCTCGTTCGTTGAGCCCTTCCGGCACCTGTACGTGTACGGGCAGTATGTAATTTGTAGTACAGATTGGTGTCGTGTCGACCGTTAGAGGTTTCAGTAATCACTTACTGCAAGATACCTTACTCGTAACCTTACTTTTACAAGAAAAATGTTTTTTACATGGTGGCGGGCGACAGGCTACAAGAGTGACAGATGGTGAGAGGTGTTAGTAGGTACGTTGGGTACGTACGCGTACTTTACGTCTTTTCATGTTGTAAAAGAATGGAAGGGAACTTCAAAATCGTTATCGGAAGTCGTACCGGTACATCAGGTTTACGGTAAGTTTAGCTCGACATGCCGGTACTGTACGGTATTTCGGTCGTATTTCGTGGTGGCATCAGTGTTGATGAGAAAAAGTAATGCTGTGTTCTGCAAAAAGCTGAACTATCCTCAACTGCCCGTCACAGCGGACTTATCACATACGGTACGTAATCATATTAAAATAATAATAATAGTAATTACCATATTCATCAATCTCTTGGTTGATTGTTGTGTACGTTGGACAAAGAGACCATTCTTTGGCTTGCGCCTCGTTAGGTTAGCGCTGCAGTCATTTTCGAGGTTTCGCGTGGAACTCTGCCGACCTTCCCACTCTGCCGACACGCAAAATAATTGACAGATCTGATACAGATCCCTCCTCTAGTTCCGCGTCAAAAAGGTATGATTGCTGCAGATAATCTCCTCCCGAAATCAAATTATGATGTTGTTCGATCACACGCTTCCGGTTGGGTAGGGCTTGGTAGTTTTGGCAGAAGATTCAAGAAGACCGTGCAGAGGGTTTATTTGTCTTCCTTGCACTAACTCAAACTGATACAATTTCTTAGAAGGTAGGGCAAAGATTCCTCGGCTCATGGTGCCAATGTAAACACATTCCTAATCTCGTAGAGAAAGACACTCTCTCACGGCATGGTCGTTAGCTGAACAGCTAGTCGCCTTTGATTGTGAACAACGATGTGAAAGTAGCTCTGTTCTGTGTTTCGTTGTCAATACAACCGCAATTTACAGGTTCAATTCCATTCTGCATTTCAATCGTCTGCGAAAACGGATCAAATGGCACAACGTACGGTAAAATGAGATGAGAGAAGAAAGGAACATCGAAGCTTCGGGAAACGGGAGCTCTTATCTTCAAAGATGCCCAGACAATGTTTTGCCTTGCGTAATGTGTTTCAGACAAATGCCTCGTTCTTATAATCGACATTGAACATTCCATTACAAAACGTACTGGAATTCGGCCTCCGACTCGTCATCTAATAAACGTAATCCTCATCAACGCAGAACAACAGGACAAAACTGGGACGCGATTTCCACCGATAAACTGTTGATGACAACCAGTTTGTTGCTACGTACATTCGAGTTGAGGTATAACAGTCCCATCTCAGGAACAATCTCGTACTTGGTGACTTTTCATCTTCAGCATTTCCGGTTGAATACAGCCAATATTGTGATGACGAGTGGTGGAAAGGTGATTTTTGATTCCGATACGGTAATTACGAACGAATGGCTTTCACCATTGCGGGTAGTAAGCTTACCGGTGGTTCTCTACTACTGTACTACTAATACACCGTACGTTTTGTAGTGGTTACTCCAAAACCGCACATTCCAATGATTCATTCACGCGCTCGTACGATCTGCACAGGTAGGGACCAGAGTAAAAAAATCAATGGCCATCGCATTACGGTATTCTACAGCTATTTTGAATAAAAAATATTCATTGAGATACATTCCAGATTCCAGATTCTATCTTGTAGGGTCTGATTCGAAGAAAGAACGAGGTTACAATTGTTCCGCGTGGAGTCTGGAATGCAATCCTCGAAGGATCATACGAGTAACCTTAGTCTTACGAATAAGGTTTACGGTACATTCCGAAATACTTCGTACGAAGTAGTGGTAAACCTTAGTAACAAGGCTAAACCTTAATTACCATATTGAGCCATTCCCGGAATTACATTTTACGTTTTTAGGCGTCCATATACATTTTACGTTTTTAGGCGTCCATATAATATGTAAATTACAATCCCGGAATAACCAGACTTGTATATCTGATTCAAACGGACATATAACCTTGTAGTGCCGTCTGTCCGACTACAAAGGTGCATAAAAATAAATGGAATTTAAAAATCGAAAATTTCAATCACTCAACGCATGCCTACACGTGTAATCAAACATGTGCTATTTTTGGCGATCTTTTTTGTCGATCAAGTTTTCACTTGTACCAGTTACTACTTTGATCCAGTACAAACTGTCCCCTGTTGTTGCTGCTGTTGGTGTTTTAACAGGATTTTTTAATTTTACAACCACACGTACTAACAAACTCCTCTCACGACCATGACAGGACAAGGACAAGCGTCATCCAACAAGCCAATGTTCACTGCTAGCCACACGTTTACTCGACAAATAAGGCTACCACTATCGATTCGAAGCGGCACTCTGACTCAGCAGATTTTGCGGAGAGAGAGAATGGAGGAAATATATCTTCTAATTGCGATTCGAGGGGTTCTTCGATCCCTGTTTCTTTTATCTTCATCCGACAGCCTTGGTCGATTGTAATCCACAGCTATATGCTTGTTGTAGTAGTAGTAGTACAGCACTTCAAGGGACATGTTGTTGTTGTTGTTGTTGTTGTTTTCGATCGAAAAAAGAAAATAAAAAATTTCTATTGGAGAGCAAACTCCCCCCTGTTGTTGAGGATAGCAAATTTGCAAACACTGACAAAATTTCAAAGAACACAAGATTGCTGGCGCGCAAAAATGAGACCCGTAGAGGTTCGGGTTGGCGGTTAATAGACAATTTTGGTTTCTTTGGACAAGATTCCAAATTCCAAAATAGGCCTCGTGCGTTAAGACATATGTAGTTCTTCCGTTGGGTGCGCAATTTTTATATGTGTTCTATTATTCCGGGAATGCTAATATGTAATACTCCGATATGTAATTCCGGGAATGGCTCATTAATGGGATATTGAGTGATTCCCGAAATGTCTTCAACTACAAGTATGTCGACATATAACCATTCCCGAAAACACTTATTTTTTAGAAAAATTGCGCGCCCAACGGACTTACTTAAATCTGTCTCAACCGACAAGGCCTATTTTGGAATTTGGAATCTTTGTCGAAAACATAAAATCTCTCTCTCTAGCCCCAACCTGCGCCACCAAAGATACCTTTTCGACACGCCGGCATTCCTCCCCTTCTTGACAAAAATCCAAAATTTGACAGCTCTCTATCCTCAACAAAACAGGGGGGTTTGCTCTCCAATAGAACACTTTCGAAAGAAACCGGCATTACCACCATGTCTCTGGAGTTACTCTACTTCTACTACTATGACAAGCACATAGCTGTCGATTACAATAATTCAAGACTAGATGAGGAGGATCAAAGGAACAGGGACCGTCGAACGCCTCGAATTGCGATCAGGAAATACTCTATTTCTCCTTTCATGTACATATTCAGATCCGGAAATGACCAAGCTCTTCTAAATTGCTGTGGCGTCAACCACTCAGTGTTCAGAGAGTTACTCGCCATGTTTGTGCCCTTCTATGATCAGCATACCTATGACAAACACAACAGATGTGTTAGGAAGATCAGAATGACAAAGTATGAGAGACACAGAGAGTTGGACGCAACCAGAGCCCTTGGACTCGTCTTGTTCTGGTACCGGACTCGCGGATCTGTTGCAAGGGGATTAAGTATGGCGTTTGGATTAACTTCCACTCCCATGTATCAATGGCTCAAGTTCTCTCAGAGGATGCTGCTTTGTGCGTTGCAAACTGATCCTGTTTGCCATACCCCGGGTCTACTAGTGATTAGTTGAAGTAGTAGTGATATGCAAATTGTGAGCTCTATTGATTAGTCTATTTGCTACAGCTCCAAGAGCTCTCTGGATCGGCGATTTCGTCGGCTCGCCGATTGTTTTTATCCTTATCCTTAATCCAGTCCCGCGTGTACTCGTGACTGTATTCTGGCGCACGGCATGCTCCTCCATGGTACTGTTACATTTGGTTACTTTTCCGTTTTAGTGCTATCCCTGCAATAATAGGGATGGACTCTTCTGATGTTAACCCGGTTGGTTACAAAGGGAGCAGTTTCAATAGTTACAGTTCCATTGTCATGGGCCTCGAGCACCTTGTAAGGTCCTTGTCGTGGGAAAGATAGTTTCGGAATAATGCCCTTCCTTTCCAGGGTGACATAGTCTCCTTCCTTATAGACATGGGGGATCCTCTTCCGGTTCTCCCTGATGTTACTCTTGTGGATACTCTTTTGTTTCCTTGCTTGGATTGCTTCCCAGTCCGCTGGGAAATTTACAGGCATAAACATGTCCCGTCCAAACACCAACTGTGCCGGGGAGTATCCCAGGGTGGTGTGGATGGCACTGCGAATAGCATATGCTGCCTTGGTAGTGAACTCCTCAAAAGGATCCTTCTTGTGGAGGTCCCTTTGTTCCAGGTTAAAGGACAGTAGGCAGTGGTCCTTCAGGACCTGGTGGATTCTTTCCAGCACTGAGTTGGATTGTGGGTTCCAAGTGCCACTGGGCTTTCTTTTCATCCCCATGTTATCACAGAGCTCCTGGAACTCTGCTTTGAACTCACTCCCGCCATCAAAGCCAATTTCCTTTGGGCGCGGATGTCTTGCTAGCCAGATACTGTCCAACAATCGTTGAGTTTCTGCTGCAGTTGGTGAGTCCTTCAGGTGAGCCAGTTCAAACCATCCGGTCACTGGGTCCACCATGGTGAGAACATGGATATGGTAGTCGCTACCATTTTTGTTGTGGACAGTTGCAGGTCCCCAGAGGTCCACATTGACCCTCTGCCATTTGGTAACCTCAGCTGCTTTTTCCGGTAGTAGTCCATACTTCTTCTGGCCACTCTTTTTGAACATCTGGCATGTGTGGCAGTGTTTACAGAGATCCTGGACATCCTTTCGTAGGCCTCTCCAGGTGAACACTGAGCGGATGCTCTGTTCCATTCTCTTTTCTCCGGGATGGACCAGCATGCTGTGGTACCATTCCATAACTCTATCTTTGAGTTTGTCCGGGATCAGAATCTTCCCTTCCTTGTGGATTAGACTGTAACCTTCCACATTTTTGGTGGTTAGGCGATTGTCTTTTTCCAGAGCACTCATGATCTTCGTGTCCTTTTGTTGGTAGAACTGAATCATGTCCGGGGCAAGTGGGAATGCACTATTGCCCTGGAATTCTTCCGGCGCTTCTCCAAGCGGGAATAGGAGTTGCCGGAGGTGCTCTTCCTCATCCGCGTAGGTGAGGGGCTTATTTGGTGGTAGCCATTCCACTGTGTAAGCTGGGTCATCTGTGATGTCCAGTCGGGACAGAGCATCTGCTGCGTCATTGTCCTTGCCAGCAACGTGCTTGACTACTGGGTGGAACTCCTCCATGAGGAGTCTCCATCGTACCATTTGCTGGGTGGGCATCTGCTGGTACAGCAGGTTAAGATGGTCCGTGTGGATGATCATTTTGCCCTTCTTCCCTGCTAGTTTGTTTAGGGGGGCTAGGATGTGGGAGCGTCGCTTCCACATATCCCTGTAGAAATTCACCATCCCAAGGAACATCTTGAGTTGCTTGGTGTTCTTGGGGGCTTCCAGGCGCTTCATTGCCTCCAGCTTCTTTGGCTGGGGTTGGATGCCCTCTGTTGTTAATAGAAATCCTAGATACTCCACTTCTTTCTGCATGAAGAAGGATTTCCGGAGGTTGGCCCGAAAGCCAGCATCATCCAGTCTCTGTAGGACTGTATCGATTTTGTTGAGGTGATCCTGTTCCAATTCACCTTCTCTCTGGATGATTAGGATATCATCAATGTAGACCAGGACATAGTCCAGATTGCCGAGTAGGTTCATCATGACTGACTGGAAGATGTCAGGTGCGCATGCAATTCCCATTGCCAGTCTCTTGTAGGCATACTTTCCCCATGGTAAAATGGTAGAGCAAATCTTTTGGCTCTCCTTGCAGATGGGAATGGTGTAGTAACCTTGGGACAAGTCCAGCGCCGTAGCTGACTTGAACTTCTGGAGCCTTTGGATTGTTTCCCCTATTCGTGGTAGTGGGAATGGTTTTCGTTGGATGGCTGCGTTCATCTTCCGAAAGTCAGTTAGCACGCGAATGTCCCCTGTCTTTTTGGGTTGACAGAAGGTAGGGGATGCCCACGGTGAGTCATCATCGTGGGGAAGCTTCTCCAGGACTCCAATGTCACAGAGTCTGGTGATCTCCTTTCGAAGTGCTTGTTCAAAGGCATGGGGTACCGAATAGTACCTCTGCCCAACCAGTTTGACCCCTGGTTGGAGTTCAATGGACACCGGTTCTATATTTTTGAGCAGACCCAATCCTCCTCCAAAGAGTGTTGGGAATTTCTTCAGTGTTTTCTTCAGGGCTTCCTTGGACGCGTCTGTAATCTCCAGGTCACTGACCATAGCGTCTATATCGACTTTGGAGTAGTCGGCGTCCAGAATCTTGGCTTGCCTTTCTTCCTCTTGTTGGAGGATTGGGCTTTGTGTGTTGGCAAAGAATACTGCCTCACATTTGTTCGGGTTCGAGAGCTCCCCCATCCCTTTCATGGGGATGGAGTCACCCTGCCATTCGATCGTTCGGGAGCTGTATTTTATATCCAGTCCCAGTTGTGCCATCAGATCGGATCCTATAATCATGTCATAGGGTACCTCCTCATGGTGATGGTATTCATCCACTTGGAAGGTCCATTTGATGGTCTTGGAGTTTGAGAATTCTATCAGCCGTAGTCCCACTGAAGCCGCAGACTTGGTTCAGAACTTGCCTCCGTACGTGTTCTAGGTGACAGATCTTTGGTCTCGGTTCGTTAGTTGACTTCGGTCAACGAATTGCCTTAGTATGATGGATTTGGAGCAACCAGAGTCTAATAGGCCCCGGAGCATCCTCCCCCTTCCCTTGTGGTCCAATACCTCCACACAGACGTCTGCAAACCGGTTGATTATGCGGGGTCCAGTGTGGATGGTATCAGGAGCCATTCAGTTGTGGGATCCTTTCTTCTTAAAGGTCTTTCTGTACTTTCTTCTGTACTCTTTGAGTTCTCGCTCGGAGATATCGATCTCGTCATCGGAGACTTCGTGATCGGCTTGGGCCGTAGCCAGCACATAGGAGTACTCATGGTTTGATAGGTTCTTTCCCCAGTGGGGCTTGGGATGTTGCTCATTGTCTGAGTCTTCATTTGCCACAAAATGCTCCTTGAGCAAGTTGATGGTTTCCCGATTGAATTTCCCCTTCTTGGGGGGTCCTCCGGTTAGTTTCCAGCATTTGCCGGCATGGACCTTGCCACAGGTCTTGCATAGCTGTTTGTTGCTGTTATCCATAGGGCGCTTCTTTTTGCCAGGGGACTTCCCGTGGTGGGTTCCTCCCCCAGATGTGGCCTTGGGTGTCTTCTTGGTGCCACCATTCTGTTTTTCCAGGTCGGAGATTCGTTTGCGGAGTTTGTCCTTGCTCCGGATGGTGATTTCCAGGTTTTCGAGTTTGTTGATGGTGGTGTTGAAGGAGTGGGCATAGACGTCCCATCCGATATGGTCCAGTTTGTCCCTTTGGGAGGAGGTCATGTTGGAATCTAGGATTTCCTTCATGTCCTCTTCCGTGTAGCTGGACGGAGCAGCGCCGGTTGTGGCGCCGCTTTCCCAGAGACATTCTGGTAGATAGCTCTGTAGTTCGGCCATGCGGTTCGCCCAAGAGCGGATACCGTGCTTCATGTCGATTTTTGTATTCCGGATGAATCGCCGGAGGAGAATGTAGGACCTTTTGCCATTCATGTCATTGCCAAAGATTTTGAGCTTGAGGGCGTGCATACACTCCTCAATGACATCCTTTCTGTACTCCTGGGTTTGGTAGTACTGGATCAGGGCATTCGGGACCCTTTTCTTTGGGACCGGAGCGTCGAGTTCGACGGGTTCCGGTTCTTGTTTGGACGCCGCCGTAGCAGTCGCGTCATTGTTCGCGGTTGGGGCGGTGGGGCCCGTAACCGTTTCCTTGGGTTTGTCAGCGGTAGGCTCGGTAGGCTCCCTCATTGCAATCCTCTGGAGTTTTTGTTGGAGCAGTTGGCTGCTGTGGACCTTGTGTCCCGGTTCGGCTTAGTAGGTCCGGCCCAGAGTCATCTGGACAATGGAGAGCGCCTCGTGGGAGAGGACTCTCTGGAGGATGTCCAGTTTCTGGTCTCCTTGGAGTTTTTCATTGCCAGCAATTTTCTGATCAAAGTCCCTCTTCCAGATGATGAAGAGTTCCGGTCTTTCGTTGCCGGTGAGTACCTTCAGATAATCACTGAAGGCCACTCCCCCCTTCTCTGAGTCTATGCTCATCTTTACAGCGGTGGCATCCTCCGGCCAGTCCTCTCGTGTAAAGGTAAAGGGTTTCTGTTTGGTTCCTTTGGACGCCATGGTGGGTTAATCAGTTTCTTTTATTAAGTTTAATTACACTATTTTGTTATTTCTGTTGCTTGTGTCGGATTTGAGCAAGAATGATTGCTCAGCTCCTCCGGTTCTTTTTGCTGGGTTTTGCACTGCTCTCGTGATAACTCGTGTTGTCACCGGGCCGGTCCCACTTCCCATTTCCCGTGGGATTAGTGGTGTTCGGGTATTTATTATATACCTTTCCGGATATCCGTGTATTTCGGTTTTGGTTGGCATACCTTCTTCGGTCTGTCCGTCCCCTCAGTGGTGGTCCAATTAGTCCATTCACCGATTTATGTGTCACTTTTTCAGTGTGTATTTTTGAATTTTTCAATTATTTCCTGCTGTCGACCATGGTCCTGTTTAGGTCCTTAGGTGTCTCTGTTGCTGCTGCTGCTCCATCTAATGGAGCTAGTTGTTGCTGGGGTTGGGGTTGGTCTTCCTTAGTGCTGCAGACACTGGATATCCTTCTCCCTGTTTTGCTTCTCTGTGCCTCCATTTTTGGCAGTCTTTCAGTCCCGTCGGCGCCTTGGTTGATCGGTCCCTTTCTGCTCATGGTCATCAGCGCTCAGCTTGATTTTAAAATCATGCCATACCCCCGGTCTACTAGTGATTAGTTGAAGTAGTAGTGATATGCAAATTGTGAGCTCTATTGATTAGTCTATTTGCTACAGCTCCAAGAGCTCTCTGGATCGGCGATTTTGTCGGCTCGCCGATTGTTTTTATCCTTATCCTTAATCCAGTCCCGCATGTACTCGTGACTGTATTCCGGCGCACGGCACTGTTGCTGTTGTAAAATTGCCATCTGAAGAAGAGATTGAACTGTACATCGATGCCCTTGCTTCGAAGTACCCTGTCTTGCGTCCACATCGAGTGTGGGGTGCTTGCGATGGACTTAAACTCTTTCTCCAAAGGTCTGGTAATTGGACTAAACAAAACAGGTCCTACAATGGATGGACTTCATCGCATTACATTAACTCAGTCCTTCTCTTCAGTCCCGATGGAAGGATCCGGGCGTGTGTTTTGAACGCTCCAGGGTCTTGGCACGACAGTACTCAGGCTGACTACGGCATATACGACAAGATGGAAGAGATGTATGACCGGTACAGCACAAAGGTTGTTGTGGACTCAGCCTTTAATTTGACTGCAAAAGACTTCATGATCAAAAGCAGTCAAGAAGATCCACCCACTGCTGAAGGAGTTGTACTCAATAGAGCCGCAACTAGCGTTCGACAACTCTCTGAGTGGGGCATGAGACAGATCCAAGGAGGGTTCCCCAGAGTCAAAGATCCCTTTATTCTTGAAGAGAATGGAGAGAGAAAGATCATCCTTCACCTTATGGTTCTCTTATACAATTACCAGACCAACAAGCTACAGATTAGTACCATTTTGAACACTTTTATGAGCGAGACCAAAGGGTTCTTCTCGTATGGAATGGTCCCAACTCCATCTGCAAACGATCTGATTGGTTGTTGCGAGAAGTAATAAAAATAAATCATTAACAGCAATAACAAAAGGCATACTCTTGCTCGTGACAGATAAATAGTACACACTGTGGTCTAAAAATATTTGAGCAATCCCAAAAAATTGATAGACTGTAACCACGGAGGTGCTTTGGAGTAAATATATTAGAAACTGTTGTAGACTGTTCAGATTAATTGGAATTCTAATTAGTTCTCTTCAGCAGACGAGCAGTCTTCGTCGCTACTACTATCATAGTGCTGGTGGTGTCGGCGACGCTTCCGCTTCTTGTTCGACTTGGTGGTGGCAGCACCGGTAAAAGATCTTACAGCACCATTAATACAAGCTTGAAGTGCCTCCATCAACATTTTTCTATCTGCCTTTGCTTCTCTGCCGACACGTTCCATTGCTTCTCTTTGTGCCTCAGCATTAGCGTTCATGGCGTCGAAGAATTGCTCATCGTTACCTCTCCTGCTGTTGTACGACCTTTTCTTCTTCTTTCCACTTCCACTTCCAACAGCACCAACTGAAGAAGCAGCAGTTGCAGCAGTTGTCGTGCTGCCGGTGTTGCTGCCGGTACTTCTGCTCAAGAAGGTGGGAGTAGGGGTCAACATTGTAGAAGGATCAGAATCATCATCAGGCGTTAACTGGGAAGGTTGACCAAGTGGTGGTACATCAGCAGCGTCCTCGGTCCTCCCTGTTTGAACAAAAGTTCCTGTTTCAAGGTCAAAGATCTCTTCGCCGTGTCCAAGTTCTGCCTTCTTACCAATCAAATACATGATAGTCTTTGCCTCCTTTACATGCCAAGGACAGGTTGGATCTCCAGTTGGGACAGCTTTTCTGTGGGAATTAGCATACTTCCTACGAATCGAATCAACATCTCTTCCAGGAAAGTGTTCAGAATGTTTGTCAACTACTTCCTGCGACTCATCTGGTCAGGAGCGGTCGGAAATAGAAAAACGTGCGCACCGCGCGACAGGTTAAGTTTTTTCAAAATGATACGTATGAACTTACCGTACATACTACATATATCAACGTGTGATTTACGTATTAATACTAGAACGTGATAAGTAATTAACGTTCATGAAAAAATTTCCACGATTCAAATTTAAAAAGGGGGAACGGGGAAACTAAAAATTGGTTTTTTTTACGTAACGTACGTAATTAATTAATTACGTACGTAATTAATTAATTACGTACGTAATTATTACGTACGATTGGATTTAATTACGTATGATTGGATTTAATTATGCACGATTTCACAATTAAGCTCTTAAAGTGGCTTATATAATAATTAAATAAGCCAACTAATAACAGTACTTAATCTTATCAATGTAGCGCGTAGGCCATTTTTTAAGCCAAGATACTATAGACGTATAAGGTATACGCGCCATTGAAAGTGCCGCTGATAGCCATCTACTATTATTCGGTACGTACGGGCTGTTGGCGCCACTTTAAATGGCGCCTTTACTGGTAAGATAAGCCCCTTTAAGTGGCGCTACTAAAAGTCACCCTAGAAGTCACTCTGCCGGTCGTGATGAGCCAATCAAAAAAATCGATTTTCCAGTACAAATTGTACAGGGATTTATGTAGAAAAAAAATTAATACAGAGGGGACAGCAAGCAGCAGCAACGCGTCGATAATACAGGGGGGGGGGACAGCAATCAGCAACGCGTCGATAATACAGGGGGGACAGCAATCAGCAACGCGTCGATAATACAGGGGGGGGACAGCAAGCAGCAGCAATCAGCAACGCGTCGATAATACAGGGGGGGGGGACAGCAATCAGCAACGCGTCGATAATACAGGGGGGGACAGCAAGCAGCAGCAAGCAGCAACGCGTCGATAATACAGGGGGGACAGCAAGCAGCAACGCGTCGATAATACCGTACAGGGGGGACAGCAAGCAGCAACGCGTCGATAATACAGGGGGGGACAGCAAGCAGCAACGCGTCGATGGGGGTAACAGGGGGGGACAGCAAGCAGCAACGCGTCGATGGGGGTAACCAGGCGCCATTTAAAGTGGCGCTGACAGCCACTTATTCGTACGTACGTCACGTACGTTACGTATGGTGAGGACTTCTAGCGCCACTTAAACGGGCGTTTCTGCAGTACCGTACAACGGTAAGTTTATAAGTGGCGATGATAGCCCCTACTTCAACTTGGGTAACCAGGCGCCATTTAAAGTACGTACGGTACCGAATATGTGGCTGTTAGCGGCACTTTAAAAGGCGTATACATCGTCCTTGTCATCAAATTGAAGCAATTTGGAGGCTTTAATAAAAAGCTTATGTTTTACATTGTAAAGGGCATATTTGAATTATTATTGCCTTGTTAATTGGCTACTTTACCTATTTAAGCCACATAGTTACGTAATTAATCTTCAATCGTACGTAATTAAATCCAATCGTACGTAATTAAATCCAATCGTACGTAATATTAATTACGTACGTAATTAATTAATTACGTACGTAATTAATTAATTACGTACGTGAACCAAAAACAACTATTTTTAGTTTCCCGTATCCCCCTTTAAATTTTGAATCGTGGACATTTTTTGTCATGAACGTTAAGGTTAGTTATCAAGTCCTACATATACGTAGATCACACGTTGATACGCTAAGTTCGTATCATTTTGAAAAACTTAACGTGCCGCGCATTGCGCGCGTTTTTCTATTTCCGACTGCTCCCGATTGGTAAAACTTCCTTCATCACACGAAACAAGTTCCTCAACTCACGTTCCGAGTAATTGGAAGACCCATTCTTCCTTCCACCTCCTACACCAGGCATGATGATTGTTATTGTCGATGGTATTTTTTTGTCTCTTGAAACTGAGTTCATCGATTTCTCCTTCGGCGCTAGTACTTTCTTCGAAGGTTTCAAACGCTTCCATGCTGATGACGACAACCGACGACAAAAGTCGAGAGCCACAGATTGAAAGAACCTAAGGACGAATGGCTGCTGACAAAGCAATAGATTTTGAAACTTGTTGGTTAATCAAGTTTGTTTACGGACTAGATCAATTACAGCAACAGCAGCAACAACAGGGGATAGTTTGTACCGGAGCAAAATTACTACCGGTACATGAAATTTTGATCGACAAAAAAGATAAAGATCGACAAAAAGAACACCATGTTAGTGGTGTCACATGTTTGCCATGCGTTGAGTGACTGAATTTTTGATTCTTAGATTCCGATTATGTTTATGTAACCATTGTAGTCGGACAGACGGCACTACAGCTTTTTATGTGCATCAGAATTAGATTTATCTCCTGCCATACCCCGGGTCTACTAGTGATTAGATATAGTAGTGATATGCAAATTGTGAGCTCTAGTGGTTAGTCTATTGCTACAGTTCCAAGAGTTCTTTGAATCGGCGATTCTATCGGCTCGCCGATTGTTTTCTTCTATCCTTATCCCTAATCCAGTCCCGTGTGTACTCGTGACTGTATTCTGGTGTACGGCATACTCCTCCATGGGACTGCTACGGTTTAATGGGATCCCTGCAATAATAGGGATGGACTCTCCTGATATTAACCCGGTCGGTTACAAAGGGAGCAGTTTCAATAGTTACAGTTCCATTGTCATGGGCCTTGAGCACCTTGTAAGGTCCTTGCCGTGGGAAGGATAGTTTTGGAATAATGCCCTTCCTTTCCAGGGTGACATAGTCTCCTTCCTTATAGACATGGGGGATCCTCTTCTGGTTCTCCCTGCTATTACTCTTGTGGATACTCTTTTGTTTCCTTGCTTGGATTGCTTCCCAATCCACCGGGAAATTCACCGGCATGAACATGTCCCTTCCAAACACCAGTTGTGCTGGAGAGTATCCCAGCGTGGTGTGGATGGCACTTCTAATAGCGTACGCTGCCTTGGTAGTGAATTCCTCAAAAGGATCCTTCTCGTGGAGATCCCTTTGTTCCAGGTTAAAGGACAATAGGCAGTCCTTCAGAACCTGGTGGATTCTCTCCAACACTGAATTGGATTGTGGGTTCCAAGTGCCACTGGGCTTTCTTTTCATCCCCATGTTATCACAGAGCTCTTGGAACTCTGCTTTGAACTCACTCCCGCCATCAAAGCCAATTTCCTTTGGGCGCGGATACCTTGCTAGCCATGTACTGTCCAATAATCGTTGAGTTTCTGCTGCAGTTGGTGAGTCCTTCAGGTGAGCCAGTTCAAACCATCCGGTTACTGGGTCCACCATGGTGAGAACATGGATGTGGTAGTCTTTACCATTTTTATTGTGGACAGTTGCAGGTCCCCAGAGGTCCACATTGACCCTCTGCCATTTGGTAACCTCAGCTGCTTTTTCCGGTAGTAGTCCATACTTCTTCTGGCCACTCTTTTTGAACATCTGACACGTGTGGCAGTGTTTGCAGAGATCCTGAACGTCCTTTCGTAGGCCTTTCCAGGTGAACACTGAGCGTATGCTCTGTTCCATTCTCTTTTCTCCGGGATGGACCAACATGCTGTGGTACCATTCCATGACTCTGTCCTTGAGTTTGTCGGGAATCAGAATCTTTCCTTCTTTGTGGATTAGGTTGTAACCTTCCACCATTTTGGTGGTCAGTCGATTGTCTTTTTCCAGAGCATTCACGATTCCCGTGTCCTTTTGCTGGTAGAACTGAATCATGTCCGGGGCAAGTGGGAATGCACTATTGCCCTGGAATTCTTCCGGCGCTTCTCCAAGCGGGAATAGGAGTTGCCGGAGGTGCTCTTCCTCATCCGTGTAGGTGAGGGGCTTATTTGGTGGTAGCCATTCCACTGTGTAAGCTGGGTCATCTGTGATGTCCAGGCGAGACAGTGCGTCTGCTGCATCGTTGTCTTTGCCAGCAACGTGCTTGACTACGGGGTGGAACTCCTCCATGAGGAGTCTCCATCGGACCATCCTTTGGGTGGGCATCTGCTGATAGAGCAGGTTAAGGTGGTCTGTGTGAATAATCACATCTTGTCCTCGTAGGATTCCTTCAAACGCTTTTAGCCCTTCTACTATGCCCAGGAGTTCTTTCTCTCCAACCGTGTAGTTGAGCTGCGCCGAGTTCAGCTTCCGGGTGTAGAAACCAAGGGGCTTGCCATCTTGGCATACAGTTGCTCCCAGTTGCCTGTCGCTGGCGTCTGAGTAGAGATGAAATGGTTTCGTAAAGTCTGGGAATGCAAGCTTTGCTTCGTCTGCGAGCATCCTTTTCGCCTCCATGAAAGCTTTCTGCTCTGCTGGGCCCCAGTACCAGTTCATTTTTCCCTTTTTCCCTGCAAGTTTATTGAGGGGGGCTAGGATGTGGGAGCGACGCTTCCACATGTCCCTGTAAAAGTTTACCATTCCAAGGAACATCTTGAGTTGCTTGGTGTTCTTGGGGGCTTCCAGGCGCTTCATCGCCTCCAGTTTCTTTGGCTGGGGTTGGATGCCCTCTGTTGTTAACAGAAATCCCAGATATTCCACTTCTTTTTGCATGAAGAAGGATTTCTGTAGGTTGGCTCTGAAACCAGCATCATCCAGTCGCTGTAGTACTGTATCGATTTTGTGGAGATGGTCCTGTTCCGATTCACCTTCGCGTTGAATGATTAGAATATCATCAATATAGACCAGGACATAGTCCAGGTCCCCGAGCAGGTTCATCATTACTGACTGGAATATGTCAGGCGCGCAGGCAATCCCCATTGCCAGTCTCTTGTAGGCATACTTTCCTCACGGCAGAATGGTGGAGCAGATCTTCTGGCTCTCCTTGCAGATGGGGATGGTGTAGTATCCTTGGGATAAGTCCAGTGCCGTGGCTGATTTGAACTTCTGCAACCTTTGGATTGTTTCCCCTATGCGTGGTAGTGGGAAAGGCTTCCTCTGGATTGCTGCATTCATCTTCCGGAAGTCTGTAAGGACTCGGATATCGCCTGTCTTCTTCGGTTGACAGAACGTGGGAGACGCCCATGGTGAGTCATCATCATGGGGGAGTTTTTCCAGTACTCCAATATCACAGAGTCTAGTTATCTCCTTCCGGAGGGCTTGTTCGAAGGCATGGGGCACCGAATAGTACCGCTGCCGGACCGGTTTGACCCCTGGTTGGAGTTCAATGGACACCGGTTCTATATTTTTGAGTAGACCCAACCCTCCTCCAAAGAGTGTTGGGAATTTCTTTAGGGTTTGCTTTAGGGCTTCCTTGGACTCGTCTGTGATCTCCAGGTCGTTGACCATAGCGTCGATATCTACCTTGGAGTAGTCTGCGTCCAGAATTTTGGCTTGCCTCTCTTCCTCCTGTTGGAGGATTGGACTTTGTGTGTTGGCAAAGAATACTGCCTCGCATTAGTCCGGGTCCGAGAGCTCCCCCATCCCTTTCATGGGAATGGAGTCACCCTGCCATTCAATCGTACGGGAGCTGTATTTTATATCCAGTCCCAGTTGTGCCATCAGGTCGGATCCTATGATCATGTCGTAGGGTACTTCCTCGTGGTGATGGTATTCATCCACTTGGAAGGTCCATTTGATGGTCTTCGAGTTTGAAAATTCTATCAGTCTCAGTCCCACTGAAGCCGCAGACCTGGTGCGGAACTTGCCCCCATAGGTATTATAGGTGACAGATCTTTGGTCTCGGTTCGTTAGTTGACTTTGGTCGACAAAACGCTTTAATACTATGGATTTGGAGCAGCCAGAGTCTAGTAGGCCCCGGAGCATCCTCCCCCTTCCCTTGTGGTCCAATACCTCCACACAGATGTCCGCAAATCTGTTGATGATGCGGGGTCCCGTGTGGATGGTATCGGCCATTCAGTTGTGGGAACCTTTCTTTTTGAAGGTTTTCCTGTACTTTCTTCTGTACTCTTTGAGTTCGCGTTCGGAGATGTTCGATCTCGTCATCGGAGACTGCATGGTCAGCTTGGGCCGTGGCCAGTACGTAAGAGTACTCGTGGTTTGATAGGCTCCTTCCCCAGTGGGGTTTGGAGTACTCCTCAGAGTCTGAGTTATCTTTTGCCACAAAATGCTCCTTGAGCAAGTTGATGGTCTCCCGGTCGAACTTTCCCTTCTTGGGAGGTCCGCCGGTTAGTTTCCAGCATTTGCCGGCATGGACCTTGCCACAGGTCTTGCATAGCTGTTTGTTGCTGTTGTCCACAGGGCGCTTCTTTTTGCCAGGGGATTTCCCGTGGTGGGTTCCTCCCCCAGAGGCGGCCTTGGGGTTCTTCTTGGTACCACCGTTTTGTTTTTCGAGGTCCGAGATGCGTTTGCGGAGTTCATCCTCGCTCCGGATGGTGATTTCCAAGTTTTCGAGCTTGTCGATGGTGGTGTTAAAGGATTGGGTGTAGACGTCCCAACCGATATGGTCGAGTTTCTCGCGCTGTGAGTGGGTCATGTTGGCATCTAGGATTTCCTTCATGTCCTCCTCTGAGTAACTGGATGGGGCAGTGCCGTTTGCGGCGCCACTCTCCCAGAGGCAATCTGGTAGATAGCTCTGTAGTTCGGCCATACGGTTTGCCCATGAGCGAATACCGTGTTTCATGTCGATTTTCGTGTTCCGAATGAATCTTCGGAGCAGGATGTAGGATCGTTTGCCATTCATGTCATTGCCAAAGATTTTGAGCTTGAGGGCATGCATGCATTCCTCAATGACATCCTTTCTGTACTCCTGGGTTTGGTAGTACTGGGTGAGAACAGACGAGACCCTTTTCTTGGGGACCGGGTCGTCGAGGGTGACGGACTCCGGTTCTGTCTCGGACGCCGCCGTAGCAGTCGCGTCGGCGGCTGGGGCGCTGGCGCCCTCCACCGCCTCTTTGGATTTGTCAGCGGGGGGTTCCTTAGGGGGTTCCTTGGGTTCCCTCATGGCAATCATCTCGAGTTTTTGTTGGATCAGTTGGTTGTTGTGTACCTTGTGTCCTGGTTCGGCATAATATGTCCGACCGAGGACCATTTGGACGATGGAGAGTGCCTCGTTGGAGAGGATTCTCTGGAGGACATCCAGTTTCTGGTCTCCTTGGAGTTTGTCATTGCCAGCAATTTTCTGGTCAAAATCCCTCTTCCAGATGATAAAGAGTTCTGGTCTTTCCGTGCCGGTGAGTACCTTCAGGTAGTCGCTGAAGGCTACCCCTCCCTTTTCTGAGTCTATGCTCATCTTTACAGCAGTGGCATCCTCCGGCCAGTCCTCTCGTGCAAAGGTAAAGGGTTTCTGTTTGGTTCCTTTAGACGCCATGGTGGGTTAATCGGTTATTTTATTTAATCTAGTTACACTATTTCTGTTATCTTTGCTGCTTGTGTTGGAACTGAGCAAAAAGTGATTGCTCAGTTCCTCCAGTTTTTCTTGCTGGATTTCCACTGCTCTCGCGATAACTCGTGTTATAACTGATTTTCCCCCTGGTTTGTCCAGTGGTGGGAGTTGTTTCTCTCTTTAGCTCCCGGGAATCCTGTGGTTCCCCGGAGTTGTTTCTGTTTTTATTTCGTGGGATTTGATTCCCGTGGTTCTCCGGCGTTGCTTCTCTATTAAGTCGTCACCGGGCCGGTCCCACTTCCCGTTTCCCGTGGGGTTAGTGGTGTTTAGGCATTTGTTATATACCTTTCCGTATATCCGTATATTTCGGTTTTGGTTGGCATACCACCTACGGTCTGTCCATCCATTCAGTGTTGGTCCAATTGGTCCACTCACTGATTATGTGTCACTTTTTCAGTGTGTGTTTTCGAATTTTTCGATTATTTCTGCTGTCGACCATGGTCCTGTTTGGGTCCTTAGGTGTCTCTGTTGCTGCTGTTGCTCCCTGTGTCGGGGCTAACAGTTGCTGGGGTTGGTGTTCCTGGTGCTGCAGACACTGGATATCCTTCTCCCTGTTTTGCTTCGCTGCGCCTCCATTTTTGGCAGTCTTTCGAATCCGTCGACTCTTTTCGGTTGATCGATTTCTTTCTGCTCATGGTCATCAGCGCTCAGCTTGATTTTAAAATCATGCCATACCCCGGGTCTACTAGTGATTAGATATAGTAGTGATATGCAAATTGTGAGCTCTAGTGGTTAGTCTATTGCTACAGTTCCAAGAGTTCTTTGAATCGGCGATTCTATCGGCTCGCCGATTGTTTTCTTCTATCCTTATCCCTAATCCAGTCCCGTGTGTACTCGTGACTGTATTCTGGTGTACGGCATCTCCCTATGTTTTCGGGAATCCAATTTAACATGTTTTATGTCTGTTAAAATAAAGTACTATGTATTTCAGGAATCACTCATTGATTATGGAGTGATTTCTTGTTGAGATGAATGTACAAAACTGGATGAGATGCTTCACAGGCATTTTTGATGAGACGCTCAAGAAGGATCTAGCGGATGAGAAAAAATAGTAGACAGTAGTACTAGTACTAGTACTAGTACTAACAAGAATCCAGCAGGTTGGGTGAAGATGATGATGGAGAGGAGTAGTAGTAGTACTACTAATACTAGTAGTACTACTAATAGTACTAGTAGCAAATTGTTGTTCCTAAAGATCTACGGTAAGGTTACTACTACTAGTACTTCTTGTAGTACTACTATACCATACTAGTGCAGCTGTCCTAGCTAGTACTACTATGTTGTGCACAACAATCAAGTTTTGTCGAACAAGAGGAATTTCGATGTGGCAATCAGTTCTGCGTTTGTCTCTTGCACGAAAACCGATTGGTCTCTGTTTTCTACTAGTGTTGCATCTTCTTGCTGCTGCTGTTTTCGATGAAAGACAGGAACTATTCTTGATTCATTCTTCCCGTTCCAACCCGCATCTACAATCTGCTACACGTAGCTATCATCAAAACTGAACATGACTGTATATCATCATTCGTAAATTCTACGAGCGAGTAGCCAAAAAACACATCAAGTGCGCTATTACTAGTAGTAGTAGTATATCATATTATCGAATCGACAATTTTGCCAAAAAAGCTTCCTCCAATTCGGGTGCATCGGCAAGTCCGGTTCCCTTTGCAAAATCTTGGGCGTGTGCAAGGATGCCGGATGGTTGGAGGAGCTCGTTTGTCGCGGCCTTGTGTTTGCCACTGGTTTGCTGTTGAAATTGTGGTTGCTGTTGCTGCTTGGCGCCGGCGTAGTGCGCCAAAAAGGTTTTGTACGCCGCTTCGGCTCCCGGTGTAAGCACAACGTGACCACTTCGGACCTTCAATCGAGTAGACACCAGGTCGTCTTCGCACTGTTGATAGAGTGATTTTGACAAAAATGATGCTCCCCCTGTGTCGTTTGTTGTTGTTGTTGTTGTTGTTGTTGTTGTGTCGTCGTCGTCGCTATGGAATTCATTCTTCCCTTCGAGCCACGAGGACAACTGCCTGTCTTGCTGGATGTTGCTGTCGTAGCGGTAGCTTGTCTTGCCTTGTCTCCTCCGTTTCCCCTTCTTTGGCTGTCGCGATTGTTGCTGCTGTGGTTCTTTCTTGTGTCGTTCGAATGGCAACAAGACCAGGAGACCCCTCCCGACCTGTCCCGCCCGACCCGTCCTGCCGATGCGATGGATGTAGTCCTGGTCGCTGGAGGGTGCTCCCATTTGTACCACCAGTGAAACGTCTGGATAATCCAATCCCCGGGCAGAAACATCACTGGAGAACAAAATGCCGTTGCGAGCATTCCGAAAGGCAGAACTCGCCCGACTCCGGGAGGATTGAGACATCCGGGAATGTATTTCCCAAATGTTGTTGGATGCTGATTCGATGCCACCAATGGTAAAGAATTGAAACAAAAATCGAACCATGCGGCCCGCTGGAAAGAATACCAGGATCTTGTAGTTCTGGCTGTTTCGTTGTTTTTCTCGTCGAATGATTGTTAGGAGGGTTGGTATGAACTGCGACATGTTTTCGAGCACCGCAAATGACTCCTCGATGCGACTGCGCTCCCGGTGGGTTGTTGTTGCTGTTGCTGTTGCTGTTGTTGTTGTTGTTGTTGTTGTTGATGTTGTTGATGTTGTCGTGGAGAGTGGCAAAACCGCATCTTCGTTGTCGACGTTTGCTTCGGACGACGACGGCGGCGCCGTACCGGCTTTGGCTGGTGCGCGGTTCGTTCTCTCGTCTAACTCTCCGTTTCCCCCTACACAATCCACCTCGAAAAAACCATCCCCGTCGCCGTCGTCGGTCCCGTCGCCGCGAAAGCTGCTGCCGCTGCCGCTGCGACCATTTTTTTGGTTTGGTCTCTTCTTTGTCGTTTTGCTCATGATGGAAGAAGTCGATATCAACCGTCGCACCGCGCGGGGTATTGTTGCCGAGAACAGAAGCGTCTGCCGCTTTTCGACCCGTGCCATGAAACTCAGAATTCGCTGCGTCTCGTGCTGGTTGCTCTTTTGCAGCAACCGATCCGTTTCGTCGAGAACCACGATCTTGGTCTCGGCGACCACATCCGCAAAGGAATTTCTTCTTGCGTGCTCTTGCAGATTACGATTGCGATTGCCATTGCCATTGCGGTTGCTACCGTCTCGATAGCTTTTGTTGAGAGGAGAATTCCCCTCTAAATGTTCCAAGAGTCGAGCGGGTGTTGAAACCAATATGGTTGGGAGGTCGCCTCTTCCTGCTCCCCGATACTCACCCGTCAGCAACCGTATGTCTCTTTGCATTTTCACCCCCCCTGTCGGCAGCACCAGCAATAGCAGAAAGAGAGACACGAGAAAATTCAAGGTCGTCGGTTATTTATTGCGCAAACTCAGCAGTAGCACAACGTCCATCCATCTCCTGCAGCGTTTCGAGGTTTCGTTCGCAAACGAACAAGGCGGAAGAAGCCGCAACCCGCGAACGAGCAAACGAGCGAACCAGCGAACCAACAACCCACCGACCGACCGACCGACCGACCGACTCTTACCGTATATGCACGCCACACTCAACTGCCTGTTGCCACGGCGGTTCCGATTGTGAAACTCGAACAGGATCTCCGCTTGGTCGGCTATCTGGATTGCCAATTCCCTCGTTGGTGCCAGTATTACGCATCCTATCGATCGACCGGGTTGATACAGGTCCAAATCCACGTCCAGCAATCGCTCGATGGTGGGCAGCAAAAAGGCCAGCGTCTTTCCGGTGCCCGTCCCGGAACGAGCCAGAATCGAACGGCCGTCCAGAGCGGCCTCGTACGTCGAGGCCTGGACCCGGGTCATGGCTCGCAGACCAAAGCCCTCCTCGAGGGCCTTGCGGGTGTCGGGATGAATGTCGGTGCGATCGGAAAACCGAACCGAGGTCAGCAGCGTCGGGTCTTGCAGGGCTTGTTCGTGCTGCCGATGCTTTTGCTGCTTTTGCTGCTGCTGCCGACGACGAACCACCCCGGATTCGTCCCGGTCGTTTGCATTGTTGTCGCTGTCGCTGTCGCTGTCGCTGTTGCCATTGTTAGTTCTGTCGAATCGCTCGTCGATGGAAGGCTCCTCCCCGCACACGGCAGGAGTTGAACGAGTCTGTTGCCTCCGGGGTCGTATTCGCGGAGGTCGTCGATGGGTCCCCGACAACGCGTCGACTCGTGCTATCGACGACAAAATGAGAAGCCCCGATCCCAGCAGCGGCAACAGCAGCAACAACAACTTTATCCTCCTGTTTGCAAACCAATGGATGGAAGGGT
The DNA here is from genome assembly GCA_037355855.1 of Pseudo-nitzschia pungens. NCBI lineage: Eukaryota > Bacillariophyta > Bacillariophyceae > Bacillariales > Bacillariaceae > Pseudo-nitzschia > Pseudo-nitzschia pungens. Next base: position 6,684,343 of record CM074758.1, read on the forward strand.
TCAATATCATCACCATCACCATCACCATCACCATCACCATCACCATCACCATCATCATCATCATCATCATCACCATGATTCCTTTGGAGTTTGGAGTTCGTTCTGTGGTCCGTGGTTTCGTTCCAAGAAGGGACAAAGCGGGTGTGTCGTAAGTTACTACGGAATTCCTATCAGCTGTCCCCCCTCCGGTTTTAAGAAGAAAAAAAAGCTTTTTTACGTCCATTTGACGTAAACTCTGAAAAACTCTGTAGTACAAATTTCTACGTAATTTAGTGTAGGATCAATCGTGCTCTACTGTGCTCTGTTTTTGACACCTTGTCAGAGCACCGATTTTTTTCATTCTTTTGACAACACCTTCTTGTTTCGACCGGGACCATGGTGATTGCCCAAATCCTGTTGCAACACACCCATTGAACCCAATTTCCTTGTCTAGAGCAAACCTTGCATCGAGAGTGCATCTGAGCCTTTTTTCCGCTCAAAAATCGACCTTCGTAGCAAAAATACCCCCTCCTTCTTTTTCCGACCGACGAGACCTTCTTCTTCGACAATCCGACAATTCCACCATGGCGCAACAAATCCAGCCCCCAGCAGCATTCCGCGAGACTCTAAAACAAGAGATCGAGCGCCAACTGAACCAAAGAACTGAAGTGGATGAAAAAACCATGCAAATTGCAGTGAAAAAGCTTGCGAATAACAAGAAATTCTTGGGAACCAAGAGTGAGAAATTGGCAAGGATTAAGAAGATTGGTGATGAGTTGATAATTGGATTCTTCATACAGAAGAGTAGAAAGAGAGTTGCTGACGATATCAAACTACTCACTAAACTACCACTCTTGCACAGAGCGAAGACATCAAAAGAAGACGTCGCATTGGTTGTTTTCTACGTTGCAGAAATTCTATACTCGTGCGACATCAGGGTAGGAGGGAACAAAGAAATTGGTGATCGTGTCAACCCCTTCAGAGATGCTTACACTGCACTAATGAATGAGACCCGGGAGCAAATGGAAGCCAACAACAAGAATTACCTTATGAAGCAGTCTCCAGAAGAATTGAATCGGCTCTTCTTGGAAGGGGGGGGGAAACTACCAGACGATGAACTCCTTCGGACGTGCCCATTTTGCTCCCATTCATATGTGGATGAACCGGCTACCAATGCGGCTGTAATGGATAGAAATAGAGCATTGGCAGCTGATTTCGAGGCCAAAATGAGGGAATACAGGAGCAACAATGGGCATTATACCAATGCAAGTGGAGAGCGGAGCAATCGAACTCCACCAAAACCACAATACAAGCACGAAGTACTCCAGTGCCATTGCCATCAAATCAGATGTTTGGATGCTGCTGGGAATGGATCGTGTAGGGATTGCAACGTGAATGGTTCGCAGCTTGGTGCAAATGGGAATGGGAACTGCAAGTGCCCGGTCTGTTCTTGTACTTGCAGTTTTGTGTACAAAAAAAATTCTGTAGACATGATTTCCGTCAACAAGGGAGCAGAGAAGATTGCTGACAAGGAAAACATCAACACTGGCAACGCTGTGGCTGGAAAAGCGATTGGATCGATCTTTGCTGCCTCTGCGTTGGAAGCACACGCTGCTCAAGCTGCAATTATCCATGCCCGAAATGGTAAAACTGATGATAGTGACGCGTTTCATACGGAGAATCTGTATTTCCAAGGAGCAAGCCGAAGATTGATGGTAGATCCTTCTATCAACCTGTCCTCTCTCCGGGATTACGCCGGGACTGCTGTCAATATTGCCCTCCCTGGTGGCTCCGCTGTTTTCGATACTCGGCTTCTTGGCAAAGAGAATGGAGGATTCAGGGCAAGAAACAATCGTCTGGAGGAGATGGGGCCTCCAGCGCCAAGAAATGCCACTCCTTTGACAGCTGCAACAATCAGTCCAATCCCAACATCGACAGTGGTTCTGGCAACTCCACCGGCAACGCTGCCGACCCTTGGTCCGTTCGATCCATCCAGCGAGATGAAAAAGCCACCCCCCCAGAAATCGCAGCATAAAATTCCAATCTCTGCAACCATGAAGACTTTTCTTTCGGTTGAAGCGGCAGTGAATGGCACTGCTGTAAAGATGCCGTCTGCAACATCGCAAGCAGAGGCAGATCGCATCATGGTAACAAAAGGACAGGAGATAGTAATCGACGACGACGATGACTTGTCAGTTGTATCTGTGACCTCTTTCAAACGCCAGAAGACCAATGATACTCCTGCCACGGCCATGGTGAATGAAACAATCAATAGTGTTGTTGAGTGTGCTTACAATCCAATCATCAACGTTGAGTCCCCAGCGTCTCCTGACTCTGCCTTGGGTAGGGACGTCGCTCATATCATTGATCTCCCCTTCAAAAATGTGAGAAAGATTGCTCAAGGGATCTTGAAAAGAAACAAGGACGCAGGTCCAAAAGACCTCAAGCGATTGTTGGACCAAGCCTATCCATTCCCATCTTCTATCAAGAAGAAGAAGGCAAAGAAGAAGGGTTGGAACTGAATGTCCCTCTGTATATTGTCGCGTCTCCACCATTGTCGATTGTCGCGTCAGCGTCAGTGACTCCACCATTGTCGATTGTCGAGTCTCCACCAGAAGAAGATTGTCGCGTCTCCACCGGACGATTGTCGCGTCTCCACCATTGTCGATTGTCGATTTGGTTAGATCCCTTAGTGGTAGTTTAGTGGGGGATTTGCTTTTGCAGAGTTGCAAAAGTAGAAATAATGAATTAGTGTTGCTCCAGTTTATTTGTAATAGGTTTTCGATTGTATACCAATAGCGCCGGCAGTCGATCACTCCCATGTCACTCCCGTGTCACTCCCACATCTAAGTATCAAAGACTTGTGGGAATCGATTATATCCATCTTAATTGGTGGATATCGAACATAGGTACAATAGAAAACCTTGGACGTCCAGATGGTGGGATTGAAGTCGACCGGCGCCGCAAAGTATAGAAGAACTCCTGGGATTGAAGTCCGACATGCTTGTAATCTGATAGGTTAGAGTTGTCTTTAGGTATTATTTATTTACAGGGGTGGATATCGAACATTTGTTACATGAAAACCGGAACACGATCGATCGATCGATCGATCCACTACCACTACCACTACCAAAAGCGCTCAGCAACTCTAATTCATTATTTCTATTTTTGCAACTTGCAAAAGCAAAATCTAAACAACCACTAAGAAATACAACCAAATCGAAATCGACCATGGTGGAGCCATAGCCGGAGCCGGAGACGCGACAATCGACAATGGTGGAGACCCGACAATACACTCGTCAGTTCATATATCCGACGTTCGCAAAGTAGTTTACGAACTCGGGGATTCCCCTAATAATTGCATACAACTGCTGGCTCAGGTCAGCTGGGTTGGAGATATCGTACATCTTGTAGCTCAACGCCATTTCGATGGTATTGAACACATACTCGATGGGTCCATCCACCGGATAATAAGGGGCACGAAATACAAATCGGTGCCCCGCCACTAGAATTGCACCTAGCGTCAGTGGATTGTGGTGAGCCAGCAAATTATCCATGATAAAACACTTCCTATTCCCTGGCGTCCCTTGTGGCAGCGTTTCGAGGATGCTCTCAATGAAAGCAGCAAAGGAGATAGCGTCGGTCCCTGTCGTATCAAATCTAACCCAGCGGCGTCCCTTGGGATCCCCACTGATTGCCATCTTGAGTGTATGATTTACACCATGGCCGTAGTTCCCTCGCTGGCGCACTCTCCCACAGAGCAAAGCTTTCCCCATTTGGCGGTTGGCATTCTCCAGCTTGATTCCTGCTTCATCCACATCAATCATATCGTCCCTACGAATGTTGGCAATTCCGTGTGGATAATTCATGGTCCAATAGCGGTGTCTTTTATACCGATTGCGGAAAGTGAAGGCTTGATTCGCTGTTGTAGACCCCTTCTTTCTGTTAATTCCAATCGCATTTTCTGCTTCTGTAATATCCTTGAGAGAATATACCCGGGGGACAGGTAAGTAGCTACTGTAAGATCTCCAGAGGAATGCAATACACTCATACCTCGTTGCCTTTGGGTAGATCTTTCGGTAAACAGCAAGCAAGAACATTGGATATCCTCGGATCCCTTCCTTCAGCTTATTTCCAGTGTGTCGCATTCTAACGTTCCTGCCTAGCATTTGGATCCTCCTATTGTAGCGTTTGGCAGTTCTGGAATGAGGAAGAGTCTCGATATGATTGATTAATTTTCCTATCTCCGCATATCTCACTACAGTGTGCCTCCTCATGTCCTCAGAATAGCCATTCCCTCCATTTCTAGGGACAGGGATGTCATTTTCACCATATCTAGGCGTTTGGCGAGGAGGCTGGACCTTATTGCTCTTCAGGGGATTCCCATTCACCATGGTCGAATTCTCGGATTGTCGAATTCTCGGATTGTCGAATTCTCATCGTCGTCACCAAAATCAGAAGCAGTTCGAAAAATCACTTTCCGAGGTCAATTTTCCAGCAAAAAAAAGGCTCAGATGCACTCTCGATGCAAGGGTTGCTCTGGACAAGAAAAATGGGTTCAAAGGAGCTGTTGCAACAGGATTTGGGCAACCACCATGGTCCGGGTCGGAATGAGAAGCAGTGGTGTGATGGTGTCAAAAAAGAAGAAGACTGCAGCCTACACTAAATTACGTTCAAATTGAGTACTAGAGAATTTTCGAAGTTTACGTCAAATCGACGTAAAAAAGCTTTTTTTTCTTCTTAAAACCGGAGGGGGGACAGCTGATAGGAATTCCGTAGTACCGTAGAAGTTTCGTAGGATGGATGGGTGATGGATGGATGATGCGTTCCTCGAAGGTCGAATCCCCAGAGTGCGCGGTAATTTTCGAATTTCGGTTGTAATTTCAAATTGGGCCTTAGAGGGGGCTAGTGGAGTTGTTGTTATGGTCTCAGTAGGTAGATAAGGTTAAACGTAGATTTATTAAATAATGTCGTAATTGTTGTGGGTATGTTAATAGGTTAGGTCGATGTTGTATGTAGTGGAAAAAAAAAAGTACAGTTTTGAACAATTTTTGTATTTGTAGTGTTTCATGTGAATAATAATACTCGTACTCGGGAAGTGGTTTTGATGTGAAATTTCTATCAATTCACTGTAGTAGTCCTTGTTGGATCTGAAATGAATGACATAATTTTGTCAAGCAAGAACTGAGGAGGTTTCTTATGTGTTCTGAAATATGTATAGAACTTTCTGATTTCAGTTGAAATTTCCTTGCATCTGTGTATTTGTAACGGGGTCAATAAGTATAATCCTGCCATACCCCGGGTCTACTAGTGATTGAGAAAGTAGTGATATGCAAATTGTGAGCCCTATTGGTTAGTCTATTTGCTACAGTTTTAAGAGCTCTCCAGATCGGCGATTCTATCGGCTCGCCGATTGTTTTTACCCTTATCCTTAATCCAGTCCCATGTGTACTCGTGACTGTATTCCGGTGTACGGCATACTCCTCCATGGTACTGTTACGTTTTAATGGGATCCCTGCAATAATAGGGATGGATTCTCCTAATGTTAACCCGGTCGGTTACAAAGGGAGCAGTTTCGATAGTTACAGTTCCGTTGTCGTGGACCTTGAGTACCTTGTAAGGTCCTTGCCGTGGGAAGGATAGTTTTGGAATAATACCCTTCCTTTCCAGGGTGACATAGTCTCCTTCCTTGTAGACATGGGGGATCCTCTTCCGGTTCTCCCTGATGTTGCTCTTGTGGATTCTTTTCTGCTTCCTTGCTCGGATTGCTTCCCAATCCGCTGGGAAATTTACAGGCATGAACATGTCTCTTCCAAACACCAGTTGCGCTGGTGAGTACCCCAGGGTGGTGTGGATAGCGCTTCTGATAGCATATGCCGCCTTGGTGGTGAATTCCTCAAAAGGGTCCCTCTCGTGGAGGTCCCTTTGTTCCAGGTTAAAGGACAATAGGCAGTCCTTCAGAACCTGGTGGATTCTCTCCAACACTGAATTGGATTGTGGGTTCCAGGCGCCACTGGGCTTTCTTTTCATCCCCATGTTGTTGCAGAGCTCTTGGAACTCTGCTTTGAACTCACTCCCGCCGTCAAAGCCAATTTCCTTTGGGCGCGGATATCTTGCTAGCCAGGTACTGTCCAGCAAACGTTGAGTTTCTGCTGCATTTGGGGAGTCCTTCAGGTGAGCCAGTTCGAACCATCCGGTCACTGGGTCCACCATGATGAGGACATGAATATGGTAATCCTTTCCATTTTTGTTGTGGACAGTTGTGTAACACTCTAAGGTAGAAATTTCGGAGTAGTATGAATAATTGTGTGTTATTTCACTTTACGAGATGGGATTGAAATTAGAGAGAGGAAATAATGAGCGATGAGGTCATCGCGACCTTCTCATATAATAACCATCCCTGTATATAACATATATTCCGTATGTAACCTTAATCGTATAATCGCTCTCTTCTGCATGCCTGTTTACACATACCAGATATCCGTACATGGATATCTTATATATATTTGAATCCCATGTGGGATTCGGTTAATTATTAATTCATAACACTACTAGCCTACGCTAGCATGTTACATAGTGCCTCATGATTGAACGAATCCCACAGTTAAGCCGACCAGTGACTCATAGAACAATCTGAGTCATTTGATTGGCTCAATTCGATATCTGCGGATTCAGCTGACGTAGACTCCCGATATGGAGTTAGCTTCCGAATGTTCACTGTTTCCACTACTGAGGGAGTCCGTTGCAACTTTACAGTTCCGTTCGTATTGACTTGCGTGATTGGAAAAGGACCAAGCTTCCTGGGTTGTAGCTTGTCCGGATCTGGTTCTTGGATCCATACCTTGTCATTGACTTGGAAGGTGTGGTTGATACGCTTGGCATTATCTCTGAGTAGATTCTTGTTAATCCCTTGTTGCCGGAGCTGTTGCAGAGCTAACAGATTGGATGTTAGTGGCAGATCAATCAGCATGTCCCGATTGAATACTAGGGACCCTGGGGATGCCTGTAAGGCAGCATTGACAGCACATTGAGAGGCATGCATGCAGGTTGCTAGGGCATTATCCATAAGCTGACTGGCTCTGGTGTTGACTTGAGGGGGATTCACATGAACTAGGACTCTGAGAATATCAGCAACTGTATGATGGACTCTTTCACAGATGGCATTTGACTGGGGATTCTTCACTGTGGTAGGAATGGACTGAATCCCATACTGCTTGAGTGTGGTCTGGAACTCAGCCCCTAGGAATTCACCACCATTGTCATGGACGCATCTGATAGGTCTTGGGTATCTTGAGAGCCAACAGTTCTTGAACTGGTCTGAGACGTGTTGCGAAGACTTGTCTCTGATTCGGATGATCTCCAGTAAGTTGGTGACTGGATCAATACAGGTTAGGGCTTTGAAGTTATAGTTCTTGCCCTGAGCTGTAATCTTCCATGGGCCTATAAGATCCACGTGTATCTCGTTGAATGGAGCTAGTGGAGCTTCTTTTGGTGGTAGCTTCCCATATTTGGAATGCTGGTTCTTGTATTTAATGCATCTGTCGGGGCAAATGTAAGTCTTGCAAAGATTAGATAGATTGTCGATGTAGAATCTTGCTGAGATAGTTTGATATAGCCTGGTGGATCCACAATGACCCAACAGGAGATGGTACCATTTGATGGTATCGTTCGAGAGAGAGCTTGGTATGTATATACGCCAGTTGTCTGGGTTAGATTGATTGGCATAGCAGAGGATGTTATTGCCTTCTAATTCTTGGTAGAAGAAGGCTTTGGATTGAGTCTTGAACTTGATCGTAGGATCCTTCTGTTGATGAAGATAAATATTGGAGTAGTTAACCGGGCATTCCAGGTCTTGGTTGTTCGGTAGGTTGACTAGGCACTCATTGTTCAGCAAGCAGGACTGTAATTCCTGGTCTGCGTCATTGCATAAGTGCCGGAAGAGGTTGGGGAACTCTGTTAAAAACAGTTCTTCATCTTGTTTGGGGACTTCAAGGTTCAAGAAATCGATTAAGGTGCCCTTTGAGAGGGCTTTCTTCCCTTCAGTAGGTGGATCCATCCTGGGGAGTCGGGAGAAGGCGTCGGCAAGAACGTTCTTCTTGCCTTCAACATAGGTGAGGTTGACACCAAATTCTTCAAGGAATAGTCTCCATCGGAGGACTCGTTGGACTGAAAGGGTTCGGAAGGTAAGGTTCTTATGATCAGTGTATACGTTGATGACTCCGCCGAGGAGCATCTTTCTGTACTCTTTGCAGCAGAGTACAATGGCTAGGAGTTCTTTTTCCATAGTTGTATAATTTTTCTGGGCATCAGATAGTTTCTTGGACCAGTATGCAATAGGCTTGCCATCTTGTATTATGGCAGCGCCCAGCTGTAGGTCGGAGGCATCAGTGTACAGTTCAAAGGGCTTGTTAAGGTCTGGATAGGTGTTCAGCGCATCTGCTGCCACCATTGCTTTCATTTCTTGAAAGGCTTTATCTTGAGCAGGACCCCAAGTGAAAGCCGAAGGAGCTTTTCTTTGCTTGCCCTTGATGGCAGCTGCTTGGGGAGTTTTCTTGGGGGTTCCTGTAATATCAAATAGAGGAGCTAAGACATGGGATCTGCGAGGCCACATATCTCTGTAGTATCCTACTGCTCCAAGGAATGATTTGACTTGGGTCACAGTTCTTGGCCGATCCATATGTAGAATGGCTTCAATCTTCTTTCTCCAAGGCTTAACTGCAGTAGGTGTCATCCAATATCCAAGGAAGTCAGTTTCTTGTACAGCCCAATCGCATTTGAGTGGGTTGCACTTCAGTCCATTCTGGTTAAGCCTGTCAAGAATCTTGTCAATAGTCTTCATGTGGAGGTCAAATGATCCATTAGTCCAGATGCCAATATCATCAATATAAACAGTGCAGTCAGTGTCTTGTAGGATATCTTCCATCAGCTGCTGCGCCACATCCGGGGAGACTTTAACTCCCATTGGTAGTCTTTGATATTCATAGCAGCCATAAGGGGTGACTATGGTACAGAGCTTTTTGCTTGCATCATCCAGTTCAAAGCAGTAGTATTGCATGGACAAGTCAATCTTGGTGAAGTGAGTGTACTTGCCTCGCTTGTTCATGATGTCTTGTATCCGGGGGATTGGATAAGGACGTCTCTCAAGAAGTTCATTGAGTTCTCTGAAGTCTGATACCCATCTAACTCTGTTGTCTTTCTTTGGTACTATGAAGGTTGGAAATGCCCATTCAGCCGGTCCATTGCAACGCTTGAGGACTCCATCATTACAAAGATTCTGGAGCTCCCGTTTGAATAGGTCTTCTCTTTTGTATGCAACTGGATAAGGCTTCTTGTGTATGGGCTTGGATCCGGGCTTCAGTCTTAGAGAGATCTTCTTGTGAGGGTACTTGCCAAGTTCTCCATTGAAGACATTTGGATACTTGTTTAGTATTGCTTGGAACTGGTGCTGCTCTGCTGTGGACATGTGGCTCTGCTGTTGTGCGACTGCAGATGGGTCTGTTTCTTGGTAGGCTCTGTCTAAGATTACCTTGGACTTATATGGATTCGCAAAGGAGAGATCATCAGCAAAGAGCTCGACATCTTCTAGTTCTTCCATGAGCATGGTGTGGTTGTCATGGTATAGAGAGGTATCCTTCATAGGAATGGTTCTATCCATCCACTGGACTGCTCCTTCTTTGAATAGGAGATTGATCTTTGCTAGGTGGAGGAAGTCTCTGCCTAGTATCAAATCGTATTTGCAGTTTGGTGAATGGAAGAGCCTTGCCTCTTGTCTGTCGATAGTGTAGTTGCCAAACTCTTGTAGCTTGGTGTTCTTCATGATGATATACTCGGTCGTATCAAAGCTGCCGTTCGCTGTGGTAGTTAGGACCTGATGTTTGCTGCGAATGGGCATTGCGCCGAATGGTAGTGCTCTTTTGTTGATTAGAGTTCCGGAGGATCCACTATCTAGTAGGGCTAATAGTGTTCTCGATTTCATGGGCATGCCTTGTATGTACTGTACGTTGATTAGAAGAATAGGAGCCACGTTGCTCTTATTCGTCCGAATTGGAGCCACGTTGCTCTTATTCGGGGATGCCTGTTCTACTGGATTTCCAGTAGTCGACAGCAGCTTTAAATAATTTTGCTCCAGCGCACCTCCTTTGGTGTAGTCTCTGGATTTTCCGGGATTGCAATAGAGATTTTTTGCTGTACCGGTAGACCAGTTTCTTGCCAGGGACAAGGTTGGTCCATTTGTTGCTGCTGTCTTCGATGATGCGTCTGTACCCTTGGATCGATTCGGTTGTTTTCGATTCGGATCCATGTTCGATTGGTTCTCTGTAGCAGAGAATCGAACTATTTTAGTTGTTGCTGCGTTTGCAGGCTTTGCTGAGCGTTCAACAGGACTCCATCCTGTAGGTTCCTTCCCCTCTGTTTCTGGGAGATCTCCTCCATGCGTCATCCCAGACAGCAGGGCTGTGCTGGCATCCAGGTCCCGGGGAGCTGGAGGCAAGGTGATTGCTGGTTTAGGTGAAGCCGGGGGCTTCGTTTGAGACTTGGAGCCTTTGGAGATTCAGGGGAGCCAGATAAGGTCCCCATCGATGCTCCTTTCAGTTCGTCCACCATGATTGGCATGGTATTCTTCAATGGCTGCTTCGCGGGCTGCATTGATGTGGGCTTGGAAGTTTCGTTGCTTCCTGGTATCATAAGAGCATGAGTGTGGAAGGATTCCGGTTGTTTTCCTGTGCCCTTGTTGTGGTTCTTAGAGAACCGGTTCTTGGGACACTCAGACCAATCATGGTTGTGTCCGGGGATCCTGCAGGGATTAGACTTCTTCTTGTTCTGATTCCCTTTATGATTGGAATTGTTGCGCTTACGAGAGCTGTTGTTGTTCGAGTTGTTCGAGCGCTTCTGCTGTTGCTTGTTGTTGTTCTTGTTGCTTTTCTTGTTAGATTGGCGCTCGTGACAGCTCATGTGGTCCACGATGTGTTGGACTGTGGTATTTTCTTGGATTCCACTGTGGATGATGCCATAGCTTTCGATCCATGCTGAGGGAAAGGAGTGGAGGAGGATGGTGAGTTTCTCCACTCTAGATAGAGGCGCGCTGCTCCCATCTAGTTTCTGGGTGTATTTCATGAGGATAAGGATCCGGTCTGCGTGTTCTTTGCATGTAATGGAAGGGGTCTTCCGGCATTCAGCGCTTCGAAGATAAGTGTGCATGATGTCTCGAGCATCTCTGGCGTTGCAGTAGAACTTGGTGAAGTCTAGGAAGGCTTGCTCATATCCTCCAATCTCCTCTTGTTCATATTGATATTCTTCTGGATCCAGTGGATCCTTTATCATGTCGTTCCACTTGCTCTGCGCGTCCGTGGTGAGGCAGCGACTGAAGTGCGTGAGGTATATGTTGATTGGTAGTCTTAGGAGCTTCGCTGCATTTCTGAAAGACTCTTCCACAAAGAGCAGTTCTTCTAGTCCTCCGGTTTCGGTGAACAGGGGGACTTTCATGCTGTTGGTTCGGTCCTCATCCACGTTGTAAAGGGTGAAGAGTTTTGGTTTGGTTCGATCGAAGGAGCTCTTGTAGGCAATAGGGGGATCTCTGTAGATTCCGGCCATGGTTGAAGGAGTTGGGTAAGGAGGTTGCTCTTGTCAGGGACCTGAAGTGGTCCTTTTGTTGAGTTTGTTAGTGAGTTTGGATTCAGTACTGAATACTACTGTCTTCCTACGTGAAAGCGGACAGTAATTACTGTGTAACACTCTAAGGTAGAAATTTCGGAGTAGTATGAATAATTGTGTGTTATTTCACTTTACGAGATGGGATTGAAATTAGAGAGAGGAAATAATGAGCGATGAGGTCATCGCGACCTTCTCATATAATAACCATCCCTGTATATAACATATATTCCGTATGTAACCTTAATCGTATAATCGCTCTCTTCTGCATGCCTGTTTACACATACCAGATATCCGTACATGGATATCTTATATATATTTGAATCCCATGTGGGATTCGGTTAATTATTAATTCGTAACACTACTAGCCTACGCTAGCATGTTACAAGTTGCAGGTCCCCAGAGGTCGACGTTGACCCTTTGCCATTTGGTGACTTCAACTGCTTTCTCCGGTAGTAATCCATACTTCTTCCGGCCACTCTTTTTGAACATCTGACACGTGTGGCAGTGTTTGCAGAGGTCCTGAACGTCCTTCCGTAGGCCTTTCCAGGTGAACACTGAGCGTATGCTCTGTTCCATTCTCTTTTCCCCGGGATGGACCAACATGCTGTGGTACCATTCCATAACTCTATCCTTGAGTTTGTCCGGGATCAGGATCTTTCCTTCCTTGTGGATTAGACTGTAACCTTCCACCATTTTGGTGGTCAGCCGGTTGTCCTTTTCCAGAGCACTCATGATCTTCGTGTCCTTTTGCTGGTAGAACTGAATCATGTCCGGGGCAAGTGGGAATGCACTATTGCCCTGGAATTCTTCCGGCGCTTCTTCTCCAAGTGGGAATAGGAGTTGCCGGAGGTGCTCTTCCTCATCCGCGTAGGTGAGGGGCTTATTTGGCGGTAGCCATTCCACTGTGTCCGCTGGGTCATCAGTGATATCCAACCGCGATAGTGCGTCCGCGGCGTCGTTGTCTTTGCCAGCAACGTGCTTGACTACTGGGTGGAACTCCTCCATGAGGAGTCTCCACCGGACCATCCTTTGGGTGGGCATCTGTTGATAGAGCAGGTTAAGGTGGTCTGTGTGAATAATCACATCTTGTCCTCGTAGGATTCCCTCGAATGCCTTTAGGCCTTCTACTATGCCCAGGAGTTCCTTCTCTCCAACAGTGTAGTTGAGCTGCGCCGAGTTCAGCTTCCGGGTGTAGAAACCAAGGGGCTTGCCATCTTGGCATACAGTTGCTCCCAGTTGCCTGTCGCTGGCGTCTGAGTAGAGATGAAATGGTTTTGTAAAGTCTGGGAATGCGAGTTTGGCTTCATCTGCGAGCATCCGTTTCGCCTCCATGAAAGCTTTCTGCTCTGCTGGACCCCAGTACCAGTTCATTTTGCCCTTCTTCCCTGCTAGTTTGTTTAGGGGGGCTAGAATGTGGGAGCGTCGTTTCCACATATCCCTGTAGAAGTTCACCATCCCAAGGAACATCTTGAGTTGCTTGGTATTCTTGGGGGCTTCCAGGCGCTTCATTGCCTCCAGCTTCTTTGGCTGGGGTTGGATGCCCTCTGTCGTTAATAGAAATCCTAGGTATTCCACTTCTTTTTGCATGAAGAAGGATTTCTGGAGGTTGGCCCGAAAGCCAGCATCATCCAGTCTCTGTAGGACTGTATCGATTTTGTGGAGATGGTCCTGTTCCGATTCGCCTTCTTGTTGAATGATTAGAATATCATCGATATAGACCAGGACATAGTCCAGATCACCGAGTAGGTTCATCATGACGGATTGGAAGATATCCGGTGCACACGCAATTCCCATTGCCAATCTCTTGTAGGCATATTTTCCCCATGGCAGAATGGTGGAGCAGATCTTTTGGCTCTCCTTGCAGATGGGGATGGTGTAGTACCCTTGGGACAAGTCTAGCGCCGTAGCTGACTGAAACTTCTGGAGTCTTTGGATTGTCTCCCCTATCCGTGGTAGTGGAAATGGTTTCCGCTGGATGGCTGCGTTCATCTTCCGAAAGTCCGTTAGAACGCGGATGTCCCCTGTCTTTTTGGGTTGGCAAAAAGTAGGAGATGCCCATGGTGAATCATCATCATGGGGAAGCTTCTCCAGGACTCCAATGTCACAGAGTCTGGTGATCTCCTTTCGAAGTGCTTGTTCAAAGGCATGGGGTACCGAATAGTACCTCTGCCCAACCGGTTTGACCCCTGGTTGGAGTTCAATGGACACCGGTTCTATATTTTTGAGTAGACCCAATCCTCCTCCGAAGAGAGTTGGGAATTTCTTCAGTGTTTTCTTCAGGGCTTCCTTGGACGTGTCTGTGATCTCCAGGTCATTGACCATAGCGTCTATATCGACTTTGGAGTAGTCGGCGTCCAGAATCTTGGCTTGCCTTTCTTCCTCTTGTTGGAGGATTGGACTTTGGGTGTTGGCGAAGAATACTGCCTCACATTTGTCCGGGTCAGCAAGCTCCCCCATCCCTTTCATGGGGATGGAGTCACCTTGCCATTCGATTGTACGGGAACTGTATTTTATATCCAGTCCGAGTTGTGCCATCAGATCCGATCCTATAATCATGTCATAGGGCACCTCCTCGTGGTGATGGTATTCATCCACTTGGAATGTCCATTTGATGGTCTTGGAGTTTGAAAATTCTATCAGCCTTAGTCCCACTGAAGCCGCAGACTTGGTTCTGAACTTGCCTCCGTACATGTTGTAGGTGACAGATCTTTGGTCTCGGTTCGTTAGTTGACTTCGGTCGACAAATTGCCTTAGTATGATGGATTTGGAGCAGCCAGAGTCTAAGAGGCCCCGGAGCATCTTCCCCCTTCCCTTGTGGTCCAATACCTCCACACAGACGTCCGCAAATCTGTTGATGATTCGGGGTCCAGTGTGGACGGTATCAACCATTCAGTTGTGGGATCCTTTCTTCTTAAAGGTCTTTCTGTACTTTCTTCTGTACTCTTTGAGTTCGCGTTCAGAGATGTTTATCTCGTCGTCGGAAACCTCGTGGTCAGCTTGGGCCATGGCCAGTACATAAGAGTACTCGTGGTTTGATAAGTTCCTTCCCCAGTGGGGTTTGGAATGCTGCTCAGAGTCTGAGTCGTCTTTTGCCACAAAGTGCTCCTTGAGCAAGTTGATGGTTTCCCGGTCAAACTTCCCCTTCTTGGGGGGACCACCGGTTAGTTTCCAGCATTTGCCGGCGTGGACCTTGCCACAGGTCTTGCATAGCTGTTTGTTGCTGTTTTCCATAGGGCGCTTCTTTTTGCCAGGGGACTTCCCGTGGTGGTTTCCTCCCCCAGATGCGGCCTTGGGGTTCTTCTTGGTGCCGCCGTTCTTCTTTTCGAGATCGGTGATGCGTTGCTGGAGTTCTGCCTCCTTCCGGATGGTGGTTTCCAGGTTCTTGAGTTTGTCGATGGTGGTGTTAAAGGAGTGGGTGTAGAGGTCCCATCCAATGTGTTCCAACTTTTCGCGTTGTGAGTGGGTCATGTTGGAATCCAGTATTTCCTTCATTTCTCCCTGTGTGAAGCTGGTGGGCGTTTCCACCTGGTCGCTGCCGCATTCCCAGAGGCATTCTGGTAGGTAGCTTTGTAATTCGGCCATTCGGTTGGCCCAGGCTCGGATGCCGTATTTGAGCTCCACGCGCATTGCTCGCATGAATCTGCAGAGGACAATATACGAACGTTTGCCATTGGTGTCATTGCCGAAGATTTGAGTTTGAGGACATGCATGCATTCGTGCATGACGTCCTTTTGGTACTCCTGAGATTGGTAGTACTCGGTGAGGGCGTTTGCGACCCTCTTCTTTGGGATTGGAGAATCGATATCCTCGGTCTCTGTTTCCTCATCCGATTTCGCCGTGGCGTTCGGGTTGGTTTTATCGGCGTTAGGAGATGTTTCCTTTGCCGTTTCCTTGGCGGCTCCCGTGGGAGTGTCGTTGTTCTCCTGTCCCATCGACAAGAGGATGTTGGCTTGATCGTGTTTTTCTATTTCTTGGATCTTTTTCTGCACTCGTTTGGTGTGATGGATCTTGTGATTCGGTTCGGCGAGATAGGTCCGAGCGAGCGTCCTCTTGGACGTCCAGTTTTTGGTCTCCGTGGAGTATGTCATTGCCAGCGATTTTCTGGTCAAAGTCTCTCTTCCAGATGATGAAAAGTTCTGGTCTCTCAGTACCATTGAGAACTTTCAGGTAGTTGCTGAATGCGATACCACCCTTCTCGCTGTCTACACTCATTTTTACGGCGGTGGCGTCTTCTGGCCAGTCCTCCCGAGTGATGTTAAAGGGTTTTAGTTTGGTTCCTTTGGTCGCCATGGTGGGTTAATCAGTTTTCTATTAGGTTTAATTTAGTTACACTATTTCTGTTATCTTTGCTGTTTGTGTTGAAATTGAGCAAAAAGTGATTGCTCAGTTCTTCCAGTTTGTTTTGCTGGATTTCCACTGCTCTCGCGATAACTCGTGTTATAACTGATTTTCCCCCTGGTTTGTCCAGTGGTGGGAGTTGTTTCTCTCTTTAGTTCACGGGAATCTTGTGGTTCTCCGGAGTTGTTTCTGTTTCTATTTCGTGGGAATCGATTCCCGTGGTTCTCTGGCGTTGCTTCTCTTTTAAGCCGTCACCAGGCTGGTCCCACTTCTCGTTGTCCCGTGGGATTAGTGGTGTTTGGGTATTTATTATATACCTTTCCGGATATCCGTATATTTCGATTTTGGTTGGCACACCCTTTTCGGTCTGTCCATCCCCTCAGTGTTGGTCCAATTAGTCCACTCACTGATTTATGTGTCACTTTTTCGGCACATGTTTTCGTGTTTTTCGATTATTTCTGTTGTCGACCATGGTCCTGTTTAGGTACTTAGGTGTCTCTGTTGCTGCTGTTGCTCCCTGTGTCGGGGCTAACAGTTGCTGGGGTTGGTGTTCCTGGTGCTGCAGACACTGGATATCCTTCTCCCTGGTTTGCTTCTTTGCGCCTCCATTTTTGGGCAGTCTTTCGGTCTCGTCGGTCCTCTTCGATCGATCGGTCCCTTTCTGCTCATGGTCATCAGCGCTCAGCTTGATTTTAAAATCATGCCATACCCCGGGTCTACTAGTGATTGAGATAGTAGTGATATGCAAATTGTGAGCTCTAAAGATTAGTCTATTTGCTACAGTTTTAAGAGCTCTCCAGATCGGCGATTCTATCGGCTCGCCGATTGTTTTTACCCTTATCCTTAATCCAGTCCCATGTGTACTCGTGACTGTATTTTGGTGTACGGCAAATCCTTGTAATGTTCTGCATCGAGAGAGGACGACATATATCCAATTCTCCATGGTGTAGTTCCACATTGATATAATTAGGTGGTCAATGGATCTACCTTGCAGCTTGTGAACTGTTCTTGCGTGAAAGACGTTGAGACGAAATTGTTGCAGTTTGACTAAAAGTCCATTTCTTGGGGTTTTATGTGTGATTTTTTCTGCAAATAGAGATGGAAATTTGCATTTAGTGTAGATAGGTTTGTCACATAGTTCCAAGGAGTATGAAGGAGGATTGTCAGATCTGTCGTCATCTGTATTAATAATTTCAACAGATTGTACAAATTTTGCCTCGATGCAGCGTACATAGTATCCATCAATAATTATAGTTTCCACCACCACTGAAATTGAATTGTTGTGTTTAAGTGTGATACCCTTGAATCTGGACATGGTTCCATTAGCTATGCATTCTTTGACGTTGATATTGTCTGTGACCATCACTGGACAGTCCACATAGAGTTTAAGTAAAGGATCGATATGTGAACTGCTATTTTGCTCTGTAACATGAGCGTTGCTACAGGCAGCAAAGAAAACATCGCCTTTGTCTGGAAATGGTTTGTATTCTTTTTTGGCAGAGCTGTATTTGTACTCAACATTTGATGCTCGGATGCAAATTGTATGGTCTGGAATTGGTACAGATGGGTCTTTTGAGTGTGTCTTGGCAAGATGTTTTGCAAAAATGGCATCATTTATTGCACATCTATCTTTATTCTCTGTAACTGCATATGCTGTATTTTCTGGTAAAAATCCGTCTTCTTCCACAACCCTTGAGTTTATTATTGTTTCATCCTGGTGAGTTTGGCTTCCTTCAGCGAATCTAGATAACATGTTTCCAAATGATTTATCTTTGTCAAATCTATGATTTGCTTTGAGTTCAATCATAGTGTCCACAGCTTCGCCAAAATATTCAGAATGATCATTTTTGTATATTCTATTACCTCCAATTGGAGGTAACTGGTTGAAGTCGCCGGCAAATAAGATGTCAAGTCCTCCAAACTTGGAGTCGGCTCTGGGCACATCCTTTAATTCATTGAGACAGAAGTTCAGTTTGATCATAAGTTCTGTACTTGCAAATGAAATTTCATCAATTATGATCATCTCTGTGTCAATCCAATCATCTTGAAATTGTTGTAACTTGTCATAACTCCCATTGTTGTTGTGCACCGGTATGTGACATGCTTTGTGAAGGGTTGATCCATGAATAGAAACAGCTGCACAACCTGTCAAAGCTGTCACCACAATTGTGTTTCTTGTAAATTTGATGTTTAAATTGTCACAAAAACCCTTACAATAAGCCAATATTCCCTTAATGACTCTGCTTTTTCCTGTTCCTCCAGATCCAGTCAATAATAAAATTGTCTGTTTCTTATGTCGATTTATTTCGGTTAAATCTCTTTGCAAAGCATTGTATAGCGTGCGCTGATGTCTTGGTATGTGGACAGAAGTTGTATCATCCATATCTTCATCCAACATTCTTGAGTGACTAATTCTATCTGCATTTGTTCCTTCCCTCCTGCATATGCGCAAGACAAATCCTGAAACAACATAAGCAAATGCAGCCATTTGATGAATATCACCTTTAAAAATGTTTTCAGCGAATTCCAATATGTTTTGACAGGTCCCTGTAGGTGATAAACCTGTTAGTTCACTGTCTGTTACAACATCTCTTTTTTTTAATCATGACTTGTATCATGTCATGAATGTGAATGGTATTCCAATTTCGATGGGCACCAGTCGGATTGTCTTGTGCTGTAGTTTCAAAATTCTGAACTTGTTGTGAGGTATGAAAAGCTGATACATTGTGAGGAACAATGGGTGCTGCAATAAGCTTGTCTCCACAATTGTTTGCTCCACCTTTGACAATGACAGAAGTTTTCATTGAAAAAGTATTGGTTTGTGTCCTCAATAAATTAGATTGATTGAGACCCAATGATGTAGCATCAAAAATATCTAACTCCTCTATGCTTCCAATTACATCACCATCAGTTTCCTGAGACATAAAATCCTCAGTCAAAAAAGCAGCATGGGGACCAATGGTAGTCTTCTCAAGCATATCAAGTTGTCTTTCACATTGTAGGCTGTTATGTGTGTTTTGAATGTTTTGAAGTATTTTGAGATGGTCTGGTTTTAAGCAGCCATTGAGCAGAAATTGCTGATAAAATGGTAGGAATTTGAAATTGATTTTGATGTCTGATAAGTCCCTGAATGGGCAGAAAAGAGTTGCAGCCGACTGTGCATAGTCTTCCATTTCTTTTTCAATTACTCTCTTGCAGGCGTCTTCTGAACAGGGAACAAAAGTTCTTATATCATATTTGCCAAATTTTTTAGTTGACTTGAAATTGTAATAAGCAACAGTGGGAATCGCCTCATGTTTCCTTTTGTAACAAAACAGGTTTTCTTTGGAAGGATGTCCATCAATGAAGGTCATGCATTGTTTTCTTCTCCTTGCCTCAGATTTGTAGAACTTGGTAAAGTCATACAAACAGATGTGACTGAGTCTGTGAGGTCTGTAAATGTAATCTGCAACATGGGACATATATGTTGGCAGTTGTTCCTCCTCTTGAGAGAGTTTTAAAATTCCCTCTTTGATGCCCTCATTATGAAATCTTCTGAGATAGATTGTAGCAAAATTGTCAGAAGAAAACTCAAATCTTGTAGAGTGTCTGCTGAGATAAGCAGCCATTGGAGCGGACATTATGTTGTCTTGAGTCACTTTAAACAGAGTATTCAAAATAGTTCTCAAACCTTGTTTCTCCCTAAGAATGTCATCTTCTTGTTGATCTTCATTTGGATTGTCTTCATTCTGTTGGTTGCTGGTTTGTACTGTTTCAGTTTCATTCAATTGTTCTTGTTTTTTGGCAATTTGATCTAAGACTTTCTGGGCAACACCATTGATTTTCTCTTTGTCATCCTTTTGTGTACTTTTTGAAGCATAGCATGTTAAATAAAAAATACCTGCCCCATCAACACCCCAAATAATGTTATTGTTTGAATGAAATATTGAACTGATATAGGGATTGTTTGGGTTTGCAAAACAATCCTGATGAGTTCTTTGATACTCCCATTGAAATAATTTTCTTGCCTTGTATTTTCCAAAGCAGTCATACCACTCTGTCTCTTTGTCGTCAAAATGTATTTTGTTGTCAGATGCTTGTCTCATCGGGAGCTTAAACCTGCAATCTCCTTTTTTATCTTTTTTGAAACATGAGGGGACATGGGTTGATTTGTGCATGTTCCTGAGAAGTGAAACAATGTTTAGTGTATGTTGAAAATCATTTGAATTGATACTTGGTGGTCTTTGTGAAGCTGACAATGGATTTCTGGCATCTGATATCAATTTGTTATACAAAGCCATTTCCAAAACAATCTGACACTTTGCTCGTTTAGTTATTCCATTTGAGAATTTGTGATACATGAAAAATGTTGCAGAGTCTTTTGTGTATGGAATTGAGTTCAGTAATGAACAATTTGATCATGCAATGTCTTCACTGGAGTAAGTTTGTTGACACTGATTGCATTTGATGATTGCAACCCCACCTAAAGATGTTGTTCCATTCTTTTTTCTCAAATTCCTTAAATCCTGGTCTGAGCATTTCTCCATTGTTTGACTTAAGAGTTCATTGCAATTCTCTCCTCTGCATATTGTAGTGTCAAAATCATGGTGCAATTTTGTGGTCAAAATGTTAGCAGCATATCTTTTCATTGACTCAATAGCTTGTTGTTTTTTTTCTGGGATGTACAGGTCTTCTAGTAATTGATTCCACTTATTAACCCACAAAACAAAGTGTGCATGCAATGTTCCTCTACCTTGTTCTTCAGTTGCAATTGAATATGCATCAAGATCGCCAAAGAGTCCCATTTTTGGGTTATTGCCTTTGTTTTTGCCTGTTTTGTTCCATCCCAACAAATATTTAATGGTAATATTGAGTACATTTTCAAATTCTAATGCACAAAGTCCAGGGTATGATGTACGTCGAATATTAGACTCCAATGCAAATTGAAAAAGATCTTCATCTCTGGACAAAAGATTTGGAATTTCCTGTCCTGGATGGAAAATGGTGTGTCTTGACATGACTTCAATCCTGAAATTGATGGAATCATCAGGGGTTATAGTAAATAAAATGCATGGCATACCATGGATTGCCATTAGTTGAAACATTCGTTGTCTAGCAGCTTCTGACGCTCCTCTAGTGTTTCCAAGAGATCTTGTGATACCTTTGATCTTGGAGAGAAATACTTCTTCATTTGTTCTTGGTATGGCTCCTCAAAGAAAATTTGAAGCTGCTTCTTTTAGTTTGGATGGCTTGAGGTCTCCAAAATTGCATCTTTGATTTTGTGATGTTCTGAGATAGGAATGTTTCACCATTTTTGTTCTTTGCTGTATGTTGCGGTTGACAGATACAAAAGCCGGGACATGAAATTCGTTTTAAGATAACTCTGATAGATACCTTAAGTATTGAGGTCCCATCATATCTTCTCCCTTCATGTTCACATTTCCTATACCATATGGGAATTGTAAAGGGAAAGCTTTAATGAAATTGAGACCCTCATAATCTTTCAGAGAATTGTTTGAAGATCTGCAAATCATGGTTGAATCCCTTTCAATCAAGTCTTCAATGCAATGGTCTTTCAGATCTTTATCAGTATCAAAACCTGCATTATGTTTTGAAGGAGCATGTTCATCTGGAAAGACAACCATCATTTCAAATTGTTGTTCGATGTTTGAATTTGTTGATTGCACTGTGTCGCTCTTATCAAAGAGAACGGGAGAGATTATTGTTGTGTCATCAATGTCTTCGTCCTGGAGATACCAGATATTTTCTTTCATCCAATTCAAAGCTCTCTTAGCTTTTGTTATGTTGAAATTCATCTTTCTCATAATTTTTATTTTTTGTTGTTGTGTAAAGGGCCCAGAAAGCACAACTTGAATTTATTTTTTTCCTATTTGTTCCATGTAATTGAAAACTCCACTGTAACATGCTACCGTATGTTACTCTACGAGGGCTCTAAATGATTATTGAATCCCGCATGTACTCCAATATATATGGTATTCAGGTATGTATGTTCAGTATATACACACATACAACAAATATCAAGATAAATATCAAGAGTCCCATGACTCGCTGATTCTTGATATTATGCCCGCCGAATAATATATCATTATTCGATCGTTCATCGATACTTAAAAGAATCATTCCCATCTCGTAAAGTATTCAACCATTCTCTTTCGTAACACAATTTTATAATTTATTAACCTTTCATCATTAAAATACCTCTATCGCGTACCACTCCATCTAATTTCTACCCTAGAGTGTTACACAGTAATTACTGTCCGCTTGAAAGTAGAAGACAAAGACAAGAACTCAACCAGCATGCTTCTCAGATTCGTGCCAGGATGCACAGGGAACGTCTTCAACGAGAGCTTGGTCTCGCTGCTCGGTCTATTCGGGGACGTGTCAACAAGTCAGCAGTCTTGCGCGCTATTGCCGTTGGCCATGATGGTGTTGAACAGGTCTTGGAATCTCAGTCTACTATGGTTCCAGCTATGGCTGAATCCAATGTCCGGCGTCAACAGCAGTGTCTTGGCACTCCTTCCATGACTCCCTCCTTCATTCAAGATTTTGGCTACCTAGGCACTGCCCATGCTGCTCCCCAAGTCCTTGATGGCACATACATTCCTCCTCCTGCCACTGACAAATACCTTTCTGAATTTCTTGCCTGTCTCAAAGTCCCTGACTCTCTTCTGAGTTTGCCCCCCTTTGACTATTCAGTGTGTCCAGCTGACAATGCTGCTGCCTGGAAACGCCAGAGGGAACGCACAGCAAGTGAACCTTCTTGTTTGAGTTTTGCCCACCACAAGGCATTTGCCCTGGATCCCCAGCTGAACAAGTTTGACACTCTCCTGAGATCTGTCCCATTGATTGTTGGCTTTTCTCCTTCTGCTTGGCAGGTCATCACTGATGTTGAGATCTTCAAGAAACCTGGGGAATATAGGGTGGATAAGATGAGGCTTATTCAGCTGATGTCTCCTGAGTTCCAAATCAACAACAAGATGATTGGCAGACGCATTCTTGCCCATGCTGAACGTGCCAATGCTGTGGCTGTTGATCAACATGGAAGCAGGAAACACCACAAGGCCATCAACACCTGCCTGAACAAGAAGCTCATCTGTGATGTGTTGAGGCAGAAGCGCAGATCTGGTGCTGTTGCTATGAATGATGCCAAGGGCTGCTATGATAGGATCTCTCATCCCATTGCAGGTCTCACTCTCCAGAGCTTTGGGGTTCCTGCACATGTGTGTGAGGTTCTTTTGTCTACTTTGCAACTTGCCAAGCACCACATCAAAACTGGTTTTGGTCGGTCCGGTCCTGTGTATGGTGATGAACCTGTTCCTCTCAGTGGTTGTGGCCAAGGCAATGGTATTGGTCCAACTCTTTGGGCTTTGGTGTCAACAATTGTCTTCCGAATGATGCAACAGGCTGGGCATGGTGTCCATCTTCTCACTTCATTGTCACTGCAACTGGTTTCTCTTGTGGGTTTTGCCTTTGTGGATGACACAGATTTGTTTTGTGCTGGCTCTGATTCCTCCACATCTGGTGAGGAATTGGCTGTTGACTTTCAGGCAGCTCTTGACCGATGGGCTGGTGGGATTATTGCCACTGGTGGTGCTATTGAACCTGCCAAATCCTTCTGTTATTTGATTGATTTCAAATGGAATGGATCCGGTTGGGATTATTGCTCCATTGCTGACATGCCTGGTGACTTCTCAGTTGCTGACAAGAATGGCAATCGAGCTACCCTGGATCGGTTTGAAGTTGACCATGCTGACAAGACTCTTGGGGTTTTTATCTCCATGGATGGCAATGAGGAAGCACAGATTGCTCATATGAAGTCCCAGTCTCAGTCTTTTGGATCTCAACTCAAGGCTTCCAAGTGTGAGAAGCGCGCATCCCTCTACACCTTCAAGTATTCTTTCATGAAGTCTGTTGAATACCCCATGCCTGTCACGCAACTTGATGAGGCCACCTGGACTAAGATTATTCACCCAGCTCTTGTTCCTGTGCTGAATAAAGCAGGGATGTCACGGACATTTCCTAGACATGTGTTCTATGGTCCTTCCCTCTATCAAGGCTTTGGTTTCATCCATCCATACCTCCTCCAAGAGTTCAGTCATATTGCCACCCTCTTTCAGGAATCTGTCAGGTCCTCACAAACTGGTAGGATTCTCAGGCTCACTGCTGAGTCTCTCAGGCTTGAACTTGGACTTCCTCTCCATCTTGGTGTCACACCCTATCATCCCTTTGCTTCATACGTCACTCCCTGCTGGTACAAACATGTGTGGAAGTTTTTCTCTGTTCACCCTGTGAGCTTGTTTGAAGACTTCCCAGACCTACCACTGTTACGTTCCAATGACTGTTATCTCATGCAAGCCTTTGTCAACTCTGGCTTCAGAGGTGCTGACTTGTCCCTCTTGAATCACATGCGCATGTCCCTCAAGGCTATTTCCCTTGCTGACATTTGTACTCCAGATGGAAAAAGACTCTCTCCCATGGCTTTCCAGCTGACCTCCTCCAATCACTTGAGGGATCATCTTGACTGGCCGAGATGTCCTCCATCTTGGCCTCCAGCAGCAAAGCGCTTATGGACTAAGGCACTTCAGACCTGTTTTCTTCCCCCCTGTCCACCCCCTGCAGCCAGGGCACTGGCTCCTTCTTTTCATCTTGGGCATTGGCTCTCTCCCCAGACAGCTTCTCTCTGGCCTTGGTTTTTGTCTCCATCCACCAACAGAATATTCTTCAAAACTTCTACTGGCTGGATTGTGAGCACCTCCCAGGGCAGGGGCAGATACAGGGTCACTTCTGAACTCATTTCTGACAAACCAGCCTGTGCTGATGTGCTTGTCTGCCCAGTTATTTGCGGACAAGTTGTACGCGTGGTTGGGTCCTCAGCCTTTGTTTCCGAACCTCCTGACATGGATCCTCTGGTGTACAATCCATTTGATTCTCTTCCAGACTCCCCTGCAGATGCCTTTGATGCACTCTGTGCGTCTCCAAGAGTACTTCTCCACAAATATTCCCTACCACAGGCTGGCTGTCAGCACCTTGTTGATGCTATCCAGAGTGGTACTGCCAGTGCTGTATGTGATGGTTCATTTGATCCGGACCTTCTCAGAGGAACTTCTGCTTTCATTTTGTCACCCAATACCTCCACCAAGACTGCTTCATTGTTCCTCACTGGCTGTAATTTTGTCAGTGGATCCCCTGAGGATCAATCTTCCTACAGGAGTGAACTGGCAGGTATCATTGGGGTTCTCACCTGCTGCACTGCTCTGGTGAGTCTTTTTGATATTGCTTCTGGCTCTATCACTATTGCTCTGGATGGTGACACAGCTCTCAAACAGGCTGAGGGATCATGGCCATTGGTTATTTCCCAGAAGTCTTTTGATTATGTTTATGTCATCAGAAACATGATTTCTGCCCTGCCAATCTCTGTGCACTTTCAGTGGGTTCAGGGCCATCAAGCTGGAATCTTTCTTGATTGGTGGGCCCTTCGCAATCATCAGGTTGACAGCATGGCAAAGGCATTTCTCTCTGCCCATAGAGCTTCTGCCCATCACTATCCCCGACTTGTGTTTGAGCCCTGGGCTTTTTCTCTCAATGGAAGCAAGTGCTCAAGGTTTGATCAAAATGCTTTGCATGTTGCCATTTCTGGTCCTCCTCTTCTTCAATATTGGCAGACCCACCATGATATTCCCATTCCACAACCTGTTTTGAGTTCCATCCATTGGTGTGCCCATCTGTCTGCCTTCAAGCGATTACCTCCTGGCATGCAAAGGTGGTTTGTCAAGTTTGCTTCTGGATGCATTGGTGTTGGCAACCAACTACTTCACTACCAGTATCAGGATCACTCCAGGTGCCCATTGTGTGATGCAGACAACGAGAAGGTTTCTCATGTGCTCTCCTGCAAGGACCCTGGGGCAGTACAGCACAGTGTGTCAGCTTTCAAGGGACCACTGCAGAAGAGGCTTGAAGTTGAACAAACTGATCCATCATTGGTTGTTGCCATTGTGGATCTTCTCACCAGAGTTCGGAAGGGCCAGAACATTTATCCATCATCCTACTCACTTGCAATTGCTTCTGCTGTCAGGGCACAGAGGACTATTGGCTGGCACAACTGGCTTCTTGGTAGGTGGTCTCCTCGCTGGTATCAAATCCAGGCTGACTACTACTCCCACATTGGAAGCAAGCGCTCTCCCAAACGTTGGGCTACAGCTATCATCCATCAGTTCTTTCTTACCTCCTGGGATCTTTGGACCTACAGAAATGAACGACTCCATGGTCCTGGGGGTACCCTGGATGCTGAACAACACCAATCTCTTGATGCTTCCATCACCTCAGAATTGGCAATTGGTACAGCTGGTGCACTTCCCCAGTCACACTCCCTGTTACAAACCCCTTTCCACATCCTACAAGGTTACACCCTGACTGCCAAGAGGCAGTGGCTTGCAACCATCCACCTTGCCAGGAAGCAGTATGCAGCGCCTGTCCCACCAGTGCAGCCATACCAACGAGAGGCTGCTCTCCTCAGAGCCTGGCTTACTGGACCTCAGGGTTGATTACACTTTGTACCGTGGTCTTGTCTTCTGTTCTTGCTGCTTATCTTGTCATTTACCTTTTGATACTGGATCTTATCCCAATATCTCCATTCCCATTTCACTTTCTCTCAAGTCCCTATTTTGTGGGACTTGTTTGTCCTTTTCCCTGCTTGATCTTCAAGGTTTGTTTGAAAAATTTGTCGTTCTACCACTTGGGGTCCTGACTCTTTGATGGAGGCGACGTTAAAGTCTGGTTACAGACTGAGTAATTTAGTTTCACCTTTGGTGATTAAAGTTATTTAAATACGTATATTATTATTATTAAGACAAAGACAAGAACTCAGTACTGAATCCAAAACATCCTTTATCCTAAACAACAGGGATACATCGATACCCTGACAAGCAAAAACAATCAACGTCGATCGAAATCTACAACCGATCGAACGCAAACTACGACGAACGAAATACCGAATCGATCGAACATCTACGAACCGATCAAACGCGACGAATCAAGAAACAATGGCAGGACTTTACAGAGATCCACCAATCAATAACACTCCATCCTTCAACAGGAGTAAACCCAAGAGAACCAAGCTCTCCATTACAAATCCCAATGGAAAACAAGACGGCATGAAGATCCCTCTATTCACCAACAAAGGAGGACTAGAGGAATTTCTATTTGTTGAAGAAGCCTTCAGGAACGCCGCAAAGCTCCTAGGACTACCAACCACCGACTACATTACTTACTTCAGCAGATGTCTAAATACAGACACTCAATCCAAGTGGAATGAAATGCTACAGGATCCCCTGGATCCAGATGAATTCCAATATGAAAGAAAGCGCCGAAGGATATGAAGCAGCAATCATTGACTTTATCAAGGAACACTATTGCAATGCAAAAGACGCCAAAGATATCATGCATACATACCTTCGAACGCTGAAGAAACCAAGCACTGTTTCATGCAAAGACCATGCAGACCGAATGCTAATTCTCTTCAAATATACCAAAAGACTCCAAGGACATGGAACTGACCTATCACCAACAGAAGCTAAGACCATTCTGCTGTACACCTTCCCAAGCAAATGGATCAACAGCTACGGTCTAATCCACCAAGGGATACAAGAAGATACTCTACCCTAGAGTGTTACATCCACTTGTATAGGAAAGGTTATTTTTCCTGAGAATGTGATAACCTTTTATCATCTGGAGCGGTCGGGAATAGAAAAACGTGTGCACCGCGCGACAGGTTAAGTTTTTCAAAATGATACGTATGAACTTACCGTACATACTACATATATCAATGTGTGATTTACGTATTAATACGTAGAACGAGATAAGTAACGTTCATGAAAAAAGTAAAAAAGGGGAACCGGGAAACTAAAAATAGTAGTTTTTGGGTCACGTAATTTTAATTTTAATTACGTACGTAATTAATTAATTATGTACGTAATTAATATTACGTACGATTGGATTTAATTACGTACGATTGAAGATTAATTACGTAACTATGTGGCTTATATAGGTAGAGTAGCCAATTAAATGACACAATAATAATTTAAATATGCCTTTATCAATGTAAAAAATAAGCCTTTTATTAAAGCCTCCAAATTGCTATCTACGACTTGCACTAGTAAGTGGCTGTCAGCGGCACTTTAAATGGCGCCTGGTTACCCAAGTTGATAGTAAGGTTTAGTATACTAAGGTATACGCGCCATTTAAAGTGCCGCTGATAGCCACTTATTTGGTACGTAATAAGATCCCATAAATGGCTGTCAGCGCCACTCCGTCAGAGCAAGCAGCAAGCAGATATAGGTGCTGAGTGAATGAGCCAATCAAAAAATTCAATTTTCCAGTACAAATTGTACAGGGATATATGTAGAAAAAAAATTAATACATGGGGACAGCAATCAGCAACGCGTCGATAATCCAGGGGGGGACAGCAAGCAGCAAGCAGCAGCAACGCGTCGATAATACAGGGGGGACAGCAATCAGCAACGCGTCGATAATACAGGGGGGACAGCAATCAGCAACGCGTCGATAATACAGGGAGGGGACAGCAAGCAGCAGCAACGAGTCGATAATACAGGGGGGACAGCAAGCAGCAGCAACGAGTCGATAATACAGGGGGGACAGCAAGCAGCAACGCGTCGATAATACAGGGAGGGGACAGCAAGCAGCAGCAACGCGTCGATAATACAGGGGGGACAGCAAGCAGCAGCAACGAGTCGATAATACAGGGGGGGGACAGCAAGCAGCAGCAACGAGTCGATAATACAGGGGGGGGACAGCAAGCAGCAACGCGCGCGTCGATAATATAGGGGGGACAGCAAGCAGCAAGGCATCGGTAAGTTTAGAAGTGTAAATTTAGAAGTGGCGCTGACAGCCAAATCCTACTTCAACTTTAGGCATGGGTAATTAACCAGGTGCCATTTAACCACTTATTCGTACCGTCACCTACGTTCGGTAACCTTACTAGTGACTTCTAGCGTGGCGCTGATAGCCAAGTCCTGCTTTAAATCTTACAGCCACTTATTTGTACGTACTTACCGCCGTTTAAATTGGCGCTGACAGCCAATAATTGGTACGTCATGATATTGAAGCAATTTGGAGGCTTTAATAAAAGGCTTAAGTTCGGTACTAGTGACTTCTAGCGTGGCGCTGACAGCCAAGTCCTGCTTTAAATCTTACCGCCGTTTAAAGTGTCGCTGACAGCCAATAATTTGTTACCTTACCAGTAAAGGCGCCATTGAAAGTGGCGCCGACAGCCCCCCGCACGTAAACCAGTTGGGATATTAGTACGTACGTACCGAATAAGTGGCTATCAGCGGCACTTTGGATGGCGCGTATACCTTGTACGTCTATAGTAATAGCCAAAGCGCTACATTGATAGGCTTAAGTACATTTTTAATGTTATATTCTGGCTTATTTAATTATGATATAAGCCATTTAAGAGCTTAATTGTGAAATCGTTCATAATTAAATCCAATCGTACGTAATTAAATCCAATCGTACATAATATTAATTACGTACATAATTAATTAATTACGTACGTAATTAATTAAAATTATGTACGTTATGTAAAAAAACCCCAATCTTTAGTTTCCGGTTTCCCCCTTTTTATTTTTTCATGAACGTTACTCGTTCTATGTATGAATACGTAAATCACACGTTGATATATGTAGTATGTACGGTAAGTTCATATGTATCATTTTGAAAAAACTTAACCTGTCGGGCGGTGCGCACGTTTTTCTATTTCCGACCGCTCCTGATGCTGTCCGCCATGAAATGAAAGCAAAACAAATGACGGTTTAGTCTGACGTCTGAAATAAGTGCTAGTTCAGTTTCTGTCAGCTCTAGTGGTTCTTTTGGAGGATACCCTTTCATCAGACCATTAGCAATTGCAAATGTAGGAGGATGAGACATGACTTCATCATTCTTTCTCATTTTCTTCATTTCATTAAAGCACTGGGAGCAACATCCAAAATATTTGACAGATGAACCAGTTGGTCCAGTTTTGATAGCATAAGTGCGCGGAGATAGAATGAAATTGTCCATATTGTATATATCTTCTTTGTGTCTTCTAATGTTTGGAACACATGTCTGTTTGTATTGGCTTAGAACATGCTTTCTAACTCTCTCTGATACAAATTTTACTGGAGCCTTGTCCCAGTCAATCATAGTCTTGTCAAAATGTCTTCTAACATATGGATGGACGAGCCAATCGATTTCAAATTTGTTTTCATCATCATGTCGTATAAACCTATCACAAACACAGCATACTTTTGCTGTGATAACCCCTTGGTCACAGGCAAGTAGACTGTTTCTTGCCTTGAATGCTTTTTTGTATGCTTCAATGATCTTGTCAACTTCAATCATATTTGTCTCTGAATAAGTCCTTCAATTTGAGGTACAATTGCAAAAAAAAAAGAAAATCAGAAAATTTCTGTTGTGACATGATGTTCTGTGAACAAACGCATTTGGAAAAGTGTTTCAACTCCGAACAATTTTTATTATAGCCTGTAGTCTTGTGACGCCTTCTTTCCGTTAAAAATGTAGTCGTCAATTTTGAACAATTTCACTTGCACGAGAACTCTTAGTGTCACCGAAATTGTTCATTTTTTGAACAATTTTATTTACACTTAACCCTTAGTGATATCTAAATTGTTCATTTTTGAACAATTTTGACAATAACCCTGTTGTGCCCATAGTACCGTAGTTTCAACGATTGAATTAATTATTATTGCGTAACAAAGCGATCGAATATTACGCTAATTAAACAAAGAAGTATTTCTTCTCTTGTTACTAATTGGTATGCGATCGCAAAAAAGGTTGAACTTCTTAAGTGCAGAAACTCACCAATATTAATTCAGATTCACTTTTCGTTAAATCGTTTTCTTATTTTTATGTCATTTTTCTACTGACAATTATTTTTGGATTGAAGTGAGAAAGCGCCGTTCTGCATGAGAATTAGATTGAGTCAGTCTGATAATTAGACAAAACGTTGCCTTAAGTCATCAACGGTCGCATTTGAACTTATTTAAGCTTGGTAATTGAGTCCTTCAGGGTATCCAACGAACTTAGTGGTGTAGAAGCTGAACTTTCTGTCCAAATGATGAGTGTAGATGTCGTCTTGTTTAGTTTCAGTGATGACTTGATATTTCTCTTCGGGAGTTTCAACCTCTTCTGGGATATGATAGTTAGTCAAGATGTGATCCACGGATTCATCCAAAAAAATCTTGTCCAAGGCAGAAAAAGGAGCAATCCCTGCAGGTTCACGGCAATGGCTTGGCTGAAATGGGGCAAACGTGGTTTCTGCATTTTTTTGTTGTTCCTTGCAGTAAATTTCGACAAGAAGATCACGAAACTCCTTCTTTACGTTCATGTCAATGTCTGGATATTTTTCCTGGTTGGGATAACTGACGAAAGCGATGCGTCCATACTTGCTGTTTGGATTGTTCTTGACAATGACATCTTGCTCGTGAGACTTGCGAAGGAGAAGAGGGGATTTGCATTTGATATCAAAGAATTCTTCTCGATATCAAAGAATTCTTCTCCAATCTTCGGATACTTAGCAACGTCGCCAACAGCAATGGCGTCCAAAATCGGTTTTGAAAATGCACTCTCCATTGTCCAAATGGTCCTAGGCCGGACCTACTACGCCGAGCCAGGACACAAGGTCCACAATAACCAACTAATCCAACAAAAACTCGAAATGATCGCAATGAGGGAACCTAAGGAACCACCTAAGGAACCCCCCTCTGAGGAATCCAAAGAGGCGGTGGAGGGCTCCAGCGCCCCAACCGACGACGACGCGACTGCTACGGCGGCGTCCAAAACAGAACCGGAGTCCGCCACACTCGACGGCCCGGTTCCAAAGAAAAGGGTCTCGACTGCCCTCATCCAGTACTACTGAACCCAGGGGTACAGAAAGGATGTCATTGAGGAGTGCATGCACGCACTCAAACTCAAAATCTTTGGCAACGACATGAATGGCAAAAGATCCTACATTCTGCTCCGGAGATTCATCCGGAACACAAAAATCGACATGAAGCACGGTATCCGCTCTTGGGCGAACCGCATGGCCGAACTACAGAGCTATCTACCAGACTGCCTCTGGGAGAGTGGCGCCGCAAACGGCACTGCTCCATCCAGTTACTCGGAAGAGGACATGAAGGAAATCCTAGATTCCAACATGACCCACTCCCAACGAGAGAAACTAGACCATATCGGATGGGACGTCTATTCCCACTCCTTTAACACCACCATCGACAAACTCGAAAACCTGGAAATCACCATCCGGAGCGAGGATGAACTCCGCAAATGAATCTCTGACCTCGAAAAACAAAACGGTGGTCCCAAGAAGAATCCCAAGGCCGCATCTGGGGGAGGAACCCACCACGGGAAATCCCCTGGCAAAAAGAAGCGCCCTGTGGATAACGGCAACAAACAGCTATGCAAGACCTGTGGCAAGGTCCATGCCGGAAAATGCTGGAAACTAACCGGCGGACCCCCCAAGAAGGGGAAATTTGACCGGGAGACCATCAACTTGCTCAAGGAGCATTTTGTGGCAAAAGACAACTCAGACTCTGAGGAGTACTCCAAACCCCACTGGGGAAGGAACCTATCAAACCACAAGTACTCTTACGTACTGGCCACGGCCCAAGCTGACCACTCAGTCTCCGATGACGAGATCGATATCTCCGAACGCGAACTCAAAGAGTACAGAAGAAAGTACAGGAAAACCTTTAAAAGGAAAGGTTCCCACAACTGAATGGCCGATACCATCCACACCGGACCCTGCATCATCAACAGATTTGCGGACGTCTGTGTGGAGGTATTGGACCACAAGGGAAGGGGGAGGATGCTCTGGGGCCTACCAGACTCTGGTTGCTCCAAATCCATTGTACTAAAGCGATTCGTCGACCGAAGTCAACTAACGAACCAAGACCAAAGATCTGTCACCTACAACACGTATGGAGGCAAGTTCAGAACCAAGTCTGCGGCTTCAGTGGGACTAAGGCTGATAGAATTTTCAAACTCCAAGACCATCAAGTGGACCTTCCAAGTGGATGAATACCATCACCATGAGGAAGTACCCTATGACATGATTATAGGATCCGACCTAATGGCACAACTGGGACTGGATATAAAATACAGCTCCCGGACGATTGAATGGCAGGGCGACTCCATTCCCATGAAAGGGATGGGGGAGCTCTCGGACCCAAACAAATGTGAGGCAGTATTCTTTGCCAACACACAGAGTCCAATCCTCCAACAAGAGGAGGAGAGGCAATCCAAAATTTTGGACGCCGACTACTCCAAGGTCGATATAGACACTATGGTCAATGACCTGGAGATTACGGACACGTCCAAGGAAGCCCTGAAGAAAACGCTGAAGAAATTCCCAACACTCTTTGGAGGAGGGTTGGGTCTGCTCAGAAATATAGAACCAGTGTCCATTGAACTCCAACCAGGGGTCAAACCGGTTGGGCAGAGGTACTATTCGGTACCCCATGCCTTTGAACAAGCCCTCCGGAAGGAGATCACCAGGCTCTGCGATATTGGAGTCTTGGAGAAACTCCCCCATGATGATGATTCACCATGGGCATCCCCCACGTTCTGTCAACCGAAGAAGACAGGCGATATCCGAGTCCTTACAGACTTCCGGAAGATGAACGCAGCAATCCAGAGGAAACCATTCCCACTACCAAGAATAGGGGAAACAATCCAAAGGTTACAGAAGTTCAAATCAGCTACGGCGCTGGACTTGTCCCAAGGGTACTACACCATCCCCATCTGCAAAGAGAGCCAGAAAATTTGCTCCACCATTCTGCCGTGGGGAAAGTATGCCTACAAGAGACTGGCAATGGGGATTGCTTGTGCTCCGGATATCTTCCAATCCGTCATGATGAACCTACTAGGGGATCTAGACTACGTCCTCGTCTATATCGATGATATCCTGATCATTCAGCGAGAAGGCGAATCCGAACAGGACCATCTCAACAAAATCGATACAGTCCTACAGAGACTGGACGATGCTGGATTTCGGGCCAACCTACGGAAATCCTTCTTCATGCAGAAAGAAGTGGAATACCTAGGATTTCTATTAACAACAGAGGGCATCCAACCCCAGCCGAAGAAGCTGGAGGCGATGAAGCGCCTGGACGCCCCCAAGAACACCAAACAACTTAAGATGTTCCTTGGGATGGTGAATTTCTACAGGGATATGTGGAAGCGACGCTCCCACATCCTAGCCCCCCTAAACAAACTAGCAGGGAAGAAGGGCAAAATGAACTGGTACTGGGGTCCAGCAGAGCAGAAAGCTTTCATGGAGGCGAAGAGACTGCTTGCAGAAGAGGCCAATAATAATAATAATATACGTATTTAAATAACTTTAATCACCAAAGGTGAAACTAAATTACTCAGTCTGTAACCAGACTTTAACGTCGCCTCCATCATAGAGTCAGGACCCCAAGTGGTAGAACGACAAATTTTCAAAACAAACCTTGAAGATCAAGCAGGGAAAAAGACAAACAAGTCCCACAAAATAGGGACTTGAGAGAAAGTGAAATGGGAATGAAGATATTGGGATAAGATCCAGTATCAAAAGGGATGGGACAGGATGAGAAGCAGGAACAGAAAACAAAACCAAGGTACAAAGTGGAATCAACCCTGAGGTCCAGTAAGCCAGGCTCTGAGAAGAGCAGCCTCTTGTTGGTATGGCTGCACTGGTGGGTCAGGCGCTGCATACTGCTTCCTTGCAAGGTGGATGGTTGCAAGCCACTGCCGCTTGGCAGTCAGGGTGTAACCTTGTAGGACGTGGAAAGGGGTTTGTAACAGGGAGTGTGACTGGGGAAGTGCACCAGCTGCGCCAATGGCCAATTCAGAGGAGATGGAAGCATCAAGAGATTGGTGTTGTTCAGCATCAAGGGTACCCCCAGGACCATGGAGTCGTTCATTCCTATAGGTCCAAAGATCCCAGGAGGTAAGAAAGAACTGATGGATGATAGCTGTAGCCCAACGTTTGGGAGAGCGCTTGCTTCCAATGTGGGAGTAGTAGTCAGCCTGGATTTGGTACCAGCGAGGAGACCACCTACCCAGAAGCCAGTTGTGCCAGCCAATAGTCCTCTGTGCTCTGACAGCAGAGGCAATTGCAAGTGAGTAAGATGATGGATAAATGTTCTGGCCCTTCCGAACTCTGGTGAGAAGATCCACAATGGCAACAACCAATGATGGATCAGTTTGTTCAACTTCAAGCCTCTTCTGCAGGGGTCCCTTGAAAGCTGACACACTGTGCTGTACTGCCCCAGTGTCCTTGCAGGAGAGCACATGAGAAACCTTCTCGTTGTCTGCATCACACAATGGGCACCTGGAGTGATCCTGATACTGGTAGTGAAGTAGTTGGTTGCCAACACCAATGCTGCCAGAAGCAAATTTG
Source organism: Pseudo-nitzschia pungens (assembly GCA_037355855.1). Taxonomy (NCBI): domain Eukaryota; phylum Bacillariophyta; class Bacillariophyceae; order Bacillariales; family Bacillariaceae; genus Pseudo-nitzschia; species Pseudo-nitzschia pungens. The sequence goes on from CM074758.1 coordinate 6,719,768, forward strand.
ACAAACCACCTTTGCATGCCAGGAGGTAAACGCTTGAAGGCATTCAGATGGGCACACCAATGGATGGAACTCAAAACAGGTTGTGGAATGGGGATGTCATGGTGGGTCTGCCAATATTTAAGAAGAGGAGGACCGGAAATGGCAACATGCAAAGCATTTTGATCAAACCTTGAACACTTGCATCCATTGAGAGAAAAGGCCCAAGGCTCAAACACAAGTCTGGGATAGTGATGGGCAGAAGCTCTATGGACAGAGAGAAATGCCTTTGCCATGCTGTCTACCTGGTGATTGCGAAGGGCCCACCAATCAAGAAAGATTCCAGCTTGATGGCCCTGAACCCACTGAAAGTGCACAGAGATTGGCAGGGCAGAAATCATGTTTCTGATGACATAAACATAATCAAAAGACTTCTGGGAAATAACCAATGGCCATGATCCCTCAGCCTGTTTGAGAGCTGTGTCACCATCCAGAGCAATAGTGATAGAGCCAGAAGCAATATCAAAAAGACTCACCAGAGCAGTGCAGCAGGTGAGAACCCCAATGATACCTGCCAGTTCACTCCTATAGGAAGATTGATCCTCAGGGGATCCACTGACAAAATTACAGCCAGTGAGGAACAATGAAGCAGTCTTGGTGGAGGTATTGGGTGACAAAATGAAAGCAGAAGTTCCTCTGAGAAGGTCCGGATCAAATGAACCATCACATACAGCACTGGCAGTACCACTCTCAATAGCATCAACAAGGTGCTGACAGCCAGCCTGTGGTAGGGAATATTTGTGGAGAAGTACCCTTGGAGACGCACAGAGTGAATCAAAGGCATCTGCAGGGGAGTCTGGAAGAGAGTCATATGGATTGTACTCCAGAGGATCCATGTCAGGAGGTTCGGAAACAAAGGCTGAGGACCCAACAACGCGTACAACTTGTCCACAAATAACAGGGCAGACAAGTACATCAGCACAGGCTGGTTTGTCAGGAATGAGTTCAGAAGTGACCCTGTATCTGCCCCTGCCTTGGGAGGTGCTCACAATCCAGCCAGTAGAGACTGCTTGCAGAAGAGGCCAAACTTGCATTCCCAGACTTTACAAAACCATTTCATCTCTACTCAGACGCCAGCGACAGGCAACTGGGAGCAACCGTATGCCAAGATGGCAAGCCCCTTGGTTTCTACACCCGGAAGCTGAACTTGGCGCAGCTCAACTACACTGTTGGAGAGAAGGAACTCCTGGGCATAGTAGAAGGCCTAAAAGCATTCGAAGGAATCCTACGAGGACAAGATGTGATTATTCACACAGACCACCTTAACCTGCTCTATCAACAGATGCCCACCCAAAGGATGGTCCGGTGGAGACTCCTCATGGAGGAGTTCCACCCAGTAGTCAAGCACGTTGCTGGCAAGGACAACGATGCAGCAGACGCGCTGTCTCGTCTGGACATCACAGATGACCCAGCAGACACCGTGGAATGGCTACCACCAAATAAGCCCCTCACCTACGCGGATGAGGAAGAGCACCTCCGGCAACTCCTATTCCCACTTGGAGAAGAAGCGCCGGAAGAATTCCAGGGCAATAGTGCATTCCCACTTGCCCCGGACATGATTCAGTTCTACCAGCAAAAGGACACGGGAATCGTGAGTGCTCTGGAAAAAGACAATCGACTGACCACCAAAATGGTGGAAGGTTACAGTCTAATCCACAAAGAAGGAAAGATCCTGATCCCGGACAAACTCAAGGATAGGGTTATGGAATGGTACCACAGCATGTTGGTCCATCCCGGAGAAAAGAGAATGGAACAGAGCATACGCTCAGTGTTCACCTGGAAAGGCCTACGGAAGGACGTTCAGGACCTCTGCAAACACTGCCACACGTGTCAGATGTTCAAAAAGAGTGGCCGGAAGAAGTATGGATTACTACCGGAGAAAGCAGTTGAAGTCACCAAATGGCAGAGGGTCAATATAGATCTCTGGGGACCTGCAACTGTCCACAATAAAAATGGTAAAGATTACCACATCCATGTTCTCACCATGGTGGACCCAGTAACCGGATGGTTCGAGCTGGCTCACCTGAAGGACTCTCCAAATGCAGCAGAAACTCAACGATTGTTGGACAGTATCTGGCTAGCAATATATCCGCGCCCAAAGGAAATTGGCTTTGACGGCGGGAGTGAGTTCAAAGCAGAGTTCCAAGAGCTCTGCGACAACATGGGGATGAAAAGAAAGCCCAGTGGCGCCTGGAACCCACAATCCAATTCAGTGTTGGAGAGAATCCACCAGGTTCTGAAGGACTGCCTATTGTCCTTTAACCTGGAACAAAGGGACCTCCACGAGAGGGACCCTTTTGAGGAATTCACCACCAAGGCAGCATATGCCATCCGGAGTGCCATCCACACCACCCTGGGGTACTCCCCAGCATAATTGGTGTTTGGAAGAGACATGTTCATGCCTGTAAATTTCCCAGTGGATTGGGAAGCAATCCAGGCAAGGAAACAAAAGAGTATCCACAAGAGCAACATCAGGGAGAACCGGAAGAGGATCCCCCCCCATATCTATAAGGAAGGAGACTATGTCACCCTGGAAAGGAAGGGCATTATTCCAAAACTATCCTTCCCCCGGCAAGGACCTTATAAGGTGCTCAAGGCCCATGACAACGGAACTGTAACTATTGAAACTGCTCCCTTTGTAACCAACCGGGTTAATATCAGGAGAGTCCATCCCTATTATTGCAGGGATCCCATTAAACCGTAACAGTACCATGGAGGAGTATGCCGTACACCAAAATACAGTCACGAGTACACACGGGACTGGATTAAGGATAAGGATAAAAACAATCGGCGAGCCGATAGAATCGCCGATCTGGAGAGCTCTTAAAACTGTAGCAAATAGACTAACCAATAGGGCTCACAATTTGCATATCACTACTATTCTAATCACTAGTAGACCCGGGGTATGGCAGTTGTTCCTGACCCAGCATGACAAATTCCTCCATTCAGTTTTAGAAAAGAGAATGTAGGCGCATTCAGCAAGCGAATGGTGTTGTAATCAAATTCATTGGTTTCAAACTTCCCTGTTTTGCAGTTGTATGAATGTCTTTGCTTTACTTCATGAATCATTCTGAACAACTGCCCATACTCAGGTTTGTATGATGTTTTCCCTGAGTCCAATTGTTTTAGCCTCAAAAAGAATTCATCTGGGGGCTGTGCCCATGACATCTCTGGATAGGATAACATCCCATCTCGAATCAAATCAATAGCTTTGTCATAGCAAACTTCATTTTCAATTTCTTTCTGAGGAAGGTAAACTTTAGTGGTAGCTTGTCCTGGCGACAACATCATACCGAATTGCTTTTTATTTGAACCAAGAATATCAAGATGAACTGTTTGGCATGTGTTTTGAGTAGTAATGATTAAACTTGGCGTTGCAAAATTCCAGTTTTCCACATCGTTTGAATTCAGTGCAACCTCTCTTGTAATTTTTTGAACAAAGTCCAAGAATTCGCTCATTTTTGCTGGGGTAATTGATGTTTCTCTTGTGAAAGCTTTCCATGTTTTATCTGACTTCATTTGTTTTTTGTCGAAGCTCATTTTCAATTCATATTGATAGCTCTGAATTGTCATTGCATTTGAATTGTCGGAAACTGATTTCTTCTCTATCCACGTCTTGAGATTTTCCCAATTGCATATGATTTTGGATTGCAGATTTTCCACAAATTGAAGAGGTTTTCCAAACAGCTCAGTATTTTCTTGATTCGGAATATAGAAGACACATTGTTCATTGCTTCCCAAGTCCAATTTAGAGAATCCACTGTGAACAGATGAATTAAATTTTGTTTCGCCAAAATTTGTGCACTGCAGCTGCCACCTGTTTGTGAATCCTTTTTCCAACACAACATTGTGACTTTTTCCATTATTTTGAAAGCTCGTAAGCTTCTTCTCTGGAGATTTGTCATATTCTGCTTGACATTTTTCCATATGTTTACAGTGCTTGAGATGGGTTGTCATTTTATTGTAACATGCTCGGTGTCCACAAATACAAAGCAAAGAAGCATGATTCAAGTTCATTTTCAAATGAAGATTTTTTTTTTAATCGAATATTCTGGAATTGTAAATGGATCTGACTCGTTTTCAATTGTTTCACGTCTGAAAACTGTTTTGCGACCCATCGCGACCAATCGCGACCGGATCGCGACTTGTCTAAAAAAAACACGACCCCAATTTTTTATTTCACAACCTTTTTTCCATTATTCTCAACTTTTTTCCATTATTCTCAACCATATTTCTCCCTTTTCTCAACTCCCCCAACGGTCCGAGACAAATGTTCAGATCTAGACCCTGATATTCAGTCCCTCGTCACATTTTCATTCCATTTTACACATTTGACACATTAGACTCAACACAACAAATAATTTTTAATCCAATTTACTTCAATTACACAAAAGTGTTACTTGTAGTACATCGTGCACCTTTCTAAACCTTTTTTTTCAGTGGTGTCACATCACATACGGTACCCCAGCTAAGAATCGCATCACAAAAACACACACCACCATGCCAAAAGCTTCCTCTGACCCAAGGCGCTTTGCCAATGATCCCAGAATACCCAAGACATTCCATTGTCGCAACTGCATTGCCTCCGGAAAAAGAAGAAAATCACAGCAATTCTTCAAGGGATACAAACAAGAATCGAGCCACTTTCACACCTACCGATACGTATCTCAAGGCCTCTCCAGGCATCTCTATTCCAACAGCGATTGCCAAACTTATTATCGTGCGAACAATCTTATGGATTTTATTTCTTCTGTGAAACAAGAAGTCACCCTCCCTTTGGTCCGACACACACCATCACAGTATGGACTGACAATGACACAGAATGGACCACAAATCCCCCCCTCCCTTGGCCCAAATGACACCGCCGCAACAACTTCTATCCATACCTCACTCAATCCTCAAGTGATCGCCAATGTATTCATCCCACCCATGGACAGACAGGCAATCGAATCGCATATGGCTGAAAATGAGGAACAAATGAATGCAATCGATTCCGATGTTGATGCCTTGGACCATTTTGATGCCACCAGTTCCGACACCAAAATATCTGATTCCGAAATCATGAAAAGCACCACCATTTCCATAAACGAAAGAGAGGAAACATTCCGGAATCGCACTTTGTTCCCACCCCGTCCGGAACTTATTGCCGAAATCAACCTCCTTAATATCATAACACAACACAAGCTACCTCTATCCACTTATCAAACCATTTTCAATTGGGCAAAAGACAGCAACAATCTTCCCAGTTTCGATTTCAATGTTACACCAACAAGAAAATGTGATGCCATTTTTCAAGAAATAAAAAAAAATCTTGGCATATCGTCTGAACCAAAATTTGAGCCCAAAATTGTAAATTGGCTTCCCGACAACAAACCTGCTCAAATATATGTCCGTCCTTTTCTGGATGCTTTGTATTCCCTTCTGTCGAACCCAGATTTAATGTTGGAAGAAAATTTGTCATTCCCCAACAGCAATACCCCCTTGTCACCAGAGCATTTCCCGGTTCGAACTGATTCTTGTCCCATCACCGAGTTGCACCACAGATCATGGTGGTCAGATTCCTGGAGATCCCTCTGCATAGGAAAATTCTGAAATCCTTGTTCCCATCATTTTTTACATGGATGGAATTAGCTTGGATGCCCACGGACGGCTTTCACTGACTCCACTCAACATGACCTTAGGCATATTCAACATCGAAACAAGGAAAAGGCCGGAAGCATGGACAACAATCTATTTTCATCCCGACTCAGATTTGGAGAGCATTCACCATTCAAGAAAACCATCCTCGAAAGAATCAATCCAAAACCTGCACAATGCCCTAGAAGTGGCTCTCCGCTCTTTCAAAGAAGCATGTGAGTCCACCCATGAAGGCATCCAATGGGATTTTCTCCCATATGCCGGCCAATTGTGGCAAGTCAAAATGAAATTTGCAATAGCCTATGTCATCGGTGACACAGAACTGCATGACAAATTATGTGGCAAATATGGATCACGGTCGCAGGGTGTACAAAAGCTTTGCCGCCACTGCAACTGTTCCACCAAAGACATAAACAGACCATCAGCACAACAAACAGCCTCTCTTTGGGTCCCATCAGATTTTCATACATTTCCAGACCCAAATGCCACTAGCCCCCAGGATTATTTCACCGATATTTCTCACCACCAATAATAATAATAATAATATACGTATTTAAATAACTTTAATCACCAAAGGTGAAACTAAATTACTCAGTCTGTAACCAGACTTTAACGTCGCCTCCATCATAGAGTCAGGACCCCAAGTGGTAGAACGACAAATTTTCAAAACAAACCTTGAACATCAAGCAGGGAAAAAGACAAACAAGTCCCACAAAATAGGGACTTGAGAGAAAGTGAAATGGGAATGAAGATATTGGGATAAGATCCAGTATCAAAAGGGATGGGACAGGATAAGACGCAGGATCAGAAGACAAAACCAAGGTACAAAGTGTAATCAACCCTGAGGTCCAGTAAGCCAGGCTCTGAGAAGAGCAGCCTCTTGTTGGTATGGCTGCACTGGTGGGACAGGCGCTGCATACTGCTTCCTTGCAAGGTGGATGGTTGCAAGCCACTGCCGCTTGGCAGTCAGGGTGTAACCTTGTAGGACGTGGAAAGGGGTTTGTAACAGGGAGTGTGACTGGGGAAGTGCACCAGCTGCACCAATTGCCAATTCAGAGGAGATGGAAGCATCAAGAGATTGGTGTTGTTCAGCATCAAGGGTACCCCCAGGACCATGGAGTCGTTCATTCCTATAGGTCCAAAGATCCCAGGAGGTAAGAAAGAACTGATGGATGATAGCTGTAGCCCAACGTTTGGGAGAGCGCTTGCTTCCAATGTGGGAGTAGTAGTCAGCCTGGATTTGGTACCAGCGAGGAGACCACCTACCCAGAAGCCAGTTGTGCCAGCCAATAGTCCTCTGTGCTCTGACAGCAGAAGCAATTGCAAGTGAGTAGGATGATGGATAAATTCTCTGGCCCTTCCAAACTCTGGTGAGAAGATCCACAATGGCAGCCACCAATGATGGATCAGTTTGTTCAACTTCAAGCCTCTTCTGCAGGGGTCCCTTGAAAGCTGACACACTGTGCTGTACTGCCCCAGTGTCCTTGCAGGAGAGCACATGAGAAACCTTCTTGTTGTCTGCATCACACAATGGGCACCTGGAGTGATCCTGATACTGGTAGTGAAGTAGTTGGTTGCCAACACCAATGCATCCAGAAGCAAACTTGACAAACCACCTTTGCATGCCAGGAGGTAAACGCTTGAAGGCATTCAGATGGGCACACCAATGGATGGAACTCAAAACAGGTTGTGGAATGGGAATGTCATGGTGGGTCTGCCAATATTGAAGAAGAGGAGGACCAGAAATGGCAACATGCAAAGCATTTTGATCAAACCTTGAGCACTTGCTTCCATTGAGAGAAAAAGCCCAGGGCTCAAACACAAGTCTGGGATAGTGATGGGCAGAAGCTCTATGGACAGAGAGAAATGCCTTTGCCATGCTGTCTACCTGGTGATTGCGAAGGGCCCACCAATCAAGAAAGATTCCAGCTTGATGGCCCTGAACCCACTGAAAGTGCACAGAGATTGGCAGGGCAGAAATCATGTTTCTGATGACATAAACATAATCAAAAGACTTCTGGGAAATAACCAATGGCCATGATCCCTCAGCCTGTTTGAGAGCTGTGTCACCATCCAGAGCAATAGTGATAGAGCCAGAAGCAATATCAAAAAGACTCACCAGAGCAGTGCAGCAGGTGAGAACCCCAATGATTCCTGCCAGTTCACTCCTGTAGGAAGATTGATCCTCAGGGGATCCACTGACAAAATTACAGCCAGTGAGGAACAATGAAGCTGACTTGGTGGAGGTATTGGGGGACAAAATGAAAGCAGAAGTTCCTCTGAGAAGGTCCGGATCAAATGAACCATCACATACAGCACTGGCGGTACCACTCTCAATAGCATCAACAATGGGCTGACAGCCAGCCTGTGGTAGGGAATATTTGTGGAGAAGTACCCTTGGAGACGCACAGAGTGAATCAAAGGCATCTACTGGGGAGTCTGGAAGAGAATCATATGGATTGTACTCCAGAGGATCCATGTCAGGAGGTTCGGAAACAAAGGCTGAGGACCCAACAACGCGTACAACGTGGCCACAAATAACAGGGCAGACAAGTACATCAGCACAGGCTGGTTTGTCAGGAATGAGTTCAGAAGTGACCCTGTATCTGCCCCTGCCCTGGGAGGTGCTCACAATCCAGCCAGTAGAAGTTTTGAAGAATATTCTGTTGGTGGATGGAGACAAAAACCAAGGCCAAAGAGAAGCTGTCTGGGGAGAGAGCCAATGCCCAAGATGAAAAGAAGGAGCCAGTGCCCTGGCTGCAGGGGGTGGACAGGGGGGAAGAAAACAGGTCTGAAGAGCCTTAGTCCATAAGCGCTGTGCTGCTGGAGGCCAGGATGGAGGACATCTGGGCCAGTCAAGATGATCCCTCAAGTGATTGGAGGATGTCAGCTGGAAGGCCATGGGAGAGATTCTTTTCCCATCTGGAGTACAAATGTCAGCAAGGGAAATAGCCTTGAGGGACATGCGCATGTGATTCAAGAGGGACAAGTCAGCACCTCTGAAGCCAGAGTTGACAAAGGCTTGCATGAGATAACAGTCATTGGAACGTAACAGTGGTAGGTCTGGGAAGTCTTCAAACAAGCTCACAGGGTGAACAGAGAAAAACTTCCACACATGTTTGTACCAGCAGGGAGTGACGTATGAAGCAAAGGGATGATAGGGTGTGACACCAAGATGGAGAGGAATGCCAAGTTCGAGCCTGAGAGACTCAGCAGTGAGCCTGAGAATCCTTCCAGTTTGTGAGGACCTGACAGATTCCTGAAAGAGGGTGGCAATATGACTGAACTCTTGGAGGAGGTATGGATGGATGAATCCAAAACCTTGATAGAGGGAAGGACCATAGAACACATGTCTGGGAAATGTCCGTGACATCCCTGCTTTATTCAGCACAGGAACAAGAGCTGGGTGAATTATCTTAGTCCAAGTGGCCTCATCAAGTTGCGTGACAGGCATGGGGTATTCAACAGACTTCATGAAAGAATACTTGAAGGTGTAGAGGGATGCGCGCTTCTCACACTTGGAAGCCTTGAGCTGAGAGCCAAAAGACTGAGACTGTGACGTCATGTGAGCAATCTGTGCTTCCTCATTGCCATCCATGGAGATAAAAACCCCAAGGGTCTTGTCAGCATGGTCAACTTCAAAACGATCCAGGGTAGCTCGATTGCCATTCTTGTCAGCAACAGAGAAGTCACCAGGCATGTCAGCAATGGAGCGATAATCCCAGCCGGATCCATTCCATTTGAAATCAATCAAATAACAGAAGGATTTGGCAGGTTCAATAGCACCACCAGTGGCAATAATCCCACCAGCCCACCGGTCAAGAGCTTCCTGAAAGTCAACAGCTAATTCCTCACCAGATGTGGAGGAATCAGGGCCAGCACAAAACAAATCTGTGTCATCCACAAAGGCAAAACCCACAAGAGAAACCAGTTGCAGTGACAATGAAGTGAGAAGATGGACACCATGCCCAGCCTGTTGCATCATTCGGAAGACAATTGTTGACACCAAAGCCCAAAGAGTTGGACCAATACCATTGCCTTGGCCACAACCACTGAGAGGAACAGGTTCATCACCATACACAGGACCTGACCGACCAAAACTAGTTTTGATGTGGTGCTTGGCCTGTTGCAGAGTAGACAAAAGAACCTCACACACATGTGCAGGAACCCCAAAGCTCTGGAGAGTGAGACCTGCAATCGGATGAGAGATCCGATCATAGCAGCCCTTGGCATCATTCATAGCAACAGCACCGGATCTGCGCTTCTGCCGCAACACATCACATATGAGCTTCTTGTTCAGGCAGGTGTTGATTGCCTTGTGGTGTTTCCTGCTTCCATGTTGATCAACAGCCACGGCATTGGCACGTTCAGCATGGGCAAGAATTCGTCTGCCAATCATCTTGTTGTTGATTTGGAACTCAGGAGACATCAACTGGATGAGTCTCATCTTATCCACTCTATATTCACCAGGTTTCTTGAAGATCTCAACATCAGTGATGACCTGCCAAGCAGAAGGAGAGAAGCCAACAATCAAAGGGACGGATCTCAGGAGAGTGTCAAACTTGTTCAGCTGGGGATCCAGGGCAAATGCCTTGTGGTGGGCAAAACTCAAACAAGAAGGTTCACTTGCTGTGCGTTCCCTCTGGCGTTTCCAGGCAGCAGCATTGTCAGCTGGACACACTGAATAGTCAAAGGGGGGCAAACTCAGAATAGTGTCAGGGACTTTGAGACAGGAAAGAAATTCAGAAAGGTATTTGTCAGTGGCAGGAGGAGGAATGTATGTGCCATCAAGGACTTGGGGAGCAGCATGGGCAGTGCCTAGGTAGCCAAAATCCTCAATGAAGGAGGGAGTCATGGAAGGAGTGCCAAGACACTGCTGTTGACGCCGGACATTGGATTCAGCCATAGCTGGAACCATAGTAGACTGAGACTCCAAGACCTGTTCAACACCATCATGGCCAACTGCAATAGCGCGCAAGACTGCTGACTTGTTGACACGTCCCCGAATAGACCGAGCAACAAGGCCAAGCTCTCGTTGAAGCCGTTCCCTGCGCATCCTGGCACGGATCTGGGAAGCACTCTGGTTGTGAGGCTTGCCTTCAGCAAGAAGTGCATCCACCAGGCCTTGATTGAAGGAGTCTCTCCATGAGGGGGCCAATTTCTTCACTGCCCGGTATTGCTTGTAAGCTTGTTTCAGATGGAGGAGAGCACTGGAAAGGTCACTGTGTTCTCCTTTGTAGAGAGAAAGCTTGCAGGCCAACCTTTTCAAAACAGTATGACTGGTGGACACACCCTGTCTCAACTTAACAACACGCCGCCAAAAGTCAATGGTATCACGATAGACTTGCAGCTTTGGTGACCATGGAACCAAACCAGCTCTAGTGTGGCAGAGGTTTTGTTCAACAGAGAGCCTGAGAGAGGTAGAGGTTTCATGGAGTACTTCATATGTGGTGATGAGATCAGTGCGCACAGAAATATCCCCAGACTGAAACTGAGCCAGTAGGTGCTCCAGCTTAGCTTGGAGAGAAAACACTCCAGCCTTGAGAAAGCTGTGCCTCACTCGCTTGAAATACCGTTGTCGCAGATGAGGGTGGGAGGACTGGAGTTTGGAATGAGAGAATCTCACAGGAGGTGGAATACGTTTGCCCATGAGGCTGCAATTACAAACCTCAATCCAAAGCAGTCTATGGTCAGATTCCATACCATGGGCACCACCAAAGGGACAATACCCAGCCCTGAGAACATCAACATTCTCAGAGACCCAAATGGCATCAATTGGTGTTCTGGTAGTGTTTCTGTTGTGAGTGGCAGGAGGAGAAGACGTACTATGAAGTGTAAGAATGGCCTCTCTGAAACCAAGAGCCTTGAGCTCAAAAGACAAGCCATCAGTCCGAACATCAGCATTCTGGTCAATCCCAACAATGACTTGATCACCTGCGCCCAGACAGACTTGAAGGGCAGCAGTTAGATCCCTGTGAAAAAGAATGCATGGATTGGGACTGAAATGATTTTCAGCTGCTTGAAAGTAGCGGTACTGTTGATTCCAGACTGAGCCCAGATCCCTATCATTTTCAACGGGGCAGTAGGCAGAAAACATGGTGACAGTGTAGCCATCCCTGCCCTGAAACTTGACAAAGGACCATCTGCCAAGACCAGATGGATCAGCTCCATGTGCAACCTTGTGGGAGCTGAACAGCTGGTCAATGGAAAAACCTGTGCTGCCAGGCTGAAGCCAAGAGCAGGCAGAAGCTTCATGCTTGTTGTTAGCAAGATAGGAAAAACTTGAGGGACTGACATTCTTCATGCGCCGATTGAAAAGATCACAGGGCAGGAGTTTGGATTCATTCAAACAATGTTCAGCAAAAAGAGCCACACTGGCATTGCTCTTGACAAATTGACGGGCGTTGTGCTTGGACATGGACATAAAGGCAGCTCTGCGCTGTGGTCCAATGTTTTGGAAAGTGATGATGGTGGAGTTATAGGATGGAGCTTGAGGGAAGGAATGACCAAAACTGTCAGAATCCTTAGCAGCAAGAGAGTCTCCATGAAGAGTTAATTGGACAAAGTGAGAGACAGGGGAAGAGGCGGAGGGGGAAAAGGGAGAAACAGGAGAAGCATTGATGGGATTTGGATTGGAAGGCATCCCATCACACCTCATACCAGAAGAGCTAACCATGATCAGAAGGAAACCGAGTCTGTCGCACGGAAGGAAGAGTTGCCGGAGCTGATTTGGTGGAGACATTGGCATGGCTCAAATCACTGACACTAGCATCATGACTGGAAGAGAATGCAATTGCAGCAACTCCAAGCCTCAATGCAGAGGCTGCATCTTCCCCACCACCGGCAGCAGGAACTGCAGTTGAGGACTCAGGAGAGGCCACAGGGGGGTCACCAGCCATGGCATCATGGGGAGGGTCAGGAACTGCAGGGGGAACTTCAGGAGAGATACCAGGGGAGGCATCAGCCTTGGCCACATGGGTAGGATCACCGCCAGGAGGAACAGCACCTGCAGGCGCTGAGGCCTGGACAGCAGTAAGATTGGAAGTGCCAGTCGCTAAAGTATCCATGGATTGAGAATCATCAAAGCCTCCACCACCACTGTCAGCACGGGCTTGGAGGTTAAAGTGCAAATCCAGATCAAAAGTGAGATCAGGAGCAAGGTCAACTGACAAGTCATCATCAACAAGTTCCCAATCTCGTGCATCCCCATCACCAAAAAAGGGAAGAGAGTTATCCTGCATTGGATCTGCAGCAGGTGCAGTTTCCACAACACAATTGACTGCATCATCCCAATGGTAAGCTTCCATTTCAGTCAAGCACTCAGAAGAGAACCATTGTCTAACACAAGAACCATACTGAGCTTCCAGAAAAATAGGCAGGAAAGACAACATGGCCATTGCTTCAGCCTTGGTAGTGATGTTGTACAAAGCAAGGATCTCGCCTCGGTATGAACTGGTATCGACAGAAAGAAAAAGAGGCCATGACCAATTGTCACGGGTTCTGATGCCCAGAAGCACACTGCGCAGTGTCTTCAAACCCAGCCCTTGGCCCAAGTCAACTGGAAGATCAAGATCAACTACCCCCAGAACAGGAGCAGTTTCATGGCTCTCAATAAATTTGGCTTGGCGGTGCTTAGCCTGGCGAACAGTCTTGAGCTTGGAGGGGGGAAGAGGTCTGTCAGAAGGATTGGTAGCTGTCTCAATAAACTTGTAGAATTTACCATCAGGTAAAGAGGCAATGTCTGAAGGTTTGCAACGGTTGAACTGGGCTTTGAGGAGCTTAACAGTTTGGGCGCGCTTTGTTGCATCACATAAAACATGAGCAGCCAGAACCGGATTGGGATCAGGAGTTCTGGAGTTGTCAAGGCTGATATTCTTCCTGATAACAGCAATAGGACATGCCTGAAACCTGGGATGAGTCTGAAGCAATTCGTTGTAGTGGTCGAGATCAAAACTCTGCATGTAAGATCCAAGGAGAAAGCCACAGGTGACAATAACTGGGGCCTGTATGTGGTCATATTTCAGGTCCATGTCACGGTCTCTGAGCCTCTGGAGCAATTGTGCTGAAAAGAGTTTCTCCAGGGAAGCACTGTGTCCCAAAAAGAAGCGTAGATGAGGAGCGGTTCTACTGCGAAGCCAGAGCTGAGCAACATACAATTCCAAGGTCTTCCTGTCAGGAAGTGTCGTCCAAAACTTGGTAACAGGCTTGGCCTTGGGGTTGAGCCTGGCTCTGGAGGGAAAAACATACAACACCAGGTGCTTGTCAACAGTCCATAGAAGATCCAAAGCTTCCTTGAGAGACTTGAGCAGCTCATCATACAGTTCCCCAGGGTGTTGTGACATCAACCTTGGAAGGGACAGAGTGACATAAGAACTATGAGAACACTTGGTGCCAGCAGTGACATCCACTGGAGCTCTAGAATCACTGGAGCAAACCCCTCGACGTTGGAGGAAATGCCCAGCAGAAGAGGACAAGACAGTAGCATCACCACCACCAGGAAGAAAGGACACTGATTTGGAAGTGGAAGATTTGGAAGTGGAAGCATCATCAGCCACTGGTGGCGCAGGTGTAGGAGGGCGCTTCTTGAAATGCCAGTGAGAGCCAAGCACCTGATTGGCTGCCCACCATACTTTGCCTTCAGTGCTAGGCAAAAGGTTGCCCTCACAATACAGGTCATCAAAACACTCAGGAGACATCTTGACCAAACCAATAAGACATTTCTTCAGGGCCTGGCCAGATGGTTGCTTGGTCCAGGCTGGGGCAGAGCCTTGAAAGCAAGCAGAGGCAATAGAAGCCAAGGAAGCTACAGAGGCATTGCGCCAGTCTGGAGAGTCCGGAAAAACCTGAGCATAAACAGGAGGGATGGCATTCCGGCAAAGATCATGGATGGATTTTTTGTCTTTACCCTCCTTCTTGCTGAAAAAGTGTGTAGGGCTTGGACACCCAGCCCATAACCGGTTACCAGTTGGAGATTTTCGAAAGGCATGAATTGCAGATGGGATAGGAGACTTGCCAGAACAGGGACCCTTACCATAAAAACACCAGAAGAAGGAAGCGGAATGAGCCCTGTTGGCAGCCGCCAGAGCCTCCTGGCGTTGGGATTGGCGTGCTTGCTGCTGAGAGGGATCAGACGTCTGGGCAGAGGAAAAGGCAAGAGTAGATTGCTTAAGGATAGATGAAGCAGGGAACTTGCCTGAGGTCCCAGAGCCCTTTGGCAGCTGGGAGCCTGCCGGGTTGGATCCTGGCTGCTGGGAGACTGGGGGCCGGGGGCCAGACTGCTGGGAGCCCTGCTGCTGGGAGCCCTGCTGCTGGGAGCCCTGCTTCTGGGAGCCTGAGGACTGGGAGCCTGAGGACTGGGAGCTTTTCAGCTTGGGGTCTGACAGCAGAGTACCTGACGACTGAGAGCCTGACAGAGTACCTGACGGCGGAGGACCTGACTCCTGGGAGCCTAGCTGAGAGGCTGTTGACAGAGAAGAAGTTTGCAAGGAATCCCCTGGTGCAGAGTCCCCTGGTGCGGATTCCTCTGGTGCAGATTCAGTGCCAAGCATCTCAACATCAGAAAGCACACCTGCAGATGAGGACACAGAAGAAGATGAAGACATATCATCAACAGAAGACCCATGCATAGAGGATGAAGAGGCTGATGAGGCAGAGGAAGAGGATGATCTGGTATCAAGAGTAGGAGAGGGAGTAGTAAGAGCAGAGGTGACACTAGAATGTCTTGGAGGGGTCTTTTGCACAAATGGGCGCTTGTTAGACCAAGTCCCAGAGGCAGACCTAGCAGAAGAAGGAGGCGTGGAAGATCTTTTCTTCCGGGAAGCTGCTTGGGAGGTGGGCCACCCCTTAGTGGGAGGGGGAGGCATTGTACCAGAAGTGGAGCACTGAGGGCAGATGACAAATGCCGGGGCAGGAGAAGCACCGGTGGAGGGCAAATCAACAGCAGAAAACCTCTAGTGGAGTGCAGGATCACCAACTGAAATGCCGCGCTTGAAAGGAGAAGCACCGGTTGAGGGCAAAGGCCGGGGCAGGAGAAGCACCTGTTGAGAGCAAAGCAACAGCAGAAAACCTCCAGTGGAGTGCAGGAGCACCAACTGAAACGCCACGCTTGAAAGGAGAAGCACCGGTTGAGGGCAAAGGCCGGGGCAGGAGAAGCACCGGTTGAGAGCAAAGCAACAAATGAAAAGCAAGCAATTGGGTGTTGGACCAACAGCAGACACGCCTCTTGGATGTGCAAGTGCCCGGTGATGACAAAGGCCGGAGCAGGTGAAGCACCGGTTGAGGGCAAAGGCCGGGGCAGGAGAAGCACCGGTGGAGGGCAATCAACAGCAGAAAACCTCCAGTGGAGTGCAGGAGCACCAACGGAAACGCCTCGCTTGAATGGAGAAGTACCCGGTGTTGACAAAGGCCGGGGCAGGAGAAGCACCGGTTGAAGACAAAGGCCGGGGCAGGAGAAGCACCGGGTGAGGGCAAAGGCCGGGACAGGAGAAGCACCGGTTGGGAGCAAAGCAACAAATGCAAAGCAAGCAATTGGGTGTTGGACCAACAGCAGACACGCCTCTTGGATGTGCAAGTGCCAGGTGATGACAAAGGCCGGAGCAGGTGAAGCACCGGTTGAGGGCAAAGGCCGGGGCAGGAGAAGCACCGGTGGAGGACAAATCAACAGCAGAAAACCTCCGGTGGAGCGCAGGATCACCAACTGAAACGCCGCGCTTGAATGGAGAAGTGACCGGTGCTGACAATGGCCGGGGCAGAAGAAGCACCGGTTGATGACAAAGGCCGGGGCAGGAGAAGCACCGGGTGAGGGCAAACAACAGCTGAAAAGCAAGCAATTGGGTGCTGGACCGACAGCAGACACGCCTCTTGGATGTGCAAGTGCCAGGTGATGAAAAGGGCCGGGGCAGGAGAAGCACCGGTTGAGGGCAAAGGCCGGGGCAGGAGAAGCACCAATGGAGGGCGAATCAACAGCTGAAAAGCAACCTGTTGGGTGCTGGAGCAACAGCAGACACTGCTCTGGGATATAAAAGTGCCAGGTGATGACAAAGGCCAGGGCAGGAGAAGCACCGGTTGAGGGCAAAGCAACAGCTGAAAAGCAACCTGTTAGATGCTGGGGCAACAGAAGACACGCCGCTTGGAAAAGGTGTCGGGTGATGACAAAGGCCGGGGCAGGAGAGGCACCGGTTGAGAGCAAAGACCGGGGCAGGAGAAGCACCGGTTGAGGGCAATTCAACAGTAGAAAACCTCGAGTGGAGTGCAGAAGCAACAACAGACACGCCACCTGGGTGCAGAAATGCCTGATGATGACAAATGCCGGGGCAGTAGAAGCACCAGTTGAGTGATTGGTTGTATGCTGGGAAACAGGGTACAGCAGCAACAACAGGTCCAGTGTTGGTCTGAACAAGGAAAAACTCCAGGGGAACCAAAAGAAAAGACTGGAGCACTACCAGAAGAGTCTCGTTCGAAACCCACAGAGGTGCTCTGGAGTTACAGAATTTAGAAACTCCAGTAGACCACTGCAAATCGTGTAGAAACTGCAGCAAATTGGCGTGTAGACTTATAGGGACCAAAAGGGAACAGGGCAGCTGCTTGCGTAGAAACCAGGGGCTTTAGTAGGAATACTTGGGAACCGGGGGATATCAATGGCAGGGCACACTTAAAAGGCTCAGGAGGGAACTTGAAGTTCAAACTCGCAAGTACTTATAAGTGGAAACAGTATCCAGGGGCAATTGGCTTGAAAACAGGGACCTTGAGCGAGACACTTAGGGACCAGGGAAGCAGTGGAAACAGTATCCGGGGGCAATTGGCTTGAAAACAAATACCTTGAGCGAGACACTTAGGGACCAGGGAAGCTGCTTGCTTGAAAACAGGGGCTTTAGTAGAAACACCTAGGGACCAGAGGGAGGCTTGTATCTTGAAAACAGTGTCGAACTTGAAGTTCAAGTTGGGGTTGCTTAAGAGCGAAAACACTTAGGGATCAGGGAACTTGCGAACACTTAGGGACCAGGGGAATTGTAGTCTTGAAAACAAGGGGCTGTAGTAGCTGTAGTCTTGGAAACAAGAGTGCAATAAGTATAAGGTACTTAGGGATCGGTTGGTCTTGGCTTGAAAACAGGTGTAGTAGGGGGAGCCTTAAGCGAGAACACTTATGGACTGGGGGGCTTGACTAGGAAACAGGGTAGCTCTTAAATGATAGGCACTTAGAAGAGCAGGTGGGCTATTGGCTTGAGAATAAAGGGGAACTGGAAGATATGCTCGCGCGAACTTGCAGATACTTAGGGATCAGCAAGTAGGAACCTTCTAGAAGGGGGGTGTATATGTGTTCAATCTTGATGAATGTAGAACGTTAAGTAGGTTCGACCTTGAAGAATGTAGAACGTTAAGTGGGTATCACTTAAGGGGCTTGGAAGACTGTATAGCGTTAAATAAAAATATGGCTTGAAAACAGATCAAAAAACAAACCGAGCTCGGAGACAAAGCGGAACTGAAGCAGAGCTGCTGTAGAATTAGTACTGCAATTGCTGTAGAAAATTATGTGTCGTGTTTTCGTGCTGCTTGTTGCTGTTGTTGCCGATCGACCGACCGACAGGAAACAAGCAACCAAAGCAACCAAAGGGAGCAAGGAGCAGGCAAACAAACAGCAGAATCAGACAGGGGAGGTCTCTGTTGATAGGTGTAGTGCTTGGTTTTGTTGTAGGAGCTTTAGAAGTGAGTGAGATATCAAAGGGGAAAGTTGTGTAGAAATCTACGTGTTTTAAGTACTGGAACATCGGAACGTCGGACAAAATCGCGCGTCGCAAAATTGTGATATTTCTCACCACCAAATCAGAAATGCACTCCACAGTCTCAACTTTGGTACCAATGTAAACAACATCCACCTAGCCACTCCCGGTGAATGCCTCCACATGCACCAGCTGGGGTGTGCCAAACGAGAGGTAGAATCCCTGGAGCAGCTGATGAAGGGTTCAACACCATGCCCGTATGCAGATCGTCTAAAGACCGGTGTTTCCACAGTACTACGGAATTCCTATCAGCTGTCCCCCCTCCGGTTTTAAGAAGAAAAAAAAGCTTTTTTACGTCGATTTGACGTAAACTTCGAAAATTCTCTAGTACTCAATTTGAACGTAATTTAGTGTAGGCTGCAGTCTTCTTCTTTTTTGACACCATCACACCACTGTGACGGGCTAGCGTAGCTAGCAGTCACGATTAAAATAATTAACCGAATCCCACAGGTAAGCCACCTGGCGCGACATACTGACCGGTGTTTGAATTGAATTCAAACTGTAAGCCGGACAGTTGAGCAATGCATGTGTGCCGGTATTCAAATAATAGCCAGGCACGCTCGTGCTTATTCAAACGTTCACACGAAAACTAGAACACTCTCTTAAGAGTTAACGATTAGTCACAATTTTCATACCACTCCGAAATTTCTACTCTAGACCGTAACACAGTAATTACTGTTTGTGCTTTACAGTAGAAAACAGTAGAATTCAGTACTGAAACCAAAACAAACGAACAAACATACCTTATCCTCAACAAAAGGAGCAACCTTTGTCTCCAACAACAAGCTGATCGACGCAACCATGGCAGGCATCTACAGAGATCCACCGGTCTCCTACAAGAGCTCCTTCGATAGCTCCAAGCCCAAGCTTGTAACCCTATCGGTTTACGACGCCGAAGACCACTCGGATAGCGTCAAGGTTCCATTATTTACAGACAAAGGCGGACTGGAAGAACTCCTGCACACAGAAGAGGCGTTCCTAAACGCAGCAGAAGACATCTCCATTCCAGACGCCTCTCTCATTCGATACTTCGGCCGATGCCTATGCGTCGACGCGCAAACCAAGTGGAGAGCACTGACAAGGACCACACGCGCGAACAACCATCGATTGTATCCGCTTACAAGAGAAGGATACACCTCAGCCTTCCAAGCATTTATCAAGCTATACTGCAATGCTGAAGACGCCAGAGACATCATGCATGTTTATCTACGAAGCAGCGCCTGCAAGAAAAAGATTGAATCCACCTGCAAGGATCACACCGATCGGCTCATGACTTTAATCAAGTATTCAGCTAAACTACATGGTTTTGCATCCAACCTGGACCACTTACAAACCTTAACCATCCTCCTGCATAGCTATCCAAACAGCTGGATCGAAGACTACGTTCGCATCCATTTGAAACTGACTCCCGAAACTACAGCTCAGTTCATCGTGGACCACATGAGCAGTCTGGACCGACTTAGCAAGCAGAAGAACAACAAGATCAATGGGCGCCGCTCCAACAACAACTCCAGCAGCGCCAACAACAACAACCGGAAGCGTTCCGGGCCCAATAACAAGTCTAATCAGAACAAAAGCAAGAAGAAGTCCAATCCATGCCGGATCCCAGGCCACAATCATGACTGGTCTGAATGCCCAAAGAACAAGTTCTCCAAGAACCACAAGGGATCGGGATCCAACAACAACAATCGATCCCCCACTACAACACCAACCAACGAGTCCTTTCAGGCTTGCATCCAAGCCGCAATGAACTCTGCCATGGAGAACTTCCACAACGAGCATGGCGGACGTACTGAGAGAAGTATCGATGGAGACCTAGTATGGCTCCCATGAGTGCAACAGCGCTCAAAAGGGCCCAAGCGCCCACCTAAAACAGCAATCACCTTGCCTCCGGCGCCACAGGCCCTGGATGCCAGTCCAGCACAGCTGACTGGGATGACGCAAGGAGGAGATCTCCCGGAGCAAGAGGGGAAGGAACCTACAGGATGGAGTATTCCTGTTGAGCGCTCAGCAAAGACTGTAAAAACAGCAACAACGACGGCCGCAACAGCAGCAGCCAAAACAATCGTTCGTAACATCCTACAGGATATATCGAACACCGATACGAATCGAACTCAAACGAATCGATCCAAGGGTACAGAAGCAATCGATCAGACAGCGGCATCAACAAATGGACCACTCTTGTCTCTAGCAAGAAATTGGTCTACCGGTACAGCAAAAAATCTCTATTGCAATCCCGGAAACTCCAAAGATTACACCAAAAGAGGTGCGCTGGAGCAAAATTATTTAAAGCTGCTGTCGACTGCTGGAAATCCAGCAGAACAGGCATCCACGAATAAGAGCAACGTGGCTCCTATTCTTTTAACCACAGTACAATTCATACAAGGCATTTCTACAAAATCACGACCACTACTCGCACTACTTGATAGTGGAGCTTCCGGAACTCTAATCAACAAACGAGCGCTACCTTTTGGCACACTACCACTTCGGAGCAAACACCAAGTCCTCACTACTACAGCCAATGGAAGCTTCGATACCACCGAGTATGTCATCATGAAGAACCTCAAACTACAAGAGTTTGGCAACTATACTATCGATCAACAACAGGCAAGGCTCTTCCATTCCCCCAACTGCAAATATGATTTAATACTAGGCAGAGACTTCCTCCACCTAGCACAGATCAATCTCCTGTTCAAAGAAGGAGCAGTTCAATGGATGGATCGAACCATTCCTATGAAGGACACCTCCTTATACCATGACAACCATACCATGCTCATGGAAGAACTAGAAGATGCTGAACTATTCGCTGACGACCTCTCCTTTGCGAATCCATACAAGTCCAAGATAATACTAGACCGAGCCTACGAGGAAACAGATCCATCTGCAGTTGCCAGTCAACAGTCCCACATGTCCACAACAGAGCAGCAGCAATTCCAAGCAATACTAAACAAGTATCCAAATGTCTTCAATGGAGAACTAGGGAAATATCCACACAAGAAGATCTCTCTAAGACTGAAGCCCGGATCCAAGCCCATCCACAAGAAGCCTTATCCAGTTGCATACAAAAGAGAAGACCTATTCAAAAGGGAGCTCCAGAATCTTTGTAATGATGGAGTACTCAAGCGTTGCACTGGACCGGCCGAATGGGCATTCCCAACCTTCATAGTACCGAAGAAAGACAACAGAGTCAGATGGGTATCAGACTTCAGAGAACTCAATGAACTTCTTGAAAGACGTCCTTATCCAATCCCCCGGATACAGGACATCATGAACAAACGGGGCATGTACACTCACTTTACCAAGATCGATTTGTCCATGCAATACTACTGCTTTGAACTGGATGACGCAAGCAAGAAGCTCTGTACCATAGTCACCCCCTATGGATGCTATGAATATCAGAGACTTCCCATGGGTGTCAAAGTCTCTCCAGACGTCGCCCAGCAACTAATGGAAGATATTCTACAAGACACGGACTGCACTGTTTATATTGATGATATTGGCATCTGGACCAATGGATCCTTTGACCTCCACATGAAGACCATTGACAAGATCCTCGACAGACTTAACCAAAATGGTCTCAAGTGCAACCCACTTAAATGTGATTGGGCTGTAAAAGAGACTGACTTCCTTGGATATTGGATGACTCCCACAGCAGTCAAGCCATGGAGAAAGAAGATTGAAGCCATCCTCCAGATGGACAGGCCTCGAACTATAACCCAAGTCAAATCCTTCCTTGGAGCAGTAGGATATTACAGAGACATGTGGCCTCGCAGGTCCCATGTCCTATCTCCTCTCTTCGACATAACTGGTACGCCCAAGAAGACCCCCCAAGCAGCCGCCATCAAAGGCAAGCAGAGGAAAGCCTCTTCCGCTTTCACTTGGGGACCTGCTCAAGACAAGGCCTTCCAAGAGATGAAAGCAATGGTGGCAGCAGATGCGCTGAACACCTATCCAGACCTCAACAAGCCCTTCAAATTGTACACTGATGCCTCTGACCTACAGCTAGGCGCTGCCATAATACAAGATGGCAAGCCCATAGCCTACTGGTCCAAGAAACTATCTGATGCCCAAAAGAACTATACTACTATGGAGAAAGAACTCCTAGCTATTGTACTCTGCTGCAAAGAGTACAGAAAAATGCTACTTGGTGGTGTTATCAATGTATACACTGACCATAAGAATCTCACCTTCCGCACGCTTTCAGTCCAACGAGTCCTCCGGTGGAGACTATTCCTTGAAGAATTCGGTGCCAACCTCACCTATGTGCCAGGCAAGAAGAATGTTCTTGCTGACGCCTTCTCCAGGCTCCCCCGGATGGATCCACCTACTGAAGGGAAGGAAGCCCTTTCCAAGGGCACTCTTATTGATTTTCTGAAACTTGAAGTCCCCAAGCAGGATGAAGAACTGTTTCTAGCAGAGTTCCCCAACTTATTTCAGCACTTATGCAATGACGCAGACCAGGAACTCCACTCCTGTTTGCTGAACAATGAGTGTCTTATTAACCTCCCAAACAACCAAGATCTGCAATGTCCGGTTAACTACTCCAACATCTATCTTCATCAGCAAAGGGATCCAACCATCAAGTTCAAAATTCAATCCAAAGCCTTCTTCTACCAAGAACTAGAAGGCAATAATATACTTTGCTACGCGAACCAATCCAATCCCGAATGCTGGAGAATCTACATCCCAGCATCCCTCACCAATGATACCATCAAGTGGTATCACCTACTGTTGGGTCATTGTGGATCCACCAGATTACACCAAACCATATCAGCCCGCTTTTACGCTGACAACTTAACCAGCTTATGCAAGTCCTACGTATGCCCAGACCATTGCATTAAATACAAGAACCAACACTCTAAATATGGGAAGCTCCCACCAAAAGAAGCCCCATTAGCACCATTCAACGAGGTGCACGTGGATCTAATAGGCCCATGGAAGATCGTAGCCCAAGGCAAGAACTACAACTTTAAGGCCCTAACCTGTATCGATCCGGTAACTAACCTCCTGGAGATTATCAGAATCAGAGACAAGTCTTCCCAGCATATATCTGACCAATTCAAGAACTGCTGGCTATCAAGATACCCAAGACCGATCAAGTGTATCCATGATAATGGTGGCGAGTTCTTAGGAGCTGAGTTCCAGACTACTCTTAAACAGTATGGAATTCAGTCCATTCCAACCACAGTCAAGAACCCCCAGTCTAATGCTATTTGCGAGCGAGTCCATCATACAGTTGCTGATATCCTACGAGTCCTTGTACATGTTAATCCTCCACAAGCAAATACCAGGGCTAGTCAACTCATGGATAATGCCCTCTCGACCTGCATGCATGCTTCCAGATGTGCTGTTAATGCTGCCTTGCAGGCATCTCCCGGATCCCTTGTATTCAATCGAGACATGCTGATAGATCTACCTCTAACCTCCAACCTAATGGCACTACAGCAGCTAAGACAGCAAGGTATCAACAAGGCTCTACTCAGAGACAATGCCAAGCGCAGGGAACATACCTTTCAACCCAACGACAAGGTATGGATGCAAGAACCGGATCCGGACAAACTGCAGCCAAGACAAACTGGACCCTTCCTGATCCAGCAAGTCAACGATAACGGCACAGTGAAATTGCAGAAAGCCCCCTCAATAGTCGAAACAGTGAACATCCGTAAGCTAACTCCTTACAAGGAGCCGGAGCCAGAGTCAGAGTCGACAAACATTCACTGGTCGGCTTAGACATGGGGTTCGTTCAATCATGAGGCACTATGTGACGGGCTAGCGTAGCTAGCAGTCACGATTAAAATAATTAACCGAATCCCACAGGTAAGCCACCCGGCGCGACATACTGACCGGTGTTTGAATTGAATTCAAACTGTAAGCCAGACAGTTGAGCAATGCATGTGTGCCGGTATTCAAATAATAGCCAGGCACGCTCGTGCTTATTCAAACGTTCACACGAAAACTAGAACACTCTCTTAAGAGTTAACGATTAGTCACAATTTTCATACCACTCCGAAATTTCTACTCTAGACCGTAACAACCACTGCTTCTCATTCCGACCCGGACCATGGTGGTTGCCCAAATCCTGTTGCAACAGCTCCTTTGAACCCATTTTTCTTGTCCAGAGCAACCCTTGCATCGAGAGTGCATCTGAGCCTTTTTTTTGCTGGAAAATTGACCTCGGAAAGTGATTTTTCGAACTGCTTCTGATTTTGGTGACGACGACGAGAATTCGACAATCCGAGAATTCGACAATCCGAGAATTCGACCATGGTGAATGGGAATCCCCTGAAGAGCAATAAGGTCCAGCCTCCTTGCCAAACGCCTAGATATGGTGAAAATGACATCCCTGTCCCTAGAAATGGAGGGAATGGCTATTCTGAGGACATGAGGAGGCACACTGTAGTGAGATATGCGGAGATAGGAAAATTAATCAATCATATCGAGACTCTTCCTCATTCCAGAACTGCCAAACACTACAATAGGAGGATCCAAATGCTAGGCAGGAACGTTAGAATGCGACACACTGGAAATAAGCTGAAGGAAGGGATCCGAGGATATCCAATGTTCTTGCTTGCTGTTTACCGAAAGATCTACCCAAAGGCAACGAGGTATGAGTGTATTGCATTCCTCTGGAGATCTTACAGTAGCTACTTACCTGTCCCCCGGGTATATTCTCTCAAGGATATTACAGAAGCAGAAAATGCGATTGGAATTAACAGAAAGAAGGGGTCTACAACAGCGAATCAAGCCTTCACTTTCCGCAATCGGTATAAAAGACACCGCTATTGGACCATGAATTATCCACACGGAATTGCCAACATTCGTAGGGACGATATGATTGATGTGGATGAAGCAGGAATCAAGCTGGAGAATGCCAACCGCCGAATGGGGAAAGCTTCGCTCTGTGGGAGAGTGCGCCAGCGAGGGAACTACGGCCATGGTGTAAATCATACACTCAAGATGGCAATCAGTGGGGATCCCAAGGGACGCCGCTGGGTTAGATTTGATACGACAGGGACCGACGCTATCTCCTTTGCTGCTTTCATTGAGAGCATCCTCGAAACGCTGCCACAAGGGACGCCAGGGAATAGGAAGTGTTTTATCATGGATAATTTGCTGGCTCACCACAATCCACTGACGCTAGGTGCAATTCTAGCGGCGGGGCACCGATTTGTATTTCGTGCCCCTTATTATCCGGTGGATGGACCCATCGAGTATGTGTTCAATACCATCGAAATGGCGTTGAGCTACAAGATGTACGATATCTCCAACCCAGCTGACCTGAGCCAGCAGTTGTATGCAATTATTAGGGGAATCCCCGAGTTCGTAAACTACTTTGCGAAC
This sequence comes from Pseudo-nitzschia pungens, assembly GCA_037355855.1. Classification (NCBI taxonomy): domain Eukaryota; phylum Bacillariophyta; class Bacillariophyceae; order Bacillariales; family Bacillariaceae; genus Pseudo-nitzschia; species Pseudo-nitzschia pungens. The sequence continues at coordinate 6,745,558 of CM074758.1, forward strand.
GTCGGATATATGAACTGACGAGTGTATTGTCGGGTCTCCACCATTGTCGATTGTCGCGTCTCCGGCTCCGGCTATGGCTCCACCATGGTCGATTTTGATTTGGTTGTATTTCTTAGTGGTTGTTTAGATTTTGCTTTTGCAAGTTGCAAAAATAGAAATAATGAATTAGAGTTGCTGAGCGCTTTTGGTAGTGGTAGTGGTAGTGGATCGATCGATCGTGTTCCGGTTTTCATGTAACAAATGTTCGATATCCACCCCTGTAAATAAATAATACCTAAAGACAACTCTAACCTATCAGATTACAAGCATGTCGGACTTCAATCCCAGGAGTTCTTCTATACTTTGCGGCGCCGGTCGACTTCAATCCCACCATCTGGACGTCCAAGGTTTTCTATTGTACCTATGTTCGATATCCACCAATTAAGATGGATATAATCGATTTCCACAAGTCTTCGATACTTAGATGTGGGAGTGACACGGGAGTGACATGGGAGTGATCGACTGCCGGCGCTATTGGTATACAATCGAAAACCTATTACAAATAAACTGGAGCAACACTAATTCATTATTTCTACTTTTGCAACTCTGCAAAAGCAAATCCCCCACTAAACTACCACTAAGGGATCTAACCAAATCGACAATCGACAATGGTGGAGACGCGGCAATCGTCCGGTGGAGACGCGACAATCTTCTTCTGGTGGAGACTCGACAATCGACAATGGTGGAGTCACTGACGCTGACGCGACAATTGACAATGGTGGAGACGCGACAATATACAGAGGGACATTCAGTTCCAACCCTTCTTCTTTGCCTTCTTCTTCTTGATAGAAGATGGGAATGGATAGGCTTGGTCCAACAATCGCTTGAGGTCTTTTGGACCTGCGTCCTTGTTTCTTTTCAAGATCCCTTGAGCAATCTTTCTCACATTTTTGAAGGGGAGATCAATGATATGAGCGACGTCCCTACCCAAGGCAGAGTCAGGAGACGCTGGGGACTCAACGTTGATGATTGGATTGTAAGCACACTCAACAACACTATTGATTGTTTCATTCACCATGGCCGTGGCAGGAGTATCATCGGTCTTCTGGCGTTTGAAAGAGGTCACAGATACAACTGACAAGTCATCGTCGTCGTCGATTACTATCTCCTGTCCTTTTGTTACCATGATGCGATCTGCCTCTGCTTGTGATGTTGCAGACGGCATCTTTACAGCAGTGCCATTCACTGCCGCTTCAACCGAAAGAAAAGTCTTCATGGTTGCAGAGATTGGAATTTTATGCTGCGATTTCTGGGGGGGTGGCTTTTTCATCTCGCTGGATGGATCGAACGGACCAAGGGTCGGCAGCGTTGCCGGTGGAGTTGCCAGAACCACTGTCGATGTTGGGATTGGACTGATTGTTGCAGCTGTCAAAGGAGTGGCATTTCTTGGCGCTGGAGGCCCCATCTCCTCCAGACGATTGTTTCTTGCCCTGAATCCTCCATTCTCTTTGCCAAGAAGCCGAGTATCGAAAACAGCGGAGCCACCGGGGAGGGCAATATTGACAGCAGTCCCGGCGTAATCCCGGAGAGAGGACAGGTTGATAGAAGGATCTACCATCAATCTTTGGCTTGCTCCTTGGAAATACAGATTCTCCGTATGAAACGCGTCACTATCATCAGTTTTACCATTTCGGGCATGGATAATTGCAGCTTGAGCAGCGTGTGATTCCAACGCAGAGGCAGCAAAGATCGATCCAATCGCTTTTCCAGCCACAGCGTTGCCAGTGTTGATGTTTTCCTTGTCAGCAATCTTCTCTGCTCCCTTGTTGACGGAAATCATGTCTACAGAATTTTTTTTGTACACAAAACTGCAAGTACAAGAACAGACCGGGCACTTGCAGTTCCCATTCCCATTTGCACCAAGCTGCAAACCATTCACGTTGCAATCCCTACACGATCCATTCCCAGCAGCATCCAAACATCTGATTTGATGGCAATGGCACTGGAGTACTTCGTGCTTGTATTGTGGTTTTGGTGGAGTTCGATTGCTCCGCTCTCCACTTGCATTGGTATAATGCCCATTGTTGCTCCTGTATTCCCTCATTTTGGCCTCGAAATCAGCTGCCAATGCTCTATTTCTATCCATTACAGCCGCATTGGTAGCCGGTTCATCCACATATGAATGGGAGCAAAATGGGCACGTCCGAAGGAGTTCATCGTCTGGTAGTTTCCCCCCCCCTTCCAAGAAGAGCCGATTCAATTCTTCTGGAGACTGCTTCATAAGGTAATTCTTGTTGTTGGCTTCCATTTGCTCCCGGGTCTCATTCATTAGTGCAGTGTAAGCATCTCTGAAGGGGTTGACACGATCACCAATTTCTTTGTTCCCTCCTACCCTGATGTCGCACGAGTATAGAATTTCTGCAACGTAGAAAACAACCAATGCGACGTCTTCTTTTGATGTCTTCGCTCTGTGCAAGAGTGGTAGTTTAGTGAGTAGTTTGATATCTTCAGCAACTCTCTTTCTACTCTTCTGTATGAAGAATCCAATTATCAACTCATCAATCTTCTTAATCCTTGCCAATTTCTCACTCTTGGTTCCCAAGAATTTCTTGTTATTCGCAAGCTTTTTCACTGCAATTTGCATGGTTTTTTCATCCACTTCAGTTCTTTGGTTCAGTTGGCGCTCGATCTCTTGTTTTAGAGTCTCGCGGAATGCTGCTGGGGGCTGGATTTGTTGCGCCATGGTGGAATTGTCGGATTGTCGAAGAAGAAGGTCTCGTCGGTCGGAAAAAGAAGGAGGGGGTATTTTTGCTACGAAGGTCAATTTTTGAGCGGAAAAAAGGCTCAGATGCACTCTCCATGCAAGGTTTGCTCTAGACAAGGAAATTGGGTTCAAAGGAGCTGTTGCAACAGGATTTGGGCAATCACCATGGTCCCGGTCGAAACAAGAAGGTGTTGTCAAAAGAATGAAAAAAATCAGTGCTCTGACAAGGTGTCAAAAACAGAGCACAGTAGAGCACGATTGATCCTACACTAAATTACGTAGAAATTTGTACTACAGAGTTTTTCAGAGTTTACGTCAAATGGACGTAAAAAAGCTTTTTTTTCTTCTTAAAACCGGAGGGGGGACAGCTGATAGGAATTCCGTAGTAAATACAATCGGGCACGTCTCTCAAAAATATGGAGCCCTACAGTCGGATCGTGACATGAAGATATTCAAGGTGGGTGCTACGATCTGTGCTAAGGCTCCTGTGTAGGAGAGTGTACTGGGGCTACAGGCAGCAGCCTCCAGTAACTGACTAACAGGTGCTGAGCTGAGTGCTGGGCTGTGTGCTAATTGGTAGCATACAGACTTAGCAACAGGCTTAGCAACAGGCTTAGCAACAGGCTTAGCAACAGACCTATCCTGTTTAGTATGGATGCTAGCAGAAATTACTAGGGCCGTCGCGTACGATTTGTACCAATCGTACGTACCCCGAGTAAAGCACCTGTTATGGTGTAGCTAAATGCTACAGGGTTAGGGTTGCTAATGCTATGAGATACTGAAGATGCTAACCTACCATGATACCATGCTAAGATACTATGCTACCGCCGGGGTCGGGTCATTGGTGTATAATATGCACTATGACTGGATACCTGACCCAGACAGTTACCCAACGCGTTAGCGCAAGCTAGCGAGTTAAGCACACGATTGAATATAATTAAGCGGAGCTACGCTACTCCGTGCGCTACGCTACTCCGTAGAATACAGTACTGGAGCTACAGAGCTCTATTATTCTACGAGTGAGCAAGCAACGCTGTCACGATACGATACAGAGCTGAGCACTTGGCTCAGCTCATATACTTTCTTTTACACTCTAAAATAAACACATCCTATCACACCCTCACCATGATCGATTCCGATGTACCTCTAGGGAAGTACCTTGTAGTGACTAAGTGCATGCAATAGACCTTGAACAGTCCACTGTAGTCTCACCATTTGCCAGGGATATATGTGTTATTATTGTTAAGGCTTTCCCTTATTTTTCAGTACACAGTACAAGACGATTTATCTACGAGTCAATTAAATCTTACGAAGATTGCTGACGAGCAATATCAACGCAGTTTATCAGACCCACCGCTCGAAACCAACTTCGAAGCCGGGACGCCGGCTAGAGCGCGTGACGAAACCCAGCAGCTGATCCCTGCTGGCATCCATGCCTACACTTGGATGTAAAAGAACCATCGGCTGGATGTAAAACTCAGTTCCTGGCCCACAGTGTAACACAAGGAACTGACATCGACGTGCCTCCAGTGGATCTTTCGGCCGTCGGACGCGGATACGATACAATAGTACGATATGAACGGCAGGTTCGAAGCGGACAGAAGAAGATCTACAGTGATGTAAATGGGGCTCCCTTTTGCTAGATACCGGGGCCTAGGAATCCCGTGAGGACGGCTCATACCAGGTCTACGAAACAGGGCAGGGTGGTGGCTCCACCAAGTCTCAGCCCGGATTCAAAAGGGACCGATTGAGCAACAAAAGGATGTAACAAACCCAGGTATTGGAGTCAGTACGTTACGAGAATCCAGGATGAAGCGAAAGACCCACACGATAGAGTCTTCAGAACGTTTAGAACATCCAGTTGCTGATAGTGGATTGTAGCCAAATGACTAATGGTTTGAAACACGACCGAAGACCCGGAAGGTCACCTAGATCCGGAAGGTCACCAAGTTTAATCTTGCCCAACCCGGAAGGTCACCAAGTTTAATCTTATCCAACCCGGAAGGTCACCAAGTTTAGTCTTATATAAACTCGGAAGGTCATCAAGAGGTATTCTCGCAATCGCCAACACTACGTTACAGCAGCAACCACCGATCAATATATTATTATTCCAAGAAAGAAACTAACTTGGAACGAGCGACGAATTAATCATTCTTTGAAAAAGGAACGATTTACAAATCATCCAGAAGTCATCCAAAGCCTACCTAGCCAACATGCCTAACCCTACTGAAAAGGAACCATCCAAGAAGTCCCCCAACGATCCTAAGATCCTTGAAACCCAGGAGGGTAAGGAACCCGCCAAGGAGACCCCAGGGAAGGATGAAGACAAGTCGGACGATGAGGAGATCACTGATCCCTCTGATGAAGAGGAGACTGAGGACTCTGATGAGGAGGAGGAGCAGAAGGAGCAGAAGGAGCAAGGACGCAAGAGGAAGAACGCACCAAGCAGCTACAAACCAGTCAAGAAGGTCACCAGGGCAGCAGCGGCAAAGGCGGCAGCAGCGGCGAAGGCAAAAGCAGCAGCGGCGGAAGCAGCAACCAACACCGAAGCCGATACCAATGTGGCGGGATCTAGGGTCCAAGCAGAAGATGATTTTTCTATCCAGCCACGTACCCAGAGCGACACTGCCATGGCTATGGTTGTCAAGCAACTCCAAATTCTACAGGACCGGATGGACGAAAAGTTCGGTACCTCCAAAGACAAGGAGGCCCTTATCGCTTCGAACAGAGCTGCTCAGGCAAGAGGAGGCATCTACGGCTACAACGACGGCAAGCCACTCACCAGACGGGAAGAAGATCTCTTTGAGGTCTACAAATCTTTTTGTAATGAGGCGACGGCTGAAGAGTTATTCCGATCTGATTTATCCACGATTGATTCTATCCGTCGGCTCACCCCTGAGCGTGCTTCCAGATTCTCCAGGAACCTTGCCTCCTACAGGCACCCTGCTTGTCCTGATCCTACGGCCGTCTATATCAGTGACTCTCTTATCGAGAAGCTAATGGTGTTTGCCGAATGGGTTCGCTACCAACCCCTCATTGGTGCTCGCCCCACTGCCAAGGAATGGTTAGAGCAACATGACTCTTATGAGCAGACCGAGAAGCGTCTAGTGGCGACAAAGAAGCAACGAGAGGCAACCCCCGTGACGACTCCGCCACCTTCCTTAACGACCCTGCCCAAGTTTGCTGAGTGGGACCAAGCGTTCCACCAAGACCTACGCAATCATTTCAACAAGCATGGATTCCCCCTACTGTATGTGATCCGTTCAGACGACGAAGCAGAAGTGACGGAGGAAGACAGATCTAGTTCCATTGGCGGCAAAGACGGTTTCTCCAACTGGACGGAATACAATTTGCGGTGTGCAGTGCTTGAAGGCAAGCAGTTTGAAGAGGATAACCAGACGGTCTGGACGTTGCTTTGTGCTGCTGTACGAAGTGGTCCAGGCTGGGAATACATCCGAACCTTCGCATACCAAAGGGACGAGACGCGAGGTAATGCCTGAGCGGCATACCTCCATATCTACGACCATGCCTTCACAGAGACGAATGTCGACGCGGTTGTCAGCAAGACCATCAAAGCCATCGCGGACTCCAAGTATTCAGGCGACTCCCGTCTCCACGATTTTGAGACCCACTGCAAAAATTGGTTGAAGTTCCGTACCACTCTCATCAACTACACTAGATTTGATCCAAAGAGAGACGAGAAGCGATTTATCTTGGACTTCTTCCGATCAATTACAGACGAGCGTTTGAATAATGCCAAATCAATTGCTCTACCTGACAAGGCGAAATATATGTGGAATTTCAGGGAACTGGTTGCAATGTTCTTCACCGAAGAACTTGGTATCACGACCATCCACCATTCGAACAAACGCGGTCGATCCGTCTCAGCTTTCGTGGCTAGTGCAGGCGGGAATGGCGGTGGAAATGGAAACAAGAAATCCAAATCCGTGGTAGGTACCTACACCGGTACGATTGAAGCCAAAAATTATCCCCCTTCCGTCTACAGGACCTTCTCCGCCGAACAACGAGAGAAACTAAAAGAGCTCCGTCGAAAGAAGGCCCAATCCCGCAGCGTCCAAGCCACAGAGACTCAACCAGCACCGTCCCCACAGGCAAGCGGCGCTGGCAACAGTTTCGGACCAAAGGGACGGAAGAAAGGCAAAAATGGCAAAGGAAAAGGCAATGGCTGTGGCAATGCCAAGAAGGATTGACTTCCCAGCCGGGGCCTGAAATTGAGTAAGGTGGGCCGGCTGGTGTATCAAATGGATGTACCAGCAACAGCGCAATCCGCAAGGCCTGCAGAAAGCAACTGTGAATTGGATAGCCACGCGGATACAACTGCTGCTGGTTGCAATATGATCTTATTGGAAGACCAAGTCACCTTCCCATGTGGATGTTCATCCCTTCTCGCCCGAATATGAACCAGTGAAGAACATTCCCATCGGGACATGCGTCACTGCCTATACGGATTCAAATGGAAAGGTTTGGTTGATATATTTCCATGAAGCTTTGTATTTCGGGGACAGGCTCCAGCACAGCTTAATCTGCCCCAACCAAGTTAGAAGCTGTGGACACAATCGAGTGGATGAAACGCCGAGACAGTTCAATTCTAAATCATCTCATTCCATCCATATCGAGCGTGTTGCTGAAGATGGCGAAGCAGAGGTCCTGACACTGGATATTAAGCTCTGGCTTAATGGTGTTATTTCCTACTTCCCCTCCAGACGCCCCACGAAAAGGGAAATGCGAACGTGTGATCATGTAATTGCAACCATGGATGACCCGTGGAATCCAGCAAGCCCGAAATTTCAGCAGGCTGAATCAGCAATTGACCAATCACATCCATATTCCCCTGATCCAACCAAGTTTGTTTCTGCTGTACAGCAGCAACAACAGACCAACGTTAATACCCCGACAGGCAATGTGCCTACAGCAGGAATCGGCCCCACGATTGAGACCCCTGCCCCAACGTGATCAAACATCCCCATGCCCGATTCGAACATGCCCGATTCGAACGTCCCCATGCCCGATTCGAACATCCCCATGTCCGATTGCACGAGTCTACAGCCCCCCAACCACAGGAACCACTTCAAATCCTCTCTATATTCCAAGAAGCTCAAGCCTGGTGACATGCTACCCCCCAAGGAAAGGTATTCCCACTACAAACTAAGACATCTACAGCAGCTGTGTACAAGAGATTTAACTCCCTGTTCCATTGCATCTGACGACCGGCTCCATACAAGACTTTCATCGATTTATTCTGTTCACGAACCCCAAGTTGTTTCGGACCATGAAGGTAATTCATCTGAGACTTGCGGGGACAGAATAGAAGACAAGCCAAGCCTCAAGATCAATGCCCTTCATACACCCCTGTATGAGCCTGCGTACACTGATGGATTGGATAGATTTGAACTGGATCCCAACGTCAGGGATGCACCGGTTGCACTATCTGCCGTGTACAAGGACAAGCAAATAGCTTGGGCTGACTTGGAGGAACCAATCCCTGACCCTGATCCGGAGACGGAGACAATTCAACGGAGGAAGCAATGGGGACCGTCGATTGACACAGATAGATACAGCAAGATTGATTCGGACAGGCTCTCCAAGATGTGGGATATATCTGAAAGAAAGGCAAGAGCTACACTGAGGGTAACTACACAAAAAGGATTTAGGAATCCCCAACATCCTTTGGTTAGAAGGCTCCCGACACAGAGCTTTCGAAACAAGAGAGTTGCGGCCGGCAAGTGGGGAACTGACACTTGGCATGCAAAAGTACCAAGTATTATGAGACAAGATAAAGCCGCCCAAGTGTTCAGCAATGGTAAAGGATATGAAGAATTCATCCCTATCCACAGCAAGAAGCAAGTGGCGGATGGCCTTAAAATCTTTATCCATGAGGTTGGAATACCAGAGCACTTAATCTCTGATGGCGCCAAGGAGCAAGGAGCTGTTGGCACATACAAGACGCCCTGGAATGCTGTGATCCAGAAGAACAATATCCATCAGACATTCATCCAGCCACACTGTCCTTTCCAGAACAGAGCAGAGCTCAGTATTGGGCATCTCAGCAGGAGCATTCGGAAGAAGACTGCCAGAAAGAGATCCCCCAAGAGGCTGTGGGCATTCTGTGGTGAGCTCGTTGCAGCTATCAGGCAACGGACTGCTTCCAGTGATCCGGCATGCATGGAAAGGACTCCCTTTGAATTAGCGCATGGGTATATACCAGATATCTCCTTGTATCAAGCACACGAGTGGTACGATTTTGTCTATTGGACTGACCTGTCCGATCGTACAGAGAAACTCAGTCGGTGGCTTGGACCGTGTGGAAGGATGTTTGGCGGAGGCGATTGCCATTGGATCCTTACTGAATCCGCACTTCCAGTCAGTACTAACACTGTTAGAGCTGTCACTGAAGCCGAATGGCGTGCACACGATGTCAAGCGAGCCATGGACTCATTTGACCAAGCAGTTGAATCCAAGATCGGGGACAAACTCGAGGACACTGATGTTCAGGAACATTATGGAAAAAAGTTTTTTTTGAGAAAATTTCCATATTCATGCGCGTTGCGCGCAATAAAATTGATGTATTTTTTAACGGCTGTTTTTTGTTGAATATCCACTTTAACGGCTGTACGAGTACGCAGAGTGTCCTCAAAACTGTCCTCAAAACATGTCCTCAAAAAGTGTCCTCAACGATTTTGTCCTCAACAGACTGTCCTCAACCATAATGTCCTCAAAAATTATGTCCTCAACGTTTTGTCCTCAACCTCTATGACTTCAACGTTGAGGTTGAGGACAAAACGTTGAGGACATAATTTTTGAGGACATAATGGTTGAGGACAGTCTGTTGAGGACAAAATCGTTGAGGACACTTTTTGAGGACAAAGTTTTTTGAGGACAAAGATGACGGTTGAAGACCGTTAAATTATGGTCGCTCTTCTTTAAATATAGAAGAGCCGTTATTGCCCTAAGATTTTTTGAGAGTAGTCGCGCGCACAATGCGCATGAAAATGGAAATTTTCCAGAAAAGTTTTTTTTTCCATAATGTTCCAGTTCCAAGAGACGTATCCGCAACCCCCAGAAGAACTATTTGAGAACCACCAGGATAGATGGCCAGACGATTCCACCACCATGGCAGAACCAGAAGCCTCTATCCCAGATGTGGATGAGCTCGTACCCGATGGGGATACCTATGATGAGTATATTGGGAACAAGGTCATGATCCAGAGAGGCGACGAACGACTCAAATGCACCGTCAAAGCGAGAACCACTGATTTGAATGGCAATCCTTTGGGGAAGAGGGACAACAACCCTATCCTTGATACCAGAATGTACGATTTGCAACTTCCTGATGGTACAGTGGAGCAATACACTGCAAATATTGTTGCTGGAAACATGTACAGTTCTGTCGACGATGAGGGCCGCATGTTCACTCTACTGGACGAGATTATAGATCACGAGAAGGATGAAACCGCCGTTCCGAAATCAAGCACCAAGACCAACAAAGTTCTCCCTGTTACAACTAAGGGGTGGAGGCTACTGGTGAGCTGGAAGGATGGTACTGAGTCGTGGTGCAAGTTAGGTGATATCAAGGAGTCTTTTCCTGTTGAAGCTGCGCAATATGCTGTTAATAACCACATTGCAGACGAGCCTGCTTTCAAATGGTGGGTGCACCATGTACTCCAAAGGAAACGACGTCTTCTTAAGGCCACCAAGAAATCCAACAAGTACTGGGATCGTACACACAAGTATGGTGTGGAACTCCCGCACTCAATCCCTGAAGCGCTTGCTATTGACAAGAAGACCGGAACGGACTATTGGCAGAAGGCAATTGCTAAAGAGATGAAGAACAATGAGATGGCGTTTGAGTTTGACCCCAGCTACACCGTCGAAGGTCTCAAGGCCAAAGGATTCAGCAAGATCACTACCCATATGATATTCGACGTCAAGTTAGGATCCCTCACGCAAAAAGCTAGATTAGTCGCCGACGGCCATAAAGTACAAGCCACAGCTAAGGAACACACCTTCAGCAGCGTACCAAGCAGAGATTCCGTCCGGATATTCTTCCTGTTGGCAGCATTGAACGGATTGGATGTGTTGTCTGCTGATATCCAAAACGCCTATCTCACTGCGCCAATCAAAAAGAAGTATTATTTGGTGGCGCGAGCTGAGGATGGGTTTCCCCCTCATTTGGTTGGACAAGCTTGCAAGATAGTACGGGCTCTGTATGGTCTGCCAGTCGCAGGCGCCTCTTTCAGATCCTATCTAACCAAGCATCTAAGGGAACTAGGGTACCAACCATGCAAAGCTGACCCAGACGTCCACATGCGCATCAAAACTAAGAAGGATGGGACGAGGTACTGGGCATATCTCATCGCTTATGTGGATGATATCGTCTGTTGCAGCGGGAACCCCAGAAGGCAGCTGGAGAGTATAGAACAGCGGTTCACACTCAAGGATGGTACTATAGAAGTTCCAAAGCTCTACCTCGGCGCTGACGTCAGTCAGTACAAGATTGACGATGACCCTATCCCTAAATGGGCCATGTCTTCAGAGAAGTATGCCAAGAAGGCTGTGGATGCAGTAGAACAGGAACTCGGGACTGAGAAGTATGGATACAAGTACCTCCCGAAGAAAGTAACTACTCCGCTGACTAACGATTACAGACCTGAGGTTGACTTGACCCAGGAACTGGATCCTCAAATGCAGAACTACTACCAAGGTCTTATTGGAGTCCTCAGATGGCTTTGTGAACTTGGTAGGTTAGATTTGGTGACACCTGTATCCCTGATGTCAAGGTATTTGGCTCAAGCAAGGATTGGTCACTTGAACCAGCTGTTTCATATGTTCGCTTGTATCAAGAACCATGCCAGATCAAGGCTGGTATTTGATGACGCTATCCCTGATATTGATGAATCCAGCTTCGCTCAATGTGATTGGAGTGAATTCTATCCTGATGCCAAGGAGGTTATTCCACCCGATGCTCCGGAAGCCTTGGGTAAGGCTGTTATCATGACGTGTTTCGTTGATGCAGATCATGCCGGATGCAAAGCAACCAGAAGATCCCATACTGGAATTATTATCTTCCTGAATAATGCCCCCATTCTTTGGTTCAGCAAGAGGCAAACCACAGTGGAAACTTCTACCTTTGGCTCTGAGATTGTGGCAATGCGCATTGCTGTTGAGATGATTGAAGGCCTCAGGTATAAGCTCCGAATGCTGGGTGTGCCCATTGCTGGATCCACCAATGTATTTTGTGACAACGATTCGGTTGTTAAGAACGTTACCAGACTGGAGAGTCCATGCAACAAAAAACATAACAGCGTTGCCTACCATAAGGTGCGCGAGGCTACTGCTGCTGGAACAATCCGTGTCACGAAGGAACCTGGTGAGAGCAACATTGCAGATTTATTCACCAAGTTGCTTAATGGTCCCCTGTTGAAGAGCCACTGCGAGCGCTGCATGTGGTAAGAATTGCTGCTTAGCTGCATTATTTGGGATACCTTTGGTCCCTGACAAGCAGCCCGGACGCAGCAGATTTCGGTTTCGACCCGATCACCTCTTTTCGAAGAAGTCGATTCCGATTTCAATTTCGATTTCGATTTCAATTTCGGACGCAACCTCGATTCGATCTGATTTTATTTGGGAGTCTCCCGGTACACCGGTTCCGGGGACTATAAAAATTTGAAACAACAATAGGCTGATTGACTTCCTTGTACGTGTCAAGGGATGGAACCAAAGGCAAAACGTCCTGGGCAAAACGTCCTGGGCAAAACGTCCTCCGGTTCACCCCCCTCTTTTTTTTACTACGAATCAGCCGGGCCTCTGATAGAGAACTGCAATATTTGATGCAGTTTGATCTTTGACAAATCATGTGGAAGCATCCCTGAATTTTGTTATGATCCATCCAAGTGCCCTGATACAGCAACAAGGTTTCTTGGTGTTCCCCTGGGAGTATCAGTTTCCGGGGACCAGTATGGTTGCTCATACAGGCACTAGCATGAATCACGGGGACTATGAAGATATTCAAGGTGGGTGCTACGATCTGTGCTAAGGCTCCTGTGTAGGAGAGTGTACTGGGGCTACAGGCAGCAGCCTCCAGTAACTGACTAACAGGTGCTGAGCTGAGTGCTGGGCTGTGTGCTAATTGGTAGCATACAGACTTAGCAACAGGCTTAGCAACAGGCTTAGCAACAGGCTTAGCAACAGACCTATCCTGTATAGTATGGATGCTAGCAGAAATTACTAGGGCCGTCGCGTACGATTTGTACCAATCGTACGTACCCCGAGTAAAGCACCTGTTATGGTGTAGCTAAATGCTACAGGGTTAGGGTTGCTTATGCTATGAGATACTGAAGATGCTAACCTACCATGATACCATGCTAAGATACTATGCTACCGCCGGGGTCGGGTCATTGGTGTATAATATGCACTATGACCGGATACCTGACCCAGACAGTTACCCAACGCGTTAGCGCAAGCTAGCGAGTTAAGCACATGATTGAATATAATTAAGCGGAGCTACGCTACTCCGTGCGCTACGCTACTCCGTAGAATACAGTACTGGAGCTACAGAGCTCTATTATTCTACGAGTGAGCAAGCAACGCTGTCACGATACGATACAGAGCTGAGCGCTTGGCTCAGCTCATATACTTTCTTTTACACTCTAAAATAAACACATCCTATCACACCCTCACCATGATCGATTCCGATATACCTCTAGGGAAGTACCTTGTAGTGACTAAGTGCATGCAATAGACCTTGAACAGTCCACTGTAGTCTCACCATTTGCCAGGGATATACGTGTTATTATTGTTAAGGCTTTCCCTTATTTTTCAGTACGCAGTACAAGACGATTTATCTACGAGTCAATTAAATCTTACGAAGATTGCTGACGAGCAATATCAACGCAGTGACTTTCCCAGAACTAAATTCAGCTCCAATCTTCTATCTGTCACTAAAAAAGAGGGCCACGATTACAGTGGTATGCTGATTTCGATTCTTCTAACATTGGTTTCCGAATCCGGTAATGCAGTTTTGAGCGACACCTCATTTGTGAAGAAACACATTGATGTCATCAAACAAATCATCTCTGTGGAAGAATTTCTCAAACACGGCCGGCCTACCACAAAGTGCATCAAAAATCTTCCCAAAACCATCATTCATTTCCTCAACTCTATAAATGGCACCTGCCTTCGGAAGGGAATGGGAACAAAATTGATCAAAAATCACCTCTACTTTCACATTCCGAAGTACATCAGTCTGTGGGGTCCAACATTAGGTTTCGATTCTGCATATAGTGAAAGTCACCACAAGACAGAAATAAAAGCACCGTCCAAAAATACTCAACAAAATGCCGCAACCTTAGTCCATCAGACAACCCGTCGGAAAGAAGAAGCATCTCTCCTTTGACTCACAACCTCTCATTACAAGTTGGAGAAAGTGGGTGGTGATCCTAAAGTCATTTCCCCCCGTCCTACACAGTCTGGGTCCCGTTTCACCATTTTTCTTGACGGAACTAGAGGTTCAATGAAATGGGACTTAAGACGAAACTACAACAAACCATTTCATTCATCAATTGTACTAGATTTTGTTTGCAACTCCGTCCTTCCTTTGCTGAATGACACATCCAGCATATCGGGGTTCACCGAACACAACAGATGGGATTCTGTGAATCGTGTCAACTACCTGTTCCAATGTCACCCCTCATACAGGTCTGATTCAGGCCAAGTTAACAGTGTATGGTTTGACTGGGCAATGTTTGCAGTCGATGATAACACTGAAATCCCCTGTCAAATGCTGTGTTTTCTGCATGTGAAAGATTTGAAACAACCGACATCGGCTGTTAATGGATACGATGTTGATTCAGATGGCATCTACGCAGTTGTCAGAAAGTTTAAAGAGGATCCAAGGTCTACATCATCTCACTTTGTAAAAAGTGGCTATCTTGACAATACTTTATATTTATTCAATACTGACACTATTCTTTCGGAACTGGCAGTTGTTCCTGAACTGGACGAGAATGCGGAACCAGTAAACAATGGTCGGTGGTTGGTTGTTTACAATTGATTGCAATGGCTCAAATTCTTTGAAAAGAGGAATAATTCTATGACATAAACTACCTACGAGAGCCTCTACTCCGCTTGTCCTGTACAACGAGGGGAATCAGACAGCACCGGCATTGCTGAATGAACCATTCTACACTAGGCAGGTAACTAAACAATAAAAAATCTTTGTATCATTTGCTGTGTTGCAAATTGCTCTGTGCTCAGAACGCTTTCGTCGTGATTGAGATCATCGTCGCGCTTCGCTCTGATCGCCTTCCACGGCGTCGTCCTCACTGAAATCGTCGTTCTTCCTTAAACCGTCGTCGCTCTTCGCTTCAATTGTCTTCGTCGTCATTGAAATCGTCGTCGCTCTTTGCTCCGATAGCCTTTCTCTTCGTCGTCCTCCCTAAAATCGTCGTCGCTCTTCGCTCCGATAGCCTTCCTCTTCGTCGTCCTCCCTAAAATCGTTGTCATTGAAATCGTCGTTGCTCTTCATTCTGATCGTCTTCCTCTTCGATTGTCTTCATCGTCATTGAAATCTTCGTGGCTCTTCGCTCCAATAGCCTTTCTCTTCGTCGTCCTCCCTAAAATCGTAGTCGCTCTTCGCTCCGATAGCCTTCCTCTTCGTCGTCCTCCCTAAAATCGTTGTCATTGAAATCGTCGTTGCTCTTCATTCTGATCGTCTTCCTCTTCGATTGTCTTCATCGTCATTGAAATCTTCGTGGCTCTTCGCTCCAATAGCCTTTCTCTTCGTCGTCCTCCCTAAAATCGTAGTCGCTCTTCGCTCCGATAGCCTTCCTCTTCGTCATCCTCCGTAAAATCGTTGTCATTGAAATCGTTGTTGCTCTTCATTCCGATCGTCTTCCTCTTCGATTGTCTTCATCGTAATTGAAATCTTCGTCGCTCTTCGCTCCGATAACCTTCCTCTTCGTTGTCGCTCTTCGCTCCGATAGATCGCTCATCAAAATCCCCATCCCGAATCTGACTCCCAATCCGAATCCCATCCCGCACGCAAATCCTTTACCAAATCATCGTCAGCATCCTGCTCATAGAAATCCTGGTCAGACAAATCATCATCAGAATCTGAGCCCAAACCTGCATCCACAACCCAATCCTCATCAGAATCTGAGCCCGAACCGGCATCTGCATCAGAATCTGAGCCTGAACTGGCATCAGCATTCTCTGCGGCTTCAGCCTGTGCAAGAGCAGCAACTGCATCATCAAAGGCATCTAGGGCAGCGTCTCTGGCTGCCACAGCTTCGTCACCAGCTGCTTGGGTTGCCATTTCTTCCGCCTCTGCCTCATGCCTCTCATCCTGAGTGGCATTTTGATTCTCATCGATTTCTATCCAACGGTCAAACGCTGCTTGCCACTCAGCCTGTCTTTGCGTGAGCTCTACTTGCGCTGCCTGCAAATTAACTTCGGCCGCACGTCTTGCTCTTCTGTGCTTGCCCCAATCAAGCAAGCAGAACACAAATGTTTCTGGACCACGACCTCCCCTTCCCATTCCGTACTTTCCATAAAATTCAGGATTCTTGGTGGCAAAACCAATCTTATTTTCCAGACTGAAAACGGTACCTTCTTCATCTCTACCAAATTTGTCATAGTGAACACCGACTGGGTGTTGCACAAGTGTTGTTGAATTAAGGGAACAAAACTGATACAAAATTTCACCAATGTCATTCGAACCGGCACGGGTCATGGCTTTCTTGTGGTTGAATGGCCGAAAGAATTTGTATCGCGAAAACAAATCCTTGGAGATCGGCCCGATCTGTCCTCCATACTGAGGGTTGGAATATGCCCAATGAATGGGACGTCCTCTTCTGTTGATGTAAAACACACGTATTTTGTGCTGATCTGGAACAACGAAGGTTGCATTTCCCTTCCTAGGTGTAACACTCGGGTTTTCAAGCATCTGGAAGAGGGCTCGAGTTGGTCCTTTGTACACTCCGCTGCTACCCCCGGTGCGACTCCTTTCTATGTGGCTATTCTTTGTCATTTTCTGAAGTTCCCGAAACAAGGATCCAACATGCTTTTGGTTCATTTGAAGGGCATCACTTCCATGATAGAACCGAGCCAGTAGCAGGTTTTGTTTGTGTCCCAATTCAGGTGATTGAGAAAAACTGCCAACGATGATGGTTGTTACATGCTGACGTAGGTACCCTACGAGAGGCTCTAAATGATTATTGAATCCCGCATGTGCTCCAATACACAAGAATATATAAATAATATTCATGTACATATACTGAATATCCAACGTACAAGAATACACATACAATTCAAACAAAGATTCAAATGACTCAACGAACAATATTCCATCATTCATTCCATACTCAAGAAATCATTCCCATCTCGTAAAGTATTCAACCATTCTCTTTTATAACACAATTTATTAATCATACCTCTTTAAAATACTCCTATCGCGTATTTCTACCTTAGAGTGTAACACAGTAATTACTGTTTATCTTTTAAGTAGAAGACAGACAGGAACTCAGTACTGAATCCAAAACATCCTTTATCCTAAACAACAGGGATACAACGATACCCTGACAAGCAAAATCCTACAATCGAAACAAGAAAGAACCGATCGAACGAAATCTATGAACGATCGAAACAAGAACCTTCGAAACGCCGATACGAAACGACCGAACGCTCGGAATCGAATCAAGAACAATGGCAGGACTTTACAGAGATCCACCAATCAACTACACTCCTTCCTTCAACAGGAGCAAGCCCAAAAGAACCAAGCTCTCCATTACACACGCCAATGGGAACACCGACAGCATGAAGATCCCTCTATTCACCGACAAAGGAGGTCTAGAAGAATTGCTCTTTGTTGAGGAAGCCTTTCGAAATGCAGCAAAGAATCTATCTCTTCCAGCAAGCAATTATTTAGGATACTTCAGCAGATGCCTCAATACAGACACTCAATCCAAGTGGAATGAAATGCTACAGGATCCCCTGGATCCAGATGAATTACAATTTGCGCGAAGCGCATTTTGTCGGACGTTCCGATGTTCCAGTACTAAAAATACGTAGATTTCTACACACATTTACCATGCGATATCTCGCTCCCTTCTACACCCCCAATCACAATACCAGGACCTACACATACTAACAGCGACCTCCCGTCTTTGATTCTGCTATTTCTTCAGTTGCTCGATGCTTTGTTTGGTTGAGTTGGTTGCCTATTCACCACTCGCCGGACGATCGATCGGCAACAGCGGCAGCATCAGCAGCACCAAAACCGACACATAATTTTCTACAGCACCTCCAGTACAGATTCTACAGCGATTCACCACTAATTTTCGTTGTACTGCTTCGATCTGTTTCGCAGCTCCATTCCAAGGCCCCTAAGTATATCTTATACTTAATGTTCTACACTGTTTCCAAGCTGCTTAAGTGATTCTCACTTAATGTTCTACATTCTTCGAAGTTCCTTGCTGAGTCCTCTTAAGTCTTTTCAAGTCGAAGTTCACGAACAGCCCCTTCCACTGTAGGAATCTTTCTACAAGAAATATAGCTGTCATCTGTTTTCAAGTCCATTGCCCTGCTGGACTATAAGTGTTTTCACTTATGGTCCTACTGTTTTCTGACCCAAGCCCCAAAGCCGCTAAGTACAGCTCGCTTAAGGATCGACTACCTACATATACCTCCCAGATGTACTGTATAAATGTCATCTGTTTCCAAGTCTACTGCCCTGCTGGACCCTAAGTGTTTTCGCTTATGGTCCTACTATTTCCTGACCCAAGCCCCAAAGCCACTAAGTACAGTTTGCTTAAGGCTCTACCACCTACATAACCCTCTCAGGTGTACAGTATAACTGTCATCTGTTTTCAAGTCTACTGCCCTGCTGGACCATAGTGTTTTCGCTTATGGTCCTACTGTTTCTTGACCCAAGCTCCAAAGCCGCTAAGTACAGCTCGCTTAAGGCTCTACCATCTACATATACCTCTCAGGTGCACCGTATAAATGTCATCTGTTTTCAAGTCTACTGCCCTGATGGACCATAAGTGTTTTTGCTTAAGGTCATACTGTTTTCTCACCCAAGCCCCAAAGCCGCTAAGTACAGCTTGCTTAAGGCTCTCCTACCTACATAACCCTCTCAGATGCACACTTCAACTGTCATCTGTTTTCAAGTCTACTGCCCTGCTGGACCATAATTGTTTTCGATTATGGACCTACTGTTTTTCTGACCCAAGCCCCAAAGTCGCTTAGTACATGTTACTTAACGCTCCACCACCAACACATACCCCTCCAGTTCACAGTATAGCTGATACCTGTTTTCAAGCCTACAGCCCTGATGGTCCATAAGTGTTATCACTTAGAGCCCCATGTTTCCAAGCTACTACAGGAGAGCAAGTTCAAGTTCGAACAGAAGGCCAGCTGTTACGAATTTGAACTTGGTAGTAGGCTCCACCGCCTCTAGGACAGCTGTTACGAATTTGGTAGTAGGCTCCGTACTATCTGTACCATACAGTGGTAAGGAATGTGTTTGGGGCACTCGCATTACTGATGCTGCAATACAGCATGCAGAGACCAGTTTTGCTTGCGTCAGCTGACCACTTGCATTACTGATACTATGTATCTGAGGAAGGGTTTTGCTTGTGTTAGCTGACCACTTCTAGCGTTACTGATGCTGTACAGCAGCATTCAAGGGACAGTTTTACTTGTGTTTTTCCCTTTCATATTCTTGTTACCTGTCTCTTGTACGCTCTGCAACAGCAGTGTCTGTTGTGCTTTGGACTGGTTTGTTTTTTCCTGATTGTTTCCAAGGTTTGTTTGCAAAATCGTCGTTTTTACAACTTGGAGCATAAACTCTCTTTGATTGAGGCGACGCGTCGTTCTACAACTTGGGGCCTAACCTCTCTTCGATTGAGGCGACGATAAAGTCTGGTTACAGACTGAGTAGCTTTTAACCACCTTCGGTGGATTTTCCTACTTAAATAAGTATATTATTATTATTATCCCCTGGATCCAGATGAATTCCAATATGAAGAAAGCGTCGAAGGATATGAACAAGCAATCATTGACTTTATCAAGCAATTCTGCAATGCGATAGACGCCAAAGATATCATGCATACATACCTTCGAAGCTCCGAATGCAAGAAACCAAGTAGTGTCTCATGCAAAGACCATGCAGACCGAATGCAAATCCTCTTCAAGTACACTCGAAGACTCCAAGGCCACAGCGCCGACTTGTAACCAATAGAAGCAAAGACCATCCTGCTACACATCTTTCCAAGCAAATGGATCAACAGCTATGGTCTAATCCACCAAGGAATCCAAGAAGAGACCACTGTGCAGTTTATCGTGGATCATATGAGCTGTTTAGAACGTCAAGCAAAAAGAGAATCAACCAAGTCCGATCAAAATAACTCTGATTCGGACGCCAAAAGCAATAACAACAGCTCTGATACGGACGCTGACAGCGCCGATAGCAACAGCTCTAATTCAGACAGTGACAGCAACGCTGACTCTGAAGAAGAAGAACAAGATCAAGAGCCAGCCAATGGCAAAAATTAACATAATAATCCATGCAGGATTCCGGGACACGACCACGATTGGTCCGAATGCCCAAAGAACAGATATTCCAAAAGGAACCAAAGCAGCAACAACAGCACTGCTACGACTCCTAGCACTGAAAATGGAAGCACTGCTGCTTCAACGGAATCGCTCCAAGCACACATCAGGCAAGCAGTAGAATCCTATTGCATGCAACATGGAGGCCGAGTCGAAAGACAATCTGATGGCAGTCTCCGATGGCAACCATAGCCACTCAAACAAACAACAATATACAAGGATCACTGTATCCAGCACCGTGCCTTCGACTCCCCTGGAGCCGAATGCCAGCTCAGCCCTGCTGACTGGGAAGACGCATGGAGGAGAACTCCCAAAGAACAGAAGGGAAGGAACCTACAGAGATGAGCCCTGTTGCAAACAAACTGTTCGAACTAAATCAATGCGCTCAGTCCGATCCACAGTGACGGCAACAACAATCAACCAAATAACAAAACAATAAACAGATTCAATGGCAAATAGACAAACGCAAAGCGATCTGGACGCAGATCAACTTGCAAGGGGACAGACGCTTAACGCCATGAATCAATCAATCGAATCGAATTAGATTATATCGATATCGATAAAAGGGTACAGCAGCAACAACAAGGCCAACCTTGTTCAGGACAAACAAACAGTCCACAGGGAGCTCTAGATAATCAACAAGAGCAATCCCACAAAAATTATATTCTACACCCACAGAGGTGCTCTGGAGTTACGAAAATCCGAACCTCCAGTTGACTGCTGCAAATAACACCCAAAAATGAAAGCCCGGCAAAGTATACGGCAAATCGCAATTGACTTTGAACGCAATCAATACAAAACTAACAATGCGTCCCTTCTCTGCTTGAACAAATCGCAGATACGGCAAGCAACTCATCCAACGCTCCGGCTTTTCACCTACCTAAACTCCGAATTCAACATCAGGAGGTGTTTTTATGCCTACGAAGAGCAATCACTTTCAAATCCACCTATTTTCAAATCAGCTGGTGCATCACAGTTGGGGGAGGAAAAGAATTTTCTTCGACTCTTTTTGCTATTTTTAGCATGTCATTATGACCCTTCTCACGAACAAGAAACAAATCTTCGATTTTTTGAGTATCACAAAGAACCTTCTTCAATCCCACTTCGATCTACATTACCATATATCTTCAGAATATTTGAAATGGCATATATCATCTTCAACCGGTTCTCCGAACAAGCATATCTCTTTTCCATCGATACTACTCAACTGCGAACCTATACTATCGAACCACATGCAAACTTCACCTAATCATTGGGGAACTATGTTACATGCTGACGTAGGTACCCTACGAGAGGCTCTAAATGATTATTGAATCCCGCATGTGCTCCAATACACAAGAATATATATAATATTCATGTACATATACTGAATATCCAACGTACAAGAATACACATACAATTCAAACAAAGATTCAAATGACTCAACAAACAATATTCGATCATTCATTCCATACTCAAGAAATCATTCCCATCTCGTAAAGTATTCAACCATTCTCTTTTATAACACAATTTATTAATCATACCTCTTTAAAATACTCCTATCGCGTATTTCTACCTTAGAGTGTAACAATGGTAACATCACATTCTTCCCAACGATCCTGAACCGAAAACACCCTGGAGTCACTGAGAGATTGCACTGTATATCCCGTACTATTATCAATGGCTTTTGCACATGTAGTACCATGCACTACAATGAGTTGCACCCGGTATGTTCTCTTTTTATTCGGATTGGCTATGTCGGGACACTCGACATCGACCACATTTACCTTTGTTTGTACCACGTCGGAACTGGTAAGTTTGTAGGGTGTAACATCCATTGCTGCAGCTTCTCTAGCAAGATTGTACCCCACAACAAAATGTTTCACTCCAGCAAGGTTTGGCTCCTTCCCAATTCCATGGCAATCGATTACATTTTCCGAGATAAGGGGAGTGTCGATCATCACATTGTACTCTGGTAAAACGATGTAACCATCATACCTAAGCTGCACTTGTCTGCTTTTGACTTTGATGAAATAACGGTGGGACCTCATAACCTCCTCCTTTTGGTTATCAAAAATGCAGCCGTGACAGACTGAAACCTGACTCTGGTTGTTAATCAATGCATTTTTCATCTGTTGGATTCCATCTGGCATATTGATGCTATCACTTGTCCTTTTTTCTATGAGTCTAAAAATAGACCTCAGGCATTTCCTGCATGAAAATTTGTTACACCTTGTGCAAACAATGCCATCAGAGGTGCGACGACAGTTTCTACTGCCCTTCTTCCCCCTTGTACTTGCCTGCGTCAACGTCGCTATGCAACCCAAATTGCACCAGCACGAGTTGTCCTTGCTCTTCTGCTCATCCTTTCTCTTGAACCTCTCCTCCCTGATCTGCTTGTTTTCAACAAGGTCAGTCCCAATCTTTTTCTTCCTTTTGTTACGCGTGGAACGTGTCATTCTTTTCGATTGTCTTCGTTGTCCTTGAAATCGTCGTTGCTCTTTGTTTCGATCGTCTTCGTTGTCCTAGAAATCGTCGTCAGCTCTTTGCTTCGATCCGCTTCGTCGTCGTCCCTGAGATCGTCGTTGCTCTTTGCTTCGATCGTCGTCGTCGCTCTTCTCTTCGATCGTCTCCGTTGTCCTAGAAATGGTCGTCGGTCTTTGCTTCGATCGTCTTCGTCGTCGTCCCTGAAATCGTCGATGCTTTTCGCTTTGATCGTCGTCGTCGCTCTTCTCTTCGTTCGTCGTCCTTGAAATTTTTTGTCGCGTTTCGTTTCGATCGTCTTTGTCATCGTCCTTGAAACCGTCCATGCTCTTCACTTCGATCGTCCTCGTCTTCCTCAAAATCGTCGTTGCTCTTCGCTTCGATCGTCTTCGTGGTCCTTGAAATTGTCGTCGCGCTTCGTTTCGATCGTCTTGGTCGTCGTCCTTGAAATCGTCGCCGCTCTTCAAAAATAGTCGTTGTTTCGCCGCTCTTCAAAAATAGTCGTTGTTTCGATTCGAATTCGATTAAGCAGTGGATAGGTGTGAAAAATGTTAGTACTAGTAATGAGTCTAAATCAAACATGCAGGATACACCTACATATTAAAAGCAGAAAATACGAGAATATTTTTAGGAAACTATGCATACCTTTTCCGATCGTTCCGGTTATCGTCGTCGGTCCTCTTTGTTCCGATCGTCGTCGTCGTCCCTCTTGGCTCTGATATCTCCTGTGTGAATGTACAAAATAAAGAACAGGCGGTTAGTCGTCATTATTGTTCCGGTTGTCATCGTCGTCTCTCTCTGTCCCCATCGGTATTGAATTACAGTACCTTTTATTGTCGTCGTCCCGCTTTGTTCCGATTGTCGTCGTCGTCCCTCTTGGCTCTGATATCTCCTGTGTGAATGTACAAAATAAAGAACAGGCGGTTAGTCGTCATTATCGTTCCGGTTGTCATTGTCGTCTCTCTCTGTCCCCATCGGTATTGAATTACAGTACCTTTTATTGTCGTCGTCCCGCTTTGTTCCGATCGTCGTCGTCGTCCCTCTTGGCTCCGATATCTCCTGTGTGAATGTACAAAATAAAGAACAGGCGGTTAGTCATCATCGTCGTCCCGGTCGTCATCGTTGTCTCTCTCTCTGTCCCAATCGGTATTCAATCACAGTACCTTTTAGTAGTGTCTTCGGTCTTTGTTGTTCTGATCGTCGTCGTCCTCTGCAGGTTCATTCGCGCGTCGTACTCGTAGATATCTGGGTAAGCCAGGTGACTCAAGGTCTGCAGCCCACCCAATCTTGATAACAAAAGATAACAGCAAGGATTTCAAGGGTGATCAGTCCTTTACTTTCTTTGCCATTTGTCTCTCCAAGATGGTACCAAGCGCCTTGCTCCCACTTTAAACTGGTCCGGCCAGAAAATTCCAACGCCAAAACGAAATCGAAAATGAAAATGAAAATAATGACACATCCCGTAGGAGGGAGTTGTGGGGCGGAAAATACACACCACGATGATGACATACTTTCAGTAGTCTACAGTACCGGGTGTACAGACTGAGTGAAAAAATGACATCTGTGTACGTAACTTCCAGTAGGAACTCTACATGCTGAGCAATACAACAAAAAATGACTGGTGTGTAGAGGCTCGTACGCAGGGGATGTGTAGGTTTCCAGTACTGTGTACACCGTATGTACGGTACTGGTACAAATCTTTTGGCGCAAAGTGGTGGTTGGTTGTCCAGGGTTGGTATTTATGGTAACCTTAGCACTGTACGCAGGGGATGTGTAGGTTTCCAGTACTAGCACTAGGCTATAATATTATTTGCTAGCAACATATTGGTGCCCAGTGTATGTTGTTAGCACTAGGCTGTAATATTATTTGCTAGCATCGTAATAGTGCCCACTCTATGTTGCTAGGAGTAGGCTGTAATAATATTTGCTAGCATCATAATAGTGCCCACTGTATTTTGCTAGCGCTAGGCGGTAATATTATTTACTAGCATCATAATAGTGCGCTGTAATATTATTTGCTAGCATCGTACGGTACTGGTACAAATCTTTTGGCGCGAAGTGCTGGTGGTTGGTTGTCCCGGTTTGGTATGTATGACAGCATCATACTAGTCCCCACTGCTTTATGTTGCTAGCATTAGGCTGTAACATTATTTACTAGCATCATAATAGTGCCGACTGTATGTTGCTATCAGTAGGCTGTAATGTTATTTGCTAGCATCATAATAGTGCCCACTGTATGCTGCTAGCAGTAAGCTTTAATATTATTTGCTAGCATCATAATAGTGCCGACTGTATGTTGCTAGTAGCAGTAAGGCATCATTATCACCTTCTTGTGCTACGTGTACATACTAGTAGTGCTGTGGGTAGCACCAACCAGTGCCTGATATTAGTATTAGTAGCAAAATAATATTGCCTGATATTACTACTAGTAGCAAAATAATAGCGCAGGTGCTACAAGCCTCTTTGATGTTAGTAGAAGCTAAATAATAGTGTGTTAAGCCTGTATGCTACTAGTGCCCATGGGTGTATGCCAAGCCTGTATGCTAAGCCTGTATACTAAGTCTGTATGCTAAGCCTGTATGGAGATTAGCACCCCCTATGACATATAATAAGCCTGTATGCGAAGCCTGTATACTACTAGTGCCCATTCCCATTATTGGATGGTGCGACTACGGTACATTTTAATACGATGCCAACAGAAAGTGGTGGAAGTAACATTGATTTCTTTGCAAACCAATACTGTTACTCCTATTATTATTATTACTCCCTAAACAAAACCTTGCCCACGACGCATGACCAACCCTTGACTGTTAGTAATGCCTATGGACAACGGTTTTTTTTCAGTTTCCAAATTATTCAGGAACATTATGGAAAAAAAAACGTTTCTGGAAAATTCCCACTACTCTCAAAAAAATCTTAGGGCAATAAGAACGCCTCTTCTATATTTTTAATTATTCTGAGCGACCATAATTTAACGGTCATAAACCGAAATCTTTGTCCTCAAAAAACGATTGTCCTCAAAAAGTTTCCTCAACGATTTTGTCCTCAACAGACTGTCCTCATATGAAGATATTCAAGGTGATGCTATGATCTGTGCTAAAGGCTCCTGTGTAGGAAAGTGTACTGGGGATACAGACAGCAACACCCAGTAGTAGCTGACTAACAGGTGCTGAGCTGAATGCTGAGCTGTGTGCTAATTGCTAGCATACAGGCTTAGCAACAGGCTTAGCAGTAGGCTTAGCAGTAGGCTTAGCAGCAGACCTATCCTGTTTAGTATGGATGCTAGCAGAGTTTACTAGGGTCGCCGCGTACGATTTGTACCAATCGTACGTACCCCGAGTAAAGCATCTGTTATGGTGTAGCTAAGTGCTACAGGGTTAGGGTTGCTAAGCTACGAGATACTGATGGTGCTAACCTACCATAATATCATGCTAAGATACTATGCTACCGCCGGGGTCGGGTCATTGGTGTATAATATGTACCATGACCGAATACCCGGCCCAAACAGTTACCCAACGCGCTAGCGTAAGCGAGCTAGCACACGATCGCTAATAATAATCGGAGATACCATACTCCGTACGCTACCCGTAGAATACAGTACTGGAGCTACAGAGCTCCGTTATTCTACGAGTTATCGGAACGCTGTCACGATACGATACAGAGCTGAGCTGCGCTCAGCTCCTGTCACGATATATTCACTCTTTATGTTTCACTCTAAATTAAAAGCCTATCATGCCCTCCCCTTTCGATCGATTCCGATGTACCTCTAGGGAAGTGCCTTGTATTGCCTATGTATATGCAATAGACCTTGAACAGTCCACTGTAGACTCACGATTTGCCAGGACTTTATGTATTGTTATTGTTAAGGCTTTCCCCTATTTTTTAGACCAGTACGAGACAGTTTATCTCCGATAAGTTCCCCGAAGACCGCTGACGAGCGGATATCAACGCAGTTTATCAGACCCACCGCTCGACCCACTACGAACCGGGACGCCGGCTAGAGCGCGTGATGAAACCCAGCTGGCTGATCACCACTGGCATCCATGCCTACACTTGGATGTAAAAACCTCAGCTGAAACTGGACCAGCAGCTGACATCGTGAGATCCCTGATGTTAATGGGGAGCCCTTCCCTAGACCCGCGAAACGACCGGAGCCCACACATCCACCTCTGGGGCCTGTTTATACAGTAGATGAGCATCATGGTGGCTCCATGGAGGCTCAGTCCGGTGGGGAAGGAGCAAGACGGACGTGGAGAAAGCAACGTCCATGATTCCCTGTTATTTTACAGGATTCAAGGGGGACGCTTGCTTACCACGGATGGAACCACACTAGAAAAGAATTTTCGTGGAGACAGACCACCACGTACTTTCCAGTGAAGACAGTGTCCAGCAGACCAAGGACATGACGTCAGGCCCATCCGACTGAGGCGCAGACAACCTCACGAGGCGCAGACAACCTCAAATCTGCCATACCATCGATTTTGATTTTAGCCAAGGGAATTTGGAATCGGACAAGCCAAGAACCCTGAGATCTGTCATATCTCAAAATCAAATCGATTGGTCCAGAGCAGAAAGACCGAATAGAATTCTTCTTTTGGTCGACACGTAACCAACCATCAACTCGGAACCATCGATGTGGATACCTTTTTATTCTTTCGAAACTATCGAAACGGCATTGGTATTGCCGACACGTGACATCCGATCAACACCGACCATCGATTCGGATGTTCTTTTCGGAATTGTCGACACGAAACAATCGACACGATACCTCTTCTTTTGGTTGTCATCGATACCGTACAGACCTTCGATCGACAACTTGGATGGAGACAGTCCCCACCACAAAAGAATTTGGTTTAGAAACTGAAGCGAAATAGTTAATCAAAGCAAGACAACCATGGCCAAGCAAACTAGAAGACAAACCGCTGCAGCCGCCGCCGGAGCCGGCGCTGCTGGAGATGCCCCTGGAGATGGTGGAGGCGCTGTCCCCGGAGCCGGAGCCGGCGCTCCCCCGCCTGGAGCTGTTCCTGGAGTCGCTGGCGCCGCCCCTGTTGGAGCCCTGCCCCCTGTTGGAGCGACTGGAGTCCCTCCTCTTGGAGCGCCTGCCGCGTTTGGAGTCTCCAGGATCCAGCAAGGACCAAATCTTGATATCCAACCTCGATCTGAGATGATCCTGCTTGCTGTTACTGAAGAACTGAGAGCAGTGCGCAACGAGAATGCAGCTCGGATTGCTGCTGAGACTGCCGCTGCTGTCATCGCTCATGCTCCTGCTGCTGCTCCTGCACCTGCAGGGGCTAGTCCTGATATCCACCAAGCTCATGTCACAGCCCAACCTAATGGTGGCATCTCTGGATACAAGGATGGAGCAAAGCTCAGCTCAAGAGAGTTAGAGCTCCACAAGATCCTTTCTGGTTTCAGCAACAGTGATACGACGGATGAACTATTCCGGAATGGCCTCAACAGCATCGAGGCGATTCAGCCACTCTCTGCCAAGGAGCTTCCCAAGTACGACGACGGACGCATGTTTCCTCTACTGGACGAGATTATCGATCATGAGAGGGATGAATCCGCCGTCAGGAAGCCAGATGCCACGATCACCAACAAGTACGGTCGTAAAGTTCCCAAGCCTACTACGAGGGGATGGCGATTGCTCGTTAGTTGGAAAAACGGAACTGAGTCCTGGTGTAAGTTGAGTGATCTGAAAGAATCCTTCCCCGTACAGACCGCCGAGTACGCTGTATCCGCCAAGCTTTCAGAACAGCCAGCGTTCCGATGGTGGATCCACCACGTACTACGAAGGAAGGATTGAAGGCCCCAAGGTCTGTATGCCTCCTAGACATCAAACCTGAGCGTTCATGACGTTCAAAGGCCTATATGTTTGCAAGTATTTGCAAAAAGTATCTCTGAAACCACCAGTACCCTCAACAAGGAGCCCATCTTTGCTCGTGACAGAAGAAACGGTGTCATCGATAGTGCCCGACGACTGATCTACGAGAAAGAAGATTGCCTTACGAGCGGACGCCCAAACCAGAAATCCCCTGAAACATTGCTCTGTAACACTGATCCAGTATGCCCGCATGGATTGATGTATTCCAAGAGATCGACAGCAACGAATCGATAGCAGCAGACGCTGGGCACGATTTAGCAAGACGCTAGACGCTAGACACGATTCGAAGCAGACCGAGTCTCTATACCTGAAGAACAGCGGGAACGATGTTTAGGTATGTCCTTGCCGCGAAATAGCAGTAGCAGCAACACGAGAACAACATCGATGCCCTGACAGGAGATAAACCTATAGCAACAGCTAAAAGGATTGGTGGGAGCAAAGATTGGTGGGAGCAAGGGAACAGGCGCAGCCTGGACGCAATGGCTGGAGCAGAGAAACAAGCGCAGCATGGACCCGCAGCGCATTGTTAGTAGACAGGGCGCATTGAACTGAAGACGCTTTGGCAGCATGCTATGAGCGACAGTAACGACGCTCGTTGATAGACCTGCTACGACGTACTCTGTTAGGAGTGTAGCGTGGTCGATCCGTCTCAGCACTGACGTACCAAATGGATGTACCAGCACGATCTGCAAGGCCTGCAGAAAGCAACTGTGAGTTGGATAGCCACACGGATACAACTGCTGCTGGTTGCAACATGATTTTATTGGAAGACCAAGTTACCTCCCACGTGGATGCTTATACAGATCCAGTGGGGAAGGCTTGATTGATCTATTTCTATGAGGCATTATATATTTCGGGGAAAGGCTACAGCCCAGCCAGATATGTCCCAACCAAGTCATCGGAGGGAAATGAAGGTGCAGGAACCCCCGAACACTAAGCTGTTGCTTAATGGTGTTGTTTAAGCTGTTGCTTAATGGTGTTGTTTCCTACTTCCCCTCCAGGAGCGAGTTGAATCAGCAATAGACCACAGCAGCAACAACAGACCAACGTTGGTGCCCTGACACGCAATATGCCTACAGCAGGAATCGGACATACACAGCGCCCGACGGGAAAGTTTGGTTGATGTATTTCCACGAAGCACTGTATTTTGGCGACAAAGAGACGCCCAACGCGTCCGCGGAGAAGCCCATCGCGTCCGCGCCGACAAAGCACTCCAAGAAGCCCAACAAGCGTAAGTTGGAGCCTGTCGAAAGACGGTCCAAATTTCAGTCCCCATTTGTACGACAAGCCTCTTCGGAGCGACGAGCTGATCCTACCACAGCATGATTGCTATGAGAAGTACAAGCTGCGGAGTCTCCAGCAACTCTGAACCCGCCGTGATTTGACCCCATGTGCGATCACATCCGAATCCCGTTTGGATGCACGGCTTTCTTCTCTCTATTCGGACGTTTCCTTGAAGACTTGCGGGGACGATGTAGACGAGGATTCAGTACCAAGTCTTACAATCAACGTCCTGCATACCCCTTTGTACGAGCGCGCCTATACGAACGCGCCTATACCGATAGACGCGAGCGCTTCGAATTGGATCCCCGTTACAGGGATTCGATTGGATCCCCGTTGCAGGGATTCTCCCGTCTGCCTGTCATCAATTACAAGCATGCTCGATGGGACGATGAACTCGTTTGACCAAGCAGTTGAATCCAAGATCGGGGACAAGCTTTAGAACACTGATGTTCAGTTTCAACAGGCATATCCCCAAACCCGAGAGGAACTATTTGAGAACCACCGGGATAGATGACCAGACGATTCAGCTACCATGGCAGAACCGGAAGCCCCTATTCCAGATGTGGATGGGTTCGTACCCTACGGGGACACTTACGATGGGCATATTGGAAACAAGGTCATGATCCAGAGAGGAGACGAACGGCTCAAGTGTACTGTCAAGTTCAGCTGACGACGAAGGCCGTATGTTCACTCTACTGGATGAGATCATAGACCATGGAAAAGATGAGACGGCAGTCACCAAGGAACAAGCTGTCAAAGCAAGCACCGCGTCCAACAAGATTCGTCCTGTTACAACCAAGGGGTGGAGGCTAGTTGGAAGGATGGCTCACAGTCGTGGTGCGAAGAAGAAGGAGTCTTTTCCTGTTGAAGCTGAACAATATGTTGTTGATAACCAGATTGCAGATGAGTCAGCTTCCAATTAGTGAGCACATCATGTACTCCGAAGGAAAAAGAGACTACCAAAGACTACCAAGGAAGCCCTCAGTATTGGGACGTTAAAGAAATGTACAACGAGTGCAATGCCTATGTTATGCGACGCAAAGTTCCAAGCTACCTACCATGATCCCCCTGCGGAGTTATAACAACAACCCTATCCTTGATACCCGAATGTATGATTTGCGGCTCCCTGATGGTATGGTGGAGCAGTACACTGCAAATACCATTGCCGAGAAGCAACAGGTGGCGTGCTGCTGGAGTGATATGCTACAACTGGCGCGTTACAGCTGCGCACGGCGATTCATCGAAGACTCGCGGGGACAAAGTTGATGTTATCCGAGAATCTAGCCTGCAGACACAGAGCTGTGGCTCACTGCCGCTGCAAGACCATGGCGGAATGCAACCAACTTGAATGCTGACAGTGCTCCGCTTACCAGGACGCTTAGACTAGCGTAAGCGCTCCAGCTACAGGGACGTGTGGTCTCTGTTACTAGAGGTGGAGCGCCGACGCTACAGCAAAGCATGCGTACGCTCATATGGTTGGAGCCGCCGCAAGTGAACCAAACAGTGATTTATCTGAGTACGAGCCTTGCAAGGATCAAGCCTGTACATGTGGAATGATACTGATACGGGGACATGCTGTCCCCGTTACAGGTTGAACGCCAGCAGGCTGGAGCGATTGCAGAAGAGCAGCAGATGTTGCAAAGCAGGAACGCTCATGCGGAAGATGAAGTGTTACGACACGACGACAACGCCCTGTTAAAAGCGCAACGGTGTTGCATGGAACAAACGATTGCAAACAGAATTGAAGTTGACACGAGACTGGCAGCTAGGCGAGTGCATGGTAAATGCCGTACGGGATGTACGACCTAGCAGTTCCTCAGGTACTTCGAATGACGCTGATTGCTATGACCAATTGGGGGTATTCCAGTTACTCTATGGATGACGCTGATTGGCACGAGTGATTGAATGTATCTCAGGTATTGTGAAAGACACCAATTGCTACGGTCGATTGGATGTACTGATTGTATGTATCGATCGAAGACCATTCAATTCAGTCCACCGCAAGGACCGAACTATCCAGTCCAGAGATCAGTTTTGGAACTGTGGCATCGAAATTGTTATGTCTGATACTAGGACAAATACAGAACTGCTGTTCCGGGGACAACCATCAAATGAACCGGTTGTCCTGTTACAGGAGCAGCGTGGTTTTGAATATATGATCTACAAATCAGGAGCTCTGCTGTTCAAAAGACAGTATGACAGGACGAGCAGCATGATTCGAATTGCCGCGTGATTTGGATTGATGCCAAGGAGTGACAAGCGATCCCATGCAGACTATTGGAATAGTTCCGTGTTGGAGAGCTTGCTCACGAATTAACGAATTGCAGGAGCAGCTCCCGGAATGAACGACCGAATGAATAAACGAGTTGCAGGAGCAGCGCGTTTCATTTTTGGATCTACGATAACGAGTGGAGAAGCGTTCCTACGAATAAACCGAGTAGAACTGTTGCAGTTCTACGATTCCGGGGACAGCTTGCTCACGATTGAACGAACGGACCAGGAAGCAGCGCGCTTCAGATCTGGAATTATGTCCAAGCAGGACGTGAGTTGTACGAACAGCGGATACACAAGAACAGCTGAACCTCTCAGCTGAGTCATGTTAACCACGATGAATGAGCTGTCAGCAGCCAGTTCGGGGACCGGTGTGGTCCAACTGCCATCTATTGTATGATCCATGCGAGTAACAAGTCCCTTTGATCGAGTTGTTGAACCGGAGATCTTTATTCCGGGGACACGGAACCGAAGAACGTTACAAGACCGGAGAGTCCATGCAACAAGAAACATTACAGCGTTGCATACCACAAAGCAAGAGAGTCTATTGCTGCTGATACAATCCGGATTACGAAGGAGCCTGGCAAGAGCAACATTGCCGATTTATTCACCAAGTTGCTTAATGGTCCAATGTTGAAGAGCCACTGCGAGCGTTGCATGTGGTGAGAATCACTGCTTAGCTGCATTATTTTGGGTACCTTTGATCCCTAACAAGCAGCTCGGACGCAGCGATTCCGATTTCAATTACGAATTGTTTGAACGCAGCAGATTCTGATTTCGATTACGAGTTGTTCGAATGCAGCAGATTTCGACTTCGACCCCTGACAAGCAGTTCGGACACGGACACGACGTTTTTCGGAAACAGTCGATTTCGATATCGATTACGACTTACAGCGAATCTATCAGTCCGGACGCAACCTCTTTCGGAACGCAGTGCAGTCTGATAACGATCACGGATTATGGATTATTTGGTTGCAGCAGATTTCGATTCCGACCTCGATTGCAATTTTTTCGGATGCGACTTCGATTCTGATTTCGCTTTTGTATATGAAGTTATATGTTACATGTTTGGGAGTCTCCGGTACACCGGTTCCGGGGACTATAAACTTGAAAGACAATAGGCCGATTGACCTGTCCTTATATGTGTTAAGGAATCGGACCAAGGGCAAAATGTCCTCCGGTCCACACCCCTCTTTTTTTTTTCTACCATGAATCGGCCGGGCCTCTGATAGGGAACTGCAATATTTGATGCAGTTTGATCTCTGACAAGTGACATGGATACAGCCCTGAATTCTGTTATGATCCATCCAAGTGTCCTGGTACAACAAGCAAGAGTATTGGTGTTCCCCTGGGAGTATCTGTTTCCGGGGACTGGTATAGTTGCTCAGTTGCTCATTACAGGACTACTGGCATGAATCACGGGGACTATGAAGATATTCAAGGTGATGCTATGATCTGTGCTAAAGGCTCCTGTGTAGGAAAGTGTACTGGGGATACAGACAGCAACACCCAGTAGTAGCTGACTAACAGGTGCTGAGCTGAATGCTGAGCTGTGTGCTAATTGCTAGCATACAGGCTTAGCAACAGGCTTAGCAGTAGGCTTAGCAGTAGGCTTAGCAGCAGACCTATCCTGTTTAGTATGGATGCTAGCAGAGTTTACTAGGGTCGCCGCGTACGATTTGTACCAATCGTACGTACCCCGAGTAAAGCATCTGTTATGGTGTAGCTAAGTGCTACAGGGTTAGGGTTGCTAAGCTACGAGATACTGATGGTGCTAACCTACCATAATATCATGCTAAGATACTATGCTACCGCCGGGGTCGGGTCATTGGTGTATAATATGTACCATGACCGAATACCCGGCCCAAACAGTTACCCAACGCGCTAGCGTAAGCGAGCTAGCACACGATCGCTAATAATAATCGGAGATACCATACTCCGTACGCTACCCGTAGAATACAGTACTGGAGCTACAGAGCTCCGTTATTCTACGAGTTATCGGAACGCTGTCACGATACGATACAGAGCTGAGCTGCGCTCAGCTCCTGTCACGATATATTCACTCTTTATGTTTCACTCTAAATTAAAAGCCTATCATGCCCTCCCCTTTCGATCGATTCCGATGTACCTCTAGGGAAGTGCCTTGTATTGCCTATGTATATGCAATAGACCTTGAACAGTCCACTGTAGACTCACGATTTGCCAGGACTTTATGTATTGTTATTGTTAAGGCTTTCCCCTATTTTTTAGACCAGTACGAGACAGTTTATCTCCGATAAGTTCCCCGAAGACCGCTGACGAGCGGATATCAACGCACTCAACCATAATGTCCTCAAAAATTATGTCCTCAACGTTTTGTCCTCAACCTCAACGTTGAAGTCATAGAGGTTGAGGACAAAACGTTGAGGACATAATTTTTGAGGACATTATGGTTGAGGACAGTCTGTTGAGGACAAAATCGTTGAGGACACTTTTTGAGGACACGTTTTGAGGACAGTTTTTAGGACACTCTGCGTACTCGTACAGCCGTTAAAGTGGATATTCAACAAAAAACAGCCGTTAAAAAGTAGTACATCAATTTTATTGCGCGCAACGCGCATGAATATGGAAATTTTCTCAAAAACACTTTTTTCCATAATGTTCCAGTTCAAGAAACTTGTTTTGTTCCACGGTGAAAAAAAGGATCATATCGTGTTTACATTTTAAACCTTTTGAGATCAATTGTTACGCTCAAGCAATTGCCTAATGAATTCATGCATCGGAGCCTTTAAGATGAACAAACATAATTTCCATTTTCATACAGGAGCATCAGTTCACTGTGAAACATCATGGCAAGGCCCAAAAGGAATAGAGATTCACCATCTCGTCGGTCTGGAAATCCATCTTGGTCCAGACGGCGACGAACAACAAATTCTCCAAGAAGATCACCCTGTTCACCCCCTGAACAAAACTATCGGGAGGATCCATCTAGCAGTGATGCTGCTGCTGAACCAGTACCTGGTGAACAATATGTACCTCCATCATCATCGGAGAATGAGGAGGAACTTGAGC
The DNA here is from genome assembly GCA_037355855.1 of Pseudo-nitzschia pungens. NCBI lineage: Eukaryota > Bacillariophyta > Bacillariophyceae > Bacillariales > Bacillariaceae > Pseudo-nitzschia > Pseudo-nitzschia pungens. Next base: position 6,780,885 of record CM074758.1, read on the forward strand.
AAGATTCCACCGACACTGAAGAATCTTCTGATGGAGAATCGGAAAGTGAGAATGAAGACAGTGAATCGCAAAGTGAGAATGAAGACAGTGAGGATGAAGACAACGACCGGGAATTAGAGAGTGACACCCATCCGCGAATGCCCGACTTCCCATGGGAAAGAAAAGACGAAACAACCAAAACTAATCCTGCTGCCGTCGGGGCTAAGGGAACCAACGATCCCGAGGATAACGAAGGCGATGCCAAAAATGAAGACGATGAACAAAATAAAACTAATCCTGTTGTCGGGGCTAGGGGAATCGACGATCCTGCGGATAGTGAAGAGGATGCAAAAAATAAAACTAATCCTGCCGTCAGGGCTAAGGGAACCGACGATCCTGACAATGACCAAGACTGGGTAAGTGAGATAACAAATATCACTTTGCAGGAAGTTCTTCGCCATCCTACTAATTCTTCTCCGGATTGGAGGGAAAACGAAGAAGAGGACCGAAACAAAAAGAAAGATAATGACGATCCTCCCCTCGGGACCAAGGGCAACGACGACCGAAAGACCAACAATGCTTTCGGGGCTTGCGGTGCCGACGATTCGAGCGAGGACGAAGACAAGGACCAAAACGAAAAGAAAGATAATGATGATCCTCCCCTCGGGGCCAAGGGCAACCACGCCCGAAAGACCTACAATTCTTTCGGGGCTCGCGGTGCCGATGATTCGAGCAAGGACAAAGACAAGGACCAAAACAAAAAGAAAGATAATGACGATCCTCCCCTCGGGGCCAAGGGCAACGACAACCGAAAGACCTACAATTCTTTCGGGGCTCGCGGTGCCGACGATTCGACCGAGGACGACGATTTGAGTGATCGTACTTCTCCCGTCGAGTACAAGGGCAATGACGACGAATCGACCAACAATGCTTTCAGGGCACGCGGTGCCGATGATTCGAGCAAGGACAAAGACAAGGACCGAAACGAAAAGAAAGATAATGACGATCCTCCCCTCGGGGCCAAGGGCAACGACAACCGAAAGACCTACAATTCTTTTGGGGCTCGCGGTGCCGACGATTCGACCAAGGACGACAATTCGAGTGATCGTACTTCTCCCATCGAGTACGAGGGCAACGACGATGAATCGACCAACAATGCTTTCAGGGCACGCGGTGCCGACGATTCGACCGAGGACGAAGACAAGGACAGAAACGGAAAGAAAGATAATGACGATCCTCCGGTCGGTACCAAGGGCAATGACGCCCGAAAGCCCGACGAAAACCAAAATAATTCCGTCAACCGAAATAATTCGACCAACGATGTCGAAGACAACGACGGGGGTGGGGAAGACGACGGTTGTAAAGCGAACGAAGCCAAAAACCGAAACAAAAAAAAATCCCTCGACAATAACAATGAACAGGTCCGGATTGATTGCAGGCTTGGCCGCAAACGAACTACAAGGCCAGAAAATGCCAAGAAGATGAAAGACAAAGGCGTTAGAGGAAAGGTAAAAACGGTTGCAAATCACGTAAAAAAACTTCAGTTCTGCAGCACTTATGGGAATATGAAGAAGCAAAAAGAAAGTCCCGGCTTTATTAACTTTTTGGGTTCCTACGACGACATCATTCCAAGAACAAGTACTAAATCAAAATTTGAGTCCGATTGGGACTATCAGAGAAAGAAAGGACCAAAACTCACATTTATGGCTGATCCCACTTTCGACCTATATAGAGAAAGAATTGGTGATCAATTAATCAATGCTGGCAATTGGTTTAAGGAGAACAAATGTGAAGAGACAGGACCATATCACACACAAACTGTGGAAGATTATTTTGATAGGAACTTCGGTGATGCTTCGACGGCAACGAATGGGAATATCGAATATAAAGATATCAAGAGTGTGTCCCCCTCTGTAATAGGAGATTTGACAGAGGGAAAGATGGAAAGCATCATTCAAGTGGAAACTAATGGTATGACAACGGAAGAAAAAGGGTTGTTCCGACGCTCGGTGAATGCTGTGATGGGCGAGCAGCAGTGCGAACGCTACAAGAACAAAGGGAAAGATCCGGTCTGTGAAGAAAAAAAAATTGTTTCGAAATCGCCCACGAGAAAGTCAACCATAAAAGAAGGGAGGATGAGAAGAAGAAATTAGCAAGCCTCAGTAATAGTGTTCAAAACATGGAACAGGAGACTGAACAAGACAGAGAGAAAAAGAAGAAAAGGAAAAAAAAGGGGAAGAGGATGCAGAACTCAACGTCCAACCTTCCACCTCATATGAAGAAGCATCCTCCACCAGGACCACCGAAGCCAGGGAAAAAGCCGCCAGCAGGGGCACAACAGAAGTAGGATTCTGCAAAATTTAGTACACCCAAGAAAAGTAAGACACAGGGCGTGTAATAGAATATTATAAAACATAGTACTATGTGATTTGGTAATTTTATCTAGTAAATCCTGAATTATTGGTGATTTTTGAATACTTCTTTTTGAATAGTCTACATAATGGTCAGTATATGCATCTATTAGAATACTAAAAAGGGAATGAACTGGCTACCAGTTATATTTTGGATGTAAGTTCTGATTTCTCAGAAAAAGAAATTCACAGTACCCGAATTTACACCACAGAATGTGCATATTTCCTGTGGATGGGTCAAATTGTACTAGATTTTTTGTGTTCCGCACTGAATAATGGTCAGTATATGCATCTATTAGAATACTAAAAAGGGAATAAACTGGCTACCAGTTATATTTTGGATGTAAGTTCTGATTTATCAGAAACATTCTCTGTACCTGAGTTTACACCACAGAATGTGCATATTTCCTGTGGATGGGTCTGATTGTACTAGATTTTTTGTATTCCACACTGAATAATGGTTAGTATATCCATCTATTAGAATACTTAAAAAGGAATAAACTGGGTGCCACTTATATTTTGGATGTGACACTTGATTTGTAAAAAAAAATCCTCAGTTGACCAAAATCCACCCCAAAATATGCTTTTTTCCTGAACGGGGATCGTACTGTCCAATATTTTCTTGTCTTGCAGTGTTAAAAATGCACAGATACACAAGTGGGTATGTAAGATAATGGTGATTGTTTGGTTACTAGTATGTCCAAGAATATGAAATAGAATAAAGCAGGATGAAAAATTTGACAAAAAAAGTAGTAGTCCAGCCCATTGGCAAAGAAAAATATATTTCTTGTGAAGGACTCCATCCTACCACATCTGACCCTTATGACCATAATGCTACCACAGAGACTGTACGATCCCTTTGTTCTAGCCATGGATATTGTCATTATTTATGTGAATCTATCACTGCCAGTACTATCGCTCGTACTCATAGTTGAACTGCTACTGCTGGTATACTTAATTACTAGTAGTACTACTACTAGTAATTTTTGCCTACTACTGTACAGCAGGGAATAGTAGAGCCAACAATACAATCATTAGTGAATATGGGTACAGTAGAGAATGAACAGAGATGTACACAGGTGGATAGAAAAAAATTATGGCGCGGGTGGGAATCCTCTTAAACATTTGGCCACAGTCACATACAATTTCCATAGTGAGGTGTATGCCATTACAAGTTGCGGGGATGGTGGGTGGAAAATGATCAACAGGTTTTTTGTTAGTAGTGGAAAAACTGTGTTCACAATTTTATGGCTTCACATATTTTTTTTACTTCCGACGCCCGAAAAAATGCCTACCATATATGAAAAGTATCTGCAAATAACAAGGAAAGCACCCACCGATTGCAATGCACCGAGAAAGAATCGAAGTGGAAAAATTGTATCCAATGCTAATACAGGTGGTGATAGTACTAGTACTACCACTACGAAATCGAACCCAAAGACAAGTCGAAAACTACCACCCACCTCAGGTGGTGGTGGGGAAAAAAATAAAAGAACCAAGAACAACCCGGCCGAGGTTTTGGTTGGTACCACACCACCAACCAACAAACCCGCCGCCGCACCGGGTCTTGTTACACCAAGAACTAGTACGACCGGTGCCAAAATACCACCAAGACCACCAACCTACGAAGAATTGCTACAACAGCTAAAAGAGAGCCAGCAGATAGTAGCTTCTTTAGAGAGGAATGTGAAAAAACTGCGGGAGGATACAAAAAAGAAGAGCCCACGCTGAAGGAAACTGAAACAAGGAAGAAGCCAAAGCCGCAGATGGTACAAACCGTAAGTGAAGCAAAATTAGAGACAACACAGCTGAATTTGGACAAACTTAAGGAACATCAGAACGACGCGGGTTTGGAAGCACAGTTGACACGGCACATAAAAAATAGGTGGTTTAGTAACTTGAAGTTTATTGTGGATGAGAATAAGGTCAAATCAATTTTGAAGAGTGCGATTGCGTCACAAGCTGTGGTTCCACCCCATGGTATTCCATTTCAAATTTTTTATGGGTTTAACAGAAGGTTGGTGTACAAGGGTGTTGCCACACTGAGGCACAATGCTCAAACTTTGGCTAGAAAACACTATCTCGGTACGTGCTTACTAAGTGAATAAATTGGTTACTATTACTGCTTGGTGGTGATTGATGGTATATCCCCTGCTACTCTAACATTTTCTACTGCTGTGTACTACTAGAGGACACACTCGATTGCGAAGGCACTGTGCCAGATTCCTTTCCGGGTAAAGTGGAGATTGTGATGCGGGAGGGTACTAGTAGTAATGGAACTAGTAGAAAGAAGCTGGGACTTAACCCAGAGTACAGAAGGTATGACAACAACAGTGAAAATGAGGATTTTTATTACTTTGTGACTCGGATTCTATCAAGCATCTGTCCAATACAGAAGGACTACAGACACAGAAAGACAACATGTTTGATAAGTGAAATATTCACAGGTTACCGATGAAGCATTTGCATTGATGATGATTCATAATGAGTATGATGTTTGGGTGAATCATGTTCAGCAAAAAATGAAGGGCAGTGGCAGGATTGTGAGAAGGAGGAAGAAAAAGAAACTTTGTGACCAATACAGTGGAGAGGAGCAATCATGGTCAAAGGAAGGTCTAGCACTGTTCAATAACTTGTGCAGGGAGATTGATGTGCTGAGGAAAGATCCGACAACGGGTAGAGAGTCTGAGGAAAGATTGAGAGAGAAACTCCGTCGCGAGAATGTAAACAATGACAACAACATCAGTCCGTTCGATGAGGACTGGGTGCAGGAGGAAGAAGTTACTGAATACATTAGTCCGGAGCTACAAGCTTTGCTAGATGTAAATGAAGATGAGGAGAACTTTACTGGCAGAAACGAGATCGCGTTGGCCAGTCTTTAGAAATCTTTTGAGCCAAAATTTGTGTGGTGTGCATGAGGACGAAGACGATCGAAGCAAGAAGCAACAACGACTTCAAGGACGACGACGAAGACAATCGAAGCAAAGAGCAACGACGACTTCAGGGAGGACGACGAAGACGAGGGCGGTCGGACCGAAGAGCAACGACAATTTCAATGACGACGACGATTTCAAGGACGACGACTTCTTAATTTGTGTGTGAGTGTGTGAGAAAATTGAACAGAGAATAAACAATTATTAGAGTAATATCAATATTTATCAAAAGAAAGACTTATATTTTGCATCATAGTGTTTCAAAAAAAAATTTCATGGGGGTCGCGATTCCTGGGCTTCGGGTAATAATTGTGATTTTTGTGATGAATTTCTTGAGGGGTGTGATGGGAAATACTTTGTGTCAGGATGAGAAATAAATTTTTGGGAGTGAATTTCTGCAACGGTCTCATAATATATAATGATGGTAGGGTTGGTAATAATGAGGCAGATTTAAAAAAAATTGGGGAAGGGGGGAATTATTTTGAGAAAACAAATAATTTTTTTGAAAATGTTGATTAATTTGATTAAGTGACTGAAGAAAAAATATTTGAGTCTTACAAAAAAATTTGGGTCTTGTTTGAATTTTTTTTTTCTCAGAATTGAGGTAGTTATTCGGTCGCGATTGGGGTTGCGAATCAGGAGAGAGCTAGGAATCGAGCTACGTCAAAATGAGCCAGGAATAAATCGCGACCCCCCTAAATAAATTCTTGGGATGGGTCGCGAAACAGTTTTCGGACGCACAATTACCAGTATGCCTGAATGCAGCCCTGAGATTCGTGAAAACTTGTTCGCAGGGGCAAAGATATTTCATCATGTTTGACGAAATAACATAAGGAAAGTAACGTGTTTCGCAAGTCCCTGTTGAGTTGTAGACGTTGTGTGCGTAAAAATACGCTCCTCTTGCGTTCATCATATCCAACACTTTGTTCTTATCTAACGCGTTGAAAACAAGATTGTAAGCAGTGGCTCCACTTGCTTTTGGAGGCCTCTTTTTTTTTGGCTCGGGCTCGTCGGTCGACTTGCTGCCATTGTCTTCTGATATTTGCAGCGATCTCTTTTTAGATGTGTTGTTCTCTGGCGTGGCAATTAATGGGGAGGTTCTATCTGATTTTGTCATGGTGTGATATCATTTGTTTTGGTTTGACGATGTGCGACGAGATTATTGAATTATGTTTTGACAATTAGCAATATATTGTCGACCACTCGTCGTCTTTTGTTTGTTGTCTCGTTGTTTTTTGTTTGCAAACTTCACACCGAAACAGATCGTCGGACACAACTAAAATTATTCATTTTTGCACAATTCTCATTTGCAGTAAGACTTACCGTACCTCTTTCGCAGTCATTTTTATTCACAGTACTATTTTGAAAGTTCGTCTACATGATCAGAAAATGTTCATTTTTGCACAATTTTGAAATACAGTGACATCGAACCGTATCTCCGAAGCGGATAACAATTACCTTTGAAACATGTTTTCGCCGTACCTCTGGTGACGTCATGTGACGTCAATTATATTTTCAGTCATATTTTAAAGTACGTTATTTCTACTCTGATCAGAAATTGTTCATTTTTGAACAATTTTAAAACATAGTGAAGACACACCGAACCTTTTCTTTGATCATTTAAACGACATATACGTACCTCTACTGTAGTTGAATAGTAGGTATCATAACTTTTGAATTTAGGTAAACAAACACATTATTTATAAATCGGTGATTTGATAGGCGTTCTTTTTTATGAAAGCGATACTATAAGTGCAAAATTAAACAATTAAAAAGATTGAAGTTTATATAAGTACAATAACAACAGGAGTATCACTTACTATCACAAAGTTTATCTCTACTGATAAAAGTAAGTTCGTGAAGATCTAATTGATCTTTCATATAATTTACTATTTTCAACAACACAATTATTGCACACAACAGCTTTCATTTAAGAATCTAATTATATTTTGTTTAATTTGATTTATCTCTGAGTCGTGATCCGTTCATTGTAATGACAGCGATACTATAAGTACAAAATTGTTCACAATTTAACAATTACGACTTAATTTACTTTTTTCTTTTATTTAATTTATATCTGTGTCGTGATCCCACTGAAGTCCGCAAATGACAATCACAATGTTTTAATTCTCTTCCGAACCTTTTGATTTTTTAAGGAACTCATTTAAGGGTTTTGCCCTTGAACCCATTACCTTGACATCCAGATCTTCTTTGTTCTCAATGATCTCATATTTCTCAGAGTTACTTTTCAAATCAGATAAAATAAGCGACAACACAGTTTTATCTTGTTTCGAAGCAATAATTAATCGTTGTGGAAATTTTCGAATTGGATTGAAGCTCTCGCCTTTGTGCTCGGGAAATTCATTGACTGGGTTAAATACAAGTCCAAACCAATGTGTTCTTGGAGTGTTCAGATTTGCAAAATCATTCTTGTATCTGCAGGTTGATTGATAACAAAACATGCGGTGACCCATTTGATACAAAGCAGCACGATGTGCGTCATCATGGTATGATTCCAAAGAATGTGCACGCTCGGCCTTTTTCCGATGTCCTTGTTGTGCTTTAGATGCGTCTGCCTTTTTTGACCGATTACCCTTTTTTTTCAAACCTTTCATAAACTTGAGAAAACTTTGATCCTGTAGTTTCAACGGACCTTTTTGATAATAAGTGAAATCATCAAAATACAGTCGGCACCGTTCGAAGAGCCTCAAGTCTCGATTGGACACTTTATCTTTTCCAATTGGCGCAATGACTTTTGTCTTCTTAACAGATGGTTTCAAAGTCCTATACTCTCGGCAAAAATGTTGAAGGATAGAAACCAATTTTGCTAGGTCTTTCCTAATCATAATCACATCATTTGGTGCACGATAATGACCAATGTCCAAATCTCCGGCTTTGACATGGGCATAGGAGAAACTTGAGACATTCTTCCGTTCAGACATGACTGCAAATCTATTCAAAAGACATTCGTAACCACAAGACCAACCATTTGCTTGGAAAGGCACTATGACAAAAAAGAAAGAACAATTAGGAATAATTAAAAAATAAAAAGAATGCAGAATCTTTGAAAAAGACAACTTACCTGAAACAGAGACCAAAGGAAGGCTTTTCTGGTTGCATTTGTTTTTGTCGTAGAATCCTTTCGCTCTTCCATACCTGTTTAAGAATGAACGTACTATTCTCGCCACGTTAACTCCTCGGTGATAACTTGCCTTCGAGTACTGTTGTTCACCTTTGGAATTCATAAACAAAATAAATGGGAAGACGTTCATGAAGTGTGATATGGTCTCGTGAGAAAAAGATTCAAAGACTGCGTCGCTTTTCTCAAACCAGTGTCATACTTTGGGGCCTCTTTCTTCTTTGTATTGTCATCCTGTGTCTTTTGCTTACGACGAGTCGAATCTCGGTTACAACTTTTGTATTGATTTGCCTCTTTCGCTCTGTTGTAATAAGTTCTTGTTGGCAAAGAGCTGCTTTTGTTAGACGTTTTAGACGTTCCCATGATGAGATATTGATCAATTCTTCTATTTGTTAAAGAAGATTGATTGAACATTATGGCACAACATATAAAACGCAAAGGAAGACAAAACAACACATCAAAACACCTTTGTCTTCAAACCACTTACTTCCAAATGAAAACATTGACGACCGATTACAAAAAGTAACAGAAATGAAAACAGAATCGCAAACAAAAACCGACAAAAACGGATCAAACACAACGACAACAGTAAAGAAAGTTATGGTTTACAGAAATATACTTAAAGAAGAAAGTTTCGAAGTCGGAACAAGATTCATTTAAGACAAACAAAATTCACAGGAAGAACGTTTCGAAGTCCGAAGAAGATTCATTTATTATTGAACTGTGCAATTTTCTGTACGTTTAATTATGGACAAGTTAAAAAAGTAAGTTATATACGGTAATTGTACGGTTTAAATAAATGTTCAAAAACGAACAATTTGCCGATATAAGGATTGTACGTTCTAATCAAATTGTTCAAACACGAACAATTTGCCGATACAAGGATTGTACGTTCTAATCAAATTGTTCAAAAACGAAAAATTTGTGATCATACCGTTGGTACTGATAATCATACCGTTTATACCAATAAATAAGTGCTGAGATAAATAGGTTTTTAATTAATACATCCATCAAACCGTTCGTACCAATATATGAATATGAACGTGCTGACAAAAACGCAATATGTTTTATATTCCTAACTGTAGATATAAAATCATCGATTACAACAAAAATTTCTAACGAATTTAAAACCAATTAAAATACTTATAAAGGTTTATTATAAAATATTGCCCACCAATAGAAATGCGAATAGTTGTTTATTACGAAAGTAGAATTCTTGTTAACGGTTTTAGATGTTAAATTCCTACCAGGCCCACGACAATATAATTCTTTTGACAAGTTTTTAACATTTGGTGCCCTCTCAAACTCTCCATTCTCCGAATAAGAGTTCTGTTGCAAATTCCAATAGGGTTAGGGTTTACAAATTTACAACTCCACTGCCATACCCCGGGTCTACTAGTGATTAGAATAGTAGTGATATGCAAATTGTGAGCTCTATTGGTTAGTCTATTTGCTACAGTTCTAAGAGCCTTCCGAATCAGCGATTCTGTCGACTCGCCGATTGTTTTTATCCTTATCCTTAATCCAGTCCCGTGTGTACTCGTGACTGTATTTTGGTGCACGGCATACTCCTCCATGGTACTGTTACGATTTAATGGGATCCCTGCAATAATAGGGGTGTACTCTCCTAATGTTAACCCGATCGGTTACAAAGGGAGCAGTTTCAATAGTTACAGTTCCATTGTTATGGGCCTTGATCACCTTGTAAGGTCCTTGTCGTGGGAAGGATAGTTTCGGAACAATGCCCCTCCTTTCCAGTGTGACATAGTCTCCTTCCTTGTAGACATGGGGAATCCTCTTCTGATTCTCCCGGGTGTTACTCTTGTGAATACTCTTTTGTTTCCTTGCTTGGATTGCTTCCCAATCCACTGGGAAGTTCACAGGCATGAACATATCCCGTCCGAACACCAGTTGTGCTGGGGAATATCCCAGGGTGGTATGGATTGCACTCCTGATGGCGTACGCTGCCTTGGTGGTGAACTCCTCAAACGGATCCTTCTCGTGGAGATCCCTTTGTTCCAGGTTGAAGGACAACAGGCAGTCCTTCAAGACCTGGTGGATTCTCTCCAGCACTGAGTTGGATTGTGGGTTCCAGGCGCCACTGGGTTTTCTTTTCATCCCCATGTTGTCACAGAGCTCTTGGAACTCTGCTTTGAACTCACTCCCGCCATCAAAGCCAATTTCCTTTGGGCGCGGATACCTTGCTAGCCAGGTACTGTCTAACAAACGTTGAGTTTCTGCTGCGTTTGGCGAGTCCTTTAGATGGGCCAATTCAAACCATCCGGTCACTGGATCCACCATGGTGAGAACATGGATGTGGTAGTCTTTACCATTTTTATTGTGGACAGTTGCAGGTCCCCAGAGGTCCACATTGACCCTCTGCCATTTGGTGACTTCCACTGCTTTCTCCGGTAGTAGTCCATACTTCTTCCGGCCACTCTTTTTGAACATCTGACACGTGTGGCAGTGCTTGCAGAGATCCTGAACGTCCTTTCGTAGGCCTTTCCAGGTGAACACCGAGCGTATGCTCTGTTCCATTCTCTTTTCTCCGGGATGGACCAACATGCTGTGGTACCATTCCATGACTCTGTCCTTGAGTTTGTCGGGAATCAGAATCTTTCCTTCTTTGTGGATTAGGTTGTAACCTTCCACCATTTTGGTGGTCAGTCGATTGTCTTTTTCCAGAGCATTCACGATTCCTGTGTCCTGTTGCTGGTAGAACTGAATCATGTCCGGGGCAAGTGGGAATGCACTATTGCCCTGGAATTCTTCCGGCGCTTCTCCAAGCGGGAATAGGAGTTGCCGGAGGTGCTCTTCCTCATCCGCGTAGGTGAGGGGCTTATTTGGTGGTAGCCATTCCACTGTGTCCGCTGGGTCATCTGTGATGTCCAGGCGAGACAGCGCGTCTGCTGCATCGTTGTCTTTGCCAGCAACGTGCTTGACTACGGGGTGGAACTCCTCCATGAGGAGTCTCCATCGGACCATCCTTTGGGTGGGCATCTGCTGATAGAGCAGGTTAAGGTGGTCTGTGTGAATAATCACATCTTGTCCTCGTAGGATTCCTTCAAACGCTTTTAGCCCTTCTACTATGCCCAGGAGTTCTTTCTCTCCAACCGTGTAGTTGAGCTGCGCCGAGTTCAGCTTCCGGGTGTAGAAACCAAGGGGCTTGCCATCTTGGCATACAGTTGCTCCCAGTTGCCTGTCGCTGGCGTCTGAGTAGAGATGAAATGGTTTCGTAAACAAGTCTGGGAATGCAAGCTTTGCTTCCTCTGCGAGCATCCTTTTCGCCTCCATGAAAGCTTTCTGCTCTGCTGGGCCCCAGTACCAGTTCATTTTTCCCTTTTTCCCTGCAAGTTTATTGAGGGGGGCCAGGATGTGGGAGCGACGCTTCCACATGTCCCTGTAAAAGTTTACCATTCCAAGGAACATCTTGAGTTGCTTGGTGTTCTTGGGGGCTTCCAGGCGCTTCATCGCCTCCAGTTTCTTTGGCTGGGGCTGAATGCCCTCTGTTGTTAACAGAAATCCCAGATATTCCACTTCTTTTTGCATGAAGAAGGATTTTCTGAGGTTGGCCCGAAAGCCAGCATTGTCCAGTCTCTGGAGTACTGTATCGATTTTGTTGAGGTGATCCTGTTCGGATTCCCCTTCCCTCTGGATGATGAGAATATCATCAATATAGACCAGGACATAGTCCAAGTCACCGAGTAGGTTCATCATAACGGACTGGAAGATATCCGGTGCGCATGCGATTCCCATTGCCAGTCTCTTGTAGGCATACTTTCCCCATGGTAAAATGGTAGAGCAAATCTTTTGGCTCTCCTTGCAGATGGGGATGGTATAGTATCCTTGGGACAAGTCCAGCGCCGTAGCTGATTTGAACTTTTGTAGCCTTTGGATTGTTTCCCCTATTCGTGGTAGTGGGAATGGTTTTCGTTGGATGGCTGCGTTCATCTTCCGAAAGTCAGTTAGGACGCGAATGTCCCCTGTCTTCTTTGGTTGACAGAACGTCGGGGATGCCCATGGTGAGTCATCATCATGGGGGAGTTTCTCCAGGACTCCAATATCACAGAGCCTGGTGATCTCCTTTCGTAGTGCTTGTTCAAAGGCATGGGGTACAGAATAGTACCTCTGCCGGACCGGTTTGACCCCTGGTTGGAGTTCAATGGACACCGGTTCTATATTTCTGAGTAGTCCCAATCCTCCTCCAAAGAGTGTTGGGAATTTCTTTAGTGTTTTCTTCAAGGCTTCCTTGGACGCGTCCGTAATCTCCAGGTCATTGACCATCGCGTCTATATCGACTTTGGAGTAGTCGGCGTCCAAAATTTTAGATTGCCTTTCTTCCTCTTTTTGGAGGATTGGACTCTGTGTGTTGGCAAAGAATACTGCCTCGCATTTGTCCGGGTCCGAGAGCTCCCCCATTCCCTTCATGGGAATGGAGTCACCCTGCCATTCAATTGTTCGGGAGCTGTATTTTATATCCAGTCCCAATTGTGCCATTAGGTCAGATCCTATGATCACGTCATAGGGTACCTCCTCGTGGTGATGATACTCATCCACTTGGAAGGTCCACTTGATGGTCTTTGAGTTTGAAAACTCTATCAACTTCAGTCCCACTGAAGCCGCGGACTTTGTTCGAAATTTGCCCCCATAGGTATTATAGGTGACAGATCGTTGGTCCCGGTTCGTAAGTTGACTGCGGTCGACAAAGTGTCTTAGAATTATGGACTTGGAGCAACCTGAGTCCAGTAGACCCCGGAGCATCCTCCCCCTTCCTTTATGGTCCAATACCTCCACACAGACGTCCGCAAATCGATTGATTATGCGTGGTCCGGTGTGGATGGTATTGGCCATTCAGTTGTGGGATCCTTTCTTTTTAAAGGTCTTTCTGTACTTTCTTCTGTACTCTTTGAGTTCCCGTTCGGAGATGTCGATCTCGTCATCGGAGACTCCGTGGTCAGCTTGGGCCGTGGCCAGTACATAAGAGTACTCGTGGTTCGATAGGTTCCTTCCCCAGTGGGGTTTGGAGTGTTGCTCAGCGTCTGAGTCTTGTTCTTTTGCCACAAAGTGCTCCTTGAGCAGGTTGATGGTTTCCTGGTCGAACTTCCCCTTCTTGTGGGGACCGCCGGTTAGTTTCCAGCATTTGCCGGCATGGACCTTGCCACAGGTCTTGCATAGCTGTTTGTTGCTGTTGTCCACAGGTCGCTTCTTTTTGCCAGGGGACTTCCCGTGGTGTCCTCCCCCAGATGCGGCCTTGGGGGTCTTCTTGGTGACGCCGGTCTGCTTTTCGAGGTCGGTGATGCGTTGTTGCATTATTGCCTCCTTCCGGATGGTGATTTCCAGGTTTTCGAGCTTGTCGATAGTGGTGTTAAAGGATTGGGTGTAGAGGTCCCATCCAATGTGTTCCAGCTTCTCGCGTTGGGAGTGGGTCATGTTGGAATCCAAGATTTCCTTCAGTTCTCCTTGGGTGAAACTTCTTGGTGTTTCCATTTGGTCACTGCCACATTCCCAGAGGCATTCTGGGAGATAGCTTTGGAGTTCGGCCATTCGATTGGCCCAGGCTCTGATGCCATGTTTGAGGTCCACTCGCATGCCTCGCATGAATCGTCGGAGGACGATGTACGAGCGCTTGCCGTTTTGGTCATTGCCAAAGATTTTGAGCTTGAGGACATGCATGCATTCCTCCATGATATCCTTCCTGTACTCCTGGGATTGGTAGTACTGGGTGAGGGCGCTTGCGACCTTTTTCTTTGGGATTGGAGACTCGAGGTTGTCGGTCTCCGATTCTTTGTCCGATCTCGCCGTGGCTGTGTCGACTTTGTCGGCGTTTGGAGATTTCTCCTTTGCCGTCTCCTTGGAGGCTCCCGTGGGAGTTTCGGTGGCGTCTTGCCCCATTGATAGCAGGATGTTTGCTTGGTCCCTTTGCTCGATCTCCTGGATCTTTTTCTGTACGTGTCGGGTGTGATGGACCTTGTGGGTTGGTTCGGCCAAGTAGGTCCGAGCGAGCGTTCGCTGGACAAGTGCGAGTGCCTCAGTAGAGAGGATTCTCTGTAAGACGTCCAGTTTCTGGTCTCCGTGGAGTTTGTCATTGCCAGCAATTTTCTGGTCAAAGTCTCTCTTCCAGATAAGGAAGAGTTCTGGTCTTTCAGTACCATTGAGAACCTTCAGGTAGTCGCTGAATGCGATTCCACCTTGTTCGCTGTCTACATTCATCTTTACGGTGGTGGCGTCTTCCGGCCAGTCCTCCCGTGTGATGTTGAAAGGTTTCAGTTTGGTTCCTTTGGTCGCCATGGTTAATCAGTTTTTATTTTAGTTTAGTTTAGTTACAGTATTTCTGTAAGTTGTTATTTGGGGTGGAAATGAGCAAAAAGTGATTGCTCCAGTTTTTCCCCCTGAGGTTCACTTCCACGCGATACCCCGTGTTGTAACTGATTTTTCTCCCAGGCTTGTACAGTGGTGGGAGTTGTTTCTCTCTTTAGTTCCCGGGAATCCTGTGGTTCTCCGGAGTTGTTTCTGTTTTTATTTCGTGGGATTCGATTCCCGTGGTTCTCCGGCGTTGCTTCCCTATTAAGCAATCACCGGGCCGGTCCCACTTCCCGTTTCCCGTGGGATTGGTGGTGTTTGGGTATTCATTATATACCTTTCCGGATATCCGTATATTTCGGTTGTGGTTGGCATCCCCTGTTCGGTCTGTCCATCCACTCAGTGTTGGTCCAATTAGTCCACTCACTGGATTATGTGTCACTTTTTCGGCACATGTTTTCGTGTTTTTCGATTATTTCCTGTTGTCGACCATGGTCCTGTTTAGGTACTTAGGTGTCTCTGTTGCTGCTGTTGCTCCCTTCTTTGGGCGCCAACAGTTGCTGGGGTCGGTCTTCCTTGTGCTGCAGACACTGGATATCCTTCTCCCTGTTTGCTTCTACGCGCCTCCATTTTTTGGCAGTTTCTTCGGTCCCGTCGGTTTGTCGACCGATCGGTCCCTTCTCTTGCTCATGGTCATCAGCGCTCAGCTTGATTTTAAAATCATGCCATACCCCGGGTCTACTAGTGATTAGAATAGTAGTGATATGCAAATTGTGAGCTCTATTGGTTAGTCTATTTGCTACAGTTCTAAGAGCCTTCCGAATCAGCGATTCTGTCGACTCGCCGATTGTTTTTATCCTTATCCTCAATCCAGTCCCGTGTGTACTCGTGACTGTATTTTGGTGCACGGCATCCACTAAAAAATTGTGATGAATCAATCAATCAAATCTGTGAAGGTGAACAACGCACAGACACTCGATTCATGACTCACTGATTCATTCACAAGTATCAGTCATTATTCAATCCTACGAATTGATCATCCTTCTCCTTTTGAAGTTCTGATACAATTCCGACCGTTAGACGAAGTCGGTCTTCTTAAGTATTTTCACGAATAGATAAATTCATCGAACCTACAAGTTTCTCAATTGAGTCCTTTTGGTTCTAAAACTCAATAGCACACAATTTTACAATCAGCCTAGTTCAAAGGTGTATTGATTGATTGATTGATTGATTCCCAGAATTACATATCGGAGTATACTACTGTACATATTAGCATTCCCGGAATTCCAGAACACATATAAAAATTGCGCACCCAACAGAAGAACTAGATCTGCCTCAATGGATGAGGCCTATTTTGGAATTTGGAATCTTTGTTGACAGAAACAAAAATTCTCTATTGACTGCCTAACTTACCCGCACCTCTAGTACGGGTTTATTTTTTAGCGCCAGCAATCCCATTCACCTCAAAATTTGTCAGCTTGTTCTTGAAATTGCTATCCTCAACAACAGGGGGGGGGTTTGCTCTCCAATAGAAACTTCTTATTCTTTTTTCTTTGTTGATCGAAAATAACATGTCACTGGAAATACCTTATTATTTCTACTAATTACTTTCACATGCCAGTCAACCTCGTTACAACAGATCCCAGGCAAAATGGGCGGCGGTAAGGTTACGCAACACTGTTTCACGGCCTTTTTCTCTAAAGTTTGAAAAGGGTTGGATCAAATCAGGAAAACTCCTATTCAAACAAGAAATAATACCGTGTAGTATTATGATTATGATGGAACGAATGTTGGTGGCAACACCGAAACCCGTAGTAATCTTTTATACAAAAAGTACCTTTTGTGCAAAAAGTGCCCGAATCGATCTGCGCGATCTCCTCGAGTCTAGAGCCACGCTTGATAACCTATTGGAGTCATGCAAAGGTTTTCTGGATCAGTGGCTGCTTCAACCAAATCGTTCACTCGTTGATCGAGCGGTTTGCAGTTGCTGCTTGTAGCGATAGTGTGGACGGTGACATTCCCACGCGGTTCGTGACTGATTCTCGGGGCGCACTCCGAGAAGCGGGATTGCAAGGTATGCACATTTTTGGAAACTCTCTCGATGAGCTGCCTCTCGAGCTCTTGCGTCTTGGAATCTGTTTTCGCCAGTGTTTTGCTATACCAAGCCAGGATGTCATCTCTCATCAGGAGGCGCAGTATAGGGTCGAATTCCTCGTTGTGTTCCTTCACTGCGCCCGCTATCATTGCCATCGACCGAACGAAAATACCTTGAATATAATGCTCACCAAGAGCTCTCTGGATGTTCGGAGTCATGCGGAAAGGCACTTTGTTGAATCCTTCAATAAAACCTTGGTTTGAATAGGAAATGCGAAAGTCGGGGGACAGCATTTTACCGTTGCTCTGAAGAATGACAAAGCGTTGAGGCGTGCGTTCAACGACCGAAAAAACATACTGAAGCAAAGAGTTCGCTGCCAACTGCACAGCAAAGGAGCGACGGAACAAAAAGAAATGCTCCGGGCCATCCAGGATCTTCAGGAGGTAGTGGAGCAGTATCCGATCGTCTACCATCGACCCACGAATATCGTTGTACACCTTCAGTCGCACTTCTTTCTCGGCCTTTCGCTTGCTGTCTTCAGAAGAATCCTGAGAAACTGCTTCTTTCAGCAATCTCGTCAGCTCTTTCGAGAAGAAACGTGAAACGGCTTTCGGATCGTCCCTCTCGTACCCATACGTTCTCCAGACTTCGTCAAGAGCAACTCTACAATCAGGGTCTGGGGTCATTCGTAAACGCTGTGCGACAGGTATGGCTGCAGTTGGTTGGAGGTTGATGTAATTCCGCGCCGATACAATGTTTTGACGCAGGAATTTCTCAATAATATACGACGTTTGCGCTGTGCGCTCATCGGTTCTTGTCCAGTAGGGAATAGCAAACTGAAGCAGGAACTTATAAGTGCGTCCGTCGCTGCCAATCATGCCACAGCGCCGGACCAGCTGATCGTTGCGACGCAAAACTTCAACGTGAGGCTCGAACCTGATCAATTTCGCATGCAACTCTGGAGAAGGTTTGATATCCACAGTTTCGGACGAATTCGGACAGTATTGTCCAGGGATTTCGATTGCGGCAGAACCACCACCGTATTCACCTCCAATCCCTTCCCGCGCCGCTGCATTGGCTGCCGCAAGTGCCGCGCCAAGTGCTGCTTTTCGCGCAGTCGCAGCAGACGAAGAAGTCGATGGCGGTGTCCTGCTACTCTGGCTCTCATTTGTCGGGCTTCGGTCATTTCCATATGAATAGCGAGTATCGCAAGAACCAGGCCATAAATTCGGAAAGCTTCCATGGAACATTGCCAACGAATGAGAAGACTCGATCAATGGCAAAGACCTAGGGGTTCGAGCCACTTGAATTTCCAGTTTTTCCTTCCATTTTTGAAGCTTAGTGATGTATTCTGCGAGACGGAACTGGGCCTTGGAAGTTTGATGCGAAGTTCCCTGTTTTCCGTCAGGTGTAGTAACCTTAAAGTCACGTTCAAAATCTGCTTTGTATTTTCGTTTAAAATCTGCTGTCTTTTTGACCCTCTCGTCTCGCCTATTAGATGAACTCGTTGAATCAGTTTCTCGAAAGAACTTGGCAGCAATACGACTCAAAGTTTTCGACCACGATGCTACCATTGCTTCCTCGTCCTCGGCACGTTTTTCATCTGGGAGTGATTGCTTTTCGGCGTGAGATTCTGCTCGCTCCAGAAGAGCAGAAATTGTTGCCAGTAGCTCTTCCTCGTATGATGGTCGAAATTTTACAATCAGCTCTTCAAGAATTGCTTCCAAAGAACTCCACAACGATGCATGCGACCGGCGCAAAGTGCTCATCATTTCTTCAGCATAAGCGACTGAAGCCATGTGCTGTCCAGAAGGAATATTACCTCCTTTTGCCCGTTCAACATCTCTCCTTTCAAGGTAAAAAGCCCTAAGAGAGTAGTATGCTGCTTGTGGGTAAGCTTTCATCACACGAGAAAGTAGAACTCTGATCGTTCTACCTTCTAGTCGACAAAGCCCAGTCAGTAACTGAGGCATCCATGGAAGCCACACCCAAGGCGGAAGTTTCGTTCCTCGGCTTTCAAGTGTTTGGCATAAAACACCAGGCGAAGAACCGTCTTTTGTCAACATCCAAAGACACCTAGGAAGATGAATTCGGGATTTCTCATTTGGATCAATTTGAATTGCTTCGATAAAACAACCCATTGCCTGAGCTAGATATTGGGCAACTTTCTTTGTTGACTCAGTTCTGGATTCACGACTGTTGTCAGTCCCTCTAGCACGCGCATACTCGGCTTGCTTTTCTGTCATCGTCCCCAGGGAAGAACAAAGCCCTCCCCAACTTATCCATGACTTTGTGTGACTCGGACAAATTTGAACTGAATGACAGTAAGCTTGATTCGACTTCGATGTTCGCCGCAACAAAGCTAAAAATATGGCTTTAAGTCGAAAAAGTTCGCTCTTTTGTAACGAATCAAAATACGAAAGATTGGTTGTGTTAATAAGATTCAGTCCACCAGTTCGTTCGAGCTCGTTGTCGGGATTGTTGTAAAGAAGGATTTGCTCGCGAAGCTTCAGATAAACATCAGACACATCCATGGCTCTGCTTTCAGTTATCCGATTCAGCAGAAGAAAAGCAGTCTAAAATCATATTGAACCAAATGTGAGTATAACAGATAGAGTAAGCTTATCAGATTGTTCAATAAAACGAGTTTTCAAAATCTCACCTGTTGCATTCCATGTTTTCTAGCAACCATGGACATTCGAATAGCTGTGAAATGATGACCGAAATGGGGGAAATGAACATGTCAGAGACAAAAATCTAGTTGGTGTATAAAGTGAATCGCAAACCGGAGCTATTCTGGAAAAACTTACCAGTCCACGGACGATCATGAAGCGTTGCCAGTGTGCTCGGTTCACTCCAATGAAAGTTTGACGTAATTGCGTTGAACATGTGAGCACGCCATGTAAAGATTTCATCCCAAACCGTCAGTTCTTCTTCGTCGTTAGGGAGTCGGTGTCTCCACGCGCTAATGAAGAGTCATATTAGATTTTGTTCTCAATTAATGGAAAAAGAAAAGCACTCAAAGCAACGCCAAAAGAACATTTTCATACTTACTTCAGAAGGTTTTTCAAATCTGGAAGTGTTTTTCCAGTCGAGTGATTGTTTGTTTCGACCATTATTTGACCGGATTCTCTTATTTCAACCAGCCGATGAAAATAGTGCAACAACTCAGCATGTGCAAAACTCCCTCCGGAAAACATTGGAAGGTTCTGCCATCTGTACAACGCCAACTGAGAACTTTGAGCGTGAAGATTCTCAACATCTCCAAGCTTTCCGTCAGCCACAGCTGATAGAGTTTCGCATATTTTCATCGCTGGATCACCTGATTCTACAGCTGCTACGATACGCGGAGACGAACACAGAGATCTCACACTGTCCCAATCTCTTTCCCGCCAAGCACATTCAAGCATTACCTCTTCGTTCTTAGATTGTCTTGCATATTCTGAAACAACTTCAAGTTGCTGTTCTTGTTGTTGAAGGTTGACCCATCTATCTTCCCAATAATCCATTTCGAAATTAGAAGCATTAATGGATTTATCAGATTCGACCATATCAATTAAACCAGAATAAGCCTCCAATGCCTTGTCTACTTTTCCATAAATTTCAAGTGATGTAGCATAGCCTGATCCTTGAACTTTGCATGATTTCAATGCCAAATTCGTCCAAATTTTCGTTTCACCAAGCTGCCGATAGCAGTGTCGCATAGCAAGAAGTATTTTGTCGCTGCGGGTGCATCCTGACTTCGATAGATTTGATGACGATAAAACGAAATATTGCTGTTCCAAAATCGATACAACTTCATACCAAGAATTGTAACTCTGAGCCAAAGTTACCAACAAATCAACATCAATGATCGGCAATGGATTCAGATATATAATACTTGACAAAAATGATCTGATTGAATTCGTCGGGAGTTGGGCTTCACTGATCTCTTTCTTGAAACTCTGTGAGTGGAAAGAGCGGGACAAAAAAGTCTCCATTGCAGAGACGACACGATGTTTGATGGCATCGTCAGAAATATTCCTCCACGATGCTGGAAACAGCGCCTGCATTAGATTTTGGCATATCAAGCTATCACCGTGAGCCAAACGGCATAGTGCATCAATGAGACATTTGGAATTCTTCACCAGATCGGAGTGCTCCCTTCTCAGTGAGTCAGTGAATGCTTCGTACGAAGAGTGAAGTGAGGGATCATGAACGAGAACCAAAGTTTTGGCCTCAGTAATTGGGTTAGGTAGCCTTCGTTTCATCATAGAATTCTGTTCTGCTGGTATGAGAGCGTTTCTTTCGTTTTTGGGGACAAGATTTCTCAACAGTATCTCAACAAATACTACCACCCAGTGCCTCCCTCCTAGCCCCTCAAAATCGCTATGGAAGAGCTGCCAAAGTAAATCTGCAGGCTGACGCCCCTTTCCTTCTACTTGCCGTCGTGATCCCGAAAAAAATGAGAGCATATGCCCTCTAGCATGATCGTTGGCGATCAACAAGCAGGCTGTTATTGACCGACTTGTAATCATGTCTTCTTGGACGTTTTTTCCATTTTCAACAAGAAGTTCTGGTTTGTTTAGTAGGGCACTCATGAAATAGCACACAAGATCCGCGAGGGGCTGAGAAACGAGGTCAGAAAGACCATTAAAATCAAAAGAAGAAATCTGCCACAGAAAGTTGTTCCGCTCCTTTGTGGTTAGTGGCCCTGAATTTCCCGCAATTATCCATTTTCCTACAACTCGGACAGCAGCAAGAAGAAGTTGCACATTATTGCTTATGCAAAATATAGACTGAAGTAGAGATAGTAGTGTCTTTCGGTTGTTTGAAAACAAATACACCATGTCACTGTTTCCCAGAATATCCAAAATCACAGCCGCAGACTGTAGCATGCAATCGAAATCTTTTAACTCCTTCGAAAGGTCGTGTTGCTTCCCATGAGCATTCCTTGCGATACCCGCAGCAGGAGAACGCATGTTTTCTGGAAAGATTTGTTGAAGAATGCCCGAAATAGGCGTTGAGTACATTTCACGGATGCTCATTGTTCCCGTCTGCGGATTATACGCAACACCGTTCTGTTTTTGTTTCGCGGCTGCTTGGAGGGTATGCTTCTTCACAATAGTGTTCAAAAGCGAAACCAAGGAGCTGGTAAACACTTTTGGGAAAGACGGTGATCCGCTTCCAACTTTCTTGATGATCCCGAGACTGAACAATACGGCGAAATCTTCAGGACGGGATTCTTCTCCGTAAGCAGGCTGACGAAATCTGGTCTGCCGCTGACTTTCATTGACTTGACTGTGATTCTTCCGATATTCCATGTCGGCATCAGTAAGTAGCTTTTCAAGCCACACTGTAATGGGTCGTACAACTCTCTCATCTGCGCGAGATCCAAGAGATAAGAATGCGACAAGAAACGGTTCAAGTTTTTCTCGAATGCATGTCGCTGTCGGTGCTTTCGAATAGCGGAAACATGCACTCAAGATGCATTTCAATTGACCTGGATTGTCAGCCAAAAATGCGTTATCTGGGTCTTCTTCAGCAAGCATCAAAAACACTTCAAGGCAAGCAGTCAGCATATCAGATAAACCGATAACAGCTTTCTTGGTGTCTTCGGGCTTTGGTGATTTCGAATTAGATTTGTCCGCATCCTTCGTATGCTTTTTCCTGCTTTTCATCTTATTGTTCTGAGTGAAATATTCGTCATCATCCGCACACATAGACACAACCTTTTCGAAATATGCTGGGCGTATATCGGTACTCTTCCACCTACGAATGATACTTCGAATTAAGAAATGAAGTTTTGGGTTCAGGTTGGATGAAGTAGTATCAACTTTGGGATCAGCGAGGAGTATTTTTAGTCGGATGAGAAAGTTCAACATTGTTTCAACCATAGATTTATCCAAGTGTAGCGTGGACTCCTCTACAGCGGTAGAACTTGCGCGTGTCGTCACGTTCAGTGGCTCTCCGTCTGAGTGACCAGATCTTTCGGCAGAAGGAATTGTCGGTGGATCGACATCCATTGCGTCGGCAAAGTTATCGTTTCTAGTCGATGCATTTTCCTTCTGATCATTGTCCCAAACTAGGACTAGTTCGACTATAGACATCGCTAGAATTCTGTTTTCGGTTGGACTATTTGGTACGTGTAGCAGTCCCAGACGGTTCAGGGAATTGATCATGTAGCGAACAAGCTGAGAACGTCGGTGCACAAAAATCCCCGGATGGCGTACAACAACATACCAAACGTGTGCAAGCTGAGGAACAGAATTGCCTTCCTCGAACATAACTTTGTATGTTTTCTCGATAGCGCTTCCAAAGGCTGGTTTGTCGAGTCTTTTCGGTAGTGCAGAGACCAAAAGGTTGAGTCCCGCTTTCACCAAATCCTTTCCTTCGTGTTGATAGGCATGTAAAAGGACATCGTACACACGTAGGATAATATTTTGTTGAGTATCGAAAATGTTGATATATCGACAGAGAACAAGGTATGCCCAATTCTTGCAGGATGTATCGTCACTCTTCAAAAGAGACAGACAGAACTTCATCAACTCGTTCCGTCTTTCACCAAACTTATCTGGAATAAATTCGAGAAAGAGAGCAGAAATTTGTAATAGGCCCACTTTGAGTCGTTCCCCACAAGGATTAACACTCCCGTTGTGGAACAAGACATCGGTGACAAACTTTTGAACTATAGATGATCTGAGAAAACCAAGAGACTCCGGAACAGTTGTATTTGTAACATAGTGTTGATTCTCTGGCACTTCAGGAGTTTCTGATAAGCGCAGTTGGTTTGATGATGACGCTCCTTGAAGTTCTTGAACTTTTGTACGGAAAGAGGAATGCAACATCGGATATACCACAAGTTGTAAAGAAAGCGATTTTATTTCTTCGGTACTTTCTCCAGCCATGAGAACAAAAAAACGCTGCATGATTTGTTCCTTTTGTTCCAATCCCAATCTTGACGATGTCTCTTTCAAGAATGACCTTATAAACGAGAAATCACCACTCGTAGGTTGTAAAAAGATGCGAATCAGTTCGAAAAGAAGGTCCACATCGCCGGGGGAGTTTTTCGAATAACTAAGAAGGAATGAAGCCAAGGCTTTTGACTCTCCTTGAAATCTTGGCGATATTGATTCTTCGTGTTCCGTTCGTAGATACCTGCCTTTGCTCCTCCAGAGCCACCTCAGCGCTCGAAGAACGTCATTGTGATATTTCAAGTAGGTTGCATCGTGCTTGACCAACGTTTCAATCAGGCAAAAACCTTGAAATTGTAATTCCAGAGACTCGATTGTCATCGGGTTTGCCCCATCTGGATTATTTGCAAGAGATTCTTGAGCCATCCTTGACTTTTCCACCTCAGCATGATGACGTTTCTTTATCTCTGCTACTTCCCTTACCCCTCTTTCAAGGGACGCCTTGGCTATCTTATGTTTCTTTTTCGCATCTTCGAAGGCCAGCTTCGCTTCAGGAGATGCATTTTTTGAACTCGCGGATGATGCTCTTACTTGATAATACTCTTTCGCTCTGTGAAACTCTTGTTGAAGAATTTGGAGCTTCTTTTCCTTCGTAGCAAGATCCCGAAAAAGC
Source organism: Pseudo-nitzschia pungens (assembly GCA_037355855.1). Classification (NCBI taxonomy): domain Eukaryota; phylum Bacillariophyta; class Bacillariophyceae; order Bacillariales; family Bacillariaceae; genus Pseudo-nitzschia; species Pseudo-nitzschia pungens. The sequence goes on from CM074758.1 coordinate 6,805,308, forward strand.
ATTGCTTCTTTTTGATCTTGAGGTCTGGGAAATTGCTGGATGCCGTAAAGGGATAGGGATGTGTCGCTCTTTAATGACTTGGTTGGCGACGCAATTATGACAGATGCTTTTTCGGAACGAATAATCGCCAGAGGACATTTAAATGAAACATCAAGAATAGAACCGGAGCAATTTGCTCCGCTAAGATATTGCCGAAGTTGTATCGAACCCTCAAAGTTGACTATGTCCTGGAAGAGCTCTGAGTAAAGCGGTGTTTTCAAACGGTGGAGGAAAAACGATACTGTATACTGACTGTATTTGTTCAGATAGAGTGCGAGTGGTTTTCTGTAAGGTGAATGAACATGGCGCGACTTGTAAGCAGGAAGACACGCTTCGAGCTTTATTGTGGTCTTTACAAGGGCGTCGACAAAGTTCGAGGCGTGCGGAAGCGAAGCAAATAGACCAACAATAGCGGCTGCCACGTCCGGTTCTTCCCCCTCCTTCCATATTTTGTGTGATCTTATCATACTTGGATTGGTCCATTTTTGCAAGTGGTCAAGCAATTTCTCGCCCAGGGTCTTATTAAACCATGAAGAAAGTAGCGAAAGCAGCTGTGATAGACCTCTGAGCAGGCATGTCGACAAACGGGTATAGTCTCTTAAATTCAGAAGGACTGGTCTTATACAAGTTTGAAGTAGCTCTTTTCGGAGACGAGATTTCGACCTGGATCCTTCTGGGCCATCTGTTGTCACGCAGCTTAGTCTAAGTACGTCTCTGAGTGCATCATGGGCAGCAGTTACGGCTTGAATTGGTTGAGACACGAGCGACCTGAATAGTAGACTTATGATATGTGGCCGGATATTACCTGCATGGATTGAAAAGTATAGGTGCGTAGGTTTAGTTGCAGTTCGCATATTTTTTCCGCGTATTTTTTCTCTTTTTCTATTACTTGAGTTTTTACTTACCAACTGGTGTCGAAGACTCCGCGTCGAAGAAAGCATCAGGATGACCACGAATTATTGACCGAAGCAACTGAATAGATGAAACACGAAATTGCACTCCGAAAGGTAGCTCCTCTCCAACAAGAAATTTATGTGAGTCGATAGAAAGGATACAGTCTCTTCGAAGGAAAAGGGATGATGGGCGAAGTGAGGGATCGATTTCATTAGCATCATTCGTCGTTGGATGACACCTCTGCTCAGTGCCGGGCAAAACAAAACCATTTTTATCTACTACACCGCCGACCAGGTTGTTGTCCTTGTCCGTCATTTCACCATCAGCCACTGAAGACATTTTCAAAAGTTCCGACAAAAAGGCTAGGAGGTGTTGATCGTCCAACGGGATCAAATCCGGCACTTGGTCTACAAGCACAGCAAGCGCTTCCACGGCACCGACTTGCTCTTGGAGAGGGAGAAGTCGTAGTGAGCGAGAAAATAATACTCTCCGAATCAGCGTGATGTGTTTCCCCAACACGGATTTTGCATCGGCTTTTGTCACCGTTTTCAGGAAGTATTGTTCAAAGACAAATCGAGCTGCAGCACTGGTAGACAAATCATCAAATTAGCCAACAATCCACATTGCAATTAGAAAATACTTGATTGGAAAAACTTACCGCACCAAAGGAATGGTTGAAGCCATCTCATTTATCAACATCTGCAAAACATCAGCGCATGGACTCGAGCACGCACCAGGGTTCTTAGTAGATTTCTCATCTCTTCTGTTCAGGAGGGAAAGTAAGTCAACAATAAGAGGTATTTTCACATTTTGGTGTTCGTTGATCTTGCCGTAGAGTGACGAACACAATTGTACCAAAAATTCAAAGCTTTTTACTCCTGCAATGGACATTTCTGTGGGCACGCTCTTTACTGAATACAAAGCTACGTTCATGATTTCGACCTCGTATCTTTTTGCCCAAGATTGCCCAAGAATTTCAACCATGAGAATGATTCCTTTGTACAAACCATATCGTTTACTCCAATCAGAACATATACATCGATCACACAATGCGCTCAATAGATTTTCAAAAAAAATCATCGAGCCTCTATCCAAATTCTCAGATTCCCGTCGCTCATCAACGTTAATCCTTTTCAACATTGACGGGAGCCTGAGCACGTGCTTCAACATCTCTAATCCCACGATGACTGTTGAGGAAGATGATTCTGCCAGAAACTCCGCAAGCGATCTGTTTATGGTTAGCGGATCAGTAGTACACTTGAGCGGCCCATTCAGCTCGAAATATCCGAATGGTTTCAAAGATCCCAAGCCGTCGTCGCCAAATTCATCAACATTGCTTTTTGTTTCGGCATCGTTTTTCGGTGGATATATCGTTGATCCATTAGCATCTACGCGCACAATATTCCCCTGGTTACTACTGACGATGACGTAAACATTCGTCAACAATCCCTTCATGAAATGGAGTTCATCCTCCTTGATTGGGGGGAACGAACAACCAAACATCAAACCCATGATTATTATATGGAGTTCATTGTTGTACTTAGTCGACCTGGTAGCAATAACCTGCATATCAATAGTCCCGTTTTCAATTTTGGTTCCAACGCTGTCTGGCTTCTTCGTTCCCTGAATATCAGCGTTTGCGAGGCTGCCATTTGGTATGTCCAAGATTTGCGTCAGGGCGCTTCGGAGTACTTGGATAGCAGCCTTAACTTGACTCAGCGTTGTCGATCTCGTTACATCCCCACAGTATCCGAGGAGGTCAATATCATCAACGGAAGTTGACAATAATTTTGTGACACCATCTGGGATCGAAAACTCCTCAGCAATTCCCTCTTTTTTCTGCCCCGTAGAAGTCGTTTCCCCTCGCACTATTGCTCCTGGTTCAAATAAGTTAACAAAAGAAACTCTTTTCAAAAGCTCGAGGCATCTTTGGATGGGGAGATCAATTTCAAATTTTGAGTCCGAGTTTCCAGTCTTCGTAGCCCAAGTGAACCCCAAACTCAACTTTCCTACCGAGTCTTCTGAAATAGTATTTGGCTCGATGATTTCTATTGGTTCGCGCAAAACTCTTCTATTCTTCCCTCCTAGCTTCCCCAGAAGACGAAGAGTTAACAAACCGTATGGATAAGGTGCCGGTCTTAGGTGCATAGATAGCGCTTTCATCAATGAAATGAATACCCTTTTTTGTTTCGATAATTCTGGAAATAAAAATTCTGGATTCAGATTGTCCACCCAAAACTCTAAGGTTCGTAATCTGGGGAGGAAAGTAAAGGTTAGACCGACAACAAAATGACAAAGGTTCGAAAAGAGAACACCGAAATGAACCAAGATTGACTTACCCGAGATTAACCAAATCATCTGACTTCGATTTCAAGGCTAGAACAATTATTCGAAGGAGCAAGTTCATATGCGGTAAGAGAGATGACAATCTTGCTGGGATTGTCAAAACTAACTCGATCAGAGTATGTCGTAGAGTTGTATCTTCGGTGCTTGACAAGACCCGAAATAGCCCATTCAATACGTTAGGAATCAAGGGAAGTAGTTCACGATACGACTCTTCAAACTTTCCAGCAGAGATCGATCTAAACACATAACGTAACAGCATGCAATAATTATCGGCCTTGCCGTCGCTCTTTTCAAGTGACGAGCGCAAACAAGTTGAAACAATTTTCTTCAAGTGTGGGCGTAATGCACGCTCATTCTCCGGGTAAGATGATAATGACTTGAGGATGCGCTCAAAAAGCTGAAGGTGTGCGTTTGAAGTTTTCTCCATGTCCTCCTTTTTGATTTTATCTTTTTTTCTCATTTGGTTTTCGAAGGCTCGCATGCGATTGCTTTCGTTCTCGTACGAAACTGATAGAAAACAAACATTCTCTGCCTTCGAAAGTACAAGACTGTCCATTCGGTCGACCAAGAAGTTCAGCATCATACTGCAGAATTCGAAACTTGTTGTTGGGTTTACACTTAGGAGATGTCTAGGAACTATAATCGCTGCGGGGTCGTCTTTCACTGCCTCCACCAGCACATCCAGTCGCCTCCCCATTACTCGCCGTAAATCACGTCCATCAAAAGCCGTAAAAGCAGCTGCAAAGTAAGTTAAAGTGTCTCTGAACTGCTCCGCAGCTTGCCTCTCCAGGGTGGTCATTGGTGCCCCAGTTTTTGGTTCGGATTCACAGTGGTTTCTACCTTTCAGAAGCTTTATCGATGGAATGCCTAAGACAATATACTGATCGATCAGAGCATGCTCCGTGTGTGTGATCTTCGACAAACCTGAACAAACCTCTTCATTGTTTAAGCCTGAACGTGGTGGATATATGTTCTCGATTCTTTCCTTCTCTCTTTGCACCCTATAATTATTCATGTACCAAATAAGAGTCTTTGACCCGACAACGATTATTCGTACCATTGATTTTTTATCTTTTAGAGGCTCATGTTTCGGTTCAAGGACGCAGGAATATTCCCTGCTGTTTTCATCGCGACCGCGGTCGCTGCTTTTCACTTTGCAACTCGGACCTTTTTCGCTTGATGGTGGTGCATCGTTTGCCGTAGTATTCGCACCACACTTATTGCTACTGGTTAAAACCTCGCTGTCGATCGCATCACGAAGAGTTGACAGTTTCTCCACGAAAGTTCGAAAAATCCGTACCAAAAGATCCCGGCCCAACTGTGGATTGCGATCCTTGTTGTAAAAGATGGAATCAAGGACACTAAGCAATGTCTTCACAGCAGTGTATTGCGTAGACACAGCAGTATATTGCGTATACATGGGAAGGGTGGCGTCATGAAGCACTCGAGAAAAAATTGTTACAATCTTTGAGATTTGAGCCAAACTCAGGACTGGAGTATTACGGGCATTATGAACCAATTCAGATAGCACAGCATAACCCAATGGTCGCAGGACTGTTTGTTCCGCGTTGTGGTCGCACAGGTACCAATGGCGATGTTGATGCTTAGTGGACAACCCAATCAGAATCCTTTCGTTGAGGAGAGAGTCAACGTGACGAAAGAAGCCGTTCTTGAAATGGTCACTATGCAGTAAATGGCGAGTAGCTACAAGAAGCTCTTTGCGGGTGCTGAGTAGCTCTGCCGGGCAAGTTGACATGATGGCGACCACATTGCTAGCTAATCGGTCCTCGTAAGGTTTGAGTTCGTTGACAAAGCCTCTGAGGAGGAACGTTAAGAATGAGAGAGTCTTGGCCTGTGCTACAACCAATTCTCGGCTCCTTGAGAAGTAAAGCCGCTTTACTGTCTCATCTAAAGGCAGTTGCCGTTGGTCTGAACTGTTTGCATTTGTTGTATGTTGTTGTTGTTGTTGTTGTATAAATTCAATTGATGGCGCACGAAGACTCAAAGCCTCTGTCATTGCTTTGATGAGGATGGGTATGTTCCCTTTTAAAAATTTTGGATACAATTGAAACATCAGCATAACAATTAGTGGCCACTCGGTGAGAACCCGAAATGATGAGTTTGATCGGGGAGAGAGAGAGACTTGGCGGAATGACGATAGCGCAGTCTTTGGGGTTACAATGCTTGCAGCTTCCGTCATTACGGCTGGGGGATTACCTCTAGCACGTCGCGGTGTAGCCCCATCAGTCATGTTCATCTCTACTGTTTCTGTGCGATTGATAGTTTCATCTTTCCCTCTGGAGGACGAGGGAACAACCGAGGATGGTGGATTTTTTTTGTCACCGAGTGGACTATTAAGATTTCTCGAAGGATCCTTTTCCGGCCGTCTACTCGAGTCCATGCTTGAGCTAGTAGCAGAGAGTACCTGGAACGAAAAGCTTCGTTGTACCTGTCCATCAAACATCAATATAAAGACACGTGAACGTTGGGAGACAGTGTATTTCGCAACATGCCATTTCAAAATAATTCCAGACCAAATTTTGCCTTCGAATCGAATCTTTCGTAACGCGCGCTACTTGCTTTACCTTCCGAATGCATACAATAGTTGATTCTTCCACTTACCGCTTCGGGGAGTGTCTTGTAGGCCGAAACGACAAAATCAAGCGCAGGTTGGATGTAGTCCTGCGGTAAACTCTTGTATGCCTTGTAGAGATCAAAAATGATTCGGGATGCGAGCAATGCATTTTCTTCATGATCCCGACGATGTATCAGAACATCGAGTGCGACTGCTACTAAATGGGGTGCATGAGGCCGAAGAACTTCGTTGCTGGGCATCCGACTAATTATTTCCAGAATGGTATTTCGCAACTGGTAGTGAAGATAGTGTTGTCGCTGCTGCATTTCAATGTCGTGCGTGGTCGATGTCGAAGAAGTCTCGTCTCGCCGTTTTGCTTCAGTTTGAGCAATCGGATCCTGTTTCGAAATAGCAATTGCTGCTGCCCTGTTCACGGCAGGGGCGTTCATCGATTCCTTACCATCGAGATGGTTTGGGTTGGTTGCCAAGATCGTCGAAAAGGCTGGTAGTAATGCAGATAACATGAGCGGAAACTCCACCGTGTGTACAATTTCGATGCCTTCGCGAAGTTCCCTGGCAGCTGCTAAAGCATCATCTAGATCATTTCCCAACAACCGACTCCTGACCGGTTCCCAATTCCTGCTTCTCCCACCGCTGTTGTTGCTTTCCAAGGAAGAAAAGGCAGTCGGGGATGTTGGAAAGGCCGTGGTCAGTCCGGGGCCACTCGGCATGGTGCAGAAATGCGACGATTTTTAAGAAATGATAGTCTTCGTCGAGTTTGGAATTTTCCCCTTTGCACTCCAACTGCTCTGGCGTTTCTTCTCTCTGGATACCGAATGGTAGTGTTGGGGTAGTTCGATGATGACAGCGGATAAAGTACCGCTAGGTGTGTGTTGGATGGATGAAACTTTGAGAGCGATTACTACTTCTTGTACTCGAATGAGTATTAAGTAACCTTACGAATAAGGTTTTTAAGGTAAGGTTTACCGTAGGATTACCAAACGCTTTTTGTTGTCGATCTCAAAAATGGATGTTCGCGGTTTCGAGTTTGGTCTGAAAAAAAATAAATAATCTTAGAAATCTTACACGTTTAGTACGTACCTAATCACAATTGACAGCCTTGTCAATTTTTTTTGGTTGCCATTGAGGTTCAGATTCAAGTTGCCCAATATGACTCCAGGAGTGTATACGAATGTCTATTTGATGAATTTAGGTTATTTGGTGAGCTTGGTGGTGGAAGTAATGGACCGGCAGCAGCTTTGAGACAATCGGACACAATCCGATTTTTCAAAAAAAAAAATTGAATTATTTTTTGACCCAAAAGCAGACACCGACATACTCACTCTGATTCGTCACTCCCAGAGAGACTTTAGTACAAGACAAGTTTGTTCTGATGTATTGCAATAGGAAATATCCATCAAAACTGTCTCCTTTCGAACTGTCAGCAAACAACTTGCTACTCTTGCTGTGGCTGATGACCGGTTTTCAATAAAATTCCTTCTTCTTCCGCCGTCGGTTGGATCGTCTAAGCCCTAAATCTTGTTTTGTTTCCATTGTTGGTTCTTCCGGTGGCTTCTGCTGTGGAAGTGTAGAGGGCTGTGGTGGTTCTTCCGGTGGCTTCTTTCTTTGGTGTCTAGATGTTCGAATAGGCTTTGGTGGCTCTTCGGGTTGCTTCTTTTTGTTGAACGGTTCCTCCTGTTCCTCCTGTTTCTTTGCTTCAAAATCTTCTTTGGCTTTTGACTCGTCTTCCTCCTGTTTCTTTGACTCGTCTTCCTCCTGTTTCTTTGCTTCAAAATCTTTGGTTGCCTGCTGCTCTTCCCCAATTTTGCTGCTGTCCTCATTGCTACCACTATCACTGCTGTCCTCATTGGCACCACTATCGCTGCTGTCCTCATTGCTACCACTATCGCTGCTGTCCTCATTGCCATCACTATCACTATTGCTGCTGTCCTCATTGCCATCACTATCACTATTGCTGCTGTCCTCATTGCCATCACTATCACTATTGCTGCTGTCCTCATTGCTACCACTATCGCTGCTGTCCTCATTGCCATCACTATCACTATTGCTGCTGTCCACGTCGCTATCACTATCAATGCTGTCCTCATCGCTGTCTCCCTCTCCATCAGCAACAACAGACTCAGTCTCAGACTCGGATTCAGTACCACAACAAGACACGCTGGACTGACTGTAGTCGTCATCAAGATTGCAATCTTGCCATGTAGCAAAGAGCTTTTCTAGCTCCTGCTTCTGAAGATTTTGGATTGCACTCCCAATAACTTTGAGAGCACTCTCTGGTTGCAAAACTGATAATTGTTTCGAAATCAGTGCTCTCTTCCGTCGCTCTGGCCTCCTCATAATAAACGTTCTTTCAATTGTAAATCGACCATTATTTTCAAACTCCAACAACGCTTGATGCTTCTTTTCCGACCATTGTTTCCGTGCCGGAGGTTCATAATCCTTCACTTCTTCCCATATACCCTCAAGACTAACACGATCTATAGGAATGTTTGATCGCTTGGGAGCCTTCCATTTTATCATTGTCTTCAGATCAGCAATGGTCCAGTTCGCAATGTAGTTTGTCTTCCTTTGGGTCATCTTTGCCTTAGGATTATAGTCCCTCCCTTTTTCCTTTACGATTGCCTCTGCAGCTCTCACAATTGTATCTCTCGCCTTGAGAGTCTTCTTCAATTTTTGCAACCTTTCTTTTTTCTTCTCAAGGCGTTGCCGCTTGATCACTATAATTGCATCATCACAGTTCAAGGGAGCACCACCATTGGTTGCTTGATACCACTCTCCAGCATAGTCATTTGCTCTCATAATCTTGTCTTGCTGTGCTCTTGTGTTTGGAAGTGTGACTTTTGATGCCAAATATTCATTCTGCTGCTGAATCCTCTTGATATTGCGTTTCAGTTTTGTTGCCGAAGTGTATCCTTTGTCTTGCAATTGTTCGACAACATCGTGGTTCCGACTCTCCATTTCATTCAAAATTTGAGTGTAAACCTTATCTTCTGGGTTCCCTTCTTCATTTTCACCACCGGGTTCTAGTTGTTGCCGGACAAGCTTTTCGCTCTTCAGTAGAGCTCTTGTTGCTGGAACATAACCACACTTCTCCGCTGCTTGACGAATATGAGTTGCTGTAAACGATTCTGCAAACGCATCCCGCAAGTTAACAATAGTAGCTCCATCTTCGAGCTCAAGTTTTCCACCAAAGACAATCCATGGTAGATCCCAGTGAGTTGTCTGGGCCTTCGATTGAAACTGAACAAACCTTGCCCTCCAGATCCTGTCCCTGTTTTCTTCCATGACGGACTTGACAAACGCAAATAATTGGTCCATCTCTTGACCTAGCTCAGTTCCATTCGGAAGCCCCGGGTAGAAATAGAAGCCGTAACTCTTAGCAATACCACGAAATGATTGATCCCATCGACCGGGTCCACTATCTGCTTTCAGCATCACACGGCGGCCAGGTTCATCTGTTGCATCCGAATAACAAGGAACCAAAACATTATCAACGTAATAGATCAAAATGTTGGCATCGATACTTCCGTCCTTGCTAAAGGCAACTGCAACAGGAAAGGACCAAACATCTTCAAGTTTGGTCGGCGAGTGTCCAAATTGTCCTTTGACATGTTTCATATTCATGATGAGGCATACCCTTACTCTGGGCTCATCAGCATTGCTTGCTAACACAAATAATGGTGGGAGAGCTTCATTTTCGAAGTTGATTCCATACATGCACGTGACCTTCTGGGAAGACTTGTTTGTTTGTCGTTGTGGATCAGGGAGGTTTGGATTGTTCGGAACAGCTGCTGGTCTTCCTCCTCTGCCATTCTTCGATCCATCAAGAGAGAATCCCATCTCATCAAACTGAAGGATCTGACGTTTCTGACCCGGCAAGAACACCACATTGCCCTTGATTGTCTTTTCTCTCTCATCGACGGGCCATCGAGCAAAGCCTAGTAGCACCAGCCAATCCTCCCAATTCTTGTAGTGTCTGTTCTGATTGTCCCACATCAACCAAGCTGCACGCAATGCCTCTCAATAGTCTGGTGACAAGAGCTTGCATGTCCGTGAGAGTTCACTCTGGATACGTCGATAGAAAGGAGTTGCTTGTAGCTGTTCTACTCCATCTTGTTCAAGCTTATTGTTCACGATCCCTGTTATGGCGGACATCATTTTTGGGCGATTCAATCGATTTGGATCACAGTTTGTCTGTTCAATTGATTGACAAGTGAAGACAAGCTCACATAGCAACTGAAAGTCCTCCTCACAAATTACGCCTTTCTGGCCTTTTTTTTTGGGCGACTGCCCCACTCGACCTTCCCTGAGACTTTGATTCAACTCACTGCCAGCAATTAGTTCTGCTCCAAAACATTCATTGATACGGCTCGCAATTTTTTCAGCTGAATCGAAGCCTTCGAGGGGAAATTTATCTCTTCGATGCGCGTGAAGAATGATGGAACCAACTTTGATTGCTGTACCACGAGCATCCTGTCATGCTTTGTCCTCTGTTCTTGCAGACTGTGCCTCGTTTGCAGTTCTTTGCTTCTCTTGAAACGTCGTGAGCTTCGAAAACTTGGATCGATTTGATGACGAAGAGGAAGCCGGTTTGGTTGCCAAAGTAGACAGACTGCCTCCTGATACTGTAGTGGATTTGGAGGAGCTCTCAGCAGTTGAAAGGGGAGATAGTAATGTCGTAGGTGCTAATAAAACTCCTGTTGTCGTTGTTTGAATTTCAATCATTGTCGGCGGATTCAATTGGGGCTCACCTATCAGTGGTGGCACAACTATCGGTGGCGCATCTGGCATGGATACAGCGGAAGAATTTGGAGTTTGTTGTTTTGCGTTTTTCCCTCCTTGTTTTGCACAATATCGGACGCATGCTCTGTAGACTTTGCCTGATCGTTTTGTTTCGGCGTATGGGAATCCTGCCAGGCGCATAGCATCCACAGTCTTTTTAGATCGAAAGTCACGGAAATCAATCTGCGCAAGGTCCTTTTTAGTCAGATTTGGTAGAGAATTGGACTTGCTCATGATGCAATACACCCGCTCGAAACGATCTTTCGTAGGGACACCACTGCGATATGTTAATCTGCGGAGCACAATGGCCGTTTCGATGGAATCACCATCATTTGCAAGTTTCTCATTGCAAGTGACGGCAAATATAGCCAACCGAGCTGTAAAGTGGGGATGGTTCACATGGTGAAGAAGGGAAGCAGCATCTTTGATGTATTGTTGTTCCAAAAGCTCAGTCATGGTGAACAACTGGGTGAGAAAATGATGAATGGGAAACACAACTATTCCTATTACAGACTTCCAAGGGAGTCTTCCGGTATGTGTACTCACCATTTTTCAACCCAAGGGGAGTGTATCATTTGCGTCGACTGAAATATTTCAAGCACATGGTAGGTTGGCGCTTGGAAAACTGGTCCTGGGTCCTGGGAGAGCGCCATTGTCGGGGAAGAAGTTTCTTTGTTTCGGTGTTACAAAATTACAGTTTTGAGAGCAACTGAAGTGGATCAAAAAAAATGAACGCCTTTAGAAGAACTGGGAAAAATTCCAGATTTTTTGTGTTCCCACGGTAAAGCGCGCAAAATTCGAAAAATCGATTCCAAAGAGGTGTAGAAATGTGTAGGAAATGTACTATTCCTACAAAAATTGAAATTTTGGTCGTTGTTCTATATTTTGTCGGCGGCAGGTCAGAGCAAGCCGAGCTGCTGTCGCAGGCGTGGAAATCCAGATTTTTGTGCAATTGATACTTTCTCTTTTGTGTCACTTCTTCGGGAGGGTTTGAAGAGCAAAAACAAGCGCTTTTTGTCGTTAATAGACTTGCCGCCCACAAGAAATGGCTCAACCTTCCCAAGAACAAATAAAAGGTGTCGTCATAGGAGCTGCATCAGGGAGTTGGAGTATTCTTTGCTGGAATCGTAGGACGATCCAACGGAAGAAATTGGTCGGAGAGCTTGCTGTTCGGGTTGAGTCTTCCCTGCAGGGTACGGAGATTCTGTAGATTCTGGTACTGTTGGAACAAAAGGAGAAGGAATAAAGGTCTCCAGCAACAAGGAATTACAGCAAAGACTAGGAGCTCATTTTTTGAAGAAATCAAACTTTGCAAACGCTCTGAACAGAACAACGTTGTAATTTAATTCATTCACCATGGCAAAAACAAAAATCACTCCAAGGAAGAAGTCGAAGGAAGAAGAAGTCCTCAAGGATGATCCAGTACCATTTAGGTACGGGGATAATTACGAGGTTAGAGAACTGCTCCATAGGGTCAAAATATCTCCAGGCTGGAAAGTTCAGACCAAGTTCGAAGCGCCTGCTTCCTTCTTCATATCATTCGAAGATGGCAGGCGATGGAATTCCACAGGATTGGGTGGAAAGGTAAACATTGCTGTTTAGACGTGCGGTTCTTGTATTCCCTCTTATTCATATCTGACGATCCCTCTTGTATATTGCTCTCCCCAGGCACTGATCGATTTTCATTCGAAGGCGGGAAAGACTGTCGTGGTCGTAAGATGGCTCAACCCCTTCGGCAAGGATGGACTGAATTGCCGTATCCTTCATGGCTTGCCCATTTTTCGGGGTAAAGTTGGGACTGAGTTCTTCTTCAAAAGCGCATCAACAACGACTTGTGGGATCTCACGGAAGACTGTCTTCGCATTGAAGTTTCATAACAATGAAGATGCTGATGAATTTGAGATGTGGTGGTTCCATTTCAATGGGCAGATCCACGATTGGAAGGTTGCTGAGTACGAAAGAAAGGAAATTGTAAAAGGTGCTTACAGAAGTGCCCGCGACAACCCAAACTCCAAGGAAAGAATCGTCTCCTCCTCTGAACTATTTGTCGGCAAGCCCAATGAATACCCGAACAGAAATCCTGAGGAAATTTTTGCATTCAACGCTGAGAACATCAAGGTTGTCTCGTCTACTCCAAAAAAGAGACTGAAGCGTAAGCATACTACTTTACTACTATCAGAACTCCAATATCCCTCAGCCTTCAAAACTCCTCTCATGGGCTCTGTGGCATTTCAAAGTCCAGACGCAAAGCCTCCACCGAAGAAGAAAGCAAAGCTCGGCACGCCAGATGACAAGCCTCCTGCGAAATCAGAAGATGACCCCCTCGCCGACGATTCGTCCGACGATTATAGCGATTCTGATTGTTGCAAATTTTCAGACCTGGACTCAGGCAAAGAGAGCTCAGGTGATGACGATGATGACGATGACGATGACGACGATGACGATGACGACGATGACGATGCTTTTGCCGCAAAAACTATCTTGATCCATTTTGGACCGGCGGCATTGTCTCAAAAAGATGTCTTCTGGGCTTAAGAAGTTGCTCTTGTCAGCATTAACGAGAATGGCAATTTAGACGCTGGCAGCTGATTTGGATACAACGTGACAAAATCTATTACAGGATACGAGTGTTCCTGACTATCTGGGAGTATTGAAAAGTCAGAGTATTCCCAAGTTTTCATTCGATTATACTGGCCCGTATGAGGGTTGGATTTCAAAGGCCCAAATTGCTTATATGATGTCACCAATGGCTCAACTTATTACCATGAAGTTCAATTGAAGGCGATGGACCTTTGTGGTACTTGGATTGCTTCTTCTGCTGGGTTGTGAGCTGGTGATCACCGATTGTCATTTTTCAAAAAAAAAATTAAAAAATTGACAGCAAAATAGCCACAAAGTTAAAATGGATGTGATGCTCCTACTACAACAAGAATTTAGGATCTTTTAGACCTCCATATGAGCTGCTTGGAGCTCAAGTTTCAAGGAAATCGGTTGAAAATTGAGTGAGTAATGGCCGTCGACGTAAATCGCAACTGCGCGCATTGTCAATTTTGACTTTTTGTCATTAGGTACTAAACGTGTACCGGGAGCGGTCGGAAATAGAAAAACGTGCGCACCGCGCGACAGGTTAAGTTTTTTCAAAATGATATGTATGAACTTACCGCACATACTACATATATCAACGTGTGATTTACGTATTCGTTAAGTAAGTTCATGAAAAAAATCTCTGCGATTTCAAATTTGAAAAGGGGGAACCGGGAAACTAAAAATAGTTGTTTTTGGGTCACGTAATTAATTACGTAATTACGTACGTAATTAATTAATTACGTACGTAATTAATTAATTACGTACGTAATTAATTAATTACGTACTCGTACGTAATTAATATTACGTACGATTGGATTTAATTACGTACGATTGGATTTAATTACGTACGATTGAAGATTAATTACGTAACTATGTGGCTTAAATAGGTGAACCAGCCAATTTAATGACGCAATAATAATTTAAATATGCCCTTCATCAATGTAAAACATAAGCCTCTTGTTAGAGCCTCCAAATTGCTTCAGTTTGATGACAAAGACGATGTATGCGCCTTTTAAAGTGCCGCTAACAGCCACATAATAGATACAATAGACATATATGCGCAATTTAAAGTGCCGCTGATAGCCACTTATTCGGTACGGGCTGTCGGCGCCACTTTAAATGGCGCCCTTACTGGTAAGGTAAGCCCCTGTAAGTGGCGCTAAAAGTCACGCTAGAAGTCACTCTGCCGGAGCTGAGTACTTGTACCGTAAATGGCTGTCGTGATGAGCCAATAAAAAAATTCGATTTTCCAGTACAAATTGTACAGGGATTTATGTAGAAAAAAAATTAATGCAAGGGGGACAGCAAGCAGCAAGCAGCAACGCGTCGATAATACAGGGGGGGGGGACAGCAAGCAGCAACGCATCGATAATACAGGGGGGGCAGCAAGCAGCAACAAGCAGCAACGCGTCGATGATACAGGGGGGACAGCAAGCAGCAACGCGTCGATAATACAAGGGGGACAGCAAGCAGCAAGCAGCAACGCGTCGATAATACAGCGGGGGACAGCAAGCAGCAACGCGTCGATAATACAGGGGGGAAAGCAAGCAGCAAGCCGCCTTTACTGGTACCGGTACCGTAAATCAGTAGAGCTGAGTACCGTACGAATAAGTTGCTGTCAGCGCCACTTTAATAAACCGGTACTAAAGCAGGAATTGGCTGTCAGCGCCACGCTACGTACTAGAAGTCACTCTGTCCTGAGTACCGTACGTACATGACGGTACATACGAATAAGTGGCTGTCAGCGCCATTTAAAGTGGCGCTAGTGCAAGTACTACGAAATTCCTATCAGCTGATCCCCCCATTTTAAATCAGATTAACTCGAGGAGTTAATGTGGAATCAACGTAAACTCCGAAAAACTCTGTAGTACAAATTTCTATGTAATTTATTGTAGGCTCTAGTCTTCCTCTTTTTTGACACCAACACACCACTCCTTCTTGTTTTGACTGGGACCATGGTGATTGCCCAAATCCTGTTGCAACAGCTCCTTTGAACCCATTTTTCTTGTCCAGAGCAACCCTTTCATTATTCTGAGGTCTATGGCCTTTTTTCCAGTGAAAATTGACCTCGCAGAGTGATTTTTCGACTGCTTTTTATTCTTCGACCGACAACGACGGGAATTCGACAATCGACAATTCCACCATGGTGAATGGCAATCCCCATTACAGAAGCAGAGAATTCAATCGGAATCAACAGGAAGAAGGGCTCTACGACAGCAAATCAGGCATTTACTTTTCGGAATTGATACAAGAGATTCCGATACTGGACCATGAATTATCCGAATGGGATTGCGGACATCCGTAGGGACGATATGATTGATGTGGATGAAGCAGGTATTAAACTAGAGAACGCAAACAGGAGAATGGGGAAGGCTGCGCTCTGTGGGAGGGTGCGCCAGCAAGGGAACTACGGCCATCCTGTAAATCATACTCTCAAGATGGCAATCAGCAGGGATCCTGAGGGACGTCGCTGGGTTAGATTTGATACAGCAGGAACCGACGACATCTCCTTCGCTGCGTTTATTGACAGCATCCTCGAATCCCTACCACCGGGTGTGGACGGCAATAGAAAGTGTTTTCTCATGGACAATTTGGTGGCTCACCGCAGTCCACTGGCGCTGGGTGCAATTCTAGCGGCGGGGCATCAATTTGTTGAGTGCACTTACAATCCAATCATCAATGTTGATTCCGATTGTTGGACCAAGCCTATCCATTCCCATCTTCTATCAAGAAGAAGAAGGCAAAGAAGGGAGGCCCCCCCTCTGTATATTGTCGCGTCTCCACCAGGCGATTGTCGAGTCTCCACCATTGTCGATTGTCGATTGTCGCGTCTCCACCATTGTCGATTGTCTCCGGCTCCACCATGGTCGATTTCGATTTGGTGGTTGTATTTCTTAGTGGTACTAGTTTGTTGGATTTTGCTTTTGCAATTTGCAAAAATAGAAATAATGAATTAGTGTTGCTCCAGTTTCTTGCTCCAGTTTGCTCCAGTTTCTTATTATTTGTAATAGGTTTTCGATTGTACCCTAATAGCGCCGCCGGCAGTGTCACTCCCACGTCACTCCTGTGTCACTCCCACATCTAAGTATCGAACACTTGTGGGAATCGATTATATTCATCTCTATTGGTGGATATCGAACATAGGTACAATAGAAAACCTCGGACGTCCAGATGGTGGGATTGAAGTCGACCGGCGCCGCAAAGTATAGAAGAACTGCTGGGATTGAAGACCGACGTGCTTGTAATCTGATAGGTTAGAGTTGTCTTTAGTTATTATTCATTTACAGGGGTGGATACCGAACATATGTTACATGAAAACCAGAACACCAAAACGCAAATCGATCGATCGATCGATCGATCCACTACCACTACCAAAAGCGCTCAGCGCTCAGCAACTCTAATTCATTATTTCTATTTTTGCAAATTGCAAAAGCAAATCCAATAAACAAACACTAAGAAATACAACCAAAATCGACAATCGACCATGGTGGACACAACAATCGACTTGTGGAGACGCAACAATCGCCCGGTGGAGACGTGACAATACATTCAGTTCATATACCCGACGTTCGCAAAGTAGTTTACGAACTCAGGGATTCCCCAAATAATTGCATACAACTGCTGGCTCAGTTCAGCTGGGTTGGAAATATGGTACATCTTGTAGCTGAGTGCCATTTCAATGGTATTGAATAGTCCTTGTTGGTTTTCAAGATCCCGCGAGCAATTTTTCTCACCTTCCTGAAGGGGAGATCAATAAGTCCTCGTCATCAGGCACGTCGATTATCTCTTGTTCTCTCACGAGCCGGTCCACCTGCGCTTGTAACGTTGCGGATGGCATCTTTACCCCGTTCACTGCAGTATTGACAGAAAGAAACGTCTTCATGTTGCGGAGATCGGAATTTTATGCTGCGATTTCTTGGGGGGTGGCTTTTTCATCTTGCTGGATGCTGGATCGAACAGACCAAGGGTAGGGAGCGTTGCTGCTGGTGGAGTTGCTAGAACCGCTGTCGATGCTGGGATTGGACTGATTGTTGCAGCCGAAGTGGTATTTCTTGGCGCTGGTATACTATCGACGCGTTGCTGCTTGCTGTCGTGTCGGTATACTATCGACGCGTGGCTGCTTGCTGCTTGCTGTCCCCCCTGTATTATCAACGCGTTGCTGCTTGCTGTCCCCTGTGTATCGACGCGTTGCTGCTTGCTGTCCACCCCCCTTTATTATATCGACTCGTTGAAACCACTCGCTGTTAGCATCGCTCATGGCAGCAGCAACATCATCGAGAGAGAATACACCGGCAAATTCAAGGGCCCCGAAAAGACGCTCGAAGTTGTCTTTTGCCGAAAGGGGGACACGGAGGGGCCGCAGAATATTTCTCCTGGAGACGCCGCGGGAGGCGTATCCCGTCAGATCGGCCTCTGTTCCCTCGGCTGCGCCGAGCTGGACCTGATTTGTGACCGGGCCCGTGTCACCATCCTCTCAAGCGTATCGAACACCTACCTCGACGCGTACGTTTTAACCAAACTGCTGCATACCCCCGAGTAGTTCCACCACCTCCGGGGTGTGGAAGTGACTTTCTGGAAAAAAGGCTCAAACACACTCTCAATGCAAGGGTTGCTCTAGACAAGAAAAATGGTTCAATGGGTGTGTTGCAACAGGATTTGGGCAATCACCATGGTCCCGGTCGAAACAAGAAGGTGTTGTCAAAAGAATGAACAAAATCAGTGTTCTGACAACGGTGTCGAAACAGAGCCAGATAGAGCACGATTGATCCTACAATAAATTACGTAGAAATTTGTACTACAGAGTTTTTCGGAGTTTACGTCGATTCCACATTAACTCCCCGAGTTAATCTGATTAAAAATGGGGGGGATCAGCTGTTAGGAATTTTGTAGTACGAGTAATTAACCTTACTACAAAATTCTTACTACTATCAGCTGTCCCCCGGTTCTAGGTCCCCGACTACTAATTTCTACTGAAACCCAGGGACAGCTGATACCGGTAGGAATTCTGTAGTAGCGGCACTTTAAAAGGCGCGTATGTATAAATCGTCCTTGTCATCAAATTAAAGGAATTTGGAGGCTTTAATAAAAGGCTTAAGTTCAAATTTAGTGCCACTAGAAGTGCGCTGACTTACCTGTAACCCTAACTTACCTTACCAGTAAAGGCGCCATTGAAAGTGGCGCCCCCGGCACGTAAACCAGTTGGGATATTAGTACGAGCGGTCGGAAATAGAAAAACGTGCGCACCGCGTGACAGGTTAAGTTTTTTCAAAATGATACATATGAACTTACCGTACATACTACATATATCAATGTGTGATTTACGTATTAATACGTAGAACGAGATAAGTAACGTTCATGAAAAAATCGCCACGATTCAAATTTAAAAAAAGGGGGAACCAGGAAACTAAAAATTGGGTTTTTTTTACGTAATTAATTAAAATTACGTACGTAATTAATTAATTACGTACGTAATTAATATTACGTACGATTGGATTTAATTACGCACGATTTCACAATTAAGCTCTTAAGTGGGTTATATCATAATTAAATAAGCTAGATAATAATATTAAAAAATGTACGCAAGCCTATCAATGTAGCACTTAGGCTATTACTATAGACATATACGGTATACGCGCCATTCAAAGTGCCGCTGATAGCCACTTATTCGGTATGTACGTACTAATATTAAATAGGTAAAGCAGCCAAATTAACGACACAGTAATAATTTGAATAAGCCTTGTATCAATTTGAACTTAAGCCTTGTATTAAAGCCTCCAAATTCCTTTAATTTGATGACAAGGACGATGTATACATAATCTTACCCGCCTTTTAAAGTGCCGCTACTACAGAATTCCTACTGGTATCAGCTGTCCCTAGAACCGGGGGACAGCTGATAAGAATTTTGTAGTAAGGTTAATTAAGGTTACTTGCACCACTAGCGCCACTTTAAATGGCGCTGACAGCCACTTATTCGTACGTACTCTTACCGTCAATTCCTGCTTTAAATCTTATGGTACCGGTACCAGTAAAGGCGCCGTTTAAAGTGGCGCTGACAGCCACTTATTTGTACGTGCCGTCACGTACTTTACGTAAGCAGCAAACAGCAAACAGCAGCAACGTGTCGATAATAGGGGGGGGGGGACAGCAAGCAGCGAGCAGCAGCAATGCGTCGATAATACAGGGGGGGACAGAAAGCAGCAAGGGGGACAGCAAGCAGCAACGCGTCGATAATACAGGGGGGGGGACAGCAAGCAGCAACGCGTCGATAATAGTACAGGGGGGGGACAGCAAGCAGCAAGCAGCAACGCGTCGATAATACAGGGGGGGGGCAGCAAGCAGCAACGCATCGATAATACAGGGGGGGACAGCAAGCAGCAGCTGCGCGTTAAATCACCAGAGCTGAGTACTGTACGAATAAGTGGCTGTCAGGGCCACTTTAAACGGCGCCTGGTTACCCCCATCGACGCGTTGTCCCCCCCTGTACTATCGACGCGTTGCTGCTTGCTCCCCTGTATTATCGACGCGTCGCTGCTTGCTGTCCCCCCCCCCCTGTATTATCGACGCGTTGCTGCTTGCTGTCCCCCCCCCCTATTATCGACGCGTTGCTGCTGCTCGCTGCTTGCTGTCCCCCCCTGTATTATTATTGACGCGTTGCTGCTGCTTGCTGTCCCCCCTGTATTAAATTTTTTTTCCACATAAAAGCCTGTACAATTTGTACTGGAAAATTGAATTTTTTGATTGGCTCATTCAAGACAGCCATTTGTTGGTATGTACGGTGAGTGACTTCGCGTGACTTTTAGCGCCACTTAAAGGGGCTTACCTTACCAGTAAAGGCGCCATATGTGGCTGTTAGCGGCACTTTAAAAGGCGCATACATCGTCCTTGTCATCAAATTGAAGCAATTTGGAGGCTTTAATGAAAGGCTTATGTTTTACATTGATAGAGGGCATATTTAAATTATTATTGCGTCATTAAATTGGCTACTTTACCTATTTAAGCCACATAATTGCGTAATTAATCTTCAATCGTACGTAATTAAATCCAATTGTACGTAATTAAATCCAATCGTACGTAATATTAATTACGTACGTAATTAATTAATTACGTATGTAATTAATTAATTACGTACGTAATTAATTAATTACGTGAACCAAAAACAACTATTTTTAGTTTCCCGGTTTTAGTTTCCCGGTTCCCCCTTTTTAAATTTGAATCGTGGACATTTTTTCATGAACGTTACTTATCTCGTTCTACGTATTAATACGTAAATCACACATTGATATATATAGTATGTACGGTAATTTCATATGTATCATTTTGAAAAAACTTAACCTGTCGCGCGGTGCGCACGTTTTTCTATTTCCGACCGCTCCCGGAAGACTTAGTTTTTTTATACTTCTACATAGTATTTTACACCGTTGAATTACAGATAGGGTTAAGGCTATGAAAGCAAAACTTCAGATACAAGTGACATACGGTGTTGGTATGATTACAATATGCAACTAAAAGAATGAGTACCAGAAAACACGTTCAAATCCTACGTGTGCTCATTTGGTGCGCGCAAAACTCATTTGGTTACATTCTCTCACTCAGATGGGTGTGAGCGATGCCTAAGACCGTTAGAACGCATCACAAAAATATTTCCAAGTCGAAAACTCAAAACACCGTGTAAAATCACGTGATAAAATTTGACATCGATTTTTTCTTTAAATGTTATCTGATTTTACTTGACATCTCGTCGGCCAATCTGAAGAGCAGATCCACAGACCGACAAGGGTAACAACAATAAACTTGAACTAAAAAAACATGCCATAGCAGCAACAACAGGGGTACTTCCCCTATCCAACAAACAACAATCAGCAACAGCGCCTCAGCAAAGCCGCGGATCTGGACCATTTTTGTTGTCGTCCCGGATCAAATTGATTAGACGTGTCGTCGACACGTCCCCGAAGACACAACGGAGCTTACTACATGCTGTGTTGAGGTCATTCCCTTTATTCAGCAAGCGCTCTACAGCATCCCATATCAGCTTCCTTCTTGCATATTTATACTTGCAGCGTCCCCTCTCTCTTCTACTGAAGTCCCTTGCTGGCTTCCGACCACCGATGCTGTTCTGATACTCGTCCCACATTGCTTCGATGGTTCGCGGATGCGGAAACAGAGTGGCAGGCTTTCCAGTATTTGGATAATAATAATATACGTATTTAAATAACTTTAATCACCAAAGGTGAAACTAAATTACTCAGTCTGTAACCAGACTTTAACGTCGCCTCCATCAAAGAGTCAGGACCCCAAGTGGTAGAACGACAAATTTTTCAAACAAACCTTGAAGATCAAGCAGGGAAAAGGACAAACAAGTCCCACAAAATAGGGACTTGAGAGAAAGTGAGATGGGAATGGAGATATTGGGATAAGATCCAGTATCAAAAGGTAAATGACAAGATAAGCAGCAAGAACAGAAGACAAGACCAAGGTACAAAGTGTAATCAACCCTGAGGTCCAGTAAGCCAGGCTCTGAGAAGAGCAGCCTCTTGTTGGTATGGCTGCACTGGTGGGACAGGCGCTGCATACTGCTTCCTGGCAAGGTGGATGGTTGCAAGCCACTGCCTCTTGGCAGTCAGGGTGTAACCTTGTAGGACGTGGAAAGGGGTTTGTAACAGGGAGTGGGACTGGGGAAGTGCACCAGCTGTACCAATTGCCAATTCTGAGGTGATGGAAGCATCAAGAGATTGGTGTTGTTCAGCATCCAGGGTACCCCCAGGACCATGGAGTCGTTCATTTCTGTAGGTCCAAAGATCCCAGGAGGTAAGAAAGAACTGATGGATGATAGCTGTAGCCCAACGTTTGGGAGAGCGCTTGCTTCCAATGTGGGAGTAGTAGTCAGCCTGGATTTGATACCAGCGAGGAGACCACCTACCAAGAAGCCAGTTGTGCCAGCCAATAGTCCTCTGTGCCCTGACAGCAGACGCAATTGCAAGTGAGTAGGATGATGGATAAATGTTCTGGCCCTTCCGAACTCTGGTGAGAAGATCCACAATGGCAACAACCAATGATGGATCAGTTTGTTCAACTTCAAGCCTCTTCTGCAGTGGTCCCTTGAAAGCTGACACACTGTGCTGTACTGCCCCAGGGTCCTTGCAGGAGAGCACATGAGAAACCTTCTCGTTGTCTGCATCACACAATGGGCACCTGGAGTGATCCTGATACTGGTAGTGAAGTAGTTGGTTGCCAACACCAATGCATCCAGAAGCAAACTTGACAAACCACCTTTGCATGCCAGGAGGTAAACGCTTGAAGGCATTCAGATGGGCACACCAATGGATGGAACTCAAAACAGGTTGTGGAATGGGAATGTCATGGTGGGTCTGCCAATATTGAAGAAGAGGAGGACCAGAAATGGCAACATGCAAGGCATTTTGATCAAACCTTGAGCACTTGCTTCCATTGAGAGAAAAAGCCCAGGGCTCAAACACAAGTCTGGGATAGTGATGGGCAGAAGCGTTATGGGCAGAGAGAAATGCCTTTGCCATGCTGTCAACCTGATGATTGCGAAGGGCCCACCAATCAAGAAAGATTCCAGCTTGATGGCCCTGAACCATATTGGGTGAATAATCTTAGTCCAAGTGGCCTCATCAAGTTGCGTGACAGGCATGGGGTATTCAACAGACTTCATGAAAGAATACTTGAAGGTGTAGAGGGATGCTCTCTTCTCACACTTGGAAGCCTTGAGCTGAGAGCCAAAAGACTGAGACTGTGACTTCATGTGAGCAATCTGTGCTTCCTCATTGCCATCCATGGAGATAAAAACCCCAAGAGTCTTGTCAGCATGGTCAACTTCAAACCGATCCAGGGTAGCTCGATTGCCATTTTTGTCAGCAACAGAGAAGTCACCGGGCATGTCAGCAATGGAGCGATAATCCCAACCGGATCCATTCCATTTGAAATCAATCAAATAACAGAAGGATTTGGCAGGTTCAATAGCACCACCAGTGGCAATAATCCCACCAGCCCACCGGTCAAGAGCTTCCTGAAAGTCAACAGCTAATTCCTCACCAGATGTGGAGGAATCAGAGCCAGCACAAAACAAATCTGTGTCATCCACAAAGGCAAAACCCACAAGAGAAACCAGTTGCAGTGACAATGAAGTGAGAAGATGGACACCATGCCCAGCCTGTTGCATCATTCGGAAGACAATTGTTGACACCAAAGCCCAAAGAGTTGGACCAATACCATTGCCTTGGCCACAACCACTGAGAGGAACAGGTTCATCACCATACACAGGACCGGACCGACCAAAACCAGTTTTGATGTGGTGCTTGGCAAGTTGCAAAGTAGACAAAAGAACCTCACACACATGTGCAGGAACCCCAAAGCTCTGGAGAGTGAGACCTGCAATGGGATGAGAGATCCTATCATAGCAGCCCTTGGCATCATTCATAGCAACAGCACCAGATCTGCGCTTCTGCCTCAACACATCACAGATGAGCTTCTTGTTCAGGCAGGTGTTGATGGCCTTGTGGTGTTTCCTGCTTCCATGTTGATCAACAGCCACAGCATTGGCACGTTCAGCATGGGCAAGAATGCGTCTGCCAATCATCTTGTTGTTGATTTGGAACTCAGGAGACATCAGCTGAATAAGCCTCATCTTATCCACCCTATATTCCCCAGGTTTCTTGAAGATCTCAACATCAGTGATGACCTGCCAAGCAGAAGGAGAAAAGCCAACAATCAATGGGACAGATCTCAGGAGAGTGTCAAACTTGTTCAGCTGGGGATCCAGGGCAAATGCCTTGTGGTGGGCAAAACTCAAACAAGAAGGTTCACTTGCTGTGCGTTCCCTCTGGCGTTTCCAGGCAGCAGCATTGTCAGCTGGACACACTGAATAGTCAAAGGGGGGCAAACTCAGAATAGAGTCAGGGACTTTGAGACAGGCAAGAAATTCAGAAAGGTATTTGTCAGTGGCAGGAGGAGGAATGTAGGTGCCATCAAGGACTTGGGGAGCAGCATGGGCAGTGCCTAGGTAGCCAAAATCTTGAATGAAGGAGGGAGTCATGGAAGGAGTGCCAAGACACTGCTGTTGACGCCGGACATTGGATTCAGCCATAGCTGGAACCATAGTAGACTGAGATTCCAAGACCTGTTCAACACCATCATGGCCAACTGCAATAGCGCGCAAGACTGCTGACTTGTTGACACGTCCCCGAATAGACCGAGCAGCGAGACCAAGCTCTCGTTGAAGACGTTCCCTGCGCATCCTGGCACGAATCTGAGAAGCATGCTGGTTGTGAGGCTTGCCTTCAGCAAGAAGTGCATCCACCAGGCCTTGATTGAAGGAGTCTCTCCATGAGGGGGCCAATTTCTTCACTGCCCGGTATTGCTTGTAAGCTTGTTTCAGATGGAGGAGAGCACTGGAAAGGTCACTGTGTTCTCCTTTGTAGAGAGAAAGCTTGCAGGCCAACCTTTTCAAAACAGTATGACTGGTGGACACACCCTGTCTCAACTTAACAACACGCCGCCAAAAGTCAATGGTATCACGATAGACTTGCAGCTTAGGTGACCATGGAACCAAACCAGCTCTAGTGTGGCAGAGGTTTTGTTCAACAGAGAGCCTGAGAGAGGTAGAGGTTTCATGGAGTACTTCATATGTGGTGATGAGATCAGTGCGCACAGAAATATCCCCAGACTGAAACTGAGCCAGTAGGTGCTCCAGCTTAGCTTGGAGAGAAAACACTCCAGCCTTGAGAAAGCAGTGCCTCACTCGCTTGAAATACCGTTGTCGCAGATGAGGATGGGAGGACTGGAGTTTGGACAGAGAGAATCTCACAGGAGGTGGCAAATGTTTGCCCATGATGCTGCCATTACAAACCTCAATCCAGAGCATGCGATGGTCAGATTCCATACCATGGGCACCTCCAAAGGGACAATACCCAGCCCTGAGAACATCAACATTCTCAGAGACCCAAATGGCATCAATTGGTGTTCTGGTAGTGTTGCGGTTGTGAGTGGCAGGAGGAGAAGACGTACTATGAAGGGTAAGAATGGCATCTCTGAAACCAAGAGCCTTGAGCTCAAAAGACAAGCCATCAGTCCTGACATCAGCATTCTGGTCAATCCCAACAATGACTTGATCACCTGCACCCAGACAGACTTGAAGGGCAGCAGTTAAATCCCTGTGAAAGAGAATGCATGGATTGGGACTGAAAAGATTTTCAGCGGCTTGAAAGTATCGGTACTGTTGATTCCAGACTGAGCCAAGATCCCTATCATTTTCAACTGGGCAGTAGGCAGAAAACATGGTGACATTGTAACCATCCCTGCCCTGAAACTTGACAAAGGACCATCTGCCAAGACCAGATGGATCAGCTCCATGTGCAACCTTGTGTGAGCTGAACAGCTGGTCAATGGAAAAACCTGTGCCGCCAGGCTGAAGCCAAGAGCAGGCAGAAGCTTCATGCTTGTTGTTAGCAAGATAGGAAAAACTTGAGGGACTGACATTCTTCATGCGCCGATTGAAAAGATCACAGGGCAGGAGTTTGGATTCATTCAAACAATGTTCAGCAAAAAGAGCCACACTGGCTTTGCTCTTGACAAATTGACGGGCGTTGTGCTTGGACATGGACATAAAGGCAGCTCTGCGCTGTGGTCCAATGTTTTGGAATGTGATGATGGTGGAGTTAGAGGATGGAGCTTGAGGGAAGGAATGACCAAAAGTGTCAGAATCCTGAGCAGCAAGAGATTCTCCATGAAGAGTTAATTGGACAAAATGAGGGACAGGGGAAGAGGCGGAGGGGGAAAAGGGAGAAACAGGAGAAGCATTGATGGGATTTGGATTGGAAGGCATCCCATCACACCTCATATCAGAAGAGCTAACCATGATCAGAAGGAAACCGAGTCTGTCGCACGGAAGGAAGAGTTGCCGGAGCTGATTTGGTGGAGACATTGGCATGGCTCAAATCACTGACACTAGCATCATGACTGGAAGAGAATGCAATTGCAGCAACTCCAAGCCTCAATGCAGAGGCTGCATCTTCCCCACCACCGGCAGCAGGAACTGCAGTTGAGGACTCAGGAGAGGCCACAGGGAGGTCACCTGCCATGGCATCATGGGGAGGGTCAGGAACTTCAGGGGGAACAACAGGAGAGATACCAGGGGAGGCATCAGTCTTGGCCACATGGGTAGGATCACCGCCAGGAGGAACAGCACCTGCAGGCGCTGAGGCCTGGACATCAGTGAGATTGGAAGTGCCGGTCGCTAAAGTATCCATGGATTGAGAATCATCAAAGCCTCCACCACCACTGTCAGCACGGGCTTGGAGGTTAAAGTGCAAATCCAGATCAAAAGTGAGATCAGGAGCAAGGTCAACTGACAAGTCATCATCAACAAGTTCCCAATCTCGTGCATCCCCATCACCAAAAAATGGAAGAGAGTTATCCTGCATTGGATCTGCAGCAGGTGCAGTTTCCACAACACAATTGACAGCAGCATCCCAATGGTAAGCTTCCATTTCAGTCAAGCACTCAGAAGAGAACCATTGTCTAACACAAGAACCATACTGAGCTTCCAGAAAAATAGGCAGGAAAGACAACATGGCCGTTGCTTCAGCCTTGGTAGTGATGTTGTACAAAGCAAGGATCTCGCCTCGGTATGAACTGGTATCAACAGAAAGAAAAAGAGGCCATGACCAATTGTCACGGGTTCTGATACCCAGAAGCACACTGCGCAGTGTCTTCAAACCCAGCCCTTGGCCCAAGTCAACTGGAAGATCAAGATCAACTACCCCCAGAACAGGAGCAGTTTCATGGCTCTCAATAAATTTGGCTTGGCGGTGCTTAGCCTGGCGAACAGTCTTGAGCTTGGAGGGGGGAAGAGGTCTGTCAGAAGGATTGGTAGCTGTCTCAATAAACTTGTAGAATTTACCATCAGGTAAAGAGGCAATGTCTGAAGGTTTGCAACGGTTGAACTGGGCTTTGAGGAGCTTAACAGTTTGGGCGCGCTTTGTTGCATCACATAAAACATGAGCAGCCAGAACCGGATTGGGATCAGGAGTTCTGGAGTTCTTGTCAAGGCTGATATTCTTCCTGATAACAGCAATAGGACATGCCTGAAACCTGGGATGAGTCTGAAGCAATTCGTTGTAGTGGTCAAGATCAAAACTCTGCATGTAAGATCCAAGGAGAAAGCCACAGGTGACAATAACTGGGGCCTGTATGTGGTCATATTTCAGGTCCATATCACGGTCTCTGAGCCTCTGGAGCAATTGTGCTGAAAAGAGTTTCTCCAGGGAAGCACTGTGTCCCACAAAGAATCGTAGATGAGGAGCAGTTCTACTGCGAAGCCAGAGCTGAGCAACATACAATTCCAAGGTCTTCCTGTCAGGAAGTGTCGTCCAAAACTTGGTAACAGGCTTGGCCTTGGGGTTGAGCCTGGCTCTGGAGGGAAAAACATACAACACCAGGCGCTTGTCAACAGTCCATAGAAGATCCAAAGCTTCCTTGAGAGACTTGAGCAGCTCATCATATAGTTCCCCAGGGCGTTGTGACATCAACCTTGGTAGGGACAGAGTGACATAAGAACTATGAGAACACTTGGTGCCAGCAGTGACATCC
Source organism: Pseudo-nitzschia pungens (assembly GCA_037355855.1). NCBI lineage: Eukaryota > Bacillariophyta > Bacillariophyceae > Bacillariales > Bacillariaceae > Pseudo-nitzschia > Pseudo-nitzschia pungens. Next base: position 6,833,158 of record CM074758.1, read on the forward strand.
ACTGGAGCTCTAGAATCACTGGAGCAAACCCCTCGGCGTTGGAGGAAATGCCCAGCAGAGGAGGACAAGACAGTAGCATCACCACCACCAGGAAGAAAGGACACTGATTTGGAAGTGGAAGATTTGGAAGTGGAAGCATCATCAGCCACTGGTGGCGCAGGTGTAGGAGGGCGCTTCTTGAAATGCCAATGAGAACCAAGCACCTGATTGGCTGCCCACCATACTTTGCCTTCAGTACTAGGCAAAAGGTTGCCTTCACAATACAGGTCATCAAAACACTCAGGAGACATCTTGACCAAACCAATAAGACATTGCTTCAGAGCCTGGCCAGGTGGTTGCTTGGTCCAGGCTGGGGCAGAGTCTTGAAAGCAAGCAGAGGCAATAGAAGCCAAGGAAGCTACAGAGGCATTGCGCCAGTCTGGAGTGTCCGGAAAAACCTGAGCATAAACAGGAGGGATGGCAGTCCGGCAAATATCATGGATGGATTTTTTGTCTTTACCCTCCTTCTTGCTGAAAAAGTGTGTGGGGCTTGGACACCCAGCCCATAACCGGGTACCAGTTGGAGATTTTCGAAAGGCATGAATTGCAGATGGTATAGGAGACTTGCCAGAACAGGGACCCTTACCATAAAAACACCAGAAGAAGGAAGCGGAATGAGCCCTGTTGGCAGCAGCCAGAGCCTCCTGGCGTTGGGATTGGCGTGCTTGCTGCTGAGAGGGATCAGCTTTCTGGGCAGAGGAAAAGGCAAGAGTAGATTGCTTGAGGATGGATGAAGCAGGGACCTTGCCTGAGGTCCCAGAGCCCTTTGGTGTGTGTCTGGACTTCTGTTGGCCTGGCAGCTGGGAGCCTGCCTGGTTGGATCCTGGCTGCTGAGAGCCTGGGGGCCGGGGTCCTGACTGCTGGGATCCCTGCGGCTGGGAGCCCTGCTGCTGGGAGCCTGAGGACTGGGAGCTTATCAGCTTGGGGTCTGACATCAAAGCACCTGACGACTGAGAGCCTGACAGAGTACCTGACTGCGGAGGACCTGACTCCTGGGAGCCTAGCTGAGAAGCTGTTGACAGAGAAGAAGTTTGCAAGGAATCCCCTGGTGCAGAGTCCCCTGGTGCAGATTCCCCTGGTGCAGATTCAGTGCCAAGCATCTCAACATCAGAGAGCACACCTGCAGAAGAAGAAGTCTTCAAGGAATCCCCTGGAGCAGGTTCAGTGCCAAGCATATCAACATCAGAAAGCACACCTGCAGATGAGGACACAGAAGAAGATGAAGACATATCATCAACAGAAGACCCAGGCATAGAGGATGAAGAGGCTGATGAGGCAGAGGAAGAGGATGATCTGGTATCAAGAGTAGGAGAGGGAGTAGTAAGAGCAGAGGTGACACTAGAATGTCTTGGAGGGGTCTTTTGCACAAATGGGCGCTTGTTAGACCGAGTCCCAGAGGCAGACCTAGCAGAAGAAGGAGGTGTGGAAGATCTTTTCTTCCGGGAAGCTGTTTGGGAGGCGGGCCGCCCCTTAGTGGGAGGGGGAGACATTGTACCAGAAGTGGGCAAAGGCCGGGGCAGGAGAAGCACCGGTTGAGGGCAAACAACAGCTGAAAAGCAAGCAATTGGGTGCTGGACCAACAGCAGACACGCCTCTTGGATGTGCAAGTGCCAGGTGATGACAAAGGCCGGGGCAGGAGAAGCACCGGTTGATGACAAAGGCCGGGGCAGGAGAAGCACCGGTTGATGACAATGGCCGGGGCAGGAGAAGCACCGGTTGAGATCAAAGCAACAACTGAAAAGCAGGCAATTGGGTGTTGGACCAACAGCAGACACGCCTCTTGGATGTGCAAGTGCCAGGTGATGACAAAGGCCAGAGCAGGTGAAGCACCGGTTGAGGGCGAAGGCCGGGGCAGTAGAAGCACCGGTGGAGGGCAAATCAACAGTAGAAAACCTCCAGTGGAGTGCAGGAGCAACAACTGAAACGCCGCGCTTGAAAGGAGAAGCACCGGTTGAGGGCAAAGGCCGGGGCAGAAGAAGCACCGGTTGAGAGCAAAGCAACAACTGAAAAGCAGGCAATTGGGTGTTGGACCAACAGCAGACACGCCTCTTGGATGTACAAGTGCCAGGTGATGACAAAGGCCAAAGCAGGGGAAGCACCGGTTGAGGGCGAGGGCCGGGGCAGGAGAAGCACCGGTGGAGGGCAAATCAACAGCAGAAAACCTCCAGTGTAGTGCAGGAGCAACAACTGAAACGCCGCGCTTGAAAGGAGAAGCACCGGTTGAGGGCAAAGGCCGGGGCAGAAGAAGCACCGGTTGAGAGCAAAGCAACAACTGAAAAGCAGGCAATTGGGTGTTGGACCAACAGCAGACACGCCTCTTGGATGTGCAAGTGCCAGGTGATGACAAAGGCCGGGGCAGGTGAAGCACCGGTTGAGGGTAAAGGCTGGGGCAGGAGAAGCACCGGTGGAGGGCAATCAACAGCTGAAAAGCAGGCAATTGGGAGTTGGACCAACAGCAGACACGCCTCTTGAATGTGCAAGTGCCCGGTGATGACAAAGGCCGGAGCAGGTGAAACACAGGGTGAGGTCAAAGGCCGGGGCAGGAGAAGCACCGGTGGAGGGCAAAGCAACAGCAGAAAACCTCCAGTGGAGTGTAGGAGCAACAACTCTCGGATGTGCAAGTGCCAGGTGATGACAAAGGCCGGAGCAGGTGAAGCACCGGTTGAGGGCAAAGGCCGGGGCAGGAGAAGCACCGGTGGAGGGCAAATCAACAGCAGAAAACCTCCAGTGGAGTGCAGGAGCAACAACTGGAACGCCGCGCTTGAAAGGAGAAGCACCGGTTGAGAGCAAAGGCCGGGGCAGGAGAAGCACCGGTTGAGAGCAAAGCAACAACTGAAAAGCAGGCAATTGGGTGTTGGACCAACAGCAGACACTGCTCTGGGATGTAAAAGTGCCAGGTGATGACAAAGGCCGGGGCAGGAGAAGCACCGGTTGAGGGCAAATCAACAAACTGAGGGAAACAGGATACAGCAGCAACAACAGGTCCAACGTTGGTCTGAACAAGGAAAAACTCCAGGGGAACCAAAAGAAAGGACTGGAGCACGACCAGAAGAGTCACGCTCGAAACCCACAGAGGTGCGCTGGAGTTACAGAATTGAGAAACTCCGGTAGACCACTGCAAATCGTGTAGAAACAGACTGTAGAAACAGACTGTAGAAACAAACCGACAACTGGCTTGTAACAAAGATCTGGGACCAGGGAAGTTGCTTGCGTGGGAGGGGGCTTTAGTAGGAACACTTAGGGACCGGGAGAGATCAATGGCAGGGCACACTTAAAAGGCTCAAGAGGGAACTTGAAGTTCAAACTCGCAAGTACTTATAAGTGGAAACAGTATCCAGGGGCAATTGGCTTGAAAACAGGGACCTTGAGCGAGACACTTAGGGACCAGGGAAGCAGTGGAAACAGTATCCGGGGGCAATTGGCTTGAAAACAAATACCTTGAGCGAGGCACTTAGGGACCAGGGAAGCTGCTTGCTTGAAAACAGGGGCTTTAGTAGAAACACCTAGGGACCAGGGAGAGGCTTGTGTCTTGAAAACAGTGTCGAACTTGAAGTTCAAGTTGGGGTTGCTTAATAGCGAAAACACTTAGGGAACAGGGAACTCGCGAACACTTAGGGACCAGGGGAATTGTAGTCTTGAAAACAAGGGGCGGTAGTAGCTGTAGTCTTGGAAACAAGAATGCAATAAGTAGGAGGTACTTAGGGATCGGTTGGTCTTGGCTTGAAAACAGGTGTAGTAGGAGGAGCCTTAAGCGAAAACACTTAGGGACTGGGGGGCTTGACTAGGGAACAGGGTAGCTCTTAAATGATAGGCACTTAGAAGAGCAGGGGGGCTATTGGCTTGAAAAGAGGGAGGAAACTGGAAGATATGCTCGCGTGAACTTGCAAATACTTAAGGATCAGCGCGTAGGAACCTTCTAGAAGGGGGGTTTATATGTGTTCGACAACTTCAACTTAAAAAGACTTATGGAACTCAGCAAGGAACCTTGAAGAATGTAGAACGTTAAGTGGATATCACTTAAGGGGCTTGAAAGACTGTATAGCGTTAAATAATAAGGTAGCTTGGAAACAGATCAAAAAACCGAGCTCGGAGACAAAGCGGAACAGAAGCAGCTGTAGAATTAGTACCGGAACCACTGTAGGAAATTATGTGTTGTTTTGCTTGTTGCTGTTGTTGCCGATCGACCGACCGACAGGAAACAAGCAACCACAGCAACCAAAGGAAGCAAGGAGCAGCCAAACAAACAGCAGAATCAGATAGGGGAGGTCTCTGTTAATAGGTGTGGTGCTTGGTTTTGTTGTAGGAGCTTTAGAAGTGAGTGAGATATCAAAGGGGAAAGTTGTGTAGAAATCTACGTGTTTTAAGTACTGGAACATCGGAACGTCGGACAAAATCGCGCGTCGCAAAATTGTAGGCTTTCCAGTATTTGGAACACCTAGTGGTACAGTGCGTCTCCCCACCACTGCTCCTCCTCCAGCAACTCTCCTAGCAGGAGCAACCGATAATCCACGAACGATTCCAAGAAGCGTTCGCAACTGTCGCTTTATCTCTGCAATCTCCGAGAACTGGTGGTTCTTTACCTCTGCCACATTAGTTTGTATAGTACAGATCTTTGCATAAATTGCATTCCTCCACTCTTGTCCTCCTCTTCCGAATCCACCTCCAGTCTCTCTGTCTTCTGTATCCTCGTCAGGTACCTCATCCATGTGCACGACACCGTCGTTGTTCGAAGGGATGATTCGAATCTGTTTGATTGGGTTCTCCCCATCTGCAACCTCTCTACCAGCGTTTGATGCGGCGTATCGATTAATAATCCTCTGTCTCAAGTCAAGGGGAACTAAGTCAGCAGCAGGAGCATCATAGCATGCCCAAAGCAGAGGCTTTGCAAGGATGACAGCGACGCCTCTCCCAAAGACTCCCCTAATCGCTGGAGTTACAGACGCAGCAAGCCACTCGTCTGTAACGTTACTGCTGTCCTTCTTGTAACACTCTAAGGTAGAAAATTGGAGTAGTATGAAAAATTGTGTGTTATTTGACTTTACGAGATGGGATTGAAATTAGAGAGAGGAAATAATGAGCGATGAGGTCATCGCGACCTTCCCATATAATAACCATCCCTGTATATAACATATATTCTGTATGTAACCTTAATCGTATAATCGCTCTCTTCTGCATGCCTGTTTACACATACCAGATATCCGTACATGGATACCTTATATATTTGAATCCCATGTGGGATTCGGTTAATTATTAATTCGTAACACTACTAGCCTACGCTAGCATGTTACATAGTGCCTCATGATTGAACGAATCCCACAGTTAAGCCGACCAGTGACTCATAGAACAATCTGAGTCATTTGATTGGCTCAATTCGATATCTGCGGATTCAGCTGACGTAGACTCCCGATATGGAGTTAGCTTCCGAATGTTCACTGTTTCCACTACTGAGGGAGTCCGTTGCAACTTTACAGTTCCATTCGTATTGACTTGCGTGATTGGAAAAGGACCAAGCTTCCTGGGTTGTAGCTTGTCCGGATCTGGCTCTTGGATCCATACCTTGTCATTGACTTGGAAGGTGTGGTTGATACGCTTGGCATTATCTCTGAGTAGATTCTTGTTAATCCCTTGTTGCCGGAGCTGTTGCAGAGCTAACAGGTTGGATGTTAGTGGCAGATCGATCAGCATGTCCCGATTGAATACTAGGGACCCTGGTGATGCCTGTAAGGCAGCATTGACAGCACATCGAGAGGCATGCATGCAAGTTGCTAGGGCATTATCCATGAGCTGACTGGCTCTGGTGTTGACTTGAGGGGGATTCACATGAACTAAGACTCTGAGAATATCAGCAACTGTGTGATGGACTCTTTCACAGATGGCATTAGATTGGGGATTCTTCACTGTGGTGGGAATGGACTGAATCCCATACTGCTTGAGAGTAGTCTGGAACTCAGCGCCTAGGAATTCACCACCATTGTCATGGACACATCTGATAGGTCTTGGATACCTTGAGAGCCAACAGTTCTTGAATTGGTCAGAGACTTGTTGCGAAGACTTGTCTCTGATACGGATGATCTCCAGTAAGTTGGTGACTGGATCAATACAAGTTAGGGCTTTGAAGTTGTAGTTCTTGCCTTGGGCTGTAATCTTCCATGGGCCTATAAGATCCACATGTATCTCATTGAATGGAGCCAGTGGGGCTTCTTTCGGTGGTAGTTTGCCATACTTGGAGTGTTGGTTCTTGTATTTAATGCAGCTGTCGGGGCAGATGTAAGTCTTGCAAAGATTGGATAGGTTGTCAATATAGAATCGTGCGGAGATAGTTTGATATAGCCTGGTGGATCCACAATGACCCAACAGAAGGTGATACCATTTGATGGTATCATTCGAGAGAGAGCTTGGTATGTATATGCGCCAGTTGTCGGGGTTGGACTGGTTGGCATAGCAGAGGATGTTATTGCCTTCTAATTCTTGATAGAAGAAGGCTTTAGACTGAATCTTGAACTTGATGGTAGGGTCTTTCTGTTGATGAAGATATATATTGGAATAGTTCACCGGGCATTCCAGGTCTTGGTTATTTGGTAGGTTGACTAGGCACTCATTGTTCAGCAAGCAGGATTGTAATTCCTGGTCTGCGTCATTGCATAAGTGCCGGAATAGGTTGGGGAACTCTGTTAGAAACAGTTCTTCATCTTGTTTAGGAACTTCAAGTTTCAAGAAATTGATTAAGGTGCCCTTTGTGAGGGCTTTCTTCCCTTCAGTAGGTGGATCCATCCTGGGGGGTCTGGAGAAGGCGTCAGCAAGAACATTCCTTTTGCCTTCCACATAAGTGAGGTTGACACCAAATTCTTCAAGGAATAGTCTCCACCGGAGGACTCGTTGGACCGATAAGGTTCTGAAGGTAAGGTTCTTATGGTCGGTGTATACATTGATGACACCACCAAGTAGCATTTTTCTGTACTCTTTGCAGCAGAGTACAATAGCAAGGAATTCTTTTTCCATAGTCGTGTAATTCTTCTGGGCATCAGATAGTTTCTTGGACCAGTATGCGATAGGCTTGCCATCTTGTATTATGGCAGCGCCTAGTTGTAGGTCTGAGGCATCAGTATACAGTTCAAAGGGCTTGTTAAGGTCTGGATAGGTGTTCAGCGCATCCGCTGCCACCATTGCTTTCATCTCTTGAAAGGCTCTGTCTTGAGCAGGTCCCCAAGTGAAGGCTGAAGGAGCTTTTCTTTGCTTGCCTTTGATGGCAGCTGGTTGAGGAGCCTGCTTCTTGGGGGTTCCAGTAATATCAAAGAGAGGAGCTAGGACATGAGATCTTCGGGGCCACATGTCTCGGTAGTATCCTACTGCGCCGAGGAAGGATTTGACTTGAGTGACAGTGCGCGGCCGGTCCATATGTAGGATGGCTTCAATCTTTTTGCGCCATGGCTTCACTGCTGTTGGAGTCATCCAGTATCCAAGGAAGTCAGTCTCTTGTACAGCCCAGTCACATTTGAGTGGATTGCATTTAAGTCCATTCTGGTTGAGCCGGTCTAAGATCTTGTCAATGGTCTTCATGTGGAGGTCGAAGGAGCCATTGGTCCAAATACCAATATCATCGATATAGACAGTGCAGTCAGTGTCTTGTAGGATATCTTCCATTAGTTGCTGGGCAACATCTGGAGAGACTTTGACACCCATCGGTAGTCTTTGATATTCATAGCAACCATATGGAGTTACTATGGTACAGAGCTTCTTGCTTGCGTCATCCAGTTCAAAGCAGTAGTATTGCATGGACAAGTCAATCTTGGTGAAGTGGGTATACTTGCCACGCTTGTTCATGATATCCTGTATCCGGGGGATTGGATAAGGACGTCTTTCAAGTAGTTCATTGAGTTCTCTGAAGTCTGATACCCATCGGACCCTGTTGTCTTTCTTTGGTACTATAAAGGTTGGGAAAGCCCATTCGGCCGGTCCAGTGCATCTTTTGAGTACTCCATCATTACATAGATTCTGGAGCTCCCTTTTGAATAGGTCTTCTCTTTTGTATGCAACTGGATATGGCTTCTTGTGTATGGGCTTGGATCCGGGCTTCAGTCTTAGAGAGATCTTCTTGTGAGGGTACTTGCCAAGTTCTCCATTAAAGACGTTTGGATATTTGGTTAGGATAGCTTGGAACTGTTGTTGCTCTGCTTTGGACATGTGGGACTGTTGCTGTGCGACTGTGGATGGATCTGTTTCTTGTTAGGCTCTGTCTAGTATGACCTTGGACTTGTATGGATTGGCAAAGGAGATATCATCAGCAAAGAGTTCAGCATCCTCTAGTTCTTCCATGAGCATGGTGTAGTCGGACTCATGGTATAAGGATGTATCCTTCATAGGGATGGTTCGGTCCATCCACTGAACTGCTCCTTCTTTGAATAGGAGATTGATCTTTGCCAGGTGGAGGAAGTCTCTGCCTAGTATCAAATCGTATTTGCAGTTCGGGGAATGGAAGAGCCTTGCCTCTTGTCGGTCGATGGTATAGTTTCCAAACTCTTGTAACTTGGTGTTCTTCATTATAATATACTCTGTGGTGTCGAAGCTTCCATTTGCTGTTGTGGTTAGGACTTGATGCTTGCTTCGGATTGGTAGTGTGCCAAATGGTAGTGCTCGTTTGTTGATTAGGGTTCCGGAGGATCCACTATCGAGTAGTGCGAGTAGTGGTCTTGATTTAGTTGGTATGCCTTGTATGTACTGTACTGTAGTTAAAAGAATAGGAGCCACGTTGCTCTTATTCGATGCCTGTTCTGCTGTATTTCCAGCAGTCGACAGCAGCTTTAAATAATTTTGCTCCAGCGCACCTCCTTTGGTGTAGTCTTTGGAGTTTTTGGTGTTGCAATAGAGATTTTTTGCTGTACCTGTGGACCAATTTCTTGCCAGGGGCAAGAGTGGTCTATTTATTGCTGCTGTACTATCTTTCACGTCTGTACCCTTGGATCGATTCGGTTGGTTTCGATTCGGATCCATGTTCGATTGTTTCTCGGTAGCCGAGAATTGAACTGTTTTTGTTGTTGCTGCGTTTGCAGGCTTTGCTGAGCTTTCAACAGGAATACTCCATCCTGTAGGTTCCTTCCCCTCTTTATCTGGGAGATCTCCTCCATGCGTCATCCCAGACAGCAGGGCTGTGCTGGCATCCAGGTCCTGGGGAGCTGGAGGCAAGGTGATTGCTGGTTTTGGTGAAGCCGGGGGCTTCTTGTTAGGCTTAGAGCCTTGAATTCAGGGGAGCCACACGAGTTCCCCATCGATACTGCGTTCAGTTCGTCCACCATGATTGGCATGGTATTCTTCGATTGCTGCATTAATGTGCGCTTGGAAGGTCTCGTTGCTTCCTGGTATCATGAGAGCTTGGGAATGAGCATGAAAGGATTCGGTTTGTTGGTTGTTTCCTGAGCTCTTGTTGTAATTCTTTGAAAACCGGTTCTTTGGGCACTCAGACCAATCATGATTATGGCCTGGGATTCTACAGGGGTTCGATTTCTTTTTATTGTTGTGCCCCTTGTTGTTCGAATGGGAGTTGCGCTTGCGAGAGCTGTTGTTGTTGTTTGAATTGTTCGAGCGCTTCTGTTGTTGCTTGTTGTTGTTTCTGTTGCCTTTCTTGTTGGCTTGGCGCTCGTGACAGCTCATGTAGTCCACTATGTGTCGGACTGTCGTGTCTTCCTGTATTCCATTGTGCATCATGCCATAGCTTTCGATCCACGCAGAGGGAAAGGAGTGGAGGAGTATAGTGAGTTTCTCCACTCTAGAAAGGGGGGCACTGCTCCCTTCTAGTTTCTGTGTATATTTCATGAGGATGAGGATGCGCTCAGCATGTTCCTTGCAGGTGACCGATGGTGTCTTTCGGCAGTCGTGGCTTCGGAGATAGGTGTGCATGATGTCCCTTGCATCCGTGGCATTGCAGTAGAGCTGAGTGAAGTCAATAAAGGCTTGCTCGTATCCTCCAATTTCGTCTTGCGAGTACTGGAATTCTTCTGGATCCAGTGGGTCCTTGATCAAATCGTTCCACTTGCTCTGGGCGTCTGTGGTGAGGCAGCGTCCGAAGTGGGTTAGGTATATGCTAATTGGTAGCCGGAGATAGCTGGCAGCGTTCCGGAAGGACTCCTCCACAAAGAGCAGCTCTTCCAGGCCTCCTGTCTCTGTAAACAGGGGGACCTTCATGCTGTCGGTTCGTTCCTCATCGACGTTGTATAGGGTGAAGAGTTTCGGCTTGGTTCGATCGAAAGAGCTCTTGTAGTTGATGGGAGGTTCTCTGTAGATACCGGACATGGTTGCTGTTGCTATTGGATTTGCTGGAGATAAAGGTGCCTCTGTTGTTGAGGCTGTGGGTATTTCTTCGGGTTGATGAGAGTTCAGTACTGAATTCTACTACTGTTCCTACGTGAAAGTGGACAGTAATTACTGTGTAACACTCTAAGGTAGAAAATTGGAGTAGTATGAATAATTGTGTGTTATTTGACTTTACGAGATGGGATTGAAATTAGAGAGAGGAAATAATGAGCGATGAGGTCATCGCGACCTTCCCATATAATAACCATCCCTGTATATAACATATATTCTGTATGTAACCTTAATCGTATAATCGCTCTCTTCTGCATGCCTGTTTACACATACCAGATATCCGTACATGGATACCTTATATATTTGAATCCCATGTGGGATTCGGTTAATTATTAATTCGTAACACTACTAGCCTACGCTAGCATGTTACACTTCTCTTTGTAGAAACAGATCCCTCTGTGGCAAAGCCTGCTTCCAGAGTTAATATCCGGCCAATCCAACTGAATTTCCAAGTACCGGTCTTGCATCGACTTTGTCCTCCATCTAGCTCTGTAGTTGACGTCATCCTTCCCAGCGCCACAGCGTCTCAACATAGTAGTTGCCCACTTCTTAACAGAGTGTGTCCCTAGTTGCTTGCTTCCGGCGAATCGAAACTGGCCACCTTCTAATACTGCTTTCATTGCTCTTTGGTATGCAAACTTGCAGGCGTCGGCCTCTTTGTCTTGTCTTTTTGTTGGAGATCCGGCGTTTGAATCTCCCTCAGCAAAGAGCCACTGACTGAGTCGACCGGCTCCATGGGTGAGCCATGTCTCTAGATAGACAGCAAGACCAAGCAATACACAGAACCAGGGATCCATGGAGCCCATCAGCAACTGTAGGGGACAGTCCTTCTCCTCGTGTACATTCTTGGACCACCTCATCTGCGCAGTGAGGTATCCTGGATAGGTTAGACTCTCTTGCAGGCATTTCTTTCTCATGTGCGACATATCATCTCCTCTTGCAATAAGGTGGAGCTGGAACTTCAGCATTGCCAAGTGGCGCAAGGTTGCAATGGTACTACCACTCGGTCCTCCGGCGGTTAGTTCCAGGAGTTGGATGAATTCGTCGTGAGTAAACGCTCTGTCGGCTTGTCCCTCCTTACCTAGCAATCGCGCCTCCTTCTTCTTCACAGCTTTGATAAGATTGTTAATTTTCTTTGACTTTGTGGGGTTCCCCTCCTCTTTAGAGTCATCCCAATTTGAACTGACTGGCATGAAATAGGAGATAGCTTTCTTCCAAAACTCCAGAGTAGATGCTTGAGCGTAATAAGGATTGTCCACCGGTCCCGGATCCTCCAGTCCGTATGCCCTGTAACACATCCAGTTGTATATGTGGTCCGGTTCGACAATAGAGAGTTCAGCATTCGTGAATACCTTGTTGCTGGGGTGGTTGATCCCTGTAAAGTGGCTCATCATCTCAAGCAGTATGCCATGATATCTCATTATCTGTGTGGGGGCATTGACATTATTTGGAAGATTGGGTGGTCCAAGATTCTCTCGCCGGGGAACAACTGGACGAGGGGGTCGATCCCCCTCATTTGGTTGTTCGACAGGTTCTTCTTCTTCTTCTTCTTCTTCTTCTTCTTCTTCTTCTTCGGTTGCTGCTGCTGCTGCAGGACGAGGGGGAGCAGGGGGGGTTCTACACCTTCCACCTCTCTCCTGGCTTCTTCACTCCTACTACTATTATTAAGACGCTCCCGATCACCGGCAGTTAAGGGGAATGCAGCTGCGAATGCTACTGCATTTCGGGCTGCGTCTGCTGCTTGTTGCCTGAGCCTTGCGCGCCTCTCCCTTTGCCGGATAGCTCTTGGATTCATAGACAGTTGCCTTGGCATGCTGCTGTTTTTGGGCAAAAAATAGTGAGCAGATAGTGAATTATGTGAAGTACACGGAGAGGCGCTTGACGGAATGTTCTGCGATAGACAAGCCATCCTCAATTTAGAAACGCAACGGAAGGGTTGCGCACCTCGTGTTAAAATATGGAGGAAAAAACTACTGTTTACACAATCTTAGGGGGGTCTGGAGCGCAACCGATACTGTACTCATAGAGCCCAAAAAACGTTCCCATACGGGATTCAGTGAGACGTACTTGTACTTATAGCCATACCTATGTATACGTACTATGTGGTAGGAGTTGCACGAGCGCGTAGCGCGCGCAACTAGGGTTGCATTTTAGTCATACGGTACCGGTAACTCAACTCGAAGTCCAGGAGTGGTAATTACCGGTAATACCTTAAGCAACTTTAGACAGAATGCGATATGGGGTCTAGCCGTCGTCCGTATTCGCTTTTTTTTGTGTGCACGATCCAAAAATCTCAGAATCATCATCTTTTGACCAAAACCTCAAAAAACAAAAAACATCTCAATCAAAATCAAACGATTCATTCTCTGTAGAACACTAAACTATTACCCTACTAACCGACCAAACCATAGAGACTAAGTCTCCGATATTCCCTGAATACGGTAGTCTATCTGCAAAAAATTTTGATGAGGAATTTGAATATTATGTTTTCGAACGAAGTCATGGATGCTTTACCTTCTATTCTACTGAAGGTATTAAGAAAATGTTGTGCATATCAAAAGTGCGATGTGGAAAACACCATTTATCACGGACAGTGGGATTTTCAGTATGGAGAATTATGGCATGGGGATGGCTGGCACGATGATGATGTCCTGGACGACCATCGGCGACGTCGAGATCTGATCAAGTCAGTTTTTTCTCTGCAGAATAGCCGTCGCTTCATTGGCGATTTGTTGCCGCACCCTTTCGCCGGGTTGACAGTACGACCGACCATCAAAAGCAGCCACACAAGATAAAAACGATGACGACGAGGATGACGATGAGCACAATAGCAACCAACGAGAAGAATGATTTGCTGTTGTCGCTCCTTTGCGTCGTCGATTCGGAGTAGGAAAAGGACGAGCCAGGTCGCGATGAACCCGTCTGCTCAGGGCCTTTTTTCACATATTTTTTTTCTGCTGTTCCTCTTCAAGATGCACAGTTGAACCCGAGAATAAACAATCGCAAAGGGCACAAACGACATGAATAAATCAAGCACGATCACATTGCGATGCGATCCAGGGAATAGACGCCAAACGATCGGCATCGAATATCGAACATCTACAAGGGCTTAGCAGCAATAACAGGGGTACCTCCGCTCCACCGTACAAAAAAGATGTGAACGGCGCAATTGAATTCTTCGAAGCAATCCCGTAAATACCAAATGCACCAACCCTGGTTGTGCATTTATGCCGTAAACAAATAGTATCATACAGTAGTTTTCAAATCGTAGGACCTATGTTGAATGTCTTCATATTCTGCCGGCTTCGATCAGATTTTCTGTACCGATCGAGTATGAAGAGTGAATGCAGGACGAGCCTATTCGGGTCAAAGACATCATCAATCATGTATTCTCGTAGGAATTTGATAACAAAGTCACTACTTCTGCCTCGTGTCGAAATTGCAAAAGGCTGCCTCTAATCCAGTCCTGAAATGAACAGTTTCAGCGTCACGGTCGAGATTTCGTGTTGATCTGTACTACATTAGCATTATTTGTTTTTCCAAACTCCGGTTTGTCGCGTGTGTTCGGGGGAATTGTATGTGGCCACGTGATATGGAAGGGGATCAAAGAATTGAATTTCTGTATTTGTGTTTTTCCCTTGGAGCGTATTTTCGAGATCTTCCCACCAGTCAAAACCACCTCGCTCCATTATCCCAACGAACCAAGGAGACCAGGTGAGGTCTGATCGATTGTATAGCATATCTTTGAGCTCCGAAATTGAAACATACTTTACAGAAGATACTTCTTCTGGATTGACGTCCAATGCAAACTCCTTCACCGGGGCTTTCAAAAAGAGGATGTAATCTACCTCGTGTTCTCCCCAAGGCGCGTCGTGTCCATGCGTCTGTACATCGGATGCCCAGTAGTGGAAGCGCGATACAAATTGCACTTCGGGTAAAAGAGGTTGAATGTCGAGTCCTAATTCGTGTTTCGCCTTTCGTGCCGCAGCCCTCTTAATGCCAGGCACCTCGGGAAAAGCATCCGGCCAGATATCAACTTCAGACGCCGGCATTTGCATAAGAGGGTGAGAACAAGCCGTGTTGGTCCAGACCCCGGGAAATGTAATCTTATCCGACGCGCGCTGAGTTAGAAGGAGCTTTCCATCCTCGTTGAAGCAAAACAGACTAAAGGCACGATGCAGAATCCCTCTGGGTTGTTCTTCTGAGAATGTGTGGGCGGCCTTCTTTGAAACCGATTGATCTTCCGATAATTCGACGACATTATCGTTGTGGTCAACTATCACTAATAGATCTGATTCCATCATATCCTCTTGGTTCATGTCTGCGCCATAGTCTGCAGAGTCAGCATTGACGCCTCCAATATTTTTTCCATCCTTCGTCGTAGCAGATGCTGACAATGGAAGCGAACGCGATGATTCATGACGTCGAGGCACGATGCCGAATCCTCGTGATTGCGTCTGTAGCATGAAAGCAACTAATATCTTTATCGTTAGCCGCATGATATTGTATTTGTTAGCTTCTTTCCAAGGAAGAGAAAACTGCAGTTGTGCTGTTATTTTTTGATCGGTCGATGATGGTTTCTGTCACAGACGAGCATTGACCATCAAGCAAGTCGAGAAAAGCGAACGGAATAGGTACCGGTAATAGTTCTACGAAACCGTAGAATGTTGAATTGCATTATCATAATATGATCAACTTACCGTAGACTGTCATCGTACGAAGAAGAATCTGTTGGACGTCATTCGTAAGGTTACCTTGAAATTCAACTGTGGAGCAAACTGTAGATTCTCTCCACTTGTAGCTCACTTTTTGGGCTCAAAAACAATCTGGTCATTGTTCTAAAAAATCTTAAAAATAAATACTGTACAAAACACTTTTCCTCAAGAGCGACATCATTCCGATTACGAAGTAATTAACCTTATTACTTCGGAATCTGCTACGCCCAATTCCCGGGCGCCGTCTCGTCTGGCCAGCAACTACCGTTCTGAAGGTGTCGTGTTGCTAGTTGACCAACCCTCCTAGGAGCTATGGGACCTGCGGTCCTATGTATAGGTATACTAACTATAATACATAGTAGGTTTGGCGGGCTAACAAAGCTGCTAGAGAGAAAGTGTGATCCCATATGCGACTGCATGTAGCAGGGCTTAAGTCCCATGCTAGAAGCAGTTGCAAAGGTGCATCGCAAGGGTGGGAATGGGTGGGAACTTCTTCTCAACAATGAGAATACTACGAGTCCGACAACAATTGAGAATCACTAGTCGTGCACTGAAATTAGCACCAATGGAACGCCAGCCAGTCAACCACCAATGGACCGGGTAGGAGAACATACCAATGACAAAAAATTATTTTGTAGGGGATAATTTCCTATAACCTCTTATAGTATGCTCTTTTGTTAATGGAAACCCCTTGTTGAAGAGCTTCACTAAACTCTTTATAAAAATCACATTTTTTGACACCACAGTTCTTCGCATCAAAATAACGAGAACACATCACAATAACAAGAACACCTTGACCATGGTGGATCCGGCAGATACCAGAGCCAAAGGGCATCGCAAACTGCAACTTAGTAGGGAGTAAGCAGCAAACAGCGAGCGATGCTAACAGCGAGTGGTTTCAACGCGTCGATATAATACAGGGGGGGGACAACAAGCAGCAGCAACGCGTCGATATAATACAGGGGGGACAGCAAGCAGCAAACAGCAGCAACACATCGATAATACAGGGGGGGAGAGCAAGCAGCAACGCGTCAATAATACACGGGGGGGAGAGCAAGCAGCAACGCGTCGATAATACAGGGGAGCAGCGAGCAGCAACGAACGCGTCAATAATACACGGGGGGGGAGAGCAAGCAGCAACGCTTCGATAATACAGGAGGGGCAGCAAGCAGCAAGCAGAAACGCATCGATAATACAGGGGGGGACAGCAAACTTTTGGTTGTATTCCTTAGTGGTAGTTTAGTGGGGGATTTGCTTTTGCAGAGTTGCAAAAATAGAAATAATGAATTAGTGTTGCTCCAGTTTGTTTGAAATAGGTTTTCGATTGTACCAAACATAAGTCTTAGTGGGAATGAGGTCGGCGGACGCGTCTAAGTATAGGATAACTCCTGGGATTGAGGTCGACCGACGTGTCCATGTATGGAGAAGTGGTGGGAATGCGACGCGTCCAAGTATGGAGAAGTGGTGGGAATGAGGTCGACCGACGCGTCCATGTATAGGAGAACTGCTGGGACTGAGAGGTGTTGGACCTCTCTTTAGCTATTGTAGATCTACAAGTCTGGATATCGAACATACCGTACCGGTACCTGAAAGTCCGGAATGCAAAACAGGAGTGGATCGATTGATCAATTTGCTGCTAGATGGCCTATGTTTGATATCCACCAATGGAGATGAATATAATGGAATCCCACAAGTGTTCGATACTTAGATGTGAGAGTGATATGGGAGTGACACGGGAGTGATTGACTGCCAGCGCTATTGGTATACAATGGAAAACCTATTTCAAAGCAACTGGAGGAGCAACACTAATTCATTATTTCTATTTTTGCAACGTGCAAAAGCAAATCCACTAACAAACTACCGCTAAGGAATACAACCAAATCGAAATCGACCATGGCGCTCAGCGCTCTAGTACGACCCCGGGGTAAGTACCATCGACGCTGTAGCCAGATTGCCATACGCCATTGTCGTCTTGATAATAATATACTTATTTAAGTAGGAAAATCCACCGAAGGTGGTTAAAAGCTACTCAGTCTGTAACCAGACTTTATCGTCGCCTCAATCGAAGAGAGGTTAGGCCCCAAGTTGTAGAACGACGCGCCGCCTCAACCATGGGGAATAGGCCCCAGGTTGTAAAGACGGCTATTTTGCAAACGAACCTTGGTAAGAAACAGGAAAAAATGAACCAGTCCAGAGCACAACAGACACTGCTGTTGCGAAGCGTACAAGAGACGGGTGACAAGAACGTGAAAGGGAAAGACGCAAGCAAAACTGTCCCTTGAATGCTGCTGTAAAGCATCAGTAATGCTAGTGGTCAGCTGACACAAGCAAAACCCTGACAAGATACATAGTATCTGTAATGCTAGTGGTCAGCGTACAAAAGCAAAACTCCTCTCTTAATGCTGGAGTGCAGCATCAGTAATGCGAGTAGTCATCCCCAAACACATTCCTTACCACTGTATGGTACATAAAGTACAGAGCCTACTACCAAATTCAGAACAGCTGTCCTCCTGTTCGAACTTAGTAGTAGCCAGAAACACGTAGAGGCGGTGGAGCCTACTACCAAATTCAAATTCGTAACAGCTTGCCTTCTGTTAGAACTTGAACTTGCTCTCCCGTAGTAGCTTGGAAACAGGGCTCTAAGTGATAACACTTATGGACCATCAGGGCTGTAGGCTTGAAAACAGATCTCAGCTGTACTGTGAACTGGAGGGGTATATAATGGTAGTGGTGCGTTAAGTAAAGAATACTTAGCGACTTTGGGGCTTGGGTCAGAAAAACAGTAGGTCCATAATAGAAAACAATTATGGTCCAGCAGGGCAGTAGACTTGAAAACAGATGACAGTTGAAGTGTGCATCTGAGAGGGTTATGTAGGTAGGAGAGCCTTAAGCAAGCTGTACTTAGCGGCTGTGGGGCTTGGCTAAGAAAACAGTAGGACCATAAGCGAAAACACTTATGGTCCATCAGGGCAGTAGACTTGAAAACAGATAACAGTTGAAGAATGCATCTGAGAGGTATATGTAGGTAGGAGAGCCTTAAGCGAGCTGTACTTAGCGGCTGTGGGGCTTGGGTCAGCAAACAGTAGGACCATAAGCGAAAACACTTATGGTCCATCAGGGCAGTAGACTTGAAAACAGATGACATTTATACAGTACGTCTGATAAATGTCACGCAACCCCGTAGCGACCCCCCGTGGCAACCTCCTTTGTGTGCAAATTTAACACGACATATGTTTGCATCACCTTGCGTTGCACAACCTATACGTTCAAGGTTATTGCGCGGTTTGGGTCGCGCCAGGGGGTTGTGAAACGCAGACTTCGTGGTTGCGAAACGCAGACTATGTGGTTGTGAAACGCAGACTCCGTGGTTGTGAAACGCAGACTATGTTGTTGTGAAACGCAGACTATGTGGTTGTGAAACGCAGACTACGTGGTTGTGAAACGCAGACTCCGTGGATGTGAAACGCAGACTACGTGGTTGTGAAACGCAGACTACGTGGTTGTGAAAATCAGACTCCGTGGTTGTGAAACACAGACTCTGTGGTTGTGAAAATCAGACTCCGTGGTTGTGAAACGCAGACTCCGTGGTTGCGAAACGCAGACTCCGTGGTTGTGAAACGCAACCTCTTACTATTCTGAAATACTTCCTATGTGGTTGCGAAAATCAACGTCCTACTATTCTGAAACAATTCCTATGTGGTTGCGAAAATCAGTCTATGGGGTTGCGAAAATCAATGTCACACTATTCTGAAACAATTCATAGTTCCCGTCGTATCGTATTACAGTTGCGTTCAGAAGTTTTTCCCTACCAGGAGCAAGCAGGCAATCAAATGCATGGTTCGATTGTATTTCAGTTGCCGTTGCATCGTATTTTCGTATTGCAGTTACCGTTGCATCTAGTAATTTCAGTTGCGTCCAGTGTATTCTTCCCTACCAGGAGCAAGCAGCAGGCAATTAAATGCATGGTTAGAAGTGAACTCCATGATCGATACCCCCAAGAATCTTGATGCAGTTCACTCACCGTCGGATTGTATTTCAGTTGCCGTTGCATCGTATTCCAGTTCCCGTCACATCGTATTTCAGCAGTTGCGTTCAGTGTATTCATCCCTACCAGGAGCAAGCAGCAGGCAATTAAATGCATGGTTAGAAGTGAACTCCATGATCGATACCCCCGTCCAATCTTGATGCAGTTCACTCACTGTCGGATTGTATTTCAGTTCCCATTGTATAGACTGTCGTATCGTCCGTCGTATCGTCCGTCGTATCGTATTTCAGTTCCCGTCATATTGTATTTCAGTTGCGTTCTGTGTATTCTTCCCTAAGAGGAGCAAGCAGGTAATTAAATGCATGGTTAGAAGTGAACTCCATGATCGATACCCCCGTCCAATCTTGATGCAGTTCACTC
This sequence comes from Pseudo-nitzschia pungens, assembly GCA_037355855.1. Taxonomy (NCBI): domain Eukaryota; phylum Bacillariophyta; class Bacillariophyceae; order Bacillariales; family Bacillariaceae; genus Pseudo-nitzschia; species Pseudo-nitzschia pungens. The sequence goes on from CM074758.1 coordinate 6,852,673, forward strand.
ACTGTCGGATTGTATTTCAGTTCCCATTGTATAGACTGTCGTATCGTCCGTCGTATCGTCCGTCGTATCGTATTTCAGTTCCCGTCATATCGTATTTCAGTTGCGTTCTGTGTATTCTTCCCTACGAGGAGCAAGCAGGTAATTAAATGCATGGTTAGAAGTGAACTCCATGATCGATACCCCCGTCCAATCTTGATGCAGTTCACTCACTGTCGGATTGTATTTCAGTTCCCATTGTATCGTCCGTCGTATCGTCCGTCGTATCGTATTTCAGTTCCCTTCATATCGTATTTCAGTTGCGTTCTGTGTATTCTTCCCTATGAGGAGCAAGCAGGCAATTAAATGCATGGTTAGAAGTGAACTCCATGATCGATACCCCCGTCCAATCTTGATGCAGTTGACTCACCGTCGGGTTGTATTTCAGTAATTTTGTGAAGTTTGGCACACACATTTTATGTGCAGTTTTTGCTTGCTTTTTTACTCATATGCGGTGTTTGCAGTCCGCGCCATAATTTTTGACTAATTACGCAAGGTTAATTACTGCCAAGAATATTACGTAAGGTTAATTACTGCTAACAATACTCCAAAACCTGGCGCACCCCGACAAGGAAAAAGGACAAAGGACAGACACTGGTCAAAAAGCAGCGGAAAAAGGACAGACATCCGTTCGCAAATCAGCAAAAAGACACTAAAAAATACACTAAAAGTAACTACTAAACTATAAAATGAGTTATGTAAATCAATACATGGAATATTTCCACCATTCCAGCGTCAATAGTCCTCACCCTATGTATGCTTGGGACTATGAAAAAAGTCTGAGTGAGCAAGACCCAATACTTTGGATGTCACATCTATTTAATGTACATTTCCTCCAGTACTGGCATATTTCACTAGAAAATATACAAAATGACCTATGTAAATTCAGAAATGGATTATTTCCACCATTCCAGCGTCAATAGTCCTCACCCTATGTATGCTTGGGACTATGAAAAAAGTCTGAGTGAGCAAGACCCAATACTTTGGATGTCACATCTATTTAATGTACATTTCCTCCAGTACTGGCATATTTCACTAGAAAATATACAAAATGACCTATGTAAATTCAGAAATGGATTATTTCCACCATTCCAGCGTCAATAGTCCTCACCCTATGTATGCTTGGGACTATGAAAAAAGTCTGAGTGAGCAAGACCCAATACTTTGGATGTCACATCTATTTAATGTACATTTCCTCCAGTACTGGCATATTTCACTAGAAAATATACAAAATGACCTATGTAAATTCAGAAATGGATTATTTCCACCATTCCAGCGTCAATAGTCCTCACCCTATGTATGCTTGGGACTATGAAAAAAGTCTGAGTGAGCAAGACCCAATACTTTGGATGTCACATCTATTTAATGCACATTTCCTCCAGTACTGGCATATTTCACTAGAAAATATACAAAATGACCTATGTAAATTCAGAAATGGATTATTTCCACCATTCCAGTGCCAATAGTCCTCCCTCTATGTATGCTTGGGACTTTGAAAAAAGTCTGAGTGAGCAAGACCCAATACTTTGGGTGTCACATCTATTTAATGCATATTTCCTCCAGTACTGGTAATAATAATATACGTATTTAAATAACTTGTGCTAAGGGGGATACCAAACAGGATGCTAAGCAGGATGCTAGGCCCTTCTAGTAGAATTTGTACCAGATCTACATGCCCCTGTTCTTATCAGATCAATATTGGGAGATCTACAGGGGGTGCTAACTGATTAACCGAACTGTAATGTGCTAAGGGGGGGACTCAACAGGATGCTAAGCAGGATGCTGGGCCTTGTATGTACAATTTGTACCAGATCTATATACCCATCTTTATCAGAGCAATATCATAAATATAAAGTGTGCTAACTTAAAAAGCGAACTGTGCTAGGGGGGGGGCTGAACAGGATGCTAAACAGGATGCTGGGCCCTTCTAGTACAATTTGTACCAGATTTACATACCCTCTATCACTTATCAGATCAATATTGGGAGATCTACAGGGGGTGCTAACTGAATAACCGCACTCTACTGTGCAAAGGGGGACACTTAACAGGATGCTGAGCATGAGGATGCTGGGCCTTCTATGTACAATTTGTACCAGATTTACATACCCTCTATCACTTATCAGATCAATATTGGGAGATCTACAGGGGGTGCTAACTGAATAACCGAACTCTACTTGGCTAAGGGGGACACTTAACAGGATGCTGCTGGGCGTTGTATGTAGAACTTGTACCAGATCTACACAGTGTTTAGCTTTGCTTGCAATTTTGCTTGCAATTTTGTTGCTTGCAATTTTGCTTGCTGCTTTTGCTTGCTGCTTTTGCTTGCTGCTTTGCTTGCTGCTTTGCTTGCTGCTTTGCTTGCTGCTTTGCTTGCTGCTTTGCTTGCTGCTGCTTTGCTTGCTGCTTTGCTTGCTGCTTTGCTTGCTGCTGCTTTGCTTGCTGCTTTGCTTGCTGCTTTGCTTGCTGCTTTGCTTAGTGTTTTCCTTGGATGTACGGGAGGGTGCTAACTGTTTTGCTTGCTGTTATATTTGCAATCCACAAAGACTTGGAATCGATCGTAGAGGAAATGAATACCAAATCGATCTACCACACAGGCTTGGAATCGATCGTAGGGGGATTGACTACCACACAGGCTTGGAATCGATCGTATGGGGAGTAAATATTGTGATTAAAATCAATTAGTCATCTGCTGTTTATTTGAAGTTTAAATCAGAGTTGTTTACGAGTACTTGGAATCGATCGTAGGGGGATTGACTACCACACAGGCTTGGAATCGATCGTAGGGGGGATGAATTACAACACAGACTTGGAATCGATCGTAGGGGGAATGAATACAACACCGGCTTGGAATCGATCGTATACCACACCGGCTTGGAATCGATCGTAGGGGGAATGAATACCACATCGGCTTGGAATCGATCGATTGTAGGGGGAATGAATTACAACACAGACTTGGAATCGATCTACCACACCGGCTTGGAATCGATCGATCATAAGGGGGAATGAATACAATACCGGCTTGGAATCGATCTACCACACCGGCTTGGAATCGATCGTAGGGGAATGAATACCACACAGACTTGGAATCGATCGTATACCACACCGGCTTGGAATCGATCGTAGGGGGAATGAATTACAACACAGACTTGGAATCGATCTACCACACAGACTTGGAATCGATCTAGTACCACACCGGCTTGGAATCGATCAATCATAAGGGGGAATGAATACAACACAGACTTGGAATCGATCTACCACACATACTTTGAATCGCTCGTAGGGGGAATGAATACAACACAGACTTGGAATCGATCTACCACACATACTTTGAATCGCTCGTAGGGGGAATAAATACCACACAGGCTTGGAATCGATCGTAGGGGGAATGAATACCACATCGACTTGGAATCGATCGATTGTAGGGGGAATGAATACCACATCGGCTTGGAATCGATCGATTGTAGGGGGAATGAATTACAACACAGACTTGGAATCGATCTACCACACCGGCTTGGAATCGATCGATCATAAGGGGGAATGAATACAATACCGGCTTGGAATCGATCTACCACACCGGCTTGGAATCGATCGTAGGGGAATGAATACCACACAGACTTGGAATCGATCGTATACCACACCGGCTTGGAATCGATCGTAGGGGGAATGAATTACAACACAGACTTGGAATCGATCTACCACACAGACTTGGAATCGATCTAGTACCACACCGGCTTGGAATCGATCAATCATAAGGGGGAATGAATACAACACAGACTTGGAATCGATCTACCACACATACTTTGAATCGCTCGTAGGGGGAATGAATACAACACAGACTTGGAATCGATCTACCACACATACTTTGAATCGCTCGTAGGGGGAATAAATACCACACAGGCTTGGAATCGATCGTAGGGGGAATGAATACCACATCGACTTGGAATCGATCGATTGTAGGGGGAATGAATACCACATCGGCTTGGAATCGATCGATCGTAGGGGGAATGAATACCACACCGGCTTGGAATCGATCGATCGTAGGGGGAATGAATACCACATCGACTTGGAATCGATCGATTGTAGGGGGAATGAATACCACATCGGCTTGGAATCGATCGATCATAGGGGGAATGAATACCACACCGGCTTGGAATCGATCGTAAGGGGAATGACTACCACATCAGCTTGGAATCGATCGATCGTAGGGGGAATGAATACCAACTTGGAATCGATCGATCGTAGGGGGAATGAATACCACATCGGCTTGGAATCGATCGATCGTAGGGGGAATGAATACCACACCGGCTTGGAATCGATCGTAAGGGGAATGAATACCACACCGGCTTGGAATCGATCGTAAGGGGAATGACTACCACATCGGCTTGGAATCGATCGATCGTAGGGGGAATGAATACCACACCGGCTTGGAATCGATCGATCGTAGGGGGAATGACTACCACACCGGTTTGGAATCGATCGTAGGGGGAATGAATACCACGCCGGCTTGGAATCGATCATAAGGAGAATGATTATCGTACTAGGATCGTGAGGTCGTTGAAAGGAACAAGGGCTTCGATTGAAAGAAACGGAATCAAATACACCCGGTTGGTTGGAATCACTTACCGGCTAGGAAAAGATAGTAGGGAGAAGGGCGGGAAACGAAGAACACTGACGTTCTATTCTTAATCCTCGACGCGAAAACCAAGAACTTGACCGTGTTGAAGTGTTTACCAATCGGTATTCCTTCTTGTACCACTTCAAGGAGGTTATTCGGACTAAAATACAATGAGCAAAAGAGCCTACCGTAGGGTGGGTTCTCTGCGTTCTCGAACGGAGTGCAATAAAGCAACTCTACTCAAAATAAGTCGGATTGTGAATCGAAACAGCAGTGATTTGTGTTATTCCTGAAGAAAATAGTGAGCGGAGCACAAAAAGAGTGATTCTGCGAGGATACACAGTGAAAATAAAGTGATTTGCGAGCGAGGAGCAAAATACAGTGATTTAATACAGTGATTTGCGAGAGCAAAATACAGTGATTTAATACAGTGATTTGCAAAACCGGTGGGTGTCGTCGGCTCGTTTCCCATATTGTCATAATGACGTAAAAGATACCAAATAAATAATGAGCCAATTAGACGTACAGCGCTATAACCCTTAACCCTAATGGTGGTTCAACAACGAATTGCAAGAGCAAAATACAGTGATTTAATACAGTGATTTGCAAAACCGGTGGGTGTGGTCGGCTCGTTTCCCATATTGTCATAATGACGTAAAAGATACCAAATAAATAATGATCCGATTAGACGTACAGCGCTATAACCCTTAACCCTAATGGTGGTTCAACAACGAATTGCAAGAGCAAAATACAGTGATTTAATACAGTGATTTGCAAAACCGGCTCGTTTCCCATATTGTCATAATGACGTAAAAGATACCAAATAAATAATGATCCGATTAGACGTACAGCGCTATAACCCTTAACCCTAATGGTGGTTCAACAACGAATTGCAAGAGCAAAATACAGTGATTTAATACAGTGATTTGCAAAACCGGTGGGTGTGGTCGGCTCGTTTCCCATATTGTCATAATGACGTAAAAGATACCAAAAAATAAATAATGAGCCGATTAGACGTACAGCGCTATAACCCTTAACCCTAATGGTGGTTCAACAACGAATTGCAAGAGCAAAATACAGTGATTTAATACAGTGCGTTGCTGCTTGCTGCTTGCAGTCCCCCCCCTGTATTATCGACGCGTTGCTGCTGCTTGCTGCTTGATGCCCCCCCCCTGTATTATCGACGCGTTGCTGCTGCTTGCTGCTTGCAATCCCCCCCCTATATTATCGACGCGTTGCTGCTGCTTGCTGCTTGCTGTCCCCCCCCCCCTGTATTATCGACGCGTTGCTGCTGCTTGCTGCTTGCTGTCCCCCCCCCCTGTATTATCGATGCGTTGCTGCTACAGCGCTACAGGGGATACAGCGCTACGATACAGCGCTACAGGGATACAGCACTACAGGGATACCGTACAGCGCTACAGGGAGGATACAGCGCTACAGGGATACAGGGATACAGCGCTGCAGCGCTACAGCGCTACAGGGGATGAGCGCAGCTGAGCTCTGTATCGTATCGTGACAGCGCTCTGCTAACTCGTAAAATAACAGAGCTCTGTAGCTCCAGTACTGTATTCTACGGGTAGCGTACGGAGTAGCGTAGCGTAGCTCCGTTTAATTAGATTCAAAGGTGTGCTAGCGCGTTGGGTAACTGTTTGGGTCAGGCGTCCGGTGATAGTACATATTGTACACCAGTGACCCGACCCCGGCGGTAGCATAGTATCTTAGCATGGTAGCATGGTAGGTTAGCATCTCCAGTACTGTATTTCGTAGCATTAGCAACCCTAACCTTGTAGCACTCAGCTACACTGTATTAATGCGGACGATGCTATACCCGGGGTATGTACAACTGGTACAAATCGTACGCGACAAGCCTGGGTCAAAATGGTATTTTTGTCGCGAGGTGGGGGGGGTTGCGAAAAACTTGGAAGAAACCTCGCGAAAATCAAGGTTAAGGTTGCGCGTGGCATAATTTAGGCTTGATTTTCTCGAAAATAGGTCGCGTTGGGTCGCGTTGGGTCGCGTGACAGTTATTAGACGTACACCTGAGAGGGTTATGTAGGTGGTGGAGCCTTAAGCAAACTGTACTTAGCGGCTTTGGGGCTTGGGTCAGGAAACAGTAGGACCATAAGCGAAAACACTTATGGTCCATCAGGGCAGTAGACTTGGAAACAGATGACATTTATACAGTACATCTGGGAGGTATATGTAGGTAGTCGAGCCATAAGCGAGCTGTACTTAGCGGCTTTGGGGCTTGGGTCAAGAAACAGTAGGACCATAAGTGAAAACACTTAAAGTCCAGAAGGGCAATGGACTTGAAAACAGATGACAGAATTTCTTGTAGAAAGATTCCTACAGTGGAAGGGGCTGTTCGTGACTTGAAAAGACTTAAGAGGACTCAGCAAGGAACTTCGAAGAATGTAGAACATTGAGTGAGAATCACTTAAGCAGCTTGGAAACAGTGTAGAACATTAAGTAGTATAAGATATACTTAGGAGCCTTGGAATGGAGCTGGGAAACAGATCGAAGCAGAAATACAACGAAAATTATTGGTGAATTGCTGTTGAATTGCTGTAGAATCTGCACTAGCCCTAACAATAATAACACGTAAAGTCCTGGCAAATCGTGAGTCTACAGTGGACTGTTCAAGGTCTATTGCATACACTTAGTTACTACAAGGTACTTCCCTAGAGGTACATCGGAATCGATCAATAGGGGAGGGCATGATAGGCTTTTAATTTAGAGTGGAAGATAAAGAGTGAATACAAGCCTCTGTATCGTATCGTGACAGGGTTATTCGCTAACTCGTATAATAACAGCGCTCTGTAGCTCTGGTACTGTATTCTACGGAGTAGCGTATCGGAGTATCGATTAATTAGATCGAATCATGCGCTAGCTCACTTGCGCTAGCGCGTTGGGGTACATATTATACACCAATGACCCGACCCCGGCGGTAGCATAGTATCTTAGCATGGTATCATGGTAGGTTAGCATCTTTCAGTATCTCGTAGCATTAGCAACCCTAACCCTGTAGCATTTAGCTACACCATAACAGGTGCTTTACTCGGGGTACGTACGATTGGTACAAATCGTACGCGACGACCCTAGTAACTTCTGCTAGCATCCATACTAAGCAGGATAGGTCTGTTGCTAAGCCTGTTGCTAAGCCTGTTGCTAAGCCTGTTGCTAAGCCTGTTGCTATATGAAGATATCCAGTGTGCTACCATCTGTGCTAAGGCTCCAGTGTAGGAGAATGTACTGGGGCTACAGTCAGCAGCCTCCAGCAGTAGCTGACTAACAGGTGCTGAGCTGAGTGCTAGGCTGTGTGCTAATTGGTAGCATACAGGCTTAGCAGCAGGCTTAGCAGCAGGCTTAGCAGCAGGCTTAGCAACAGGCTTAGCAGCAGGCTTAGCAACAGGCTTAGCAGCAGACCTATATCCTACTATCCTGTTTAGTATGGATGCTAGCAGAGTTTACTAGGGTCGCCGCGTACGATTTGTACCAATCGTACGTACCCCGAGTAAAGCACCTTTTCAGGGTGTAGCTAAATGCTACAGGGTTAGGGTTGCTAAGGCTACGAGATACTGAAAGATGCTAGCCTACCATGATACCATGCTAAGATACTATGCTACCGCCGGGGCCAGGTCATTGGTGTATAATATGTACCATGACTGGATGCCCGGCCCAAACAGTTACCCAACGCGCTAGCATACGCGAGTTATTATCGCTAGCACACGATTCGATCTAATTAATCGGAGATACCGTACCCTACGATACTCCGATACGCTACCCGTAGAATACAGTACCAGCGCTACGGAGCGCTGTTATTATACGAGTTAGCGAGTTAGCGGATTGATGTCATGATACGAGCTGAGCTGCGCTCAGCTCCCCTTTATTCACTCTTTATATTTCACTCTAAAATAAACACGCCTATCATGCCCTCCCCTTACGATGATTCCGATGTACCTCTAGGGAAGTGCTTTGTATTGCTTGAGCGTATGCAATAGACCTTGAACAGTCCACTGTAGACTCACGATTTGCCAGGACTTTATGTGTTATTATTGTTAGGGCTTTCCCCTATTTTTTCCAGTACGCAATACAAAATGTTTATCTACGATTAAGTTCCCCGAAGGCCGCTGACGAGCGGATATCAACACAGTTTATCAGACCCACCGCTCGACCCACTACGAACCGGGACGCCGGCTAGAGCGTGTGAAGAAACCCAGCTGGCTGATCACCACTGGCATCCATGCCTACACTTGGATGTAAAACCTCAGCTGAAACTGGACCAGCAGCTGACATCGCGAGATCCCTGATGTTAATGGGGAGCCCTTCCCCAGCAAGCGCGCAATACGACTGGAGTCCGCACATCCACCTCTGCGGACCTATTGGTATTCAAATCCAGTAGCTGAGCGTCATGGTGGCTCCATGGAGGCTCAGTCCGGTGGGGAAGGAGCATGATGGACGTGGAGAAAGCAGCGTCCATGATTCCCTGTTATTTCTTTACAGGATTCAAGGGGACGTTTGCCGGGGATGGGACAACGCTGGAAAAAGAATCTTGTGGAGACAGACCACCACGAACCTTCCAGTGAAGGCAGTGTCCAGCAGACCAAGGACATGACGTCAGTCCCATCCGAAACATCGAGACGCAGACAACCTCGAACCTGCTATACCATCGATTTTGATTTTAGCCAAGGGAATTTGGAATCAGACAAGCCAGGAACCCTGAGATCTGTCATATCTCGGAATCAAATCGATTGGTCCAGAGCAGAGCAGAAAGACCGATAGAATTCTTCTCTTTTGGTCGTAACCAACCATCGAATCGGAACCATCGATGTGGATACCTTTCTTCTTAGGCGTCGGCACGAAACTGTTGACACGAAACTGTTGACACCAATGCTGACGTGATACGTGATACCTTTTTTTTCTTTCGGAATTGTCGATACGGAACAATCGACACGGACCATCGATTCCATCGGTTTGAATGTTCTTCTTTTCGAATGACGGCAACACGGAAGCGTCGACACGATACCCTTTCTTTTGGTTGTCATCGTTCGATCGACAACTTGGGTGGAAACAGTCCCCACCACAAAAGAATTTGGTTTAGAAACTAAAGCAAGTTAGATACTCAGAGCAAGTCAAGTCAACCATGGCCAAGCAAACTAGAAGACAAATCGCTGCCGCCGCCGGAGCCGGCGCTGCCGGAACCGGCGCTGCTGCTGGAAACGTCCCTGAAGCTGGAGGCGACGCTGCCCCTGGAGGCGCTGTCCCTGGAGCCGGTGTTCCCCCTGTCGGAGCGCCTGGAGCTGGTGTTCCCCCTGTCGAAGCACCCGGAGCCGGTGTTCCCCCTGTCGGAGCGCCTGGGGTCCCTCCTTTTGCTCCTGCTGCGTATGCTCCTGCTGCGTTTGGAGCCTCCAGAGTCCAACAAGAACCCAACCTTGAAATCCAACCCAGATCTGAGATGATCCTACTTGCTGCTGTTCAAGAACTCAGAGCAATGCGCAATGAGAACGCAGCCCGAGCAGCTGCTGAAGCTGCCGCCCGAGTGGCTGCTGAAGCCACTGCTGCTGAGAACGCCGCCCGAGTGGCTGCTGAAGCCGCTGCTGCTGCTGCTGCCACTGCCGCCGCCGCTCGTGCCCCTGCTCCTGCTCCCGCTCCTGCACCTGCAGGGGCTAGTCCTGAAATCCTCCAAGCTCATGCCACAGCCCAGGCTAATGGAGGCATCTCTGGGTACAAGAACGGAGCAAAGCTCAGCTCAAGGGAGTTAGACCTCCACAAGATCCTCTCTGGGTTCAGCAACAGTGATACGGCGGACGAACTATTCCGGAATGGCCTCAACAGCATCGAGGCGATCCAACAGCTCTCTGCCAAGGAACTCCCCAAGTACCTCCGTGACTTCAATGGGGGTCGCCATCCGATGTGCCCCTACCATGAACGAGTATTTATCGGACTATCCTTCAGACAATCCTTCCAGCTTCTTTCGGAGTGGATCCGCTACCAACCTCTCATTGGTATCAAGCCTACTGCCCATACTTGGCTTAGTGATCCCCTTGCAGCCGACCGAACGCGCCAGCGCCTACATGAAAAGCAAACTGCTGACAAGGAGACCGTCTCAGCGTCCATTACTCCGCCGAAGCTCACCAACCTTGACAACTTCCGTCAATGGGAAGAAAGTTTTCGTCAGTTCCTCCGCTTTCAGTACAATGAACAAGGGTTCCCCCTATCATACGTCATTCGTCCGAGGGAGCAAGAGACAGTGACTGCAGCAGAAAGGTCCGCCACTGTTGGGAAGGACGGGATTTTTTCCAACTGGATGGATTATAATGTTCGATGCGCCACGCTTGAAGGCCCGCAATTTGTCACTGACAACCACGATGTTTGGGTGTTGCTCTGCAACGCAGTTCGTGATGGCCCTGCCTGGGCCTACACTCGAAGGTACAAAGATGCGAAGAATCCGACTGGGAACGCCCGAGCGGCTTTCCTACATCTCTACGAGAATGCCTTCTCCGCAACCAACGTCGCGGCTATTCTTGACAAGGTCCGTACCGGCATGTACACCTCCCGCTACACAGGAGACTCTCGAACATACGACTTTGAGAAGCACTGCAGAACTTGGTTGAATTTCCAGACTACGCTCTCCAACCACAACAAGTTGCACGACGAAGAGGACTTCACCATGCGTTTCATCCACAGCATCCAAGACGACCGGTTTGAGAACCCCAAGATCCAGATCTTTGAAACCGACAAGTACACCAAGGACTTCAATGAGTGCGTCTCGTACTTCAAGAGGTGCCTTGGCATACGAAAAATGGGTGTGGTCTCAACCAAGCGAGCGCGAAGTATCTCCTCTGTACACCAAGGTGGTGGTGGCGGTGGCAACCAGGGAAGCAATAAGGGCGGATCGTACGGCGGCAAGATTGAGGACAAGCCTTATCCCTATGAAGTCTACAAGACCTTCTCCAAGGAACAACGGAAGCAGTTGTATGACCTCCGCCAGCAGAAGAAAGCTCGAACTATTCAGTCCACTAGTTCTACCACGCCTGCTGCCTCCGCGAACGTGAATGCGAACGCGAACGCGACCCAAGGCGCAGGGAACAGTTTTGGGCCCAAGGGGCGCAGAAAGAACAAGAAGAAGGGCAACGGCTCGAACCAAGGACAGACCCCCAAGAACTGAAACGACGGCCGGTGCCCGAAATTAAGTAAGGTTGGCCGGCTATTGTACCAGATGGATCTGCCGCACGCGCGCCCGAGTCCTGAGGGACAGTGCGAGCTGGACAGCCACGCTGATACGACCGCCGCCGGTTCCAATATGATCTTGCTTGAAGACCAAGTCGTCAGCCACGTTGATGTTCATCCTTTTTCGCCTGAGCTCGAGCCTATCAAGAACATTCCTATTGGGACCTGTGTTACGGCCTACACAGATACCGACGGGAAAGTTTGGTTGATTTATTTCCACGAAGCCCTGTATTTTGGCGACAAGTTGTCCCACAGCTTGATTTGTCCGAATCAGATACGGGATTGCCATCCCAATCGTGTCAGTGAAGCGCCCCGTCAGTATGATGAGCAGTCCAGTCACTCCATCCATATTGACAATACCGACCCTGAAGATCCCCATGCGGGCCACACCCTCGACATCAAGCTCCTGCTTGATGGGGTCGTGTCCTATTTCCCTTCTCGCAAGCCCACCAAGCATGAGATGGCCACATGCGATCATGTCAGTTGCTACCCGAGACTTCCCTTGGGATCCGAAGAGCAAAAAGTTCGAGCAAGCCGAAGAAGCCATCGACGGATCTCATCCGTTGAATCCTACGGTGTCTGTCCTTCACGCGGGGACGCCCCATGCGTCCGCGCCGACGAAGCAGTCCAAGCAGTCCAAGCAGTCCAACAAGCGCAAGTTGGAGCCAGACGAAACACGGTCCAACTTCAATCCCCATTTGTACGACAATCCTCTTCGGAGCGACGAGCTCATCCTGCCACAGCATGATTGCTATGAGAAGTACAAGCTGCGAAGTCCTTCAGCAACTCTGTACCCGCCGTGATCTGACCCCCTGTGCGATCGCATCCGACTCGCGTCTGGATGCGCGGCTATCTTCTTTTTTCCATTCGGGCGATTCCTTGAAGACTTGCGGGGACGATGTAGACGTGGATTCAGTACCAAGTCTTACAGTCAACGCCCTGCATACCCCGTTGTACGAGCGCGCCTACACCGATGGACGCGAGCGCTTCGAATTGGATCCCCGTTGCAGGGATTCCCCCATCTGCCTGTCTGCCGTTTACAAGCATGTCCGATGGGACGATGAGGTCGAACCAGTCGATCCAGAGCTCGACACTATCGCCAGACGAGCCAAGTGGGGTCCGACGATTGACACCGAACGATACTGCAAGATCGACTCCGACCGTCTGTCCAAGATTTGGGATGTATCTCCGAGAAAGGCTGCGGATACTCTTCGAGTCACGACGCAGAAAGGGTTCCGCAACCCTATGCATCCCCTTGTCCGCCGATTGCCAACCCAGAGCTTCAGAAACAAGCGCATCGCGGCTGGCAAATGGTACACCGACACCTGGATGGCAAAGGTTCCGAGTATCATGCGACAAGATTCAGCCGCCCAAGTGTTCAGTAATGGTAAGGGCTACGATGAGTTCATACCTATACAGGGCAAGAAGCAAGCGTATGAAGGCCTGAAGATTTTCATCCACGATGTCGGTATCCCCGAGCATTTGATATCTGATGGCGCTCGAGAGCAAGGAGCCCCTGGTACCTACAAGACTCCATGGAATAAGGTTCGTCAGCAAAAACCATATCCACCAGACCTTTATCCAGCCAAGATGTCCCTTCCAGAATCGCGCGGAGCTCAGCATCGGCCATATCAGCAGAAGCATCCGCAAGAAGACGGCTCGGAAGCGATCCCCCAAGCGCCTGTGGGCTTTCTGCGGAGAGCTCGTTGCTGCAATCCGCCAACGCACGGCTAATCCTACGACGATGGGTCAAACGCCGTTCGAAATTGTACATGGGTACATGCCTGACATATCTCTGTACCAAGCCCATGAATGGTATGATTTCGTCTATTGGGTTGATCTCTCTGATGGGACCGAGAAGCTGGGACGGTGGCTTGGTCCGTGCGGTGACCGATTCGGAGGTGGAGATTGCCACTGGATTCTGAACGAGGCGGCCATGCCGGTAAGCACTAACACAGTCCGTGCTGTTACTGAAGAAGAATGGCGTTCCCATGACGTCAAGCGGTATATGGACTCATTTGACCAAGCAGTTGAATCCAAGATCGGGGACAAAGTGGAGGATAACGACGCTAAGTTCCAAGCTACGTACCCTGATCCCCCTGCTGAGTTATTTGAAGGTCACCAAGAAAGGTGGGAGCTCGCCGAGCCGGAAGCCTCCATTCCAGATATCGACGATCTCATACCTGATGGGGATGACTATGATGAGTATATTGGTAATAATGTCATGATCCAGAAGGGCGATGAACGATTACAATGTGTTGTGAAGAATCGTTCTGCTGATCTTAATGGCAATCCGATTGGCAAGAGGAATGATAACCCTATCCTTGATACCAGAATGTATGATCTGCAGTTTCCAGATGGTTCCGTCGAGCAGTATACCGCCAATATCGTTGCTGAGAGCATGTACAGCGAAATCGACGACGACGGACGCATGTTTTCTCTACTGGACGAGATTATCGATCACGAGAAGGACGGATCCGCCGTTAGGAAGCAAGATGCGACGATCACCAACAAGCATGGTCGCAAAGTCCCCAAGCCTACAACGAAGGGATGGCGATTGCTCGTCAGTTGGAAAGACGGAACCGAATCCTGGTGTAAGTTGAGCGATCTGAAAGAGTCCTTTCCTGTGCAGACCGCAGAATACGCCATATCTGCCAAGATCTCGGATCAGCCAGCATTCCGATGGTGGATTCACCATGTACTACGAAGGAAGAAGCGAATCCTCAAGGCTACCAAGCGAAACAAGTACTGGGATCGGACCCACAAGTTCGGAGTGGAGTTACCACATTCTATCCCTGAAGCCCTCGCCATCGACCGAAAGACGGGAACGGACTATTGGGAGAAGGCGATTGCGAAGGAGATGAGAAACAACGAGATGGCGTTCGAATTTGACCCCAGCTACACCGTCGAAGGTCTCAAGGCCGAAGGATTCAGCAAGATCACGACGCACATGATCTTTGACGTGAAATTGGGGTCCCTGACGCGGAAAGCACGGCTTGTCGCCGATGGCCACAAGGTACAAGCCACAGCCAAGGAACATACCTTCAGCAGTGTTCCAAGCAGAGATTCAGTCCGTATTTTCTTCCTGTTGGCAGCGCTGAACAATCTGGACGTGCTGTCTGCGGATATCCAGAATGCCTACCTTACAGCGCCGATCAAGAAGAAGTATTATTTGGTTGCACGAGCAGAAGATGGTTTTCCCCCGCACTTGGTAGGTCAGGTATGTAAGATCGTTCGAGCAATGTATGGACTTCCTGTTGCAGGCGCGTCGTTCCGATCCTATTTGACCAAGCACCTACGAATGCTAGGATATCAACCCTGTAAAGCTGATCCTGATGTTCATATGCGAGTGGAGACATGAAAGGATGGTTCTAGGTACTGGGCTTACTTGATTGCATATGTCGATGATATCATCTGTTGCAGTGAGGACCCACGACGGCAGTTGGAGAGCATCGAGCAGCGCTTCACGCTGAAGGACGGGACTATAGAAGTTCCAACCTTGTATTTGGGCGCTGATATTCATTTGCATGTGGTTGAAGACGACCCAATCCCCAAGTGGGCGATGTCCTCCGAGAAATATGCCAAGAAAGCCATTGACGCTGTAGAGAAGGAGCTTGGCACCGAGCAGTATGGTTACAAGTACCTTCCGAACAAGGTGTCGACCCCATTGACATCCGATTACTGTCCAGAAGTTGATGTAACCGCCGAACTGGATCCAAGCAAGCAGAACTACTACCAGGGCCTGATTGGTGTCTTGAGGTGGTTGTGCGAACTTGGGAGACTGGATTTGGTCATGCCTGTATCCCTTATGTCTGCTGGCACCAAGTGTGCTCATAGTTCTTATGTCACTCTGTCCCTTCCAAGGTTGATGTCACAACGCCCTGGGGAACTATATGATGAGCTGCTCAAGTCTCTCAAGGAAGCTTTGGATCTTCTATGGACTGTTGACAAGCGCCTGGTGTTGTATGTTTTTCCCTCAAGAGCCAGGCTCAACCCCAAGGCCAAGCCTGTTACCAAGTTTTGGACGACACTTCCTGACAGGAAGACCTTGGAATTGTATGTTGCTCAGCTCTGGCTTCGCAGTAGAACTGCTCCTCATCTACGATTCTTTGTGGGACACAGTGCTTCCCTGGAGAAACTCTTTTCAGCACAATTGCTCCAGAGGCTCAGAGACCGTGATATGGACCTGAAATATGACCACATACAGGCCCCAGTTATTGTCACCTGTGGCTTTCTCCTTGGATCTTACATGCAGAGTTTTGATCTTGACCACTACAACGAATTGCTTCAGACTCATCCCAGGTTTCAGGCATGTCCTATTGCTGTTATCAGGAAGAATATCAGCCTTGACAACTCCAGAACTCCTGATCCCAATCCGGTTCTGGCTGCTCATGTTTTATGTGATGCAACAAAGCGCGCCCAAACTGTTAAGCTCCTCAAAGCCCAGTTCAACCGTTGCAAACCTTCAGACATTGCCTCTTTACCTGATGGTAAATTCTACAAGTTTATTGAGACAGCTACCAATCCTTCTGACAGACCTCTTCCCCCCTCCAAGCTCAAGACTGTTCGCCAGGCTAAGCACCGCCAAGCCAAATTTATTGAGAGCCATGAAACTGCTCCTGTTCTGGGGGTAGTTGATCTTGATCTTCCAGTTGACTTGGGCCAAGGGCTGGGTTTGAAGACACTGCGCAGTGTGCTTCTGGGCATCAGAACCCGTGACAATTGGTCATGGCCTCTTTTTCTTTCTGTTGATACCAGTTCATACCGAGGCGAGATCCTTGCTTTGTACAACATCACTACCAAGGCTGAAGCAATGGCCATGTTGTCTTTCCTGCCTATTTTTCTGGAAGCTCAGTATGGTTCTTGTGTTAGACAATGGTTCTCTTCTGAGTGCTTGACTGAAATGGAAGCTTACCATTGGGATGCTGCTGTCAATTGTGTTGTGGAAACTGCACCTGCTGCAGATCCAATGCAGGATAACTCTCTTCCATTTTTTGGTGATGGGGATGCACGAGATTGGGAACTTGTTGATGATGACTTGTCAGTTGACCTTGCTCCTGATCTCACTTTTGATCTGGATTTGCACTTTAACCTCCAAGCCCGTGCTGACAGTGGTGGTGGAGGCTTTGATGACTCTCAATCTATGGATACTTTAGCGACCGGCACTTCCAATCTCACTGATGTCCAGGCTTCACCGCCTGCAAGCGATGCTTCTCCTGGAGGTGATTCTCCCACTGCTGCCACGACTGATGCCTCCCCTGGTATCTCTCCTGATGTTCCCCCTGAAGTTCCTGACCCTCCCCCTAATGCCATGGCTGGTGACCTCCCTGTGACCTCTCCTGATGCCTCAACTGCAGTTCCTGCTGCCGGTGGTGAGGAAGACGCAGCCTCTGCATTGCGGCTTGGAGTTGCTGCAATTGCATTCACTTCCAGCCATGATGCTAGTGTCAGTGACTTGAGCCATGCCAATGTCTCCACCAAATCAGCTCCGGCAACTCTTCCTTCCGTGCGACAGACTCGGTTTCCTCCTGATCATGGTTAGCTCTTCTGGTATGAGGTTTGATGGGATGCCTTCCAATCCAAATCCCATCAATGTGTTACATGCTGACGTAGGTACCCTACGAGAGCCTCTAAATGATTATTGAATCCCGCATGTGCTCCAATATACAAGAATATATATAATATTCGTGTACATATACTGAATATTCAACGTACACGAATACACATACAATTCAAACAAAGATTCCGATGACTCACCGATCATTCATCCCATACTCAAGGAATCATTCCCATCTCGTAAAGTATTCAACCATTCTCTTTTTGTAACACAATTTATTAATCATACATCTTTAAAATACTCCTATCGTGTATTTTCTACCTTAACATGTAACACAGTAATTACTGTTTATCTTTTAAAGTAGAAGACAGACAGGAACTCAGTACTGAATCCAAGAAACATCCTTTATCCTAAACAACAGGGATACAACGATACCCTGACAAGCAAGAACTTCGAAACAAGAACGATCGACAACTACGAAACAACCGATACGATCGATCGAACACCGAATCGATCAAACGCTCCAAAAAGAAACAACGATCGATCGCCATCTCCAAAAGAACCGATCGAATCAAGAACCACGAAATACATCGATCGAAATCTACGAATCGATCGAACGGAACAACGCAATCCTCAATACAATCCATCGAACACCGAATCGATCGAACGCTCTACAAGCAATTCAAATCTCCGATCGATCGAATCGATCGAACGCTCCGAATCAACATGGCAGGCCTCTACAGAGATCCTCCAATCAATTATACTCCTTCATTCAAGAGAAGCAAGCCAAAACTCACCAAGCTCTCCATTACACATCCGAATGGAAAACAAGACAGCATGAAGATCCCTTTATTCACCGACAGAGGAGGTCTAGAAGAATTCCTATTTGTCGAAGAAGCCTTCAGGAACGCCGCAAAGCTCCTAGGACTACCAACTACCAACTACATTACTTACTTCAGCAGATGTCTAAATACAGACACTCAATCCAAGTGGAATGAAATGCTACAGGATCCCCTGGATCCAGCTGAATTCCAATATGAAGAAAGCGCCGAAGGATACGAACAAGCAATCATTGACTTTATCGAGCAATTCTGCAATGCGACAGACGCCAAAGACATCATGCACACTTATCTCCGAAGCTCCGAATGCAAGAAACCAAGCAACATCTCATGCAAAGACCATGCAGACCGAATGCTAATCCTCTTCAAGTATACCAAAAGACTCCAAGGACATGGAAATGACCTATCAGCAACAGAAGCCAAGACCATTCTGCTCCACAGCTTCCCAAGCAAATGGATCAACAGCTATGGTCTAATCCACCAAGGAATACAAGAAAATACCACTGTACAATTCATCGTGGATCATATGAGCTGCTTAGAACGTCAAACGAAACGAAAAGCGACGAACGCTAACAACCATAACAACAGCTCTGAATCGAACGCTGACTCCGACTCTGATTCCAACAGCAACAGCTCGAATTCCGACAGTGACAGTGACAGCGACGCTGCATCCGAAGAAGAGCAAGAGCAAGAGCCATCCAATGGCAAACGAAAATATAACAATCCCTGCAGAATTCCGGGACACGACCACGATTGGTCCGAATGTCCAAAGAACAGATATTCCAAAAGAAATAAGAGCAATAGCAGCAACAACAGCACTGCTACGGCTCCTAGCAACGAAAGTGGCAGCACTGCTGCTTCTACCACTACCAATGAAACCTTCCAAGCACACATCAGGCAAGCAGTAGACTCCTATTGCATGCAACATGGAGGCCGGGTCGAAAGACAATCTGACGGCAGTCTCCGTTGGCAACCATAGCCACTCGAACAAACAAAAAGGATCACAGTATCCAGCACCGTGCCTTCGACTCCCCTGGAGCCGACTGCCAGCTCAGCCCTGCTGACTGGGAAGACGCATGGAGGAGAACTCCCAAAGAACAGAAGGGAAGGAACCTACAGAGATGAGCCCTGTTGCACTAAAACGAAATGTTCGAACTAAATCGAAGCGCTCAGTCCGATCCACAGTGACGGCAACAACAATCAACCAAATAAAAAAAAAAAAAAAAAATGAACAGATTCAAATGGCAGATAAATAAAGCGAGAGATCTGGACGCGGATCGACTTGCAAGGGTACAGACGCTAAAGCCATGAATCAATCGAATCGAATCAAATCATTTATCGATATCGATACGGGTACAGACGCAAAACAAAATAAAAGGGTACAGCAGCAACAACAAGGCCAACCTTGTTCCGGACAAGCAAATAGTCCCCCGGGAGCTCCAGAAATAACCAGAGCAATCCCACAAAATTATATTCTACACCCACAGAGGTGCTCTGGAGTTACGAAAATTCGAACCTCCAGTCGACTGCTGCAAATAACACCCCAAACAAAAGACCGGACAAAGTATACGGCAAATCGCAAACACATTAAGAATGTAATTCCATACTAACAATGCGTCCCCTCTCTGCGTTAATATTGACTCGCAGCGGCCCAACAACAACAACACATATCCAACGCTCGGCTTTTCACCTACCTAACTCCTATTCCAGGAGGTGTTTTTATGCCTAAGAGCAATCAATTTCAATCGCTCGAAATTGCAAATCTGCTCCACTACCCGGGGAGGTACATCACAGTTGGGGGAGGAAAAGAATTTTCTTCGACTCTTTTTGCTATTTTTAGCATGTCATTATGACCCTTCTCAAGAACAAGAAACAAATAAGAGAACAAGAAACAAAATCTTCGATTTCTTCAGTATCACGAAGAACCTTCTTCAATCCCAGTTCAATCTACATCACCATATATCTTTCGAAATATTTCAAGTGGCATATATCATCTTCAACCGGTTCTCCGAACAAGCATATCTCCTTTCCATCGATACTACTCAACTCCGAACCTATACTATCGAACCACATGCAAACTTCACCTAATCATTGGGGAACTATGTTACATGCTGACGTAGGTACCCTACGAGAGCCTCTAAATGATTATTGAATCCCGCATGTGCTCCAATATACAAGAATATATATAATATTCGTGTACATATACTGAATATTCAACGTACACGAATACACATACAATTCAAACAAAGATTCCGATGACTCACCGATCATTCATCCCATACTCAAGGAATCATTCCCATCTCGTAAAGTATTCAACCATTCTCTTTTTGTAACACAATTTATTAATCATACATCTTTAAAATACTCCTATCGTGTATTTTCTACCTTAACATGTAACACAATGCTTCTCCTGTTTCTCCCTTTTCCCCCTCCGCCTCTTCCCCTGTCTCTCATTTTGTCCAATTAACTCTTCATGGAGACTCTCTTGCTGCTAAGGATTCTGACAGTTTTGGTCATTCCTTTCCTCAAGCTCCATCCTATAACTCCACCATCATCACCTTCCAAAACATTGGACCACAGCGCAGAGCTGCCTTTATGTCCATGTCCAAGCACAACGCCCGTCAATTTGTCAAGAGCAAAGCCAGTGTGGCTCTTTTTGCTGAACATTGTTTGAATGAATCCAAACTCCTGCCCTGTGATCTTTTCAATCGGCGCATGAAGAATGTCAGTCCCTCAAGTTTTTCCTATCTTGCCAACAACAAGCATGAAGCTTCTGACTGCTCATGGCTTCAGCCTGGTGGCACAGGGTTTTCCATTGATCAACTGTTCAGTTCCCACAAGATTGCCCATGGGGCTGATCCTTCTGGTCTTGGAAGATGGTCCTTTGTCAAGTTTCAAGGCAGGGATGGCTATACTTGCCGTGCACCAAAATACAGTCACGAGTCCACTCGGGACTGGATTAAGGATAAGGATAAAAGAATCAGCGAGCCGACAGAATCGCTGATTCGGAGGGCTCTTAGAACTGTAGCAAATAGACTAACCAATAGGGCTCACAATTTGCATATCACTACTACTTTCTAATCACTAGTAGACCCGGGGTATGGCATGATTTTAAAATCAAGCTGAGTGCTGATGACCATGAGCAGAAAGAGATCGATCGGCCAAGGCGCCGACGAGACCGAAAGACTGCCAAAAATGGAGGCGCAGAGAAGCAAAAACAGGGAGAAGGATATCCAGTGTCTGCAGCACAAGGAAGACCGACCCCAGCAACTGTTGGCGCCCAAAGAAGGGAGCAACAGCAGCAACAGAGACACCTAAGTACCTAAACAGGACCATGGTCGACAGCAGAAATAATCGAACAAAGAAATAATGAAATAAGTGTCGAAAAAGTGACACATAATCCAGTGAGTGGACTAATTGGACCAACACTGAGTGGATGGACAGACCGAATAGGGGATGCCAACCAAAACCGAAGTATACGGATATCCGGAAAGGTATATAATGAATACCTAAACACCACCAATCCCACGGGAAACGGGAAGTGGGACCGGCCCGGTGATTGCTTAATAGAGAAACAACGCCGGAGAACCACGGGAACCGAATCCCACAAAATAAAAACAGAAACAACTCCGGAGAACCACAGGATTCCCGGGAACTAAAGAGAGAAACAACTCCCACCACTGGACAAACCAGGGGGAAAATCAGTTACAACACGAGTTATCACGAGAGCAATGAAAATCCAGCAAGAAAAACTGGAGGAACTGAGCAATCACTTTTTGCTCAGTCTCACCACAAGCAGTGAAATAACAGAAATAGTGTAACTAAAGTAACTTAATAAACAACTGATTAAATCACCATGGCGACCAAAGGAACCAAACTGAAACCTTTCAACATCACACGGGAGGACTGGCCGGAAGACGCCACCACCGTAAAGATGAACGTAGACAGCGAACAAGGTGGAATCGCATTCAGCGACTACCTGAAAGTTCTCAATGGTACTGAAAGACCAGAACTCTTCCTTATCTGGAAGAGAGACTTTGACCAGAAAATTGCTGGCAATGACAAACTCAACGGAGACCAGAAATTGGAGGTTCTACAGAGAATCCTCTCTATTGAGGCACTCGGACTTGTCCAACGAACGCTCGCGCGGACCTACTTGGCTGAACCAACCCACAAGGTCCATCACACCAGACACGTACAGAACAAGATCCAAGAGATCGCGCAAAGGGACCAAGCAAACATCCTGCTATCAATGGGGCAAGACGCCACCGAAACTCCCACGGGAGCCTCCAAGGAGACGGCAAAGGAGAAATCTCCAAACGCCGACAAAACCGACACAGCCACGGCGAGATCGGACAAAGAATCAGAGACCGACAGTCTCGAGTCTCCAATCCCAAAGAAAAAGGTCGCAAGCGCCCTCACCCAGTACTACCAATCCCAGGAGTACAGAAAGGATGTCATCGAGGAATGCATGCATGCCCTCAAGCTCAAAATCTTTGGCAATGACCAACACGGCAAGCGCTCGTATATCGTCCTCCGCCGATTCATGCGAGGCATGCGCGTGGACCTCAAACATGGCATTAGAGCCTGGGCCAATCGAATGGCCGAACTCCAAAGCTACCTCCCAGACTGCCTCTGGGAATGTGGCAGTGACCAAATGGAAACACCAAGAAGTTTCACCCAAGGAGAAATGAAGGAAATCTTGGATTCCAACATGACCCACTCCCAACGCGAGAAGCTGGAGCACATTAGTTGGGACCTCTACACCCACTCCTTTAACACCACTATCGACAAGCTCGAAAACCTGGAAATCACCATCCGGAAGGAAGCAGTAATGCAACAACGCATCACCGACCTCGAAAAGCAGACCGGTGTCACCAAGAAGACCCCCAAGGCCGCATCTGGGGGAGGAACCCACCACGGGAAATCCCCTGGCAAAAAGAAGCGCCCTGTGGACAACAGCAACAAACAGCTATGCAAGACCTGTGGCAAGGTCCATGCCGGCAAATGCTGGAAACTAACCGGCGGACCCCCCAAGAAGGGAAAGTTCGACCGGGAGACCATCAACTTGCTCAAGGAGCACTTTGTGGCAAAAGAACAAGACTCAGACGCTGAGCAACACTCCAAACCCCACTGGGGAAGGAACCTATCGAACCACGAGTACTCTTATGTACTGGCCACGGCCCAAGCTGACCACGAAGTCTCCGATGACGAGATCGACATCTCCGAACGGGAACTCAAAGAGTACAGAAGAAAGTACAGAAAGACCTTTAAAAAGAAAGGATCCCACAACTGAATGGCCAATACCATCCACACCGGACCACGCATAATCAATCGATTTGCGGACGTCTGTGTGGAGGTATTGGACCACAAGGGAAGGGGGAGGATGCTCTGGGGCCTACTCGACTCCGGGTGCTCCAAATCCATCATACTAAGGCACTTTGTCAACCGAAGTCAACTAACGAACCGAGACCAAAGATCTGTCACCTACAACACATATGGAGGCAAGTTCAGAACCAAGTCTGCGGCTTCAGTGGGACTAAGGCTGATAGAATTTTCAAACTCCAAGACCATCAAATGGACCTTCCAAGTGGATGAGTATCATCACCATGAGGAAGTACCCTATGACATGATTATAGGATCCGACCTAATGGCACAACTGGGACTGGATATAAAATACAGCTCCCGTACGATCGAATGGCAGGGTGACTCTATTCCCATGAAGGGGATGGGGGAGCTCTCTGACCCGGACAAATGTGAGGCAGTATTCTTTGCCAACACACAAAGTCCAATCCTCCAACAAGAGGAAGAAAGGCAAGCCAAAATCCTGGACGCCGACTACTCCAAAGTCGATATAGATGCTATGGTCAATGACCTGGAGATTACAGACGCGTCCAAGGAAGCTCTGAAGAAAACACTGAAGAAATTCCCAACACTCTTTGGAGGAGGATTGGGTCTGCTCAAAAATATAGAACCGGTGTCCATTGAACTCCAACCAGGGGTCAAACCGGTCCGGCAGAGGTACTATTCTGTACCCCATGCCTTTGAACAAGCACTCCGAAAGGAGATCACCAGGCTCTGTGATATTGGAGTCCTGGAAAAACTCCCCCACGATGACGACTCACCGTGGGCATCCCCTACCTTCTGTCAACCCAAGAAGACAGGAGACATTCGCGTCCTAACCGACTTTCGAAAGATGAACGCAGCCATCCAAAGGAAACCATTCCCACTACCACGAATAGGGGAAACGATCCAAAGACTACAAAAGTTCAAGTCAGCTACGGCGCTTGACTTGTCCCAGGGATATTATACCATTCCCATTTGCAAGGAGAGCCAGAAGATCTGCTCTACCATTTTACCATGGGGAAAATATGCCTACAAACGATTGGCAATGGGAATTGCATGTGCACCCGATATCTTCCAGTCAGTCATGATGAACCTGCTCGGGGACCTGGACTATGTCCTTGTCTATATCGATGACATCCTAATCATACAGAGGGAAGGCGAGTCCGAACAGGATCACCTCAGCAAAATAGATACAGTCCTACAGCGACTGGACGATGCTGGCTTCCGAGCCAACCTCAGAAAATCCTTTTTCATGCAAAAAGAAGTGGAATATCTGGGATTTCTGTTAACAACAGAAGGCATTCAGCCCCAGCCAAAGAAACTGGAGGCGATGAAGCGACTAGAAGCCCCCAAGAACACCAAGCAACTCAAGATGTTTCTTGGAATGGTAAACTTTTACAGGGACATGTGGAAGCGCCGCTCCCACATCCTAGCCCCTCTGAACAAACTCGCAGGGAAAAAGGGCAAAATGAACTGGTATTGGGGTCCAGCAGAGCAGAAAGCTTTCATGGAGGCGAAGAGGATGCTCGCAGATGAAGCTAAGCTTGCATTCCCGGACTTTACGAAACCATTTCATCTCTACTCAGACGCCAGCGATAGGCAACTGGGAGCAACTGTATGCCAAGATGGCAAGCCCCTTGGTTTCTACACCCGGAAGCTGAACTCGGCGCAGCTCAACTACACTGTTGGAGAAAAAGAACTCCTGGGCATAGTAGAAGGCCTGAAGGCATTCGAAGGAATCCTACGAGGACAAGATGTGATTATTCACACAGACCACCTTAACCTGCTCTATCAGCAGATGCCCACCCAAAGGATGGTCCGGTGGAGACTCCTCATGGAGGAGTTCCACCCGGTAGTCAAGCATGTGGCTGGCAAAGACAACGATGCAGCAGATGCACTATCACGACTGGATATTACGGATGACCCAGCAGATACGGTGGAATGGCTACCACCAAATAAGCCCCTCACCTACGCGGATGAGGAAGAGCACCTCCGGCAACTCCTATTCCCGCTTGGAGAAGCGCCGGAAGAATTCCAGGGCAATAGTGCATTCCCACTTGCCCCGGACATGATTCAGTTCTACCAGCAAAAGGACACAGGAATCATGAGTGCTCTGGAAAAAGACAATCAACTAACCACCAAAATGGTGGAAGGTTACAACCTAATCCACAAAGAAGGAAAGATTCTGATTCCCGACAAACTCAAGGACAGAGTCATGGAATGGTACCACAGCATGTTGGTCCATCCCGGAGAAAAGAGAATGGAACAGAGCATACGCTCGGTGTTCACCTGGAAGGGCCTACGAAAGGACGTTCAGGACCTCTGTAAACACTGTCACACGTGCCAGATGTTCAAAAAGAGTGGCCGGAAGAAGTATGGACTACTACCGGAGAAAGCAGTGGAAGTCACCAAATGGCAGAGGGTCAATGTGGACCTCTGGGGACCTGCAACTGTCCACAACAAAAATGGTAAAGACTACCACATCCATGTCCTCACCATGGTGGACCCAGTGACCGGATGGTTTGAACTGGCTCACCTGAAGGACTCCCCAAATGCAGCAGAAACTCAACGATTGTTGGATAGTACCTGGCTAGCAAGATATCCTCGACCAAAAGAAATCGGATTCGATGGTGGAAGTAAGTTCAAAGCAGAGTTCCAAGAACTCTGTGACAACATGGGGATGAGGAGAAAACCCAGTGGCGCCTGGAACCCACAATCCAACTCAGTGCTGGAGAGAATCCACCAGGTCCTGAAGGACTGCCTATTGTCCTTTAACCTGGAACAGAGAGACCTCCACGAGAAGGACCCCTTTGAGGAGTTCACTACCAAGGCGGCCTATGCTATTAGAAGCGCCATCCATACAACTCTGGGGTATTCCCCAGCACAACTGGTGTTCGGACGGGATATGTTCATGCCTGTGAACTTCCCAGTGGATTGGGAAGCAATCCAAGCAAGGAAACAAAAGAGTATCCACAAGAGTAATATCCGGGAGAATCAGAAGAGGATTCCCCATGTCTACAAGGAAGGAGACTATGTCACCCTGGAAAGGAAGGGCATTGTTCCGAAACTATCCTTCCCACGACAAGGACCTTACAAGGTGATCAAGGCCCATAACAATGGAACTGTAACTATTGAAACTGCGCCCTTTGTAACCGATCGGGTTAACATTAGGAGAGTACACCCCTATTATTGCAGGGATCCTACTAAATCGTAACAGTACCATGGAGGAGTATGCCGTGCACCAAAATACAGTCACGAGTCCACTCGGGACTGGATTAAGGATAAGGATAAAAGAATCAGCGAGCCGACAGAATCGCTGATTCGGAGGGCTCTTAGAACTGTAGCAAATAGACTAACCAATAGGGCTCACAATTTGCATATCACTACTACTTTCTAATCACTAGTAGACCCGGGGTATGGCAATACTGTCACTATGTTTTCTGCTTACTGCCCTGTTGAAAATGATAGGGGTCTTGGTTCCGTCTGGAATCAACAGTGCCGCTACTTTCAAGCAGCTGAAAATCTTTTCAGTCCCAATCCATGCATTCTTTTTCACAGGGATTTGACTGCTGCCCTTCAAGTCTGTCTGGGTGCAGGTGATCAAGTCATTGTTGGGATTGACCAGAATGCTGATGTCAGGACTGATGGCTTGTCTTTTGAGCTCAAGGCTCTTGGTTTCAGAGATGCCATTCTTACCCTTCATAGTACGTCTTCTCCTCCTGCCACTCACAACCGCAACACTACCAGAACACCAATTGATGCCATTTGGGTCTCTGAGAATGTTGATGTTCTCAGGGCTGGGTATTGTCCCTTTGGTGGTGTCTATGGTATGGAATCTGACCATAGACTGCTTTGGATTGAGGTTTGTAATTGCAGCCTCATGGGCAAACATTTGCCACCTCCTGTGAGATTCTCTCACTCCAAACTCCAGTCCTCCCACCCTCATCTGCGACAACGGTATTTCAAGCGTGTCAGGCACAGCTTTCTCCAGGCTGGAGTGTTTTCTCTCCAAGCTAAGCTGGAGCACCTCCTGGCTCAGTTTCAGTCTGGGGATATTTCTGTGCGCACTGATCTCATCACCACATATGAAGTACTCCATGAAACCTCTACCTCTCTCAGGCTCTCTGTTGAACAACACCTCTGCCATACTAGAGCTGGTTTGGTTCCATGGTCACCAAAGCTGCAAGTCTATCGTGATACCATTGACTTTTGGCGGCGTGTTGTTAAGTTGAGACAGGGTGTGTCCACCAGTCATACTGTTTTGAAAAGGTTGGCCTGCAAGCTTTCTCTCTACAAAGGAGAACACAGTGACCTTTCCAGTGCTCTCCTCCATCTGAAACAAGCTTACAAGCAATACCGGGCAGTGAAGAAATTGGCCCCCTCATGGAGAGACTCCTTCAATCAAGGCCTGGTGGATGCACTTCTTGCTGAAGGCAAGCCTCACAACCAGCATGCTTCCCAGATTCGTGCCAGGATGCGCAGGGAACGTCTTCAACGAGAGCTTGGTCTCGCTGCTCGGTCTATTCGGGGACGTGTCAACAAGTCAGCAGTCTTGCGCGCTATTGCAGTGGGCCATGATGGTGTTGAACAGGTCTTGGAATCTCAGTCTACTATGGTTCCAGCTATGGCTGAATCCAATGTCCGGCGTCAACAGCAGTGTATTGGCACTCCTTCCATGACTCCCTCCTTCATTCAAGATTTTGGCTACCTAGGCACTGCCCATGCTGCTCCCCAAGTCCTTGATGGCACATACATTCCTCCTCCTGCCACTGACAAATACCTTTCTGAATTTCTTTCCTGTCTCAAAGTCCCTGACTCTCTTCTGAGTTTGCCCCCCTTTGACTATTCAGTGTGTCCAGCTGACAATGCTGCTGCCTGGAAACGCCAGAGGGAACGCACAGCAAGTGAACCTTCTTGTTTGAGTTTTGCCCACCACAAGGCATTTGCCCTGGATCCCCAGCTGAACAAGTTTGACACTCTCCTGAGATCCGTCCCTTTGATTGTTGGCTTCTCTCCTTCTGCTTGGCAGGTCATCACTGATGTTGAGATCTTCAAGAAACCTGGTGAATATAGAGTGGATAAGATGAGACTCATCCAGTTGATGTCTCCTGAGTTCCAAATCAACAACAAGATGATTGGCAGACGAATTCTTGCCCATGCTGAACGTGCCAATGCCGTGGCTGTTGATCAACATGGAAGCAGGAAACACCACAAGGCCATCAACACCTGCCTGAACAAGAAGCTCATATGTGATGTGTTGCGGCAGAAGCGCAGATCCGGTGCTGTTGCTATGAATGATGCCAATGGCTGCTATGATAGGATCTCTCATCCCATTGCAGGTCTCACTCTCCAGAGCTTTGGGGTTCCTGCACATGTGTGTGAGGTTCTTTTGTCTACTTTGCAACTTGCCAAGCACCACATCAAAACTGGTTTTGGTCGGTCCGGCCCTGTGTATGGTGATGAACTTGTTCCTCTCAGTGGTTGTGGCCAAGGCAATGGTATTGGTCCAACTCTTTGGGCTTTGGTGTCAACAATTGTCTTCCGAATGATGCAACAGGCTGGGCATGGTGTCCATCTTCTCACTTCATTGTCACTGCAACCGGTTTCTCTTGTGGGTTTTGCCTTTGTGGATGACACAGATTTGTTTTGTGCTGGCTCTGATTCCTCCACATCTGGTGAGGAATTAGCTGTTGACTTTCAGGAAGCTCTTGACCGGTGGGCTGGTGGGATTATTGCCACTGGTGGTGCTATTGAACCTGCCAAATCCTTCTGTTATTTGATTGATTTCAAATGGAATGGATCCGGTTGGGATTATCGCTCCATTGCTGACATGCCCGGTGACTTCTCTGTTGCTGACAAAAATGGCAATCGAGCTACCCTGGATCGGTTTGAAGTTGACCATGCTGACAAGACCCTTGGGGTTTTTATCTCCATGGATGGCAATGAGGAAGCACAGATTGCTCACATGAAGTCACAGTCTCAGTCTTTTGGCTCTCAACTCAGGGCTTCCAAGTGTGAGAAGAGAGCATCCCTCTACACCTTCAAGTATTCTTTCATGAAGTCTGTTGAATACCCCATGCCTGTCACGCAACTTGATGAGGCCACTTGGACTAAGATAATTCACCCAGCACTTGTTCCTGTGCTGAATAAAGCAGGGATGTCACGGACATTTCCTCGACATGTGTTCTATGGTCCTTCCCTCTATCAAGGCTTTGGTTTCATCCATCCATACCTCCTCCAAGAGTTCAGTCATATTGCCACCCTCTTTCAGGAATCTGTCAGGTCCTCACAAACTGGTAGGATTCTCAGGCTAACTGCTGAGTCTCTACGGCTCGAACTTGGCATTCCTCTCCATCTTGGTGTCACACCATATCATCCCTTTGCTTCATACGTCACTCCCTGCTGGTACAAACATGTGTGGAAGTTTTTCTCTGTTCACCCTGTGAGCTTGTTTGAAGACTTCCCAGATCTTCCTCTGTTACGTTCCAATGACTGTTATCTCATGCAAGCCTTTGTCAACTCTGGCTTCAGAGGTGCTGACTTGTCCCTCTTGAATCACATGCGCATGTCCCTCAAGGCTATTTCCCTTGCTGACATTTGTACTCCAGATGGGAAAAGACTCTCTCCCATGGCCTTCCAGCTGACATCCTCCAATCACTTGAGGGATCATCTTGACTGGCCTAGATGTCCTCCATCTTGGCCTCCAGCAGCAAAGCGCTTATGGACGAAGGCTCTTCAGACCTGTTTTCTTCCCCCCTGTCCACCCCCCGCAGCCAGGGCACTGGCTCCTTCTTTTCACCTTGGGAATTGGCTCTCTCCCCAGACAGCTTCTCTTTGGCCTTGGTTTATGTCTTTATCCACCAACAGAATATTCTTCAAAACTTCTACTGGCTGGATTGTGAGCACCTCCCAGGGCAGGGGCAGATACAGGGTCACTTCTGAAACCATTTCTGACAAACCAGCATGTGCTGATGTGCTTGTCTGCCCTGTTATCTGTGGACAAGTTGTACGCGTTGTTGGGTCCTCAGCCTTTGTTTCCGAACCTCCTGACATGGATCCTCTGGAGTACAATCCATATGACTCTCTTCCAGACTCCCCTGCAGATGCCTTTGATTCACTCTGTGCGTCTCCAAGGGTACTTCTCCACAAATATTCCCTACCACAGGCTGGCTGTCAGCACCTTGTTGATGCTATTGAGAGTGGTACTGCCAGTGCTGTATGTGATGGATTTGATCCGGACCTTCTCAGAGGAACTTCTGCTTTCATTTTGTCACCCAATACCTCCACCAAGACTGCTTCATTGTTCCTCACTGGCTGTAATTTTGTCAGTGGATCCCCTGAGGATCAATCTTCCTACAGGAGTGAACTGGCAGGAATCATTGGGGTTCTCACCTGCTGCACTGCTCTGGTGAGTATCTTTGATATTGCTTCTGGCTCTATCACTATTGCTCTGGATGGTGACACAGCTCTCAAACAGGCTAAGGGATCATGGCCATTGGTTATTTCCCAGAAGTCTTTTGATTATGTTTATGTCATCAGAAACATGATTTCTGCCCTGCCAATCTCTGTGCACTTTCAGTGGGTTCAGGGCCATCAAGCTGGAATCTTTCTTGATTGGTGGGCCCTTCGCAATCATCAGGTTGACAGCATGGCAAAGGCATTTCTCTCTGTCCATAGAGCTTCTGCCCATCACTATCCCAGACTTGTGTTTGAGCCTTGGGCATTTTCTCTCAATGGATGCAAGTGTTCAAGGTTTGATCAGAATGCTTTGCATGTTGCCATTTCGGGTCCTCCTCTTCTTCAATATTGGCAGACCCACCATGACATCCCCATTCCACAACCTGTTTTGAGTTCCATCCATTGGTGTGCCCATCTGTCTGCCTTCAAGCGTCTACCTCCTGGCATGCAAAGATGGTTTGTCAAGTTTGCTTCTGGCAGTATTGGTGTTGGCAACCAACTCCTTCACTACCAGTATCAGGATCACTCCAGGTGCCCATTGTGTGATGCAGACAACGAGAAGGTTTCTCATGTGCTCTCCTGCAAGGATCCTGGGGCTGTCAGGCACAGTGTGTCTGCCTTCACGGGACCACTGCAGAAGAGGCTTGAAGTTGAACAAACTGATCCATCATTGGTTGCTGCCATTGTGGATCTTCTCACCAGAGTTCGGAAGGGCCAGAGAATTTCTCCATCATCCTACTCACTTGCAATTGCTTCAGCTGTCAGGGCACAGAGGACTATTGGTTGGCACAACTGGCTTCTTGGTAGGTGGTCTCCTCTCTGGTATCACATCCAAGCCAAGTACTACTCCCAAATTGGAAGCAAGCGCTCTCCCAAACGTTGGGCTACAGCTATCATCCATCAGTTCTTTCTTACCTCCTGGGATCTTTGGACCTATAGGAATGAACGACTCCATGGTCCTGGGGGTACCCTTGATGCTGAACAACACCAATCTCTTGATGCTTCCATCTCCTCTGAATTGGCAATTGGTGCAGCTGGTGCACTTCCCCAGTCACACTCCCTGTTACAAACCCCTTTCCACGTCCTACAAGGTTACACCCTGACTGCCAAGCGGCAGTGGCTTGCAACCATCCACCTTGCAAGGAAGCAGTATGCAGCGCCTGTCCCACCAGTGCAGCCATACCAACAAGAGGCTGCTCTTCTCAGAGCCTGGCTTACTGGACCTCAGGGTTGATTACACTTTGTACCTTGGTCTTGTCTTCTGTTCCTGCTTCTCATCCTGTCCCATCCCTTTTGATACTGGCTCTTATCCCAATATCTCCATTCCCATCTCACTTTCTCTCAAGTCCCTATTTTGTGGGACTTGTTTGTCTTTTTCCCTGCTTGATCTTCAAGGTTTGTTTGAAAAATTTGTCGTTCTACCACTTGGGGTCCTGACTCTTTGATGGAGGCGACGTTAAAGTCTGGTTACAGACTGAGTAATTTAGTTTCACCTTTGGTGAATAAAGTTATTTAAATACGTATATTAATTAATATCGAGCACTGTATGGACTCCCTGTTGCAGGCGCGTCGTTCCGATCCTATTTGACCAAGCACCTACGAACGCTAGGATATCAACCCTGTAAAGCTGATCCTGACGTTCATATGCGAGTGGAGACACGAAAAGACGGCTCTAGGTACTGGGCCTACCTGATTGCATACGTCGACGATATTATCTGTTGCAGTGAGGACCCTCGACGACAGTTGGAAAGTATCGAGCAGCGCTTCACGCTGAAGGACGGGACTATAGAAGTTCCAACCTTGTATCTGGGCGCTGATGTCCATTCGCATGTGGTGGAAGACGACCCAATTCCCAAGTGGGCAATGTCCTCCGAGAAGTATGCTAAGAAAGCCATCGACGCAGTGGAAAAGGAGCTTGGCACCGAGCAATATGGTTACAAGTATCTTCCGAACAAGGTATCAACCCCGTTGACATCAGATTATCGTCCAGAAGTTGATGTTACCACCGAACTGGATCCAAGCAAGCAGAACTACTACCAAGGATTGATTGGCGTCTTGAGATGGTTGTGTGAACTTGGAAGACTGGATTTGGTCATGCCTGTATCTCTCATGTCTAGGTACCTAGCCCAAGCAAGAACAGGGCATCTGAACCAAGTATTGCACATGTTTGCCTATCTCAAGGCGCATGCCCGATCCAAGTTAGTATTTGACGAGACGCGTCCTGAAGTGGACGAGTCCAGATTTCCCAACTGCGATTGGAGTGAGTTCTATCCAGATGCCAAGGAGGTATTGCCACCAGATGCTCCTGAACCCCTTGGGAAAGCAGTTATTATGAGTTGTTTTGTTGACGCTGATCATGCCGGATGCAAAGCAACAAGAAGATCCCATACGGGAATTATTATATTTCTAAACAGGGCCCCTATTCTGTGGTTCAGCAAACGCCAGACCACTGTGGAGACCTCAACCTTTGGCTCTGAGATAGTGGCATTGCGAATCGCCATTGAACTGATTGAAGGGCTCAGATACAAGCTCCGAATGATGGGGGTCCCTATTGAAGGTCCTACGAATGTATACTGTGACAATGAGTCTGTCGTCAAAAATACCACCAGACCAGAGAGCCCTTGCAACAAGAAGCACAACAGCGTCGCATACCATAAGGCGCGCGAGTCTATTGCTGCTGGGACGATTCGAATTGCAAAGGAGCCTGGTGAGACCAATATTGCTGACCTATTCACCAAGCTGCTGAATGGTCCAGCGTTGAAAGACCACTGTGAGCGATGCATGTGGTAGAATTGCTCCAGCTGCACTATTTAGGGTACCTTTGGTCCCTGACAAGCGGCACGGACGCAGCAGAAGATTTTTCATTTTCGATCTTGGAAACAGACGATTCCGGATTTCGATTACGAGTTCTTCGATCGTTACGATTCCGGATTTCGATTACGAGTTCTTCGATCGTTACGATTTAGGTTGTGAATTGTTGCAATCTTATTTTCGGAACGCAACAGATTTCGATCCGATCTGATCCTATGTTATATGTTATATTGGGAGTCTCCGGTACACCGGTTCCGGGGACTATAAACTTGAAAGATAATAGGCTGATTGATCGATCTCCTTGTACGTGTCAAGGAATGGAACCAAGGGCAAAACGTCCTCCGGTCCAACCCCCCTTTTTTTTTTTTTTTTTTGTACTACGAATCAGCCGGGCCTCTGATAGAAGAACTGCAATATTTGGTGCAGTTTGACCTCTGACAAGTGATATGGATACAACCCTGAATTCTGTTATGATCCATCCAAGTGTCCTGGTGCAACAAGCAAGAGTATTGGTGTTCCCCTGGGAGTATCTGTTTCCGGGGACTGGTATAGTTGCTCAGTTGCTCAATACAGGACCACTGGCATGAATCACGGGGACTATGAAGATATCCAGTGTGCTACCATCTGTGCTAAGGCTCCAGTGTAGGAGAATGTACTGGGGCTACAGTCAGCAGCCTCCAGCAGTAGCTGACTAACAGGTGCTGAGCTGAGTGCTAGGCTGTGTGCTAATTGGTAGCATACAGGCTTAGCAGCAGGCTTAGCAGCAGGCTTAGCAACAGGCTTAGCAGCAGGCTTAGCAACAGGCTTAGCAGCAGACCTATATCCTACTATCCTGTTTAGTATGGATGCTAGCAGAGTTTACTAGGGTCGCCGCGTACGATTTGTACCAATCGTACGTACCCCGAGTAAAGCACCTTTTCAGGGTGTAGCTAAATGCTACAGGGTTAGGGTTGCTAAGGCTACGAGATACTGAAAGATGCTAGCCTACCATGATACCATGCTAAGATACTATGCTACCGCCGGGGCCAGGTCATTGGTGTATAATATGTACCATGACTGGATGCCCGGCCCAAACAGTTACCCAACGCGCTAGCATACGCGAGTTATTATCGCTAGCACACGATTCGATCTAATTAATCGGAGATACCGTACCCTACGATACTCCGATACGCTACCCGTAGAATACAGTACCAGCGCTACGGAGCGCTGTTATTATACGAGTTAGCGAGTTAGCGGATCGATGTCATGATACGAGCTGAGCTGCGCTCAGCTCCCCTTTATTCACTCTTTATATTTCACTCTAAAATAAACACGCCTATCATGCCCTCCCCTTACGATGATTCCGATGTACCTCTAGGGAAGTGCTTTGTATTGCTTGAGCGTATGCAATAGACCTTGAACAGTCCACTGTAGACTCACGATTTGCCAGGACTTTATGTGTTATTATTGTTAGGGCTTTCCCCTATTTTTTCCAGTACGCAATACAAAATGTTTATCTACGATTAAGTTCCCCGAAGGCCGCTGACGAGCGGATATCAACACAGCTAAGCCTGTTGCTAAGCCTGTTGCTAAGCCTGTTGCTAAGCCTGTTGCTAAGCCTGTTGCTAAGCCTGTTGCTAAGCCTGTTGCTAAGCCTGTATGCTACCAATTAGCACACAGCTCAGCACTCAGCTCAGCACTCAGCTCAGCACCTGTTAGTCAGCTACTGGGGGCTGCTGCCTGTAGCCCCAGTACACTCTCCTACACAGGAACCTTAGCACAGATCATAGCACCCACCTTGAATATCTTCATAACTTGTTTAGTATTGCCTGGAACTGCTGCTGCTCTTTTTTGGACATGTGGCTCTGTTGCTGTGCAACTGTGGATGGATCTGTTTCTTGGTAGGCTCTATCTAGGATGACTTTGGACTTGTATGGATTTGCGAAGGAGAGGTCTTCAGCAAAGAGTTCAGCATCCTCTAGTTCTTCCATGAGCGTAGTATAGTTTGGCTCATGGTATAGGGAGGTATCTTTCATGAGGACAGTTCGATCCATCCACTGTACTGCGCCTTCTTTGAATAGGAGATTTATCTTTGCTAGGTGGAGGAAGTCTCTGCCTAGTATCAGATCATATCTGCAGTCCTTCATAGTCCCCGTGATTCATGCCAGTAGTCCTGTACTGAGCAACTATACCAGTCCCCGGAAACAGATACTCCCAGGGACACACCAATACTCTTGCTTGTTGTACCAGGACACTTGGATGGATCATAACAGAATTCAGGGATGCTTCCATATAACTTGTCAGAGATAAAACTGCATCAAATATTGCAGTTCTCTATCAGAGGCCCGGCTGATTCGTAGTACAAAAAAAAGGGGGTTGAACCGGAGGACGTTTTGCCCTTGGTGTGACGGGCTAGCATAGCTAGCTCAAGCCACGACTGAATAATTAACCGAATCCCATATGGGAATCGAATATTATATCCTCAGTCATGAATACATTTTGATATGTGTTCTAACTATTATGGTCGAGTCCCAGATTAGGATATATGCCTAATCGTAGGAACCGACAATGAACCAACATTTATGGCAGAGCATGCCAAAGTGTGGCTATGCTCGCAACCTCGAAATTTTATATGTCTCCATTCTCAATTCCCGTAACAATATCTCGTAGAGTATCTAAACATTCACAATTATTCATACCACTCCGAATTTTCTACTCTAGACCGTAACACAGTAATTACTGTTTGTGCTTCACAGTAGAAACAGTAGAACTCAGTACTGAATTCAAACTAAATCTCCCTTATCCTCAACAAAACAGGCACCTTGTATCTCCAACAAGCAACATGGTTGGCATCTACAGAGACCCCCCAATTGCCTACAAGAGCTCCTTCGATCGAACCAAGCCCAAGCTCTTCACCCTGTACAATGTCGACGAGGACCGCACCGACAGCATGAAGGTCCCCCTGTTCACGGAGACCGGGGGACTAGAGGAGCTGCTCTTTGTGGAGGAGTCTTTCCGAAACGCCGCCAAGCTTCTAAGATTGCCCATAGATATTTATCTCACCCACTTCAGTCGTTGTCTTACTACTGACGCGCAGAGCAAGTGGAATGATATGATAAAGGATCCACTGGACCCAGAAGAATACCAATACTCGCAAGAAGAAATTGGTGGATATGACCAAGCGTTCCTTGACTTCACCAAGCTCTACTGCAACGCCAGAGACGCCAGAGATATCATGCACACCTATCTACGAAGCGCGGAATGCCGGAAGACGCCATCACTAACATGCAAAGAACATGCAGACCGGATCCTTGTCCTCATGAAATACACCCAGAAGCTTGATGGAAGCAGCGCTCCTCTCTCTAAGGTGGAGAAACTCACCATTCTGTTGCACTCTTTCCCATCCTCATGGATCGAGAGCTATGGCATTATCCACAGTGGGATTCAAGAAGATACCACAGTCCAACACATTGTGGATCACATGAGCTGCCACGAGCGCCAAGCCAACAAAAAGAGCAACAAGAATAACAACAAACAACAGAAGCGCTCGAACAATTCCAACAGCAATAACCACAACAACTCTCGCAAGCGCAACCCGTATACCCACAAGGGAAACAACAACAAGAAGAAATCCAACCCTTGTAGGATCCCGGGTCACAACCATGACTGGTCCAAGTGTCCAAAGAACCGGTTCTCCAAGAACTACAACAAGACCTCCGGAAACAACCAACCAACGGAGTCATTCCACGCTCACACAGCCCTCATGATCCCCGGAAGCAACGAGACCTTCCAAGCCCATATCAACGCAGCTCGGGAAGCAGCGATTGAAGAATACCATGCCAACCATGGTGGTCGAACAGAAAGGAGCATCGATGGGGACCTCATTTGGCTCCCCTGATTCTCCAAAGGCAAGAGGCCTAACAAGAAGCCCCGGGCTTCACCAAAACCAGCAATCACCTTGCCTCCGGCTCCCCAGGAACTGGATGCCAGCACAGCACAGCTGACTGGGATGACGCAAGGAGGAGATCTCCCGGAGAAAAAGGGGAAGGAACCTACAGGATGGAATCCTGTTGAGCGCTCAGCAAAGACTGCAACAGCAGCAAGAACAACAACAAAAACAGTTCGATTCTCGGCTACCGAGAAACAATCGAACATGGATCCGAATCGAAACCAACCGAATCGATCCAAGGGTACAGACGCGAAAGATAGTACAGCAGCAATAAATAGACCACTCTTGTCCCTAGCAAGAAATTGGTCCACAGGTACAGCAAAAAATCTCTATTGCAATACCAAAAACTCCAAAGACTACACCAAAGGAGGTGCGCTGGAGCAAAATTATTTAAAGCTGCTGTCGACTGCTGGAAATACAGCAGAACAGGCATCGAATAAGAGCAACGTGGCTCCTATTCTTTTAACTACAGTACAGTACATACAAGGCATACCAACGAAATCAAGACCACTACTCACACTACTAGATAGTGGATCATCCGTAACTCTAATCAACAAACGAGCCCTACCATTTGGCACCATGCCAATAAGAAGCAAGCATCGAGTCTTAACTACGACAGCAAATGGAAGCTTCCACACTACGGAATACATCATCATGAAGAACCTCAAGCTACAAGAGTTTGGCAACTACACCATAGACCAGCAAGAGGCAAGGCTCTTCCATTCCCCCAACTGCAAATATGATTTGATACTAGGGAGAGACTTCCTCCACCTAGCACAGATCAATCTCCTATTCAAAGAAGGAGCAGTTCAGTGGATGGACCGAACCATTCCTATGAAGGACACGTCCTTATACCATGACAACCATACCATGCTCATGGAAGAACTTGAAGATGCTGAACTCTTTGCTGATGATATCTCCTTCACAAATCCATACAAGTCCAAGGTCATTCTAGATAGAGCCTACCAAGAAACAGATCCATCTACAGTGGCACAACAACAGTCCCACATGTCCAAAGCAGAGCAACAACAGTTCCAAGCAATACTAAACAAATATCCGAATGTCTTCAACGGCGAACTAGGGAAATATCCACACAAACAGATATCTCTAAGACTGAAACCCGGATCCAAGCCCATACACAAGAAGCCTTATCCAGTTGCATACAAAAGAGAAGACCTATTCAAACGGGAGCTCCAGAATCTATGCAATGATGGAGTACTCAAATGATGCACTGGACCAGCTGAATGGGCATTCCCTACCTTTATTGTCCCCAAGAAAGACAACAGAGTTAGATGGGTATCAGACTTCAGAGAACTGAATGAACTCCTTGAGCGCCGACCATATCCAATCCCCCGGATACAAGATATCATGAACAAGCGTGGCAAGTACACCCACTTTACCAAGATCGACTTGTCTATGCAATACTACTGCTTTGAACTGGACGACGCAAGCAAGAAAGCTCTGTACCATAGTCACTCCCTACGGATGTTATGAGTACCAGCGTCTACCAATGGGTGTCAAGGTCTCTCCAGATGTTGCCCAGCAACTAATGGAAGATATCCTACAAGACACTGACTGCACTGTTTACATTGATGATATTGGTATATGGACTGATGGATCCTTTGACCTCCACATGAAAACCATTGACAAGATCCTCGACAGGCTCAACCAGAATGGACTTAAATGCAACCCACTCAAATGTGATTGGGCTGTACAAGAAACTGACTTCCTTGGCTATTGGATGACGCCTACAGCAGTTAAGCCTTGGAGGAAAAAGATTGAAGCCATCCTACACATGGATAGGCCCCGAACTGTCACTCAGGTTAAGTCCTTCCTCGGAGCAGTAGGATACTACAGAGACAT
Organism: Pseudo-nitzschia pungens; assembly: GCA_037355855.1. Taxonomy (NCBI): domain Eukaryota; phylum Bacillariophyta; class Bacillariophyceae; order Bacillariales; family Bacillariaceae; genus Pseudo-nitzschia; species Pseudo-nitzschia pungens. The sequence goes on from CM074758.1 coordinate 6,892,356, forward strand.
GTGGCCCCGGACGATCCCATGTCTTAGCTCCTCTTTTTGATATAACTGGTACGCCCAAGAAAACTCCCCAAGCAGCTGCCATAAAAGGCAAGCAAAGGAAGGCTCCTTCAGCTTTCACCTGGGGACCTGCTCAAGACAAAGCCTTTCAAGAGATGAAAGCAATGGTGGCAGCAGATGCTCTGAACACCTATCCAGACCTTAACAAGCCCTTTGAACTGTACACTGATGCCTCAGACCTACAGCTCGGTGCTGCTATACTCCAACATGGCAAGCCCATAGCCTACTGGTCCAAGAAACTATCTGATACCCAAAAGAACTATACTACTATGGAGAAGGAACTCCTAGCAATTGTACTCTGCTGCAAAGAGTACCGAAAAATGCTACTTGGTGGTGTTATCAATGTATACACTGACCATAAGAATCTCACCTTCCGCACGCTTTCAGTCCAACGAGTCCTCCGATGGAGACTATTCCTTGAAGAATTCGGTGTCAACCTCACCTATGTCCCAGGCAAGAAGAATGTTCTTGCTGATGCCTTCTCCAGGCTCCCCCGGATGGATCCACCTACTGTGGGGAAGAAAGAAGCCCTTGGTAAGGGCACTCTTATTGATTTTCTGAAACTTGAAGTCCCCAAGCAAGATGAAGAACTGTTCCTATCGGAGTTCCCGAATCTATTTCAGCACTTATGCAATGACGCAGATCAGGAGTTATACTCCTGTTTGCTGAACAATGAATGTCTGATCAACCTACCTAACAGTCAAGATGTGGAATGCCCGGTGAACTACTCAAATATATACCTTCATCAACAAAAGGATCCAACCATCAAGTTCAAGATTCAATCCAAAGCCTTCTTCTATCAAGAATTAGAAGGCAACAAGATACTTTGTTACGCGAACCAATCCAATCCCGAATGCTGGCGAATCTACGTACCAGCATCTCTTATTAATGATACCATCAAATGGTACCATCTCCTGTTGGGTCATTGTGGATCCACCAGATTACAACAGACTATATCAGCCCGATTCTATGCTGATAACCTAACCAATTTATGCAAGTCCTATGTATGCCCAGATCATTGCATCAAATACAAGAACCAGAACTCCCAATATGGCAAATTGCCACCAAAAGAAGCTCCACTATCTCCATTCCATGAAGTACACGTCGATCTCATCGACCCCTGGAAGATTACAGCCCAGGGCAAGAACTATAACTTCAAAGCCCTAACCTGTATTGATCCAGTCACCAATCTCCTCGAAATCATCAGAATCAGAGACAAGTCCTCTCAGCACGTATCAGATCAATTCAAGAACTGCTGGCTTTCAAGATATCCAAGACCTATCAGGTGTGTCCATGATAATGGTGGTGAGTTTCTAGGAGCGGAATTCCAGACAACCCTCAAGCAGTATGGAATTCACTCAGTCCCTACAACAGTGAAGAACCCCCAGTCGAACGCCATATGCGAGCGTGTCCATCACACAGTTGCTGATATCCTTCGTGTCCTGGTACATGTTAATCCTCCACAAGCAAATACCAGAGCCAGTCAGCTCATGGACAATGCCCTGGCTACTTGTATGCATGCCTCCAGATGCGCTGTTAATGCTGCCTTACAGGCATCCCCGGGATCCCTTGTATTCAACCGGGATATGCTGATAGACCTACCACTGACTGCGAACCTGTTGGCTCTGCAGCAGCTAAGACAGCAGGGCATTAACAAGGCTCTACTCAGGGATAATGCCAAGCACAAGGAACATACCTTTCAACCCAACGAGAAGGTATGGATACAAGAGCCCGATCCAGACAAGCTACAGCCTCGCAAGACAGGACCATTCACTATTGCCCAAGTACACGATAACGGCACCGTTAAGATCCAGAAGACTCCATCGATCGTTGAAACAGTCAACGTCCGAAAGCTAACCCCTTATAAGGAACCAACGGACAGTTCCAACTCCGACGACTCAGCAATCCATTGGTCAGCTTAACTATGGAATTCGGTTAATCATGGGGCACTATGTGACGGGCTAGCGTAGCTAGCTCAAGCCACGACTGAATAATTAACCGAATCCCATATGGGAATCGAATATTATATCCTCAGTCATGAATACATTTTGATATGTGTTCTAACTATTATGGTCGAGTCCCAGATTAGGATATATGCCTAATCGTAGGAACCGACAATGAACCAACATTTATGGCAGAGCATGCCAAAGTGTGGCTATGCTCGCGACCTCGAAATTTTATATGTCTCCATTCTCAATTCCCGTAACAATATCTCGTAGAGTATCTAAACATTCACAATTATTCATACCACTCCGAATTTTCTACTCTAGACCGTAACACTTGGTTCCATTCCTTGACACTTACAAGGAGGTCAATCAGCCTATTGTCTTTCAAATTTATAGTCCCCAGGGACTGGTGTACCGGGAGACTTCCAACATATAACATATAATCAAATCGGAATCAAGGTCGAAATCGGAGCGTTCGAAAAGAGGTTGCGTCCGAAATAAGGTTGCATCCGAAACAGATTGCGTTCGAAAAGATTGCGTCCGAAACAGATTGCGTCCGAAAAGATTGCGTCCGAAATAAGGTTGTAATCGGAATAAGGTTGCAATCGAAATAAAGTTGCAATCGAAATAAGGTTTCAATCGAAATCGAATCTGCTGCGTTCAAAAAATCCGAAATCGATGTCGACTACTTCCAAAAATCGTAATCAGAAAAACTCTTCTGCGTCCGAGCTGCTTGTCAGGGACCAAAGGTACCTGAAATAGTGCAGCTAATCAGTAATTCTTACCACATGCAGCGCTCGCAGTGGCTCTTCAACATTGGACCATTAAGGAGTTTGGTAAATAAGTCGGCAATATTGGTCTCACAAGGCTCCTTTGCAATTTGGATTGTGCCAGCAGCAATAGACTCGCGCGCCTTGTGGTAAGCAACGCTGTTGTGTTTCTTGTTGCATGGACTCTCCGGCCTGGTGGTGTTCTTGACCACAGATTCATTGTCACAGTACACATTGGTAGGACCTTCAATAGGGACACCCATCATCCGGAGCTTGTACCTAAGACTCTCAATCAGTTCAATGGCAATTCTTAACGCCACTATCTCAGATCCAAAGGTTGAGGTCTCTACAGTGGTCTGGCGTTTGCTGAACCGCAGAATGGGGGCCCTGTTCAAAAAGATGATGATTCCGGTATGGGATCCTCTTGTTGCCTTGCATCCAGCATGATCGGCGTCAACAAAACAACTCATAATAACTGCTTTCCCAAGGGGTTCAGGAGCATCTGGTGGCAACACCTCCTTGGCGTCTGGATAAAATTAACTCCAATCACAGTTGGAGAACCTAGTCTCGTCCACATCAGGACGCGTCTCGTCAAATACTAACTTGGATCGCGCATGCGCCTTGAGATAAGCAAACATGTGCAATACTTGATTCAAATGCCCTGTTCGCGCTTGCGCTAGATATCTAGACATAAGAGATACAGGCATGACCAAATCCAGTCTCCCAAGTTCGCACAACCACCTCAAGACGCCAATCAATCCCTGGTAGTAATTCTGCTTGCTTGGATCCAGTTCGGCGGTTACATCAACTTCAGGTCAATAATCGGATGTCAACGGGGTCGACACCTTGTTCGGAAGGTACTTGTAACCGTACTGCTTGGTGCCAAGCTCCTTCTCCACTGCGTCGATGGCTTTCTTGGCATATTTCTCGGAGGACATCGCCCATTTGGGGATTGGGTCATCTTCAACCACATGCGAATGGACATCAGCGCCCAAATACAGGGTTGGAACTTCTATAGTCCCGTCCTTCAGCGTGAAGCGCTGCTCGATACTTTCCAGCTGTCGTCGAGGATCTTCACTGCAACAGATAATATTGTCGACGTATGCAATCAAGTAGGCCCAGTACCTAGAACCATCCTTTCGCGTCTCCACTCGCATATGAACATCAGGATCCACTTTACAGGGTTGATACCCTAGCGTTCGTAGGTGCTTGGTCAAATAGGATCGGAACGACGCGCCCGCAACAGGAAGTCCATACAGTGCTCGAACGATCTTACATACCTGACCTACCAAGTGCGGGGGAAAACCATCTTCAGCTCGTGCAACTAAATAATACTTCTTCTTGATCGGCGCTGTAAGATAGGCGTTCTGGATGTCCGCAGACAGTACATCCAAATTGTTCAGCGCTGCCAACAGGAAGAAGATACGGACTGAATCTCTGCTTGGTACACTGCTGAAAGTGTGCTCCTTGGCTGTCGCTTGTACCTTATGGCCATCGGCTACTAATCTAGCCTTTCTGGTGAGGGATCCCAACTTGACGTCGAATATCATATGGGTAGTGATCTTGCTGAAACCTTCGGCCTTGAGCCCTTCGACGGTGTAGCTTGGATCGAACTTGAACGCCATCTCGTTGTTCCTCATCTCCTTTGCAATCGCCTTCTCCCAATAGTCGGTCCCCGTCTTTCGATCGATGGCAAGAGCTTCAGGAATAGAATGGGGTAACTCAACTCCAAACTTGTGCGTCCTATCCCAGTACTTGTTTTGCTTGGTAGCCTTGAGGATTTGTCTCTTCCTTCGTAGTACATGGTGAATCCACCATCGGAATGCTGGCTGCTCCGAAATCTTGGCAGATATGGCATACTCGGCGGTCTGCACAGGAAAGGACTCTTTCAGATCGCTCAACTTACACCAGGATTTGGTTCCGTCCTTCCAACTGACAAGCAATCGCCATCCCTTCGTGGTAGGCCTGGGGATTTTGCGACCATACTTGTTGATGATCGTTGCGTCTTGCTTCCTGACGGCGGATCCGTCCTTCTCGTGATTGATAATCTTGTCCAGTAGAGAAAACATGCGTCCGTTGTCGTCGATTTTGCTGTACATACTCTCAGCAAAAATATTGGCGGTGTACTTGACGGAACCATCTGGAAACTGCAGATCATACATTCTGGTATCAAGGATAGGGTTATCATTCCTCTTGCCAATTGGATTGCCATTAAGATCAGCAGAGCGATTCTTCACAACACACCGCAGTCGTTCGTCGCCCTTCTGGATCATCACATTGTTACCAATATACTCATCATAGTCATCCCCATCAGGTATGAGATCGTCAATATCTGGAATGGAAGCTTCCGGCTTGGCGAGCTCCCACCTTTCTTGGTGTCCTTCAAATAACTCCGCAGGGGGATCAGGGTAGGTAGCTTGGAACTTTGCGTCATTATCCTCAACTTTGTCCCTGATCTTGGATTCCACTGCTTGGTCAAATGAGTCCATATACCGCTTGACATCGTGTGAACGCCATTCTTCTTCAGTAATGGCATGGACTGTGTTAGTGCTTACCGGCATGGCCGTCTCGTTCAGAATCCAGTGGCAATCTCCGCCTCCGAATCGATCACCGCACGGGCCAAGCCACCGTCCCAGCTTTTTGGTCCCATCAGAGAGATCAACCCAATAGACGAAATCATACCATTCGTGGGCTTGGTACAGAGATATGTCAGGCATGTACCCATGTACAATTTTGAACGGCGTTCGACCCATCATCGTAGGATCACTGGAAGCTGTGCGCTGTCGAATGGCAGCAACAAGCTCCCCACAAAAAGCCCACAGGCGCTTGGGGGATCGCTTCCGGGCCGTCTTCTTGTGGATGCTTCTGCTGATATGGCCAATGCTGAGCTCCGCGCCATTCTGGAAGGGGCATCTTGGCTGGATAAAGGTCTGGTGGATATGGTTCTTGCTGACAACCTTATTCCATGGAGTCTTGTAAGTCCCAGGAGCGCCTTGCTCTCGAGCGCCATCAGATATCAAATGCTCAGGGATCCCATCTTCAGTCCCTCATACGCTTGTTTCTTGCCCTGTATAGGTATGAACTCATCGTAGCCCTTACCATTGCTGAAAACTTGGGCGGCTGAATCTTGTCGCATGATGCTCGGGACCTTTGCCATCCAGGTGTCAGTATACCATTTGCCAGCTGCAATGCGCTTGTTTCTGAAGCTCTGCGTTGGCAGACAGCAGACAAGGGGATGCATTGGGTTGCGGAAGCCTTTCTGGGTCGTGACTCGAAGGGTGTCCGCAGCCTTTCTTGGGGATACATCCCAAATCTTGGACAGACGGTCAGAATCAATCTTGCAGTAGCGTTCGGTGTCAATCGTCGGGCCCCACTTGGCACATCTGGAGATGGTGTCGAGCTCGGGATCGACATGGCCGACTGCATCGTCCCATCGAACATGTTTGTAGATGGATGACAGGTAGACGGGAGAATCCCTACAGCGGGGATCCAGTTTGAAGCGCTCGCGTCCATCAGTGTAGGCGCGCTCGTACAGAGGGGTATGCAGGGCGTTGATTGTAAGACTTGGTACTGAATCCACGTCTACATCGTCCCCGCAAGTCTTCAAGGAATCGCCCGAAAAGAGAGAAGATAGCCGCGCATCCAAACGGGAGTCAGATGCAATCGCACATGGGGTCAGATCACGGCGGGTACAGAGTTGCTGGAGACTCCGCAGCTTGTACTTCTCATAGCAATCATGCTGTGGTAGGATCAGCTCGTCGGTCCAAAGAGGCTTGTCGTACAGATGGGGACTGAAGTTGGACCGTGTTTCGACGGGCTCCATCTTACGCTTGTTGGACTTCTTGGACTGCTTTGTGGTCGTCTCAGCGGACGAGATGGGCGTCGCCATGGGCGTCGCCGCGCGAAGGACAGACAGCATAGGATTCAATGGATGATATCCGTCGATGGCTTCTTCGGCTTGCTCGAACTTCTTGCTCTTCGGATCCCAAGGGAAGTCTCGGGTTTCAATGACATGATCGCATGTAGCCATCTCATGCTTGGTTGGCTTGCGGGAAGGGAAATAGGACACGACCCCATCAAGCATGAGCTTGATGTCAAGGGTGTGTCCCGCGCCGGGATCTTCAGGATCGGTATTGTCAATATGGATGGAGTGGCTGGACTTTTCGTCATACTGACGGGGCGCCTCATTGACACGATTGGGATGGCAGTCCCGTATCTGATTCGGACAAATCAAGCTGTGGGACAACTGGTCGCCAAAATACAGCGCTTCGTGGAAATCAATCAACCAAACTTTCCCGTTGGGCGCTGTGTAGGCCGTAACACAAGTCCCAATAGGAATATTCTTGATAGGCTTGAGCTCAGGCGAAAAAGGATGAACATCGACATGACTGACGACTTGGTCTTCAATCAGGATCATATTGGAACCGGCGGCAGTTGTATCAGAGTGGCTGTCCAACTTGCATTGCCCCTCAGGACTGGGTGGGGGGCGCGCGTGTGGCAGATCCATCTGGTACAGCAGCCGGCCTACCCTACTCAGTTTCGGGCACCGGCTGTCGGTTCAGTTCTTGGGGGTCTGTCCTTGGTTCGAGCCATTGCCCTTGGTCTTGCCCTTCCTGCGCCCCTTGGGCCCAAAACTGTTCCCGGCGCCTTGGGTCTCGTTCGCGGAGGCAGCAGGCGTGGTCTGGTTCGAACTCGTTGACTGAATAGTTCAGGGCTTCTTCTTCTGACGGAGGTCATACAACTGCTTTCGTTGTTCCTTGGAGAAGGTCCTGTAAACTTTGAGGGGATACTTCTTGTCTTCAATCTTCCCACTGTACGATCCGCCGTTGCTGCTTCCTTGATTGCTACTACCACCTTGGCGCACAGAGGAGATACTTGGTGCCCTCTTTGTTGAAGCCGCACCCATCTTACGTATGCCGAGGCATTTCTTGAAGAAGGAGACGCACTTGTTGAAGTCCTTGGTGTACTTGTCGGTTTGGAGGACTTGGAGCTTGGGGTTCTCAAACCGTTCATCTTGGATGCTGTGGATGAAATTCATGGTGAAGTCTTGTTCATCTGGGAACTTGTCGTGGTTGACGAGAGTAGTCTGGAAATTCAACCAAGTTCTGCAGTGCTTCTCAAAGTCGTAGGTTCGAGAGTCCCCTGTGTATTTCGAAGTGAACATGCTTGTATGGACCTTGTCAAGGATAGCCGCGACGTTAGTTTCAGAGAAGGCGTTCTCGTAGAGGGTTAGGAAAGCGGCTCGGGCGTTTCCAGTTGGATTCTTCGCGTCCTTGTACCTTCGAGTGTAAGCCCAGCCAGGTCCATCGCAAATTGCATTACAGAGCAGTACCCAAACGTCGTGGTTGTCAGTGACGAACTGTGGGCCTTCGAGCGTTGCACATTGAACATTGTAGTCCATCCAATTGGAAAAAGTCCTGTCCTTCCCAACAGTGGCGGACCTCTGAGCTGCAGTCACCGTCTCTTGCTCCTTCGGACGAATAACATATGATAGGGGGAATCCTTGTTCATTGTACTGGAAGCGGAGGAACTGACAGAAGTTCTCTTCCCACTGACGGAAGTTGTCAAGACTGGCGAGCTTCGGCGGAGTGATGGATGCTGAGACTGTCTCCTTGTCGGCGGTTTCCATTCCGTGTAGACGCTCGCGCGTTCGGTCGGCTGCAAGGGGATCACTGATCCAAGTATGGGCTGTAGGCTTGATACCAATGAGTGGTTGGTAGCGGATCCACTCCGAAAGAAGCTTAAAGGACTGTCTGAAGGAAAGTCCAATGAATACTCGTTCAGGGTGGGGACACGTCGGATGACGGTCTCCATTGAAATCACATAGATACTTGGGAAGTTCCTTCGCGGAGAGTTGCTGGATCGCCTTGATGCTGTTTAGGCCATTCCGGAATAACTTGTCCGCTGTATCACTGTTGCTGAAACCAGTAAGGATCTTGTGGAGTTCTAACTCCCTTGAGGTGAGCTTCGCTCCATTCTTGTACCCAGAGATGCCTCCATTAGCCTGGGCTGTGGCGTGAGTTTGGAGGATACCAGGACTAGCCCCTGTAGGAGCGGCGGCAGGAGCAGGAGCAGGGGCACGAGCAGCGGCGGCGGCAGCAGCAGCAGCAGCAGCAGCAGCCTCAGCAGCAATCCGTGCTGCGTTCTCGTTGCGCATTGCTCTCAGTTCTTCAGCAACAGCAAGTAGGATCATCTCAGATCGTGGTTGGATGTTGAGGTTTGGTTCTTGCTGGATCCTGGAGACTCCAAACCCAGCAGGAGCGACGGGAGGGATTCCAGGTGCTCCAACAGGAGGTGCTCCAACAATGGCGGCGCCAGCAACTCCAGGCGGGGAAGCGCCGGCTCCAGGGACAGCTCCAGTGGCGCCGGCTCCAGGGGGAGGAGCACCGGCTCCAGCGACAGCTCCAGGTGGAGGAGCGCCGCCTCCAGGAACAATTCCGGGTGGAGGAGCGCTGTCTCCAGGAACAGCTCCAGGAGCGCCGCCTCCAGGAATGGGCGTTTCATTATCGGCTGCGGCAGCGGCGGCTGCAGCTGCTTGGCTTCTGGTTTGCTTGGCCATGGTTGTCTTGACTTGCTCTGAGTAACTAACTTGTTTCAGTTTCTAAACCAAATTCTTTTGTGGTGGGGACTGTTTCCATCCAAGTTGTCAATCAAAGGTTCTGTATCAACGTCAACCAAAAGAAAAGGGAGTTACGTGTCGATCGGAGGTCATGTGTCAATTCCGTGTCGTCATTCAAAAGAAGAGCATCCGAATCGATGGTCCGTGTCGACGGTTCCGTGTCGACGGTTCCGTGTCGACGTCCGAAAGAAAGAAAGGATTCTATTTGGTCTATCTGCTCTAGTCCAATCAATTTGATTTTGAGATATGACTGATCTCAGGGCTCTGCTCTGGTCCAATCGATTCAATTTTTGAGATATGACTGATCTCAGGGTCCTGATTCCCACCGGAAAAAGGAATCACTGTTGCCAAGTCCGGGTGGTTGGTATTTTTCTGTTTTTGAAGTTCCCTTGGCTAAAAATCAAAATCAATGACATGGCAGGTTGAGGGGGTTCTGTCCTCATTTGTCGGATGGGCCTGACGTCATGTCCATTGTTCTGCTGGATATAACTGTTCTCACTGGGATGTTCCTACGTGGCGTTCCGTCTCCACGAAATTCTTTCCCAGTGCGGCCCCATCCATGGCAAACAAGCGTCCCCTTGAATCCTGTAAAAATAACAGGGAATCATGGACGCTGCTTTCTCCACGTCCGTCTTGCTCCTTCCCCACCGGACCGAGCCTCCATGGTGGCACCATGACGCTCAGCTACTGTACTCTGTATCAATAGGCCCCAGAGGTGGATGTGTGGGCTCCGGTCGATGTGCGTGTCTGTCTGCTGGGGAAGGTGCTCCCCATTAACATCAGGGATCTCACGATGTCAGCTGCTGGTCCAGTTACAGCTGAGGTTTTACATCCAAGTGTAGGCATGGATGCCAGTGGTGATCAGCCAGCTGGGTTTCGTCACGCGCTCTAGCTGGCGTCCCGGTTCGTAGAAGTGGGTCGAGCGGTGGGTCTGATAAACTGCGTTGATATTGCTCGTCAGCAACCTTCGTAGAACTTGGTCGATAGATAAATCGTCTGGTACTGCGTACTGAAAAAATAGGGGAAAGCCCTAACAATAATAACACGTAAAGTCCTGGCAAATCGTGAGTCTACAGTGGACTGTTCAAGGTCTATTGCATACACTTAGTTACTACAATGTACTTCCCTAGAGGTAGATTGGAATCGATCAATAGGGGAGGGCATGATAGGCTTTTAATTTAGAGTGGAAGATAAAGAGTGAATACAAGAGGGAGCTGAGCGCAGCTCAGCTCGTCTGTATCATATCGTGACAGGGTTATTCGCTAACTCGTATAATAACAGCGCTCTGTAGCTCTGGTACTGTATTCTACGGAGTAGCGTATCGAAGTATCGATTAATTAGATCGAATCGTGCGCTAGCTCACTTGCGCTAGCGCGTTGGGTAACTGTTTGGGCCGGGTATCTGGTCATGGTACATATTATACACCAATGACCCGACCCCGGCGGTAGCATAGTATCTTAGCATGGTATCATGGTAGGTTAGCATCTTTCAGTATCTCGTAGCATTAGCAACCCTAACCCTGTGCGGTAACATGCTAGCGTACACTAGCGCGTTACAACTGAATAATTAACCGAATGCCACATGGGAATCGAATATCTTCAGTCATGAATACATTTTTATATGTGTTCTAATTAATATAGTCGAGTCCCAGAATAGGATATATGCCTAATCATGGGAACCGACAATGAATCAACATTTATGGCTAGAGCATGCCAAAATGTGGCTATGCTCGCGACCTCAAATTTTATATGTCTCCATTCTCAATTCGCATAACAATATTCCGTAAAGTATCTAAACATTCACAATTTTATACCACTCCGTGATTTCTACTCTAGACTGTAACACAGTAATTACTGTTTGTGCTTTAAAGTAGAAACAGTAGAACTCAGTACTGAATTCAAAACCACCAACAGCCTCAACAACAGAGTATCTAAACATTCACAATTTACATACTACTCCGAATTTCTACCTTAGAGTGTTACACAGTAATTACTGTCCACTTCACGTAGGAACAGTAGTAGAATTCAGTACTGAAATCTCAAAACAACGAAACCACCCTTATCCTCAACAACAGAGGACCCTTTATCTCCAGCAAACCAATCGATCCGAGCAACATGGCAGGCATCTACAGAGATCCCCCTATTGCTTACAAGAGCTCCTTCGATCGAACCAAGCCCAAGCTCTTCACCCTGTACAACGTCGACGATGATCGAACCGACAGCATGAAAGTACCCCTGTTTACGGAGAAAGGAGGCCTAGAAGAGCTCCTCTTTGTGGAGGAGTCCTTTCGAAATGCTGCCAAGCTCCTAAGACTGCCCATCGATATCTATCTCACCCACTTCAGTCGCTGTCTCACTACGGACGCGCAGAGCAAGTGGAATGACATGATAAAGGATCCACTGGACCCAGAAGAATACCAGTACTCGGAAGAAGAGATAGGTGGCTACGAGCAAGCGTTCCTTGACTTCACTAAACTCTACTGCAATGCCAGAGACGCTAGGGATATCATGCACACCTATCTACGAAGCGCGGAATGCCGGAAGACGCCGTCCGTTACATGCAAGGAACATGCAGACCGGATCCTTGTCCTCATGAAATACACCCAAAAGCTAGATGGAAGCAGCGCTCCCCTCTCTAAAGTGGAGAAACTCACGATTCTGCTGCACTCCTTCCCATCAGCGTGGATCGAGAGTTATGGAATTATCCACAGTGGAATTCAAGAAGGTACCACGGTCCAGCACATTGTGGACCACATGAGCTGCCACGAGAGACAAGCCAACAAGAAGAGCAATAAGAACAATAACAAGCAACAAAACAAACGCTCCAACAACTCAAACAACAACTCTCGCAAGCGCAACTCGCACTCCAATCACAAGGGCAATCACAACAAGAAGAAATCCAACCCCTGCAGGATTCCCGGACACAACCATGATTGGTCCGAATGCCCAAAGAACAGATTCTCTAAGAACTACAAGACTCCCGGCAACAATCAAACTGAGTCCTTTCATACTCATACCCAAGCCCTCATGATACCGGGAAGCAATGAGACCTTTCAAGCTCACATTAATGCAGCACGTGAGGCTGCCATCGAAGAATACCATGCCAATCATGGTGGTCGAACCGAAAGAAGCATCGATGGGGACCTTATTTGGCTCCCCTGAATCTACAGAGGCCCCAGGCCTAAGAAGCCCCCGGCCTCACCAAAACCAGCAATCACCTTGCCTCCGGCTCCCCGGGAACTGGATGCCAGCACAGCCCGGCTGTCTGGGATGACGCATGGAGGAGATCTCCCCGATAAAGAGGGGAAGGAACCTACAGGATGGAGTCCTGTTGAAAGCTCAGCAAAGCCTGCGAACGCAGCAACAACAAAAACAGTTCGATTCTCCGCAAAGAGCAATCCGAACATGGATACGAATCGAAAACAACCGAATCGATCCAAGGGTACAGACGCATCATCGATTCACTCAATTGATCAGACAGCAGCAACAAATAGACCACTCTTGTCTCTAGCAAGAAATTGGTCCACCGGTACAGCAAAAAATCTCTATTGCAATACCCAAAACTCCAAAGACTACACCAAAGGAGGTGCGCTGGAGCAAAATTATTTGAAACTGCTGTCGACTACTGGAAATCCAGTAGAACAGGCATCCCCTGAATAAGAGCAACGTGGCTCCTATTCAGAATACGAGCAACGTGGCTCCTATTCTTCTAATCAACGTACAGTACATACAAGGCATCCCCATGAAATCAAGACCACTACTAGCACTACTAGATAGTGGATCCTCCGGAACTCTAATCAACAAGAGAGCGCTACCATTTGGCACCATGCCAATAAGAAGCAAGCACCAAGTCCTAACCACTACAGCGAACGGAAGGTTCGATACCACAGAATATATCATCATGAAGAACACCAAGCTACAAGAGTTTGGCAACTACAACATTCGATCAACAAGAGGCAAGGCTATTCCATTCCCCGACCTGCAAATATGATCTTATACTAGTCAGAGACTTCCTCCACCTGGCAAAGATCAATCTCCTATTCAAAGAAGGAGCAGTTCAGTGGATGGATAGAACTATTCCAATGAAGGACACCTCCTTGTACCATGACAACCACACCATGCTCATGGAAGAACTAGAAGACGCTGAACTCTTTGCTGATGATCTATCCTTCGCCAATCCATACAAGTCCAAGGTGATCCTAGATAGAGCCTACCAAGAAACAGATCCATCTACAGTCGCGCAACAACAGAGCCACATGTCTACAGCAGAGCAACAACAGTTCCAAGCAATACTGAACAAGTATCCAAACGTCTTCAATGGAGAACTTGGCAAGTACCCTCACAAGAAGATCTCTCTAAGACTGAAGCCCGGATCCAAGCCCATACACAAGAAGCCCTATCCAGTTGCATACAAAAGAGAAGACCTATTCAAAAGGGAGCTCCAGAATCTTGGCAATCATGGAGTACTCAAGCGCTGCACTGGACCGGCCGAATGGGCGTTTCCAACCTTCATAGTACCAAAGAAAGATAACAGGGTACGATGGGTATCAGACTTTAGGGAACTCAATGAACTACTTGAGAGGCGCCCTTATCCAATTCCTCGGATACAGGATATCATGAACAAGCGAGGCAAGTACACTCACTTCACCAAGATTGACTTGTCCATGCAATACTACTGCTTTGAACTGGATGATGCAAGCAAAAAGCTCTGTACCATAGTCACTCCTTACGTTTGCTATGAATATCAAAGACTACCAATGGGAGTTAAAGTCTCCCCGGATGTGGCACAGCAGCTGATGGAAGACATCCTACAAGACACTGACTGCACTGTTAATATTGATGATATTGGCATCTGGACCAATGGCTCTTTTGATCTACACATGAAAACTATCGACAAGATCCTAGACCGGCTCAATCAGAATGGACTTAAATGCAACCCACTGAAGTGTGATTGGGCTGTACAAGAAACTAACTTCCTTGGATATTGGATGACGCCTACAGCAGTTAAGCCATGGAGAAAGAAGATTGAAGTCATTCTACATATGGACCGACCAAGAACTGTTACTCAAGTCAAGAGCTTTCTAGGAGCAGTCGGCTACTACAGAGACATGTGGCCCCGGAGATCCCATGTCCTAGCTCCTCTATTTGATATCACTGGAACGCCCAAGACTCCTCAAGCAGCTGCCATCAAAGGCAAGCAACGCAAAGCTCCTTCAGCTTTCACTTGGGGACCTGCTCAAGATAAAGCCTTTCAAGAGATGAAAGCCATGATGGCAGCGGATGCGCTGAACACCTATCCAGACCTTAACAAGCCCTTTGAACTGTACACTGATGCCTCAGACCTACAGCTCGGCGCTGCCATAATACAAGATGGCAAGCCTATTGCTTATTGGTCCAAGAAACTATCTGATGCCCAGAAGAATTATACTACTATGGAGAAAGAACTCCTAGCCATAGTACTCTGCTGCAAAGAGTACCGGAAGATGCTCCTCGGCGGAGTCATCAATATATACACCGACCATAAAAATCTTACCTTCAGGACCCTCTCAGTCCAACGAGTCCTCCGATGGAGACTATTCCTTGAAGAATTTGGTGTCAACCTCACCTATGTTGAAGGCAAGAAGAATG
Organism: Pseudo-nitzschia pungens; assembly: GCA_037355855.1. NCBI lineage: Eukaryota > Bacillariophyta > Bacillariophyceae > Bacillariales > Bacillariaceae > Pseudo-nitzschia > Pseudo-nitzschia pungens. The sequence continues at coordinate 6,907,375 of CM074758.1, forward strand.
TTCTTGCTGACGCCTTCTCCAGGCTCCCCCGGATGGATCCACCTACTGTGGGGAAGAAAGAAGCCCTTGGTAAAGGCACTCTTATTGATTTTTTGAAACTTGAAGTCCCCAAGCAAGATGAAGAACTGTTTCTAACAGAGTTCCCCAATTTGTTTCAACACTTATGCAATGACGCAGACAGAGAATTACAAGCCTGCTTGCTGAATAATGAGTGTCTAGTTAACCTACCAAACCAACAGGACTTGGAATGCCCGGTGAACTACTCAACCATATATCTTCATCAACAACAAGATCCGACCATCAAGTTCAAGATTCAATCCAAAGCCTTCTTCTACCAAGAATTAGAAGGCAATCAAATGTTATGTTATGCGAATCAGTCCAACCCTGATAATTGGAGGGTCTATATCCCACCAACACTGATTAATGATACAATCAAATGGTATCATCTCCTGCTGGGTCATTGTGGATCCACCAGGCTATATCAAACTATTTCAGCACAATTCTATGCTGATAACCTGTCCAACCTATGCAAATCCTACATATGCTCTGACGACTGCATCAAATATAAGAATCAACACTCCAAGTATGGCAAGCTTCCTCCGAAAGAAGCCCCACTAGCGCCATTCAATGAAATACATGTGGACCTTATAGGACCATGGAAGATCACAGCCCAAGGCAAGAACTACAACTTCAAGGCCCTCACTTGGATTGATCCAGTCATGAACCTCCTTGAAATTATCAGAATCAGGGACAAGTCATCTCAACATGTATCAGACCAATTCAAGAACTGCTGGCTCCTCTCAAGGTACCCAAGACCCATCCGATGTATCCATGATAATGGTGGCGAATTCCTAGGGGCTGAGTTCCAGACGACACTCAAACAGTATGGGATTCAGTCCATTCCCACCACAGTGAAGAATCCCCAGTCAAATGCCATCTGTGAAAGAGTCCATCACACAGTTGCTGATATTCTCAGAGTTTTAGTGCATGTTAATCCCCCTCAAGTCAACACCAGAGCTAGTCAACTCATGGATAACGCCCTCGCAACTTGCATGCATGCTTCCAGGTGTGCTGTCAACGCTGCCTTACAAGCATCCCCAGGGTCCCTAGTCTTCAATCGGGACATGCTGGTCGATCTACCACTAACATCGAATCTATTAGCCCTGCAGCAGCTCCGACAACAAGGGATTAACAAGAATCTACTCAGAGACAATGCCAAAAGAATCAATCACACCTTCCAAGTGAATGACAAGGTATGGATGCAAGAACCAGACCCAGACAAGCTCCAACCCAGGAAGATTGGACCTTTCGCAATCACGCAAGTCAATTCAAATGGAACTGTGAAGTTGCAAAGAGCTCCCTCAGTAGTAGAAACAGTGAACGTTCAAAAATTAACTCCATATCGAGAACCGAATCAGTCGGAGTCTACGGCGGATGAAATTCCCAATATTTGAATGAGCCAATCAGACGATTCGGAGTCCTCTCCGAACCACTGGATGGCTTAACCATGGAATTCGTTCAATCATGGGGCACTATGTAACATGCTAGCGTACACTAGCGCGTTACAACTGAATAATTAACCGAATCCCACATGGGAATCGAATATCTTCAGTCATGAATACATTTTTATATGTGTTCTAATTAATATAGTCGAGTCCCAGAATAGGATATATGCCTAATCGTGGGAACCGACAATGAATCAACATTTATGGCTAGAGCATGCCAAAATGTGGCTATGCTCGCGACCTCAAATTTTATATGTCTCCATTCTCAATTCACATAACAATATCTCGTAAATTATCTAAACATTCACAATTTACATACTACTCCGAATTTCTACCTTAGAGTTTTAAACCCTGTAGCATTTAGCTACACCATAACAGGTGCTTTACTCGGGGTACGTACGATTGGTACAAATTGTACGCGACGACCCTAGTAACTTCTGCTAGCATCCATACTAAGCAGGATAGGTCTGTTGCTAAGCCTGTTGCTAAGCCTGTTGCTAAGCCTGTTGCTAAGCCTGTTGCTAAGCCTGTATGCTACCAATTAGCACACAGCTCAGCACTCAGCTCAGCACTCAGCTCAGCACCTGTTAGTCAGCTACTGGGGGCTGCTGCCTGTAGCCCCAGTACACTCTCCTACACAGGAACCTTAGCACAGATCATAGCACCCACCTTGAATATCTTCATATATCAACGCTTTGCTGATTGCTGTCCCCCCTGTATTATCGAAGCGTTGCTGATGCTTGCTGCTTGCTGTCCCCCCTCTGTATTATCGACGCGTTGCTGCTGCTTGCTGTCCCCCCTGCTGTATCAATTTTATCCAGGGCGATGCTAGGGTATTGTTTCGCAGTACCCTTTGGCTCTGGTATCTGCCGGATCCACCATAGTCAAGGTGTTGGGTATGTGTTCTTGTTATCTGATGCGAAGAACTGTGGTGTCAAAAAAAGTGATTTTTTAACAAAGAGTTTAGTAAGGCACTCGAACAATGGGTTTCCACTAACAAAACAGCATACTATAAAGGGTTATAGGAATTTATCTATTACAGAGATAATTTTTATTTAAGGCATGTTCTCCTACCCGGTCCATTGGTGGTTGACTGGCGTTCCATTGGTGCTAATTTCAGTGCGTGACTAGTGATTCTCCATTGTTGTCGGACTCGTAGTAGTATCCGTACCAAAGACCCTTGCTCAGCAACTCTGCCTACTGCTCTACATTCTACTGTACCTGCTCATTCCTCGCTGTTCAGCTCTGTTCACTACGGCACTGGACAAAGGTAGGCTTGGGTCAATGGTACAGATCATACGATCCTACATTGCCTTTCGCACTTGCCTTGCCCTAAGTATTTCTCTAGGTAAGGTTTAAGCTTAACTATCACACCACAAAGCCTGGAAAAGTTCTTGTATTCCGAGTTTTCAATCTCAATCTCAATCTCTGCCAAGAATTTTCATTTTACGAGTAAAAGGTGATTCACCTTACTGTATCCTCGTAATTCCTTGAAAATAACATGATAAGAAAAGTGGGATTCGGATGACTGCGTTTAAAAAAAAGAAGTTTGAATGCGATACTAGTAAGAAGACCTTTGCCAATCTACCCCAAGTTTTCGCGCTGCTTCGTTCATCAAGACCCTCTAGGAAGCACTTGGCAATAGCAGATAAAGAAGTGACACGTCTAGGCTTTGCTAAATCCTTTGAGGCTTCTCTTCAGTATCCAAGGATAAAAAAGCCTTCAGTGAAAGGTAAGGTTACTCTCAATTAAAGATGCAATTTTGAGTAAGAACTTCTTCCAAGATAAATTGATGCCAAGAAGTTAAAGCGTTGCGGGAAAAGCAACGGTCGATGATTCACCTATTTCGACATCGAGTCCGTCCAAAGTTTCATGTTCTTCTGGTTAACACATCGTTTGTCCCATTCAAACACATCGGGCATGTTGATTTCGTCGATGGAGGAGATACCATTCCCAGTCAGACTTGACATTAATGATGAATCATTGTCTTTTCTACAAACAGGTATATCGATTTTCTCACCCCACTCGGGATTAAGGTTTCTTGCCTTGACGCAGGTCTGTTGATGGAAGTGGTGTCCGCGACGACCTTTCTCATCGCTATCGATAGCCATAACAACACAATATGGATCTGATGTTCCGGACACATCCATCGGCGGTAAATTTGTTGCTCTGTCAATGGAGACGCGCCAAGCACCTTCGAGCCTAGAATCGGGCGGAAATTCCATCCAGGCAATTGAACAATACAGCGTACTTCCAAAGGTAGACGCAATGATTCCTGTGAGTTTGTAGGGTTTATTTTCCTTCAGGGCCATGACCGCTGGAGTATCCGAGAGCTTTGGCAACGGTATTTCAATGGATCCCATGTAATCATCAGACGACATGGAATCAAAATCCATCACTTGAATGATAATTTTCTTCCATCCTCTTGAATTTGCAAACTGGTGGTAATAGAATCGCGTAGCATTGTAACTTAGTCGATCCAAACCAGCTCTGTACAAATCCCAAAACTTGTTTCGATCCATTTTCTCTTCAGGAGTCATCATCTCGTAATCCTTGGCATCCAATAGTTCTGATCGACCCCAATCAAAAATCTTGACGATGACTTTAGAACGGATGTCATCTTCGTTGTTGCCGACTGGAGAAGACCGATTGGGGAAAAAACCTGCGTCGTATGCCACGGCCACTGAACTCCCGATCCATTTTTGAGGAATTTTCACTCGGTGACAGATTGCCGAGAGACGGGTCAATTGTGACATGAGCTCCTGCGCAATGATTTCACTCACTTCGGTGGGCGCGTAACGTTCAGGGAAAGCGAGAATTGTCGATTCTTTCATATGAAGATCCACGAAATAACGGAAGACTTCTGTTCCATCCATACTATTGAGCATGATTCTCTTTGCCAACTTTACTTGCGACTTGTTTACTTCTGTGCCCCAGAATGTTCTAGTGTCATCGTCACCATCAGCAATATTCTTGTCGGCCACAATGTCCATTAATGGATCCATAGAGTCGAATACTTCTGGACAACCTTCGAAGCCTGCAAGGCGATATCCCTCAAACCCCGAATTGGAGAGTCCATCCATCAAGTGATGCTTCATTGCACGCAAACGACTTTTTCCTTTCCATCCTGCTTGCGCTGTCTTCTCACCAATTTTGAGGTCAAGCATTCGAAAGGAATCAAGCTTGTTTCGCAGATTCCTCATGACTAATAGATCGCAAACTCCAACGTTGCCGTCACAGTCAGCAGTTTTCGCTCGCAAGACACCCAAGTAGTCAAACATGAAACTTTCTAGTAAGCCTATCCCTTCGATGAAATCTCTCTGTTTCTCGTCACCCTCTGCACTCTCGGCTTTTGATCTGGTTTCGAGTATTTGCAAGTAGAAGTCTCGTTCGTCTTCTGCGTGCGATAAGTCTTTACCGATCCAATAATTTTTATCTATCTCGATCCCATTGTGCCTTTGCTCTCTTGATGACAATTTTGCGAGACCTTCTTCAGTCAAAACAAGTCGAAAGAAAGGAGCTGTTCCACCGGACGTTGACACTCGTTGAACTGGTGATTCGAACCAGGAAGGGTCTACTATTTCCAGTTGGTTCGACAGGAGCAAAGCACCCTCGACATCTTCAGATCCATCCATTTTGATAGCAGTAAGATTATGTAGTCGTATCTTTCATTCACTTATCTCTTGTTATTATTATTATTTAAGCGTGGTAACGCCGAAACATGCTACCCCATTAAGGTTTAAGGTATTTTTTGTGTAAAAGTTGTTTTCCCGTAAAAGGCAGCAGAAGTCCAACGACCAAATTTGAATTTTTTTAAAAAACAAGAATGACCCGTTTGGAGAAACTCAGTATCTGTGCAAGAAACTCAATATCTGCGCAAGAAACTCAATACTGTATCTGCGCAAGAAACTCAATATCTGCGCATACTCGCATGCTTGATACAATTAAAAAAAAAATTTGTTGCAATTACTAGTAAGTTAGCCGGAACTTTCCCTACACTTTGTCTGTGTCGCTACCTCTAAACACTGATAACTTTTTAACTATTAGGAGTTAGACAAGAAGAAAAACATGGTCATGGGGCTTACGTTGAGCTCTTTCTAACTGTCACAATAATTAAAAATCGAGTATGTCGACCTCTGGGGCCCTAAGGAACCCGGAGTAGCATGTTTCTGCGTTACCACGCTTATTTGTTGAGGAACCAACGATAAACAAACATTAAAAAATAATAATAATACCGGTACGGTAATTAACACTGTTTTATCTCTGACCGCATCATGCCAAACGCCACCATGCAACAAAATAGGTACGAGTACGGGAACGCGAGGCCACTACGGACAACCAGTACGGTACGGTCAGATCTTAACCATTTTTTCTTCCATCATTATATTTACCAAAAACCGCTCCGTATCAGGACCTTCCGGAACAAAGATAGTTTTCGATGCGCAGACCGTGCGATTTTTTATTGCAGTTAGTCATTTTGAGGGTATCCCCTTAAATTTATTATCGCCCCCAAAGAAACTCGCATTTTTTGGGATCGAAAAAAGTGCGGATTTTTATGGTAAAAAAAACTCGCATTTTTGCTCTAGAAAAAAAACACGTATATACAGCAATAAATGCGAGTTTTCAGCAGAAAAATGCGAGTTTTCAGCAGAAAAATGCAAGTTTTCATTAAAAAATGCGAGTTTTCTTCAAAAAATGCGAGTTTTCTTAAAAAAATGCGAGTTTTCTTTGGAAAAATGAGTGTTTTCAACAAAAATTTCAACCAAAAACTCGTCGTTTTCGACTCCGTCGTTTTGCCTCTATTAATAACAAATTGACTCCCATTGCGCGCCTCTCTCAGCAAATCGACTCCCGCGTCATTGCGCCTCTCTTATCAAATTGTTGCGCCTCTATTAATTAACAAATCGACTCCGTCGTTGTGTCGACAACACGGGGGGGGACAGCAAGCAGCAGCAAGCAGCAACGCGTCAATAATACAGGGGGGACAGCAAACAGCAAGCAGCAAGCAACGCGTCGATAATACAGGGGGGACAGCAAGCAGCAACAAGCAGCAACGTGTCGATAATACAGGGGGGACAGCAAGCAGCAACACGTCAATAATACAGGGGGGACAGCAAGCAGCAACGTGTCTATAATACAGGGGACAGCAACGCGTTGATATACGGCGAACAACAACGCGTCGATAATACAGGGGACAGCAGCAGCAACGCGTTGATAATACAGGGACAGCAGCAGCAACGCGTCAATCTACAACAAAAACACTTGATATGCAGCAAGCGTCAATATACAGGGGAGCAGCAAGCAGCGAGCAGCGGGTTTCGCTGGGTTCGACGCGTCGATTATGTACTGCAAAGAGAGATAAAGGCGATACAGTAGGGGGGGAACAGCAAGCAACAAATAGAAGCAAAGCGTTTATTCTACAGGGGGGGACAGCAAGCAGCAGCAACGCGTCGATATACAGCAAACAGCAGCGAGCAGCGAATAATGTATTGGGTTTTGCTAGGTCGACGTGTTGTTTTTGTACTGTAAAGACATACCATAAACACCAGTACAGGGGGGAGCAGCAAGCAGTGGCAAAATGACGATATACCGTTACAGGGGGACAGCAGCGAAGCGTCGATATACAGGGGACAGCAGCGAAGCGTCGAGTTGCGGCTGGGGAATCGTTGGAGGCAGTGCTGGAAGAAGGTGATGTGTTCATGACGGCGGAGAAGAAGACCCTTTCAACACTCCACATCCATCTGCAGAAGGCGAAATCGTTTCGTCCGCAGACACGGAATCCACGGGTTGCAAGACCACGACAACAACAGCAGGTCGTGCAAAACAACAACCAAATTCTTCAAACACTTTAATGTTTAACGTTCCACAAACCAGTAGATGACGATTTGCATGTTTCTTACAAGTTACATAGTACTAGTAGTGTGTGTTTTCTGTGTTTCGTGTTTCGTTTTCGTGTGTTTTGTCTCTTTTCTTTCGTCTCTTTCGTTGCATTTCGTTTCGACGTTCGAATTGAAATTTATGTGTTTCTTTTCTTTTCGTCTCCGCTTGCAAAAAGTGTTTGTTTTTATATTTTTTTTATCTCATAAGAAGTTTCTTTCTTAATAAATAAGAAGTTTGTTTCTATCTTAAGCACCTCTGCTACGAAGAACGTGGAAAATACAGTTGAATTTGATTGGTTTAAAATTAATCTGAAGCAGTTACCATTGCGTGTCAGAGAAAAGGACCGTTACGGTTTTAAACGCGCACAAAATATTAAAAGAGATATCTGATATTGTTCTGATATACGAATAATAATCTCTCATTATATTTACCAAAAACCGCTCCGTATCAGGACCTTCCGGAACAAAGATAGTTTTCGATGCGCAGACCGCGCGATTTTTTATTGCAGTTAGTCATTTTGAGGGTATCCCCTTAAATTTATTATCGCCCCCAAAGAAACTCGCATTTTTTGGGATCGAAAAAAGTGCGGATTTTTATGGTAAAAAAAAACTCGCATTTTTGCTCTAGAAAAAAAACACGTATATACAGCAATAAATGCGAGTTTTCAGCAGAAAAATGCGAGTTTTCAGCAGAAAAATGCAAGTTTTCAGCAGAAAAATGCGAGTTTTCTTTAAAAAATGCGAGTTTTCTTAAAAAAATGCGAGTTTTCTTTGGAAAAATGAGTGTTTTCAACAAAAATTTCAACCAAAAACTCGTCGTTTTCGACTCCGTCGTTTTGCCTCTATTAATAACAAATTGACTCCCATTGCGCGCCTCTCTCAGCAAATCGACTCCCGCGTCATTGCGCCTCTCTTATCAAATTGTTGCGCCTCTATTAATTAACAAATCGACTCCGTCGTTGTGTCGACAACACGGGGGGGGACAGCAAGCATCAAGCAGCAGCAACGCGTCGATAATACAGGGGGGGGACAGCAAGCAGCAGCAACGCGTCGATAATACAGGGGGGGGACAGCAAGCAGCAGCAACGCGTCGATAATACACGGGGGGGGGACAGCAAGCAGCAGCAAGCAGCAACGCGTCGATAATACAGGGGGGGGCAGCAAGCAGCAAGCAGCAGCAACGCGTCGATAATACACGGGGGGGGGGGACAGCAAGCAGCAAGCAGCAGCAACGCGTCGATAATACAGGGAGGGACAGCAAGCAGCAGCAACGCGTCGATAATATAGGGGGGGGGGGCAGCAAGCATAATTTTAATTAAGGACCTCTCTTAGCAAATCGACTCCCGCATCGTTGCGCCTCTCTTAGCAAATGGACTCCCCGTCGAAAAAATTTTTTGCAAAGAAAACTCGCACTTTTTTTGTCCGTTGAACCAAACTCGCATTTAATGCGAGTTGAAAAAGAACGTGTTTTTTAGTCCCGTGAAAACTTGCACTTTTTGGTCTCGAAAAAAGTGAAAGAAAAAAGTGCGAGTTTATCCCCCCAAATTGTGTTCCAAAAGGGGGATGTGAGTTGACAAGTTTGACTCAAAAAATTGCGCGATTCGCGCGAAAATATTTACAGTTCCGGAAGGTCCAGATAATTTGGGAAGATTATCAGATAATTTGCGCGCGTGCTTAATATGTAGTATCAATAACTGCGTTATTAATACCAGTAGAAACAATAAATCGAGTTATTATTACCTTATCAGCGTAGCTTTGCTACGAGACAAACAGAGCAAACACACACAATGCGCGCAACAACTTGCTCGCAGCAGAGGTGCTTACCATAGAAACAAACTTCTTATGTATTAAGAAAGAAACTTCTTATGAGATAAAAAATAAAAGCATAAATTTCAAACGAAGCAACGAAAACGACACAATCACAGACAAGAAGTACAGCAAATACAGGGGGGACAGCAAGCAGCAACGCGTCGATAATACAGGGGGGACAGCAAGCAGCAACAAGCAGCAACGCGTCGATAATACAGGGGAGACAGCAAGCAGCAACACGTCAATAATACAGGGGGGACAGCAAGCAGCAACGTGTCTATAATACAGGGGACAGCAACGCGTTGATATACGGCGAACAACAACGCGTCGATAATACAGGGGACAGCAACGCGTTGATATACGGCGAACAACAACGCGTCGATAATACAGGGGGGACAGCAAACAGCAACGCGTCGATAATACAGGGGGGACAGCAAGCAGCAACACGTCGATAATACAGGGGGGACAGCAACGCGTCGATAATACAGGGGACAGCAACGCGTTGATATACGGCAAACAACAATGCGTCGATAATACAGGGGGGACAGCAAGCAGCAGCAAGCAGCAACGCGTCGATAATACAGGCGGGACAGCAAGCAGCAAGCAGCAAGCAACGCGTTGATAATACAGGGGGGACAGCAAGCAGCAACAAGCAGCAACAAGCAGCAACGCGTCAATAATACAGGGGGGACAGCAAACAGCAACGCGTCGATAATACAGGTGGGACAGCAAACAGCAACGCGTCGATAATATAGGGGGGACAACAACGCGTCGATAATACAGGGGACAGCAATGCGTTGATATACGGCGAACAACAATGCGTCGATAATACAGGGGACAGCAGCAGCAACGCGTTGATAATACAGGGACAGCAGCAGCAACGCGTCAATCTACAACAAAAACACTTGATATGCAGCAAGCGTCAATATACAGGGGAGCAGCAAGCAGCGAGCAGCGGGTTTCGCTGGGTTCGACGCGTCGATTATGTACTGCAAAGAGAGATAAAGGCGATACAGTAGGGGGGGAACAGCAAGCAACAAATAGAAGCAAAGCGTTTATTCTACAGGGGGGGACAGCAAGCAGCAGCAACGCGTCGATATACAGCAAACAGCAGCGAGCAGCGAATAATGTATTGGGTTTTGCTAGGTCGACGTGTTGTTTTTGTACTGTAAAGACATACCATAAACACCAGTACAGGGGGGAGCAGCAAGCAGTGGCAAAATGACGAATATACCGTTACAGGGGGACAGCAGCGAAGCGTCGATATACAGGGGACAGCAGCGAAGCGTCGAGTTGCGGCTGGGGAATCGTTGGAGGCAGTGCTGGAAGAAGGTGATGTGTTCATGACGGCGGAGAAGAAGACCCTTTCAACACTCCACATCCATCTGCAGAAGGCGAAATCGTTTCGTCCTGCAGACACGGAATCCACGGGTTGCAAGACCACGACAACAACAGCAGGTCGTGCAAAACAACAACCAAATTCTTCAAACACTTTAATGTTTAACGTTCCACAAACCAGTAGATGACGATTTGCATGTTTCTTACAAGTTACATAGTACTAGTAGTGTGTGTTTTCTGTGTTTCGTGTTTCGTTTTCGTGTGTTTTGTCTCTTTTCTTTCGTCTCTTTCGTTGCATTTCGTTTCGACGTTCGAATTGAAATTTATGTGTTTCTTTTCTTTTCGTCTCCGCTTGCAAAAAGTGTTTGTTTTTATATTTTTTTTATCTCATAAGAAGTTTCTTTCTTAATAAATAAGAAGTTTGTTTCTATCTTAAGCACCTCTGCTACGAAGAACGTGGAAAATACAGTTGAATTTGATTGGTTTAAAATTAATCTGAAGCAGTTACCATTGCGTGTCAGAGAAAAGGACCGTTACGGTTTTAAACGCGCACAAAATATTAAAAGAGATATCTGATATTGTTCTGATATACGAATAATAATCTCTCATTATTATTTTTTTAACCTTTCATACATCAAATACATTAAAGTAGTAATTACCCCGTAATGAGTGATTCCCGAAACTAATATGCACGTGCCATATTACATTATTCGTGACGTGGCACACACAGATCTATGTGCTCACACATAGAAAAATAAGAATCTATTAACCGATTTCTCAGAATCTGGAGGACACATATTTGCCTCCTCCAGATTTTAAGCACCAATTCATATTTTCAAGGAATCTTGAAAACAATAATCGCGCGCTAAAAAATGTCGATAGACGCGCAGTTAGGGAATAAAGAGAGCATTTTTTGTTTTTCGAAACAAGATTCCAAATTCCCAAATAGGCCTTCTGCACGCCTGTCTGTCATCCGTTTTTATTGCCTGTCCGTTGGGTGCGCTAAAAACAATGAGGACATTGAATTTAGGTTATGATATTACACATATTAGTTTCGGGAATCACTCAATTACGAACTCGTAACCCAATTAGATCGTGAAATCTTCGTATTATTTCGATGCGAGCCACGATGAGTTTCACTCCTGACACGATGAATCATCATAGCATTACTGAGTGCGTTAACCTTACTCGTAAGGTTACGGATAAGTCTTACTCTATTAGCGATAGATAAGATGTATCCTATGGGATACCCCGGCGCCGTCTCGGGTGTACGTCAACTTCGGAGTGCACGTACTCGTACTCTGTGCTCACATTTGTCTACACTAGGTCATACGCCGTATACACTTTGTCTACTCTGTAGTGATGGCGGATTGACGAAGCTTTAGGCGAATTTGTGGCGTACTAGCGTACGCGCGTGTGCGCGCGGTAGCTATCTAGTCACTAACCCGAACCCTAATCGGGTGGGACCCCTATGTAGTAGGGGTATGTAGGGTTAGTACAGTGCACAGAGAGTCCTTGCCGGGTGGGCGGGTGGGTAGTTTTGTTGATCCGCTCCCACAGGGAACAGCACTCCTCATTGTCGTCGGCTTGGTGTTGGCCAAGGGACAATGAGGTGAGCAGATGGGGAAGGCATCGTCCCGCACCTCCGTGCCCGGTAGCGGCTGCGTACCTTGTGCGGGCACCGTGTTGTGCCCGTCTACGGTGCGCGCGCTGTCGGCCCTCTCGTGACACTTACCTACCTACCATTGGGACCTTCCTCACATATGTCGTAGTGCTCGTCACGGCGCGCGCGGCAAGGTCACAGGTGGTGTGCGTGGGGGTGCGGGCGTGTCCCCACCCGCATCCTGCAGTTGCGGTGACCTGTGTCTTGCCCAACATTTTACTGTAACCTCAAAAGTATGATTAATTACAGGGCCATCCGATGGTTTTATTTTCGCGCGGTTTTTGAGGACCACGCGAAAAGTTATAACCGTTAAACACCGTTAATGACCGTTAACTTTAGACGCATAACTATGCGTCAAAAAAAAATTTAGACGCATACTAGTTTTTAGACGCATAACCATGCATCTAAAAAAGTTTTTAGAAGCATAACTATGCGTCTTGCATCTAACTTTAGACGCACTGTGCGTCTAAAATTTTTTTAGATGCATAATTATGCGTCTAGACGCATTGGTCCCGTATAATCATACGCAGAATAGTACAAGTGCGTCTAAAAATTTTTTAGACGCATTGTCTTGTATAATCCTACGTAGCCTGGTACGATTCCTTCAGTATCACAAAGAACCTTCCTCAGTCCCGGTTCGATCTACACTACCATATATCTTCGACTGGTACTACTCAACTCCGAACCTATTCCATTGAACCACATACAAACTTCACCTAATCATTGGGGAACCTTACTACGAAAGGCTCTAAATGATTATGGAATCCCGCATGTACTCCAATGTATATGATATTCATGTATGAATGTTCGCTATATACAACAAATATCAAGATAAAATATCCGGAGTCCCATGACTCCCCGATTATTGATATTATGCCCGCCGAATAATATATCATTATTCGATCGTTCATCCATACTCAAGGAATCATTTGCGTTATGCGTCTAAAAATTCTTCAGTTTACTACTGAGTTCTACGCTAATTTGGATCAGTTGTGCGTCTAAAGACGCATTGTAACACTCTAGGGTAGAATTAGATGGAGTGGTACGCGATAGGTTGATAAATTGGTGTTTTGATGATGAATAATTATAAAATTGTGATAAAAGAGAGAATGGTTGAATACTTTACGAGATGGGAATGATTCCTTGAGTATGGGATGAATGAACGATCGAACATTGATAATGTTCGTCGGGCATAATATCAATAATAGGCGAGTCATGTTTATCTTGATATTTGAGTATCCAATCTGTTTCCGTTGTATGTGTGTATATACGGACAGAAGATACATACATGAATATCATATATATTGGAGTACATGCGGGATTCAATAATCATTTAGAAGCCTTTCGTAGTAAGGCTACGCCAGCATGTTACACGCATAACTCTGTAGAATTGTACACACGTTAGTACATGTTTTAGACGAATAAGTTATGCGTCTAAAAATTTAAGACGGTCCGAATAAAAATGTATTGTCCGCCCCTGCCAAGCTATGTCCCGGGAAATAGTTTTTTCGAGAAATGGCCAAAAGAAATCAATCTTGGGACTCCAAAATCCCTGTCAGTACATTATTACTTGAACACTACAAATTTTTATTCGAACACAACACATTTTTATTCGAATGTCTTGAATGCATCACATGAGAAATTGTTCTGTCAAAATTGATTGTCTCCATTTCAAATACCCTACCTGACAATCAATCATGTTTGATCCGTTGTTTCATACTCAAGGAGGAGGAGGCGCGCTATGTGGTACAATAGTCAAGGCAGCATTGGTATGAGCGCCGAGGCAGCGGGGGGAATAATCTGTCACTAGTACGACGAGTATACTCATTATTTTCTATAGCGTGGCAAGCGCAACAGGAGCAGCAGCAGCAGCAACAACAGGAGTACTTCCACTATCCAGCAGACTATCTGCTTCACTACTGCTGCTGGTAATATTCTCCACCATGGTGGATGTCGATTGACCACCAATAAGAGGACGAGGCGGGCAATTTTCTAGATTGTTGACCGGCAGTTGTACCTCGTCGTCGATCGATTCAGCTGTTGTCAACTCTGTAGGGGCTGCTGCCAGTGGTGGTACCCCTGTTACTGGTGAGTTCTTTATTTTTTTATTCTTTTGCTCTCTTTTTTCCTTCCTCCTTGCCTTATCCTTGTCCTACATTGCTTTGACTTCGGCGGAGGGCTCCGGGCATATCTCGTCTTGATGCTTCTCTGGGACAATGGGACACCACTTTAATAATAATAATATACGTATTTAAATAACTTTAATCACCAAAGGTGAAACTAAATTACTCAGTCTGTAACCAGACTTTAACGTCGCCTCCATCATAGAGTCAGGACCCCAAGTGGCAGAACGACAAATTTTCAAACAAACCTTGAACATCAAGCAGGGAAAAGGACAAACAAGTCCCACAAAATAGGGACTTGAGAGAAAGTGAGATGGGATGATATTGGGATGCAAACCATTATCAAAAGGGATGGGACAGGTTAAGAAGCAGGAACAGAAGACGAAACCAAGGTACAAAGTGTAATCAACCCTGAGGTCCAGTAAGCCAGGCTCTGAGGAGAGCAGCCTCTCGTTGGTATGGCTGCACTGGTTGGACAGGCGCTGCATACTGCTTCCTGGTAAGGTGGATGGTTGCAAGCCACTGCCTCTTGGCAGTCAGGGTGTAACCTTGTAGGACTTGGAAAGGGGTTTGTAAAAGGGAGTGTGACTGGGGAAGTGCACCAGCTGCACCAATGGCCAATTCAGAGGTGATGGAAGCATCAAGAGATTGGTGTTGTTCAGCATCAAGGGTACCCCCAGGACCATGGAGTCGTTCATTCCTATAGGGTCCAAAGATCCCAGGAGGTAAGAAAGAACTGATGGATGATAGCTGTAGCCCAACGTTTGGGAGAGCGCTTGCTTCCAATGTGGGAGTAGTAGTCAGCCTGGATTTGAAACCAGCGAGGAGACCACCTACCAAGAAGCCAGTTGTGCCAACCAATAGTCCTCTGTGCCCTGACAGCAGAAGCAATTGCAAGGGAGTAGGATGATGGATAAATGTTCTGGCCCTTCCGAACTCTGGTGAGAAGATCCACAATGGCAACAACCAATGATGGATCAGTCTGCTCAGCCTCTAGCCGCTGCTGCAGTGGTCCCGTGAAGGCAGACACACTGTGCTGTACTGCCCCAGTGTCCTTGCAGGAGAGCACATGAGAAACCTTCTCGTTGTCTGCATCACACAATGGGCACCTGGAGTGATCCTGATACTGGTAGTGAAGTAGTTGGTTGCCAACACCAATGCATCCAGAAGCAAATTTGACAAACCACCTTTGCATGCCCGGAGGTAAACGCTTAAAGGCAGACAGATGGGCACACCAATGGATGGAACTCAAAACAGGTTGTGGAATGGGGATATCATGGTGGGTCTGCCAATATTTAAGAAGAGGAGGACCCGAAATGGCAACATGCAAAGCATTCTGATCAAACCTTGAACATTTGCTTCCATTGAGAGAAAAAGCCCAGGGCTCAAACACAAGTCTGGGATAGTGATGGGCAGAAGCTCTATGGACAGAGAGAAATGCCTTTGCCATGCTGTCAACCTGATGATTGTGAAGGGCCCACCAATCAAGAAAGATTCCAGCTTGATGTCCCTGAACCCACTGAAAGTGCACAGAGATTGGCAGGGCAGAAATCATGTTTCTGATGACATAAACATAATCAAAAGACTTCTGGGAAATAACCAAAGGCCAGGATCCCTCAGCCTGTTTGAGAGCTGTGTCACCATCCAGAGCAATGGTGATAGAGCCAGAAGAAATATCAAAAAGACTCACCAGAGCATTGCAACAGGTGAGAACCCCAATGATACCTGCCAGTTCACTCCTATAGGATGATTGATCCTCAGGGGACCCACTGACAAAATTATAGCCTGTGAGGAACAATGAGGTAGTCTTGGTGGAGGTATTGGGTGATAGAATGAAAGCAGAAGTTCCTCTGAGAAGGTCCGGATCAAATGAACCATCACATACAGCACTGGCAGTACCACTCTCAATAGCATCAACAAGTTGCTGACAGCCAGCCTGTGGTAGGGAATATTTGTGGAGAAGTACCCTTGGAGACGCACAGAGTGCATCAAAGGCATCTGCAGGGGAGTCTGGAAGAGAATCATATGGATTGTACTCCAGAGGATCCATGTCAGGAGGTTCGGAAACAAAGGCTGAGGACCCAACCACGCGTACAACTTGTCCGCAAATAACAGGGCAGACAAGCACATCAGCACAGGCTGGTTTGTCAGAAATGAGTTCAGAAGTGACCCTGTATCTGCCCCTGCCTTGGGAGGTGCTCACAATCCAGCCAGTAGAAGTTTTGAAGAATATTCTGTTGGTGGATAAAGACATAAACCAAGGCCAAAGAGAAGCTGTCTGGGGAGAGAGCCAATGCCCAAGGTGAAAAGAAGGAGCCAATGCCCTGGCTGCAGGGGGTGGACAGGGGGGAAGAAAACAGGTCTGAAGAGCCTTAGTCCATAAGCGCTGTGCTGCTGGAGGCCAAGATGGAGGACATCTAGGCCAGTCAAGATGATCCCTCAAGTGATTGGAGGATGTCAGCTGGAAGGCCATGGGAGAGAGTCTTTTCCCATCTGGAGTACAAATATCAGCAAGGGAAATAGCCTTGAGGGATATCCGAATGTGATTCAAGAGGGACAAGTCAGCACCTCTGAAACCAGCATTGACAAAGGCTTGCATGAGATAACAGTCATTGGAACGTAGCAGAGGAAGATCTGGGAAGTCTTCAACCAAGCTCACAGGGTGAACAGAGAAAAACTTCCACACATGTTTGTACCAGCAAGGAGTGACGTATGAAGCAAAAGGATGATAGGGTGTGACACCAAGATGGAGAGGAAGTCCAAGTTCAAGCCGTAGAGACTCAGCAGTTAGCCTGAGAATCCGACCAGTTTGTGAGGACCTGACAGATTCCTGAAAGAGAGTGGCAATGTGACTAAACTCTTGGAGGAGGTATGGATGAATGAAACCAAAGCCTTGATAGAGGGAAGGACCATAGAACACATGTCTGGGAAATGTCCGCAACATCCCTGCTTTGTTCAGCACAGGAACAAGAGCTGGGTGAATAATCTTAGTCCAGGTGGCCTCATCAAGTTGCGTGACAGGCATGGGGTATTCAACAGACTTCATGAAAGAATACTTGAATGTATAGAGGGATGCTCGCTTATCACACTTGGAAGCCTTGAGCTGAGAGCCAAAAGACTGAGACTGGGACTTCATGTGAGCAATCTGGGCTTCCTCATTGCCATCCATGGAGATAAAAACCCCAAGGGTCTTGTCAGCATGGTCAACTTCAAACCGATCCAGGGTAGCTCGATTGCCATACTTGTCAGCAACAGAGAAGTCACCAGGCATGTCAGCAATTGAGCGATAGTCCCAACCGGATCCATTCCATTTGAAATCAATCAAATAACAGAAAGATTTGGCAGGTTCAATAGCACCACCAGTGGCAATAATCCCACCAGCCCATCGGTCAAGAGCTCCCTGGAAGTCAACAGCCAAGGCCTCACCAGATGTTGAGGAATCAGAGCCAGCACAAAACAAATCTGTGTCATCCACAAAAGCAAAACCCACAAGAGAAACCAGTTGCAGTGACAATGAAGTGATAAGATGGACACCATGCCCAGCCTGTTGCATCATTCGGAAGACAATTGTTGACACCAAAGCCCAAAGAGTTGGACCAATACCATTCCCTTGGCCACAACCACTGAGAGGAACAGGTTCATCACCATACACAGGGCCGGACCAACCAAAACCAGTTTTGATGTGGTGCTTGGCATGTTGCAGAGTAGACAGAAGAACTTCACACACATGTGCAGGAACCCCAAAGCTCTGGAGAGTGAGGTCTGCAATCGGATGAGATATCCTATCATAACAGCCCTTGGCATCATTCATAGCAACAACACCAGATCTGCGCTTCTGCCGCAACACATCACATATGAGCTTCTTGTTCAGGCAGGTGTTGATGGCCTTGTGGTGTTTCCTGCTTCCATGTTGATCAACAGCCACGGCATTGGCACGTTCAGCATGGGCAAGAATGCGTCTGCCAATCATCTTGTTGTTGATTTGGAACTCAGGAGACATCAACTGAATAAGCCTCATCTTATCCACTCTATATTCACCAGGTTTCTTGAAGATCTCAACATCAGTGATGACCTGCCAAGCAGAAGGAGAGAAGCCAACAATCAATGGGACGGATCTCAGGAGAGTGTCAAACTTGTTCAACTGGGGATCCAGGGCAAAAGCCTTGTGGTGGGCAAAACTCAAACAAGAAGGTTCACTTGCTGTGCGTTCCCTCTGGCGTTTCCAGGCAGCAGCATTGTCAGCTGGACACACTGAATAGTCAAAGGGGGGCAAACTCAGTATAGAGTCAGGGACTTTGAGACAGGAAAGAAATTCAGAAAGGTATTTGTCAGTGGCAGGAGGAGGATTATATGTGCCATCAAGAACATGAGTAGCAGCATGGGCAGTGCCTAGATATCCAAAATCTTGAATGAAGGAGGGATGCATGGAAGGAGTGCCAAGACACTGCTGTTGACGCCTGACATTGGATTCAGCCATAGCTGGAACCATAGTAGACTGGGACTCCAAGACCTGTTCAACACCATCATGGCCAACTGCAATAGCCCTCAAGACAGCTGACTTGTTGACACGACCCCGAATAGACCTAGCAGCGAGGCCAAGCTCTCGTTGAAGCCGTTCCCTGCGCATCCTGGCACGAATCTGGGAAGCGCTCTGGTTGTGAGGCTTGCCTTCAGCAAGAAGTGCATCCACCAGGCCGTGATTGAAGGAGTCTCTCCAGGAGGGGGCAACTTCTTCACTTCCCGGTATTGTCTGCAAGCTTGTTTCAGATGGAGGAGAGCACTTGAAAGATTACTGTGTTCTCCTTTGTAGAGAGAAAGCTTGCAGGCCAACCTTTTCAAAACAGTATGACTGGTGGACACACCCTGTCGCAACTTAACAACACGCCTCCAAAAGTCAATTGTATCACGATAGACCTGCAGCTGTGGTGACCATGGAACCAAACCAGCTCTAGTGTGGCAGAGGTTTTGTTCAACAGAGAGCCTGAGAGAGGTGGAGGTTTCATGGAGGACTTCATATGTATTGATGAGATCAGCGCGCACAGAAATATCCCCAGACTGAAACTGAGCCAGGAGGTGCTCCAGCTTAGCCTGGAGAGAAAACACTCTAGCCTTGAGAAAGCTGTGCCTCACTCGCTTGAAATACCGTTGGCGCAGATGAGGGTGGGAGGACTGGAGTTTGGAATGAGAGAAGCTCACAGGAGGTGGCAGATGTTTGCCCATGAGGCTGCCATTACAAACCTCAATCCAAAGCAGTCTATGGTCAGATTCCATACCATGGGCACCACCAAAGGGACAATACCCAGCCCTGAGAACATCAACATTCTCAGAGACCCAAATGGCATCAATTGGTGTTCTGGTAGTGTTTCTGTTGTGAGTGGCAGGAGGAGAAGACTTACTATGAAGGGTAAGAATTGTAACATGTTAATGTTACAATCCTACGATAGTCTCTAAATGATTATTGAATCCCGCATGTACTCCAATATATGTGGTATTCATGTATATATGTTCAGTATGTATATACTTACAGTTCGATATTCAAGTATCAAGATAAATATCAAGAGTCTTATGACTCGCTGATAATCTTCGATCGCTCATTCATCCATACTCAAGGAATCATTCCCATCTCGTAAAGTATTCAACAATTCACAATTATAATTATCCTTTATTAAAATACCTCTATCGCGTACCACTCCATCTAATTCTACCCTAGAGTGTTACACAGTAATTACTGTCCGCTTGAAAGTAGAAGACAAAGACAAGAACTCAGTACTGAATCAAAAACAACCTTTATCCTAAACAACAGGGATACATCGATACCCTGACAAGCAAGAAGAAACAACGTCGATCGAAATCTACAACCGATCGAACAAGAACTACGAGACGCCGAATCAATCGAACACCGAATCAATCGAACACCGAATCGATCGAACCTTCCAAATCAAAAGAAACAACCATGGCAGGACTTTACAGAGATCCTCCAATCAATTACATCCCTTCATTTAAGAGAAGCAAGCCAAAACTCACCAAGCTCTCCATTACACGTGCCAATGGGAACCCCGACAGCATGAAGATCCCTCTATTCACGAACAGAGGAGGACTAGAGGAATTTCTATTTGTTGAAGAAGCCTTCAGGAACGCCGCAAAGCTCCTGGGATTACCAACCACCGACTACATTACTTACTTCAGCAGATGTCTAAATACAGACACTCAATCCAAGTGGAATGAAATGCTACAGGACCCCCTGGATCCAGATGAATTCCAATATGAAGAAAGCGCCGAAGGATATGAAGCAGCAATCATTGACTTTATCAAGGACTATTGCAATGCAAAAGATGCAAAAGACATCATGCACACTTATCTCCGAAGCTCCGGCTGCAAGAAACCAAGCAACGTCTCTTGTAAAGACCATGCAGACCGAATGCTAATTCTCTTCAAATATACCAAAAGACTCCAAGGACATGGAACTGACCTATCACCGACAGCAGCCAAGACCATTCTGCTACATAGCTTCCCGAGCAAATGGATCAACAGCTATGGTCTAATCCACCAGGGAATCCAAGAGGATACCACTGTACAATTTATAGTGGACCACATGAGCTGTTTAGAACGTCAAGCAAAAAGAAAAGCGTCGGACGCTCAAGATGAAGATTCCGACGCTGAAAGCATTGACAGCGATAACAACAGCTCTGATTCGGACAGTGACACCGACGCTGAATCCAAAGAAGGATATGGAGATCAAGCAGAGATCAGCAACACCAACAAAAGGAAATATAACAATCCCTGCAGGATCCCCGGACATGATCACGATTGGTCCGAATGTCCAAAGAATAGATATTCCAAAAGAAATAAGAGCAATAGCAGCAACAACAGCACTGCTACGGCTCCTAGCAATGAAACAGGAAGCACTGCTTCCAATGAATCCTTCCAAGCCCAAATGAAACGCGCCATGGAATCATACTGCGCCCAACATGATGGAACACTTGAAAGAACTATTGAAGGCACCATTATCTTCAAACCCAAAACCAAAACGCCTCGCTTTCGACAGCAACCGATCACCACGCCGGCTTACCAACCAGCCCGGTAATAACCAAACAACAATACAGCACTGTGCCTCCAGCTCCCCTGGACCTGGATGCCAGCTCAGCCCTGCTGACTGGGAAGACGCATGGAGGAGAACCCCCAGAAAGGAGGGAAGGAACCTACAGAGATGAGCCCTGTTGCAAATAAAACAAACTAATTCAAAGCGCTCAGTCCGATCCACAAGTGACGGCAACAATCAACCGATAAAATAAAGATTCAATTATGGCAAAACAAACAAATGAAGAATCCAACTGCAATAAAAAGATCTGGACGCAGATCGGTTCGGACGCGAACTAATTGCACGGGTACAGACGCTTACGCCAAATGAATCAATCAATCAATCGAATCGAATCATATATCGATCTCGATAAGGGTACAGACGCATACAAACTAAAGGGTACAGCAGCAACAACAAGGCCAACCTTGTTCCGGACAAGCAAATCGTCCACAGGGAGCTCCAGAAATAACCGGAGCAATCCCACAAAATCCATATTCAAACCCCACAGAGGTGCTCTGGAGTTACGAAAATTCGAACCTCCAGTAGACTGCTGCAAATACACCCATAAAGACCGGCAAAGTATCCGGCAAATCACGAATGAATTAAATGACTCATACCGTCACTAACAATGCGTCCCCTCTCTGCTTGAACACATACAATCGCAGATACGGCAAGCAACACATTCAACGCTCTGGCTTTTCACCTACCTAAACTCCGACTTCGACATGAGGAGGTGTTTTTATGCCTAAAGAGCAATCAATTTCACATCACCCACATTGACAAAATCAGCTCCACTACCCCAAGAGGTACATCACAGTTGGGGGAGGAAAAGAATTTTCTTCGACTCTTTTTCTATTTTACCATGTCTTTCCGACCATTCTCAAGAACAAGAAACAAATCTTCAATTTCTAAAGTATCGCGAAGAACCTTCTTCAATCCCAGTTCAATCTACATTACCATATATCTTCAGAATATTTCGAATGGCATATATCATCTTCAACCGGTTCTCCGACCAAGCATATTTCTTTCCATCGATACTACTCAACTCCGAACCTTATTATATTGAACCACATGCAAACTTCACCTAATCATTGGGGCACTATGTAACATGTTAATGTTACGATCCTACGATAGTCTCTAAATGATTATTGAATCCCGCATGTACTCCAATATATGTGGTATTCATGTATATATGTTCAGTATGTATATACTTACAGTTCGATATTCAAGTATCAAGATAAATATCAAGAGTCTTATGACTCGCTGATAATCTTCGATCGCTCATTCATCCATACTCAAGGAATCATTCCCATCTCGTAAAGTATTCAACCATTCACAATTATAATTATCCTTTATTAAAATACCTCTATCGCGTACCACTCCATCTAATTCTACCCTAGAGTGTTACAAGAATGGCCTCTCTGAAACCCAGAGCCTGGAGCTCAAAAGACAAGCCATCAGTCCTGACATCAGCATTTTGATCAATCCCAACAATGACCTGGTCACCTGCACCCAGGCAGACCTGAAGGGCAGCAGTTAGATCCCTGTGAAAAAGAATGCATGGATTGGGACTGAAAAGATTTTCAGCTGCTTGAAAGTAGCGGCACTGTTGATTCCAGACTGATCCTAGATCCCTATCATTTTCAACGGGGCAGTAGGCAGAAAACATGGTGACAGTGTAGCCATCCCTGCCCTGAAACTTGACAAAGGACCATCTTCCAAGACCAGAAGGGTCAGCCCCATGGGCAACCTTGTGGGAACTGAACAGTTGGTCAATGGAAAAACCTGTGCCTCCAGGCTGTGTGACATGCTAGCATAGCATGAACCACGATTAAATAATTAACCGAATCCCACATACAAGCCGCCCGGCTTTAAGTATGGGAGCTGACCGGTGTTTGAATACAAATATTCAAACTGTGCGCCGGACGCTCCAACAATGCATGTGCGCCGTTATTCAAATAGTAGCAAGGCGCGCTCGTGTATATTCAAACGTTCATTCGAACGTTTACACGAAAACTGAAATGCTCTTTTAAGAGCTAACAATTAGTCACTTTTTTTATACTACTCCAATTTTCTACCTTAGAGTGTAACACAGTAATTACTGTTTATCTTCAACGTAGGAAAACAGTAGAACTCAGTACTGAAATAAAACAATCGAACAAACAACCCTTATCCTCAACAACAGAGGCAAGTTGTATCTCCAACAAGATGGCCGGTATCTACAGAGATCCCCCCATCACCTACAAGAGTTCCTTCGATCGAACCAAACCAAAGCTCTTCACCCTCTACAACGTCGATGAGGACCGGACTGACAGCATGAAAGTCCCACTGTTCACAGAGACCGGAGGATTAGAAGAACTCCTCTTTGTGGAGGAGTCTTTCCGGAACGCCGCCAAGCTCCTAAGACTTCCAATTGATATCTATCTCACTCACTTCAGTCGATGCCTCACTACTGATGCTCAGAGCAAATGGAATGACATGATAAAAGATCCCCTGGACCCTGAAGAATACCAATACTCCCAAGATGAGATTGGCGGATACGAACAAGCGTTCCTTGACTTTACCAAACTCTACTGCAATGCCCGAGACGCTAGGGACATCATGCACACCTACTTGCGCAGCGCGGAGTGTCGAAAGACCCCATCAGCTACATGCAAGGAGCATGCCGACCGGATCCTTATCCTCATGAAGTATACCCAGAAACTAGATGGGAGCAGCGCTCCCCTCTCCAGAGTGGAAAAACTCACCATCCTTCTCCATTCCTTTCCTTCCGCGTGGATCGAGAGCTATGGTATCATCCACAGCGGAATCCAAGAAGATACCACCGTACAACATATAGTGGATCATATGAGCTGCCACGAGCGACAAGCCAACAAAAAGAGCAACAAGAATAACAACAAGCAACAGAAGCGCTCGAACAACTCCAACAACAACAACAATTCTCGCAAACGCAACTCTAATTCCAACCACAAGGGAAACCAGAACAAGAAGAAATCCAATCCCTGTCGGATCCCAGGCCACAATCATGACTGGTCTGAGTGTCCCAAGAACCGGTTCTCCAAGAACTACAACAAAGGCTCAAGCTCCAATACCAACCAACCGGAGACCTTCCACGCCAATACAAGAGCCTTAATGATAGCAGGAAGCAACGAGACCTTCCAAGCCCACATGAATGCAGCCCGCGACGCAGCAATCGAGGCGTACCACGCCAATCATGGTGGCCGAACTGAACGGAGTATCGATGGGGAACTTGTTTGGCTCCCCTGAGTCTCCGGAGGCTCCAAGCCTCTCAAAAAGAAGCCCCCGGCTTCACTACAACCAGCAATCACCTTGCCTCCAGCTCCCCGGGAACTGGATGCCAGCACAGCCCTGCTGTCTGGGATGACGCATGGAGGAGATCTCCCAGATAAAGAGGGGAAGGAACCTACAGGACGGAGTATTCCTGTTGAGCGCTCAGCAACAAAGCCTGCCACAGCAGCAGCAAAAACAATTGTTCGGAACATCCTACAGGATATATCGAACGTGGATCCGAATCGATCCAAGGGTACAGACGCATCAACATCGATCAACACGATCGATCCAACCAAAACAGCAGCAATAAATGGACCAACCTTGTCCCTGGCAAGAAATTGGTCCACGGGTACAGCAAAAAATCTCTATTGCAACCCCGGAAAACCCAGAGACTACACCAAAGGAGGTGCGCTGGAGCAAAATTATTTAAAGCTGCTGTCGACTGCTGGAAATACAACCAAAAATACAGCAGAACAGGCACCGAATAAGGGCAACGTGGCTCCTATTCCGAATACGAGCAACGTGGCTCCTATTCTTCTAACCAATATACAGTACATACAAGGCATACCCCTCAAAACAAGACCACTACTAGCACTGCTAGATAGTGGATCCTCCGGAACTCTAATCAACAAGAGAGCACTACCATTTGGCACAATACCACTTCGAAGCAAGCATCAAGTCCTAACAACTACAGCAAATGGAAGCTTCGATACTACGGAATACGTCCTCATGAAGAACATCAAGCTACAAGAGTTTGGCAACTATACCATCGACCTACAAGAGGCAAGGCTCTTCCATTCCCCCGGCTGCAGATATGATCTTATACTAGGCAGAGACTTCCTCCACCTGGCACAGATCAATCTCCTATTCAAAGAAGGCAAAATACAGTGGATGGACAGAACCATTCCCATGAAGGACACGTCCTTATACCATGAGACCGATTACACCATGCTCATGGAAGAACTAGAGGACGCGGAACTCTTTGCTGATGATCCTTTTGCCAATCCATACAAGTCCAAAGTTATTCTCGACAGAGCCTACCAAGAAACAGATCCATCTACGGTCGCACAGCAACAGTCCCACATGTCCTCAGCAGAGCAACAACAGTTCCAAGCAGTACTAAATAAGTATCCAAATGTCTTCAATGGAGAACTCGGCAAGTACCCTCACAAACAGATCTCTCTCAGACTGAAGCCCGGATCCAAGCCTATCCACAAGAAGCCTTATCCAGTTGCATACAAGAGAGAAGACCTATTCAAAAGGGAGCTCCAGAATCTTTGTAATGATGGAGTACTCAAAAGATGCACCGGACCGGCTGAATGGGCATTCCCAACCTTCATAGTCCCAAAGAAAGACAATAGGGTCCGATGGGTATCAGACTTTAGAGAACTGAATGAACTCCTTGAGAGAAGGCCATATCCCATACCAAGGATACAAGATATCATGAACAAGCGAGGCAAGTACACGCACTTCACCAAGATTGACTTGTCCATGCAATACTATTGCTTTGAACTGGATGATGCAAGCAAGAAACTCTGCACAATAGTGACACCATATGGTTGCTATGAATACCAAAGACTACCAATGGGAGTTAAAGTCTCCCCGGATGTGGCTCAGCAGCTCATGGAAGACATCCTACAAGACACTGACTGCACTGTTTATATTGATGATATTGGCGTATGGACCAATGGATCCTTTGACCTCCACATGAAGACCATCGACAAGATCCTAGACCGGCTTAACCAGAATGGGCTCAAGTGCAACCCACTCAAGTGTGATTGGGCTGTACAAGAGACGGATTTCCTAGGCTATTGGATGACTCCCACAGCAGTTAAGCCATGGAGGAAGAAGATAGAAGCCATCCTCCACATGGACCGGCCAAGAACTGTGACTCAAGTCAAGTCCTTCCTCGGCGCCGTAGGTTACTACAGGGACATGTGGCCTCGCAGATCACATGTCTTAGCTCCTCTATTTGATATCACAGGGACCCCTAAGAAAACTCCCCAAGCAGCTACCATCAAAGGCAAGCAACGCAAAGCTCCTTCAGCTTTCACTTGGGGACCTGCTCAAGATAAAGCCTTTCAAGAGATGAAAGCCATGGTGGCAGCAGATGCGCTGAACACCTATCCAGACCTTAACAAGCCCTTTGAACTGTATACTGATGCCTCCGACCTACAACTAGGTGCTGCCATCCTACAAGATGGCAAGCCCATTGCATACTGGTCCAAGAAACTATCTGATGCCCAGAAGAACTATACTACCACGGAGAAAGAACTCCTAGCAATTGTACTCTGTTGCAAAGAGTACCGAAAAATGCTACTTGGCGGTGTCATCAATGTATACACTGACCATAAGAATCTTACCTTCCGAACACTATCAGTCCAACGAGTCCTCCGGTGGAGACTATTCCTTGAAGAATTCGGTGTCAACCTCACCTACATTGAAGGCAAGAAAAATGTTCTTGCTGATGCCTTCTCCAGACTTCCCCGGATGGATCCACCTACTGTGGGGAAGAAAGAAGCCCTTGGTAAGGGCACTCTTATTGATTTTTTGAAACTTGAAGTCCCCAAGCAAGATGAAGAACTGTTCTTAGCAGAGTTCCCAAATCTATTCCAGCACTTATGCAATGACGCAGACCAGGAGTTATACTCTTGTTTGCTGAACAATGAGTGTCTAGTCAACCTACCAAATACCCAAGACTTGGAATGTCCGGTTAACTACAACAAGATATACCTCCATCAGCAAAAGGACCCGACTGTCAAGTTCAAGATCCAATCCAAAGCATTCTTCTACCAAGAATTGCAAGGCAATAACATCCTTTGCTATGCCAACCAATCCAATCCAGATAATTGGAGAATTTACATACCAAACTCTCTTACGAATGATACCATCAAGTGGTACCATCTCCTGTTGGGTCATTGTGGATCCACCAGATTATATAAGACTATCTCAGCTCGCTTCTACGCCGACAACCTGTCCAACTTATGCAAGTCCTACATTTGCCCTGATAATTGCATCCAATACAAGAGCAGACAAGCCAAATATGGGAAACTTCCTCCCAAAGAAGCCCCGGTATCGCCCTTCGATGAAGTCCACGTCGATCTTATAGGCCCTTGGAAGATTACAGCTCAAAACAAGACCGACAACTTCAAGGCCCTCACATGTATTGATCCAGTTACCAACCTTCTTGAAATCATCCGGATCAGAGACAAATCTTCTCAGCATGTCTCCGATCAGTTCAGGAACTGCTGGCTCTCAAGATATCCTAGACCAAACAGATGCATTCATGACAATGGTGGCGAGTTCTTAGGGGCTGAATTCCAACTCACTCTACAGCAGTATGGAGTCCAATCAGTCCCCACAACAGTTAAGAATCCACAAGCTAATGCCATCTGTGAGCGCGTCCATCATACAGTCGCCGATATCCTACGCGTTCTAGTACATGTTAATCCCCCACAAGCCAACGCCAGAGCCACTCAGCTGATGGACAACGCGCTGGCAACCTGCATGCATGCTTCTAGGCGTGCTGTCAGTACCTCATTACAGGCATCTCCCGGTTCCCTGGTATTTAACAGGGACATGATGATAGATCTACCACTGACATCCAACCTACTGGCACTGAAACAACTGAGGCAACAGGGAATCAACAGGGCCCTGCTCCGGGACAACGCCAAGCGAGTAGAACATACCTTTCAGATCGGTAACAAGGTATGGTTGCAGGAGCCGGATCCGGACAAGTTACAGCCTAGAAGAACAGGCCCCTTTCTTATCATCCAAGTTAATGATAATGGCACAGTCAAATTGCAGAAGACCCCTTCAATATCGGAAACAGTGAACATTCGAAAGCTAACTCCATACAAAGAACCGGCAAACGAATCGGAGTCGGAACCATCGAACGAATCGGAGTTGCCGGCAATTCACTGGTCAACTTGAAGTAGGCTTCGGCTAATCATGAGGCACTATGTGACATGCTAGCATAGCATGAACCACGATTAAATAATTAACCGAATCCCACATACAAGCCGCCCGGCTTTAAGTATGGGAGCTGACCGGTGTTTGAATACAAATATTCAAACTGTGCGCCGGACGCTCCAACAATGCATGTGCGCCGTTATTCAAATAGTAGCAAGGCGCGCTCGTGTATATTCAAACGTTCATTCGAACGTTTACACGAAAACTGAAATGCTCTTTTAAGAGCTAACAATTAGTCACTTTTTTTATACTACTCCAATTTTCTACCTTAGAGTGTAACAGGCTGAAGCCATGTGCAGGCAGAAGCTTCATGCTTGTTATTGGCAAGATAGGAAAAACTTGAGGGACAGACATTCTTCATGCGCCGATTGAAAAGATCACAGGGCAGGAGTTTGGATTCATTCAAACAATGTTCAGCAAAAAGGGCCACACTGGCGTTGCTCTTGACAAATTGACGGGAGTTGTGCTTGGACCTGGACATAAAGGCAGCTCTACGCTGGGGTCCAATGTTTTGGAAGGTGATGATGGTGGAATTAGATGATGGAGCTTGAGGAAAGGAATGACCAAAACTGTCAGAATCCTTAGCAGCAAGAGAGTCTCCATGAAGAGTTAATTGTACAAAATGAGAGACAGGGGAAGAGGCAGAGGCGGAAAAGGGAGAAACAGTAGAAGCATTGATGGGATTTGGTGTGGAGGGCATCCCATCAAACCTCATACCAGAAGATCTAACCATGATCAGAAGGAAACCGAGTCTGTCGCACGGAAGAAAGAGTTGCCGGAGCTGATTTGGTGGAGACATTGGCATGGCTCAAATCACTGACACTAGCATCATGGCTGGAGGAGAATGCAATAGCAGCAACCCCAAGCCTCAAAGCAGAGGCTGCATCTTCCTCACCACCAGGCAAACCAGAAGGCAGGGCAGCAGGAACTTCAGTTGAGGCATCAGGAGAGGCCACAGGGGAGTCACCAGCCATGTCAGTAGTGGGAGGATCAGGAACTTCAGGGGGGACATCAGGAGAGACACCAGGGGAGGCACCAGCCTTGGCAGCATTGGGAGGATCACCTCCAGGAGGAGCAGCACCTGCAGGCGGTGAAGCCTGGACAGCAGTGAGATTGGAAGTGCCAGTCGCTAAAGTATCCATGGATTGGGAGTCATCAAAGCCACCACCTCCACTGTCAGCACGGGCTTGGAGGTTAAAGTGCAAATCTAGATCAAAAGTGAGGTCTGGGGCAAGGTCAACTGACAAGTCATCATCAACAAGTTCCCAATCTCTTGCATCCCCATCACCAAAAAAGGGAAGAGAGTCATCCTGCATTGGATCTGCAGCAGGTGCAGTTTCCACAACACAATTGACAGCAGCATCCCAATGGTAAGCTTCCATTTCAGTCAAACACTCAGAAGAGAACCATTGTCTAACACAAGAACCATACTGAGCTTCCAGAAAAATAGGCAGGAAAGACAACATGGCCATTGCTTCAGCCTTGGTAGTGATGTTGTACAAAGCAAGGATCTCGCCCCGGTATGGACTGGTATCAACAGACAGAAAAAGAGGCCATGACCAATTGTCACGGGTTCTGATGCCCATAAGCACACTGCGCAGTGTCTTCAAACCCAGCCCTTGGCCCAAGTCAACAGGAAGATCAAGATCAACTACCCCCAGAACAGGAGCAGTTTCATGGCTCTCAATAAATTTGGCTTGGCGGTGCTTAGCTTGGCGAACCGTCTTGAGCTTGGAAGGGGGAAGGGGTCTGTCAGAAGGATTGGTAGCTGTTTCAATAAACTTGTAGAATTTACCATCAGGGAGAGAGGCAATGTCTGAAGGTTTGCAACGGTTAAACTGGGCTTTGAGGAGCTTAACAGTTTGGGCGCGCTTGGTAGCATCACATAAAACATGAGCAGCCAGAACCGGATTGGGATCAGGAGTTCTGGAGTTGTCAAGGCTGATATTCTTCCTGATAACAGCAATAGGACATGCCTGAAATCTGGGATGAGTCTGAAGCAATTCGTTGTAGTGGTCAAGATCAAAACTCTGCATGTAGGATCCAAGGAGAAAGCCACAGGTGACAATAACTGGGGCCTGTATGTGGTCAAACTTCAGGTCCATGTCACGGTCTCTGAGCCTCTGGAGCAACGGGACAGAAAAGAGAGTCTCCAGGGAAACACTATGTCCCACAAAGAAGCGTAAGTGAGGAGCAGTTCTACTGCGAAGCCAGAGCTGAGCAACATACAATTCCAAGGTCCTCCTGTCAGGGAGGGTAGTCCAAAGCTTGGTAACAGGCTTGGCCTTGGGGTTGAGCCGGGCTCTTGAGGGAAAAACATACAACACCAGGCGCTTGTCAACAGTCCAAAGGAGATCCAAAGCTTCCTTGAGAGACTTGAGCAGTTCATCATACAGTTCCCCAGGGCGTTGTGACATCAACCTTGGAGGGGACAGAGTGACATAAGAACTATGAGAACACTTGGTGCCAGCAGTACATCCACTGGAGCTCGGGAATCACTTGAGCAAACCCCTCGGCGTTGGAGGAAATGCCCAGCAGAAGAGGACAAGACAGTAGCATCACCACCACCAGGAAGAAAGGACACTGATTTGGAAGTGGAAGATTTGGAAGTGGAAGCATCAGCAGCAGCAGGTGGCGCAGGTGGAGGAGGTCTCTTCTTGAAATGCCAGTGAGAGCCAAGCACTTGGTTGGCTGCCAACCATACTTTTCCTTCAGTGCTGGGCAGAAGGTTGCCCTCACAATACAGGTCATCAAAACACTCAGGAGACATCTTGACCAAACCAATAAGACATTTCTTCAGAGCCTGGCCAGATGGTTGCTTGGTCCAGGCTGGGGCAGAGCCTTGAAAGCAAGCAGAGGCAAGAGAAGCCAAGGAATCTACAGAGGCATTGCGCCAATCAGGAGTGTCCGGAAAAGCCTCAGCATAAACAGGAGGGATGGCAGTCTGGCAAATATCATGGATGGATTTCTTGTCTTTACCCTCCTTGCTGAAGAAGTGTGTAGGGCTTGGACACCCAGCCCATAAGCGCTTACCTGTTGGAGATTTTCGAGAGGCCTGAATTGCAGAAGGTATGGGAGACTTGCCAGAACAGGGACCCTTACCATAAAAACACCAGAAGAAGGAATCAGAATGAGCACTGTTTGCAGCAGCCAGAGCCTCCGTGCGTTGGGAGCGACGTGCTTTCTGCTCAGAGGGGTCAGACTTCTGGGCAGAGGAAAAGGCAAGAGTAGATTGCTTGAGGATAGATGAAGGAGGGACCTTGCCTGGGGTCACAGAACCCATTGGTGTATGTCCGGACGGCTGTTGGCCTGGCAGCTGGGAGCCTGCCTGCTTGGATCCTGGCTGCTGGGAGCCTGGCTGCTGGGATCCTGACGGCTCGGAGCCTGTCAGCTGGGGGTCTGACGGCAGAGTACCTGACGACTGAGAGCCTGACAGAGTACCTGACGGCGGAGGACCTGACTTCTGGGAGCCTAACTGAGAAGCTGCTGACAGAGAAGAAGACTGCAAGGAATCCCCTGGTGCAGATTCCCCTGGTGCAGATTCAGTGTCAAGCATATCAACATCAGAAAGCACACCTGCAGATGAGGACACAGAAGAAGAGGAAGACATATCATCAACAGTAGACCCATGCATAGAGGATGAAGAGGCTGATGAGGCTGATGAAGAGGATGATCTGGTATCAAGAGCAGGAGAGGGAGTAGCAAGAGCAGAGTTGGCACTAGAATGTCTTGGAGGGGTCTGTTGCACAAAGGGGCGCTTGTTAGACCGAGCCCCAGAGGCAGACCTAGCAGAAGAAGGAGGCTTGGAAGATCTTTTCTTCCGGGAAGCAGCTTGGGAGGTGGGAGGCATTGTACCAGCAGGGGAGCAGCTGATTGCAGAGACACCAGCGGAGGGCAGAAGGAACAACAGAAACTCCGCTCTGGATCTAAAGATGCCAGGTGATAACACCAGTTGAGTGCAGAAGCAACCACAGAAACGCCACTGGGATGTTGAAAAGCCACAGCAGAAACGCAACCAACTGGGTGCAGGAGCAACAACAGACACGCCGCTTGGATGTAGAAGTGCCAGGTGATGACAGATGCCAGGGCAGGAGAAGCACCGGTTGAGGGCAATTCAACAGTAGAAAACCACGAGTGGAGTGCAGAAGCAACACCAGAAACGCCACTTGGGTGCAGAAATACTGGGTGCAGGAGCAACAACAGACACGCTGCTTGGGTGCAGAAATACCAGGTGATGACAGATGCCGGGGCAGGAGAAGCACCGGTTGAGGGCAGATCAATATCGGAGAACCTCCAGTGGAGTGCAGAAGCAACAACAGAAACGCCGCTTTGGATATAGAGGTGCCGCTTTGGATATAGAGGTGCCAGGTGATAGCAAAGGCCAGGGCAGTAGATCACCAGTTGGGTGCAGAAGAAACCACAGAAGCGCCACTGGGATGTTGAAAAGCAGCAGCAGAAAAGCAACCAACTGGGTGCAGGAGCAACAACAGACACGCCGCTTGGATGTAGAAGTGCCAGGTGATGACAGATGCCGGGGCAGGAGAAGCACCGGTTGAGGGCAATTCAACAGTTGAAAACCTCGAGTGGAGTGCAGAAGCAACAACAGAAACGCCACTTGGGTGCAGAAATGCTGGGTGCAGGAGCAACAACAGACACGCCGCTTGGATGTAGAAGTGCCAGGTGATGACAGATGCCAGGGCAGGAGAAGCACCGGTTGAGGGCAATTCAACAGTAGAAAACCTCGAGTGGAGTGCAGAAGCAACACCAGAAACGCCACTTGGGTGCAGAAATACTGGGTGCAGGAGCAACAACAGACACGCCGCTTGGGTGCAGAAATACCAGGTGGTGACAGGAGGCCGGGGCAGTAGAAGCACCGGTTGAAAGCAGAAGCAACAGCAGAAAACCTCCAGTGGAGTGCAGAAGCAATCACAGAAACGCCGCTTTGGATGTAGAGGTGCCAGGTGATAGCAAAAGCCGGGGCAGTAGAAACACCAGTTGTGTGCAGAAGTAACAACAGAGACGCCACTTGGATGCGGAAAATCCACAGCAGAAAAGCAACCAGCTGGGTGCAGGAGCAACAACAGACACGCTGGGGGTGCAGGAGCAACAACAGACACGCCGCTTGGATGGAGAAGTGCCAGGTGATGACAGATGCCGGGGCAGAAAACGCCGCTTTGGATGTAGAGGTGCCAGGTAATATCAAACGCCGCTTGGATGCAGAAATACCAGGTGATAACAAAGGCCGGGGCAGTAGAAGCACCAGCTGAATGCAGAAGCAACAACAGAAACGCCACTTGGGTGCAGAAATGCCTGATGATGACAATAGCCTCGGCAGAAGAGGCACCAGTTGAGGGCAAAGCAACAGCAGGAAACCTCCAGTGGAGTGCAGAAGCAACAACAGAAACGCCGCGTTGGATGTAGAGGTGCCAGGTGATAGCAAAAGCCGGGGCAGTAGAAGCACCAGGCGAATGCAGAAGCAACAACAGAAACACCACTTGGGTACAGAAATGCCTGATGATGACAAACGCCGGGGAAGTAGAAGCAGCAGCTGGATGCAGAAGCAACAGCAGAAAACCTCCAGTGGATTGCAGAAACAACAACAGAAACTCCGCTTTGGATGTAGAGGTGCCAGGTGATAGCAAAAGCCGGGGCAGTAGAATCACCAGTTGAGTGTAGAAGCAACCACAGAAACGCCACTGTGGATGCTGAAAAGCCACGGCGGAAAAGCAACCAGCTGGGTGCAGGAGCAGCAACAGGCACGCCGCTTGGATGTAGAAGTGCCAAGTGATGACAAAGGTCAGGGCAGTAGAAGCACCAATTGAATGCAGAAGCAACAACAAAACCACCACTTGGGTGCAGAAATGTCTGATGATGACAAAAGCCGGTGCAGTAGAAACAACAGTTGATTACAGAAGCAACAAGAGAAACGCCGCCTGGGTGCAGAAATGCCAGGTGATAGGTTGTATGCTGGGAAACAGGGTACAGCAGCAACAACAGATCCAGTGTTGGTCTGAACAAGGAAAAACTCCAGGGGAACCAAAAGAAAAGGCTGGAGCACTACCAGAAGAGTCTTGGTCCAAACCCACAGAGGTGCTCTGGAGTTACAGAATTTAGGAACTCCTGTAGACCACCGCAAATTGTGTAGAAACAAACTGTAGGACAATGGGACACCACTTTGTGAACAGCTCCATCTGCTTTATTGGAGGGATCCCTGGTGTACTCTCACAGTTGATTATAGTTTCCCACTTCCTAAATTCTTCCTTCTAAGGGACCCCTGCAGACGAGGCTTGAAGTTGAGCAGACTGATCCATCATTGGTTGCTGCCATTGTGGATCTTCTTACCAGAGTTCGGAAGGGCCAGAGCATTTATCCATCATCCTACTCCCCTGCAATTGCTTCTGCTGTCAGGGCACAGAGGACTATTGGTTGGCACAACTGGCTTCTTGGTAGGTGGTCTCCTCGCTGGTACCAAATCCAGGCTGACTACTACTCCCTGATTGGCAGCAAGCACTCCCCCAGACGTTGGGCTACAGCTATCATCCATCAGTTCTTTCTTACCTCCTGGGATCTTTGGACCCTATAGGAATGAACGACTCCATGGTCCTGGGGGTACCCTTGATGCTGAACAACACCAATCTCTTGATGCTTCCATTTCCTCTGAATTGGCCATTGGTGCAGCTGGTGCACTCCCCCAGTCACACTCCCTTTTACAAACCCCTTTCCAAGTCCTACAAGGTTACACCCTGACTGCCAAGAGGCAGTGGCTTGCAACCATCCACCTTGCCAGGAAGCAGTATGCAGCACCTGTCCAACCTGTGCAGCCATACCAACGAGAGGCTGCTCTCCTAAGAGCCTGGCTTACTGGACCTTAGGGTTGATTACACTTTGTACCTTGGTTTTTTGTCTTCTGTTCCTGCTTCTCATCCTGTCCCATCCCTTTTGATACTGGGTCTTATCCCACTATCTACATTCCCATCTCACGTGCTCTCAAGTCCCTATTTTGTGGGACTTGTTTTTGTTCCTTTCCCTGTCTGATGTTCAAGGTTTGTTTGAAAATTTGTCGTTCTTCCACTTGGGGTCCTGACTCTCTGATGGAGGCGACGTTAAAGTCTGGTTACAGACTGAGTAATTTAGTTTCACCTTTGGTGATTAAAGTTATTTAAATACGTATATTATTATTATTATGAATTCTCCTGCCATGGTGACTCCAGAGATGTCAGTTGTGTGAGTGGGGGTGGTTTCGGGAGGTAGGGCGTGTTGGCTGAACCAGGTGGTCTTGGATCCGGAATCACATAGGATGAGATATGGACGGTCGGATGCGCTGGTTTGAATGGTACGGGACAGGGCGATGGTGAAGGGTACGGGTTCTGATGGACTACGGTTATGGGGGCGTGATAGTCAGTAGTCGACTGAGTCGTGTTCTTGATGATAGATGTTTTGGTGGTAGCATTCATCGTTGTAGTCTTGGTAGTAGTTGTCTTCGTAGTCTTGTTCTTCTTCTTGGGTGAGAGCGGTGCCGTTGTTTTCACATTCCTGGTAATAATTGTCTTCGTGATTGTTGTCGAAGTTGTTGTCTTCAGGGTGTGAGTTGTCGTAATACATGTCGGAGTCGAAGTCTAGGTGATGAGCGTCGGATCGGTTGTTGTTGTTGTTTGCGGCGCGGCGTTGTTGGAAGCGAGTGTTGTATCTGGGGGGTCCATGAGGGCGATTGGGGGTGTTGGTTCTGTGTCCGTTGTTTGGGCGAGGGTTGGGGCGATTGGTGGTTTGGGATCCGTTGTGGCGTTGTCCGTCGGAGTGACCATTGGAGTGTCCATTGGTGTGTGGGCGAGGGTTGGTTTGGGTGTACTGGTTGCGGGGGGGGGGGGTTGTTGTTGTTGGGGCAATAGGAGTTGTTGTTATGGAACAAGGTGCGTGGAGAGGCAGAGTTGTATCTGGGGCGTTGGGTTCGGTTGTTGGGGTTTCCGTTGAATTTGCGGCGGTTTTGGCGGAATTGTTGACTGGTGTCGTGGTGAAGGCGTTGTTGTTCCATGAAAGCTACGAGACGTTGGAATTCGTAGTTCGCGTCGTCGAGTTGGTTTCCGGTTTCGTTGAACTTGAGTTGCCAGGCGGGGAGCATGAGGCGGTAGAAGGCGTTCTTAAGAGAGGTGTCATCGGGAAAGAGCTTGTTGCCGCTGGATCCAGGGAGATGGACGCTTAGGATGTTGATGAGGCGTAGACGACCTGCGGTTGCGAAGCAGTCCATGTTGAATGGTTTCGTGGCGTGAAGCATATATTCCTGTTGAATCAAGAATGCGTTGGAGGGGAGGAACATGCCAAGGAAGGTGCGGATGTTGTTTTTGAAGTCTGCGTCGTTGAGGTTGGAGTTACCGGTGATGACGGAGTCCCAGGAGTGTTTGAGGTCACCACCAAGAACGTCGCGGGCTTTCTTGTGTAGGGTCTTGTCGTGGAGGTCGAGATTGGAAGCGCTGGCTGCGTCGATGAAGTCTTCGATGACGCAGATGAGGCGTTCTTTGTCAGATGAGTCAGGGCAGAAGGTGGTGTCTTGTTTCTTGAGGATTGAGGTGGAGGAGGTGGTTGACGAGGCGGGTGCTGGGGCGGGTGCGGGAGCTGGTGCTGGGGCTGGTGCTGAGGCTGCTGCAGGGGCTGGTGCTGGGGCTGGTGCTGGGGGTGGGGCTGGTGCTCCGGTGGGAGGTGGAGGGAGGGTGAAGCGGTGGACAAGACGAGTGGTGGGGTAATCCTGGTAGGAAATGATGGGTTTGAAGGGGATGGGCGGTTGCTTGGTAGCTTGAAGCTGAGCGATGGCGGCCATGGTGATCAGGTGTTACGACAGTTTTTAGAAGGTCTTCTCCCACTATCATCCCTTCTCATTTTCTCTCAAGTCCCTTTTTTGTGGGACTTGTTTTTGTTCCTTTCCCTGTCTGATGTTCAAGGTTTGTTTGAAAATTTTGTCGTTCTACCACTTGGGGTCCTGACTCTCTGATGGAGGCGACATTAAAGTCTGGTTACAGACTGAGTAATTTAGTTTCACCTTCGGTGATTAAAGTTATTTAAATACGTATATTATTACTATTCCTAAATTCTTCCTTCCTCTGCTCAAGCGTCATACCACCTAACAGAATTTTTTGTGTCCAAGTCTTTCCTCCAATGCGATCCTGTTCCATTGTCATGTATTCCACACGAGAGTCATTTGCATGAAAGTTTTGGGCAGTCAGGAGATCCTTGATCCTCTTGAAGACCTTGTTGGTGTATTCATCAAACTTTTTGAATTCACCTTCCTTCATAGTTACAACTCGAACTCGCTTATGTGTATCCAACTTCTTCAACAACTGATTGAACGTCCAAATATTTGAGACGCGATACTGCCTCTTGAGTATATTGAACCACCAGTCACATGCATTCTTTGTATGTCCTGCAATGTAGAAGATAAAGCTGACGCACTTGAAATATCCAGCTTCGACAAGGAATGCAGCTAGTCTTAGAACAAAATTATTCTTGTTCTGTCCAGGGCAGTTGTCACACAGAATATTCAGCTCTTTTCCACACTCATCAGCGCGAAGCCAGTTCTTTTCTTTCAAGTATTTCATCAGCATGGAAGCAACATGATTCCCTCCCTTTCCCCCTTGTCCCTTGTGATATACAAAGGCGTCAAGGGACTTTCCGGGGACACCAAAGTTGACAATACCAAAAATAAAGACTCTCAGGGGGCAGTAATAGTAAGTCTTTCCGGGCTGAGTGGATCCAAGCTGTGGAAGACCAATGTTCTGACTGTAGTCCATGACTATGGTTTCGAACACGTTCAGCTTGTGGCTTGTTTGCCTTTGCATCCACACGTGCGCAATTCAATCTTGTCATTGGCGTATTTCCTCCGATCTTGAACCCTTTTCACATGGAGTATTGCTTCCCTCACTTGCTCCTTCATTTCCCCGGAGGTTGATTCTCGAACAATTGCTGGTAGTTCCATAGCAGGGAACGTTTGTTCTGGAAGAGTGGAAGCTGTGGAACAGAACTCTAACATTTTTTCAACTTCGTCGCTGCTGGTGGCGGCAGTCGCCGGCGTCGTGTTTCTCCTTGCGAGGTGCTTCATCCTGTGGTAGTAGATATGGCACATTGTACAAGTGTCTTCGCGGGGCTTTGCAAGTTTCAAATGCTGGTAGTTGTCTGACCAGAAATTGCAGAAGGCAGACAAAGCACAG